>CM040423.1:146811267-147521066 GCA_022702705.1 Papilionanthe hookeriana x Papilionanthe teres
TTGGAAGTCATGAATATAAATATTTCATGATCTATATCAAGAGTTTTCTTAGGTGACTTCGGTTATCTAAGATGTAGTTAACTATAGGGGCTTGCCCTTATAGGAAACTTAAAGACCCCATATTAATATAAACCCTATCTAATTCCTTCATATTGGATAGGGGAAATTATTAGTCAAAATGGTTCACAGATCAAATGGATATCATGAATTCTTTAGTTTTTTTGATCAAGCCTTATCCCAAGTCATATACCTATTCTTCGGGATACACATGTCTTGTGATGATGCGCTTGATTATTTAAACTATTATTTATATGAGATCGGTTTGATTTCACATCCGCCAAAATAAAAATATTATTTTTAAAAATCCATATATATTAAATTAAATCAAATTTCTATTTCTTTATGAAACTATACTTTAAACCTTTTCAAAAATATCAAACCTCACCTCACAACAACAAGAGTTTTTAATGGTTGACAGTTTTCTGGCGACTCCACTGGAGAAAGTTTCTCTCTTCATTAAGATCAGGAAATATTATATTCATATATCGGTAATGTGCTCATTTCCCTCATGAGCCAGATTACCATTCTTTCATTGACGTACTTCACCCATTTCTTTCTTGGGAAAGTGTGATCAACTCCTTTGGATTTCAGGATCGTCTGTTTAGTCACTCCTAAACAGAAGGGTTCTGGAGTCCCTTGGGTTTCCTTTTAATCTTGTAGGGTCAGACCCCCAATAGGTGTGTCAGAGAGCAAATCTCGCTAGGGCAATCTGCGTTGTGAAGGGGATCTCCAATGGGGTCCTATACTTCGCCTCCTTTCTGCACCTTTCGGGTTCAATCCTGTCTTCGACAGATTGACTCACTCTTCTTTAAACCTTAAAACTCCTTTTAACTAACACGTGAAAATCTTAAAAAAAAATAATAAAATAAAAAGATAATAAAATGAAACGAATTTTTTTCCAGTCCACATGACAACCTTTTTCTTAGTGTTTACACTCTGATGACAAGGTTTTTGGCCCTCTCTAACTTTCATAATGCTTCACCTTACAGTTAAAGATGTCAGCCTCTACACTGACTTTCTCTTGCAACTTGCCTTCCTCTCTCGAAGCCCATTTTGCAGCACTAATGATTTGATTCGTGGCCTTCTTCAGTGAGTTTGAAGTTGTACTTGGAAAAGCTCCGTTTGTGGTTGTGAAAGTTGCCACTCCCGAAATTCAAGAATCGTCTGCTGAGTTCGACTTGAATTTCCATGAAGATTTCCCTTCTGCTAAGAAGGTGAGGATAACCACTGCTCCTGTCAAGTCAGTCGTCTCCGTGCCAAGGAGAGGTTTTACCTCTATGGCCACAGGCTTCGCTGTCACTTCACCTACTTTCCCATCTACCAAAGGGAAAGAGGTTCTGCGAGAAGATAATTCTGAAGATACTTTCCTTGCTCCGCCACCAGTCTTCGAAGTTGGCTCAAGTTCTAGACCTCCCCTGCTAACCAAATCTCAAAGAAGAAACCACAACCACAGGATTCACAGGGCTGCCAGAACACAAGTCACAGATCTGCCAGTAATTGATGAGATTCCTCGACAGGAGGAACTCAGTTTACCAGATACCTCTCCTCTTCTTTGAGGTAGCAGGTTCCACCTGTTAGCTGACAATACTGGAGATGAAAGCCTCCATAGGATTGCCGCTACACTTGCGACACCACACAGTCGTGATAAGGTGAGGGGAAGGCCCACACCTATCACCCGAGCTCACACCCTTCTGCGAAGGTTATCTGAAATGGAAGGTTGTTTTATCGCCAAACTCCTCAAAAGAATGGGATGTGCAATATCCCCTGAAATTAAGGATAAAATTCTGGAAATAGAAAGATTCGTCCGAGTTTCCGTCAAAGACCGTTTGGGGAAGCATGTTGATACGATACTGCTACAAATGATACTACTATAAGAAAGTCAGTCAAGTCTCGGCTGGGTCCGAGAGTACCAATTACCGATGATCATGAGAAATCCCGAAAGAGAAAGAATAAGAGAGGAGTATTCTCCTCCGTACATGGTCTACACACTAGGGAGCACACTTCCCCTCATCACCCCGATCTCCTCGCCAAGACACCTCGTCTCAAGACGTCGACTTTTAAGAGGAAAGTGTGGTTTCCAAGAGGTGTTGCACTGGTACATTCTGGAAGGTCTGTTGACCACAAAATGGATCATGAGTTCAATGTTCCCGTTGCCACTACCGCCATTGCTTTTGAATCAGTTGCAGAGAAGAGTGATAACACAGGGAAACCTGTAGATTTAAAACTAACTAAGAAGAAAACAGTTGATGATAGAGTTGGAAAGCTCCGAGCAGAGATTTCCGAGTTAGCCAAACAACAAGGGTTGGATATTGATGATGAGGATTACTTCATGTCGGATTACATGGACGATGAATTAATGCAGATCAATATGGTTGAAACTCGGTCCACATCATATGCGTGCGATGCTCCTAGTGAGGAGAACACCACAGATGAGCTGCGGAGGACCGACCTGACAAGAGATGAACATATTAGCAGTATGGAAAAAGGAATAGAGGAGATGACCGCTACCATGACCACCATGGCTACACTCCACGAACAGTCACAACCACGACCAACAACGTCTCCTGAGGTTAACCAGCCTAATTATACACATCGTTGATGAAAGAAGGGAGGTCACTTTGGCCAATGAAGACGAACCACCAAGAAGAGATTTGACACCGAATCTACCAGAAAAAGACATTAAACAGATGGTCGAGCAACAAGTTCAGGAGGCCTTGGCTTAGTCCAAAGGAGGTGCATCAGTTTCAAAGGGTAGACCCTACCTAGAGGAGTTCGATGCCGTTCCATACCCTAAAGGCTTCGTGCCCTCGACTTTCAAGACGTTCGATGGGACAAGAAATCCTCGTCAGCATTTAGCACATTTCAGATCTACTTGTTGCAACACAAGAGGAAGTGAAGCTCTGTTGTTCCGTCAGTTTGTCAGCAGTCTGTCAGGAATAGCTTTCGATTGGTATGTCGAGCTTCCCAATGGATCAATAAAGACCTTTGCAGAAATGGAAAACTTGTTCGTGAAAAGATTCGTCGGTGCCCGACATCATGTTACCATAGGAGATCTCGTGGTGGAGCGGCAGAAGCCCGACGAGTCTTTGGTCGACTACATTCTCAGGTGGAGAAAATTAAGCATGAAATGTGAACCTCAACTACGAGAACAGCACACGATCAAGATACTACTCAAGAGTATCCATGGTCCGGTAGCCTTCATGCTTAAGGGTCTCACTATCAAGTCCTTTGAGAAGCTACTCAGTAAAGACAACATCCTACAAGAAGAAGTCAGGCAAATGGAGCCTGCAGAAAAAATAGAGAAAACAAAACCTGCTAAAGCATACGAGAAGCGATATGACGTAGTGGTAACGGTCGACAAAGGAAAGCAGCTGATGAGGATTCGGCACTGAACGAGTAGCACGATCGATCACCTCGGTACGATCGGCCTCGGCGGTAAGGTCGGCCTCGTGCACGAGCGAGCGATCGGCACAGTCGGCGAACGGAGGTCATGCAGGATAGATGGACGACTGATCCAAGAAAAAAATACCTATTTTTATGCCTTGATTTTTATTAAATTTTAAGGATGTTATGCTTTAATGAAAGGTATTTTTGTGTTTTTCGATGTAGGTGATGCAAAAATGTTCAAGAAGGAGAAAAATATGAAAAAGGAGCAAAAAGAAGCAAAATAGAGCCAAAATGCAAAATTGTCAAAATTATTGGCCCGGCGCCTAGGCGCCAGAGTCTGGCGCCTAGGCGCCAGAGTCCGGCGCCAAAGCGCCAGCTCGATACAGAAAACTGTTAAGTTTTTGACGACTTTTGGGCCGTTATTTTGACGAGTGTGAGCAGTTATTGGACCTTATAGAAGAGCGGCAGTTGTTCCTGGTTTATAGGACATGTGATACAATGTATTTGGATGCTTCAAAACGGTTTTAATCGCAAAGAGGTGCGATCCAAAGTGAAGAGGTGCGAAGAACTGGACGCAGTGTCCAGCGCCTAGGCGCCAGACACACCTTCTAGAAGATTCATTGAATGTGGACACATTTTGAAGAGGTGCCTTGAGGCAACCCTTGAAGCCTATAAATAGGAGGGTATTCCTTCAGAGAAAAACACCCCATCTACCCTCCCTATATAGAGTCCAATCTAGAGAGAGAATTAGAGAGATTATATTAGGGCCACCTTTTTACTTTCCTTCATAAACTAGTGAGTTTATTTTAGAGTTTATATTGAGAGTTTGAAAGAGTTGGTGCATCTGTAGTTCATTACGCTGTGGAGTCAGTAGGAATCAAAAGTTCAGTAGGAGAAACATCTAAGATAAGTATTTTGATTTTGATTCAAAGTTTATTTATTATGTTTTGTTATTTAATTTCAATGTGTTCTGAGTAGTTATTTTACTTTCTTCTTTCAATTATGAAAAGATAAATAAGATAATACAAAATTAGTCAGAGAATTAAAAATCATGTATTTTCAAAACATTGTGATGATATTGATACCGGTTCTTAATTTACTATTTAAATTGGCCATTTAAATTGTTAAAATCTGTTGAAGAGTTTTGAGACCTAGAAGGAGATAAATTCTTAACTTGTAGATATCACATGAATCCTTGGGTAGTCGAAGGCCTTGTACGGGTTTTTCAAGGTCAAGTGCAAATAAATAGGAAGATGTTATATATTAGGCGTAGAATTGATAAGTTTTTAGAGTGACAGACTAAAATCTTATGATTTGGTTTATAAAAAAGGAAAGGGTCACTAGTAGGGCCGACCATAGCCACCCTTGGACATCTAGTAGTGTGAGCCTAGATTAACCCATTTTACTAACAATACATCCGGACATGATCTATAGGCTAGCCAATGTTCTTTGCACCTGAATCAAAGGATAAAGAATATGAATGCTTCTATTTGGCACAATACGATAAATTTATATTCTCCACGAATATTATCATTATCTTAGAAAATCTTGGATTAATTGAAAGGAAGAAAGTTGCTTTCTTATTGCTATTTACATCAATTATTTTATTTACGCTTTATTATTGCATCTAGTAAATTAAAGATATTTTATTTTTAATTATAAAAGAAATAATTTAAAATAAAAATATTTAAAGATTTGTATCTTTCTCCTCGTGGGAACGATATCGGGGTCTTTGTTTCAAAGCCCTATATTACTTGAAACGATACGTATACTTGCGTAGAACCCCTAGTGTGTAAAATATTTTCCATAAAATTATATTTATATACACTAGCCGCTACTATTATTTATAACATATATTTTTGAAAGTATTAATTAGTACGTTGATCTTTAGAGGACTTTGGGTCAAGTTTTTGGCGCCGTTGCCAGGGAAGAAGATTTTAGTACGCATATATTTATATCGGGTCAAGTTTTTAGCACATTGTCAGGGAGAGCAGAGGTAAACTTTTAGATTTTAAGTATTTTTATTTTATTAATTTTTTTTATTATAAAAAAACAAAAAACAACAAAAAAACATATATATATAATAATACTATTTATTTTAATTCTTGCTAATTGACTTTTATGCGTAGTTCTGGATCTGAAGGATTATTATCTTTAGATTCTGAATTAAAAAGAACTGTTAGAAGAATTAAAAATGGAAAACAAAATAAAAAATTTCAAGAATGGCTAATTTACATAACTATTTACAAAATCTAATTGAAATTAATGATCAAAATGTTTATAAACCATTAAGGGATTATTCTAACCCTACAGTTGATGAACTTCATAGTAGTATTCAAATACCCACTGTAGATGCTAATTCTTTTGAGCTTAAACCGTCTATTATTCAAATGGTTCAAAACAATCAATTTAGTGGAGCACCAAATGAGGATCCAAATTTACACCTTGCTAGTTTTTTAGAACTTTGTGCTACCTTTAAATATAACAATGTTTCTGATGATGTTATTAGGCTTAGACTCTTTCCTTTTTCTTTAAGAGATAAAGCAAAGATGTGGTTGAACTCATTAGCAGACAGGTTCTATTAAAGCATGGCTGAAATGACACAAAATTCCTTGCTAAATATTTTCCTCCTTCTAAAACTGCTAAATTAAGAAATGATATTACTTCATTTAGTCAATTTGAACGGGAGACAATTTATGAAACTTGGGAAAGATTTAAAGAACTATTAAGAAAATGTCCTCATCATGCTTTACTCGATTGGTTAATTATTCAAACATTTTATAATGGATTAATTGGATCTTTAAAATCAATTATTGATCTGTCTTCGTGAGGTTCTTTAATGTCTAAATCATTTGAAGAAGCTTACACTTTAATTGAAGAAATGACTAACAATAATTTTCAATGGCCTTCTGAAAGGATTAATCCTAAAAGAATGACAAGTATTCATGATAATGAAGCCTTTTCTATTTTAGCTTCACAAGTAGCAACAATGTCTAAGAAATTAGATAGTTTTGCTATTAATATATCACATAATAGCTATGCTAATATTGAAGATTCACAAACTATTGAAACTTTACAAGCTATTGCTAGTAAAAATAATCCTTATTCAAATTATTATAATCCTAGATGGAAAAATCATCCTAATTTTAACTGGAATAATTCACAACAATGGGGTAATAATCAATCTCATCCCACTGAAAATTGGAATAATCAAGTTAATTCAAACTATAAACCACATGGATTTAACAATAAATAGAAAAAGTTATCTATAGAAGAATTAATTTTACAACTAAGTAATTAATTACAAAATCAAAATATTGTTATTTGTAATATTGAGAATCAAATGGGACAAATCGCTAATTTAATTAATTATAGACCCCCAGGAATACTTCCTAGTAATGTTGAAATCAATCCAAAAGAAACTGGAAAAGAACATGAACATGTTAAAGCTGTACAACTTAGAAGTGGAAAGGAATTAAAAGAAAGAATGTAGAATGAAATTGAAAATGAGATTGAGGTTGAAAAGATTGAAAAATCTAAAGAAACTTCTTCTCCTAATAAAGATCAAACTGATATTTCTATTAATATGGAAGTTGAAAAACCACCACCACCTTTTCCTCAAAGACTTAAGCAATAGAAGCTTGATCATCAATTTTTTAAGTTCTTTGAAATTTTTAAGAAACTGACTATAAATATACCTTTTGCTGAAGCTTTGGAACAGATGCCAACTTATGCAAAATTTATGAAGGATATTTTATATAAGAAACCAAAATTTAAAGCTTTTGAAACTGTTGCATTAAGTGAAGAATGTAGTGCAATAATTCAAAAGAAATTACCTTAAAAACTTAAAGATCCTGGAAGTTTTACTATACCTTGTGCTGTTGGAGAAAAGTTTTGTGGAAAAGCTTTATGCGATTTAGGAGCAAGTATTAATCTCATGCCATTTTCTATTTTTCGAAGGTTGAATTTAGGAGAGATTACTCCCACCACCGTAACCCTTCAGTTAGCTAATAGATCTATCACTTACCCTAAAGGAGTTATAGAGGATGTTCTTGTTAAAGTAGATAAATTTATCTTCTCTGTAGATTTCATTGTACTTGATATGGAAAAAGATAAAGAAATACCTATTATTTTAGGGAGACCTTTTCTAGCATTCGGACGAGCTATGATTGATGTGCAAAAAGGAGAGTTAACCATGAGAGTTAATGATCAAGAGATTAAATTTAGTGTCCTTAAATCAATGAAGTATCCTGACAAAGAAAAATGTTATCGAATGAATATAATTGATTATTTAATTGAGAAACATTATCAAGAAAAAAGTAAAGTAATTTCTGAAGAAAAATTTGAATTATTAACCGATGAAGATGAAGAACTAAAAGAAGAAGAAACTCATTATATTAAAGATAATTGAGAAACTTTGGACATAACTCAAAATGATATACTTTTACCCTCAATTAAAAATGCCCCTGAACTGGAATTAAAAATATTACCTTCACATTTAAAGTATGCATTTCCAGGAAATTCATTAACTTTACCTGTTATTATTTCTTCTGAGCTAAGTTTAGATCAAGAAGAAAAATTAATAGGAGTGTTAAAGAATTATAAGAAAGCATTTGGTTGGACTATTGCTGACATAAGAGGAATAAGCCCGTCCATTTGTATGCATAGAATTTTAATGGAAGAAAATTTTAAACCTACTATTGAACCACAAAGAAGATTAAATCCTATCATGAAAGTGGTTGTTAAAAAGAAATTGTTAAATGGTTAGATGCTGGTATTATTTATCCTATTTCAGATAGCCATTGGGTAAGTCGTATTCATTGTGTTCCAAAGAAAGGAGGAGTAACTGTCATTGTCAATGATAAAAATGAGCTAATTCCTACAAGACAAGTTACTGGATGGCGAATTTGCATTGATTATAGGAAATGAAATGACGCCACTAGAAAGGATCATTTTCCTTTACCTTTCTTTGATCAAATGCTTGATAAATTTGCTGGGCACTCATATTTCTGTTTTCTGGATGGATATTATGGTTATCATCAATTACCCGTCGTTCCTGAGGACCAAGAGAAAACAACATTTACAAGTCCTTATGGAACATTTGCCTTTAGAAGAATGCCTTTTGGTTTATGTATGCACCTGCAACTTTTTAAAGATGTATGATGTCAATATTTTGTGATTTGATTGATAAAGGAATTGAAATATTCATGGACGATTTTTCGAGTTTTGGAACTTCTTTTGAATCTTGTTTGGAAAATATTCCTAAAGTTACGAAAAGATGTGAAGAAACAAATTTAGTTCTTAAGCGGGAAAAATGTCAATTCATGGTCACAGAAGGCATTGTACTTGGTCACAAGATTTCACAAAAGGGATGGAAGTAAATCAAGTAAAAGTGAAAATTATTGCTGAATTACAACCACCTATCTATCATTATCGATGTGAGAAGTTTTCTAGGTCATGCTTGGATTTTATAGAAGATATATAAATGATTTTTCTAAAATTGCTAAACCTCTTTGTCATTTATTGGAAAAAGATGCTAAATTTGAATTTAACAAAGACTGTGTTAATGCTTTTAATATTTTAAAAGAAAAATTAATAATTGCACCTATCATTGTTGCACCTAATTGGAATAAATCTTTTGAATTAATGTGCGATGCAAGTGATTTTGCAATTGGAGTCGTATTGGGACAAAAATATGAGAAAATTTTCAAAGTTATATATTATGCTAGTAAAACTCTTACTGAAACTCAAAGAAATTACACTACTATTGAGAAAGAGCTTCTAGCTATAGTATATGCCTTTGATAAATTTAGACCTTATCTTCTTGGTACTAAATGCATAGTTCATACTGCTCATTCCACTATTAAATATCTAATGTCAAAAAAGGATGCTAAACCTAGACTAATAAGATGGGTTTTACTTCTATAAGAATTTGATTTTCAAATAGTGGATAGAAAATGAACGGACAATCAAATTGCTGATCATTTATCTAGAATTAAGAATGTTGTTATTACTGAAGAAAATATAAATGAGAAATTTCCTGATGAACATTTATATGTTATTCAAGATACCAAACACCTTGGTATGCAGATATAGTTAACTATTTAGTTAGCAATATCCTACCTTATGGATTGGATGAAAAATTTATTAAGAAATTTAAAAATGATGCTAAATATTATATTTGGGAAGATCCTCATTTATTTAAATTAGGAAGAGATTCTATAATTCGAAGATGCGTACCTTATGAAGAAACTTATGCTATTATTCAAAAATGTCATGATTTCGATTTTGGAGGACACTTTGGAGTAGATAAAAATGCATTTAAAATTTTAAATTCAGGATTTTATTGGCCTACTTTATTCAAAGATGTGAGACATTATGTTAAAATATGTGATTGATGTCAAAGAATGGGAAATATATCCAAGAAAGATGAAATGCCTTTAAACTATATATTGGAAGTTGAAATTTTTGATATATGGGGTTTAGACTTTATGGGACCATTTGTACCATCATCTGGAAAGATTTATATTTTATTAGCAGTTGATTACATTTCAAAGTAGATTGAAGCCGTAGCTTTACCTAGCCGTGATTCCAAAAGTGTATTTAAATTTTTAAAGAAGATGATTTTTTCAAGATTTGGAATGCCTAAGGTAATTATCATAGGTGGTGGAAGTCATTTTAGAAATATAAGAATTCAATCATTATTGGAAAAATTTGAAATCAAACATAAAATTGCAACTGCATATCACCCACAAACAAGTGGAATGACTGAAGTATCAAATAGAGAAATTAAAAGAATTTTAGAGAAGACTGTTAATCCTAAAAGAACTGATTGGGTTGATAGACTTGATTCTGCATTATGGGCATATAGAACAACTTATAAGACACCAATCGGAATGTCACCTTACCGGTTAGTTTTTGGAAAACACTGTCACTTACCTGTCGAACTTGATCATAAAGCTTATTGGGCGATAAAGGAGTTTATTTCTGATTTGAATACTGCAGGAGAAAAACGATTATTGCAATAAAATGAGATGGATGAAATAAGAAATGAATATAAGATAATGCAAAAATTTATAAAGAGAAAATGAAGGTATTACATGATAAAAAGATTTCAGGAAAAATATTTGAGCCTGGACAAGAAGTATTACTATTTAATACTTGTTTAAGACTTTTTCCTGGAAAATTGAGATCAAAATGGATAGGACCATATATAGTTGAAAAAGTATACCAATATGGAGCTGTGGATATTAAAGACCCCAAAATGGGAAAATTTTTTAAAGTTAATGGATTAAGATTAAAGCCTTATTTGAGAGACATTAAAAAGATTTATAAAGAGGCTTATGAATTAAGTCAACCTGATTAAAGAATTACTTAGGTCGGGCTGACGATGTTAAACCAAGCGCTTAATGGGAGGCAACCCATAGATTTTATTTTTAGTGTGTTTTTACATTTTTAATGTATGGTTATGCCTCGGTCTTGACTAATTTTATATAACTTCAGAAAATTACAAATTATCTTGAAGTATATAAAGTTTGGACTTTGGATCACTCCATTTCATACGTGAGTAAAAAGGAGATCAAGTTAACCTTCATTGAAATTATGTATAATTGTGTTATTGAGATTGTTCTGATCTTACCATTATAATTTACCTATTTTTGGAGAAAGAAACCTTGAAATTTGACGTTAGGCGAAACGGAGTCGAACATGGTTCCAGCGCCTAGGCGCCATAATTCGGTGCCTAAGCGCCAGAATAAGCTGTGTGTCGATGGCTCCGGCACCTAGGCACCAGATTTGGCGCCTAAGCGCCACAGTTACTGGGTCATGCAAAAACAAAAAACTTTCAGTTTTTCACATGATTTTCACCTTTAAATTATCCCATCTTCATCCCCAATCCCTATGCAATCATTATTTCGACCCATACACTCCATTCTTGAGAGATTAGAGAGAATTTTTGAAGAAATGGAGAGGAGAAATCTTGGAGAAGAGGCTAGAGACAAAGGTCCAAAAGATCTTCAACCCTACTTCAACGGTTTCATCGCTGTAAGTTTGGTGAAAAATTCTAGTCCTCTTGATAAATTTGAAGCGCATTTCAAGAGTATTGGAGATCGCCTCCATGAGATGTATCATCAGATTGAACATCTGGAATGGCAGGCGAAACTCCAATTTGATCATTTAGCGGCTTATCAAGATGCTCAAGTGGAGATGTATGCGAAGAACAATTAGATCGACGAGAAAACAACTACAGATTTTCCAAGAGCATTAGTGTTCTTCCCAAGTGGGCTGAATAGTTTTCCTTGCCAAGATAATGGAAATTATATAGTGATTTGATGAGATCATGATTTATCTAGTGAGTCGTTGTATCGATTTAGTGAATCGATTGTGTTTGTTTGTGTATTTTCTTTCATGTTCAATGTGTGTTGTATTTGTTTTCAAATTGTGTTGTTTGATTATGTGTTAGGACTTGAATCATTATATTATACTTATCTGAAGTGTATTGAGCCAATATTGAAGATTATAAATGGAAATTAGAGGAGTTTGATTTAAACCTTGTGTTTGATTGGTGGATTTAATATTTAATTTTTAAAAATTTTTGGAAAATATTTTGGAAGTTAGAAATTGAAGCCCTACTCTAATATGAGTAATTTGAAGTTGAATTTATGAATTTTGGTGGAAAATAAAATTTTTAGAGTGATTTTTGTAAAAGGCGAGTCTGGCGCCTGGGCGACAGAATTATGCGCCTAACCGCCGGTTCGGCCTGCTTACCCGAAAAACACCATATAAACCCCATTAGCCATGGATGACGCCTAAGCTTCATCTCCTTCCCCATTTTCGTAAAAATACACCTCTTAGATCCATTTTGAGGTCAAAACATCAAGTATTTGGGCGTGAAATAACTTTATTTCTTCTTCTCGAGGTCAGATCTACACTCTAACCCATTTATTTTCGATTTTCACCATGGTTTTTCCTATATTTTGCTAAAAATCGAAATTTTGAGAAAAAGTTTGATTTTTAGGTATTCTATTTGGATTTTTAAACTTATTTTAAGTTTCTTAAACTTAAAAAGAATTTAAATATTTGATTCCGAAATTTGTTCTTGTTTTCTTTCACGTTTAGATGGCACCAAAATCTAAGTGATAGAAGGGACGAGAAAATTTTGACAGTAGCAAGTTCGCGACTGCGGCAACGCATTTTTGATATCACGAATTTGCGACGTCGAGAAAGTTTATCTCAGAGCGAAGCTTTTACAATCCGGGTGAAATAATCGAGAACACAATCGTTGCGCACAACTGTCAACGATTCTGTTATTTCACTGTTGTTGTTGTTATTCTTGTCGTTCACGAATTTTATGCTAACTTTTTAAATGCGGAAGACTACGAAGTCTTCGTCAGAGGTATTGGAGTAGGATTTACTCGGAAGAGAATGAATGTGTTTTATGGACTGCCACCTACCATCGAGTGCCACTATTCTGGATTATCTCAATCTGAGGGAGATCTTGAGATGATTATTGCTTATTTGACTGACGACACTGGAGCCTGGAAGATCCGGAATGAAAAACAGGTAAAATTCAAATCTTCTAAGCTAAATAGTGTTTCAAAGGCTTGGCATTATTTTATTTCTGCTAGACTTCTACCTTCCAACCACCTGAGTGAAGTTACTAGAGAAAGAGCTATTCTGAACTATTGCATTCAGGAGAGGAAGCTGATAGATATCGGCAGTATTATTTATGATTTTGTGGAGTCTATTGCTAGATCTAGCACTTCTGTGGGACTGGGATTCCCATCTTTGATCTATTCTTTATGTGTTAGCAATGGAGTCACTACTGATATTTCTGGGGAGAAGCTGAAGTCTACCAAGCCAATTGAGCAGGAGAGTGTTAGTATATATGATCGTCTTCGAGGGAAGAGATCGACTGCTCCTTCTACTTCTACACCCACTTTTGGTAGACCTTCCACTTTCATACCTTCTACTTCTACTGCTGAGCCACCATCTAGTTTTTGGGAATCGATGCATGATTAGTTTATAGAGCAGCAGCATAAGTTATTTCAAACTCACTGCAGAATTGATTCTATTGATAAGAAAATTGATCATTTATCTGAGTATGCCCAAAGGAAGATTAGTTACGATGCTGAGTATGATGAAGCTCTCGTTAGATTCCTGAAGGGAGAGCATGATGTTCAGTTTCCCAGCTTTCCTAGTTTCTCACCATATGTTGATCCTAAGGATGTTGAGTTTTCTTTTGGTGATGATGACGATAATGAGGCTACAAACAGTGATTAGTGGCTTGATTTACCTCTGAGTTGTGCTAAGTCTGTTGTTAGTTTAGTTTGTTTGCTAGTATTGATTGTTGTTTGTTGTTTGCTAGTTTAGATTTGTTTATGTACTTTGTGTGGATTGTTGGGTGTTGAGATTATTGTTAGAGTATTTTTAATGTATTGTGGTTAAGATTGAAATTTTGATAAATCTATGTTTATTTCTGTTTCAACCTACTGTTTAGTAGTTAGTATTGTTGTTCTATTTCTGTTATTATAAGTAGTATAATCATTTAATTTAATTACTAATGAGCCTGCTTACTTTTTATATCTGCTTCATTATTTCATATTATTTATAAAAGCATGTGTAGAAGTAAATTTTTCTTTCTAGAATGTTTTTTTTACATACTTATAAAAATTTCTTTTTAAAATTATGTTTTTCTTTCTGTCATACTTAAATTTTTTTTTTTCATGATAGATCAAAACTTAAGTTTGGGGGAAAGAGAAAATACATTCAAATTTAAATTTTATTTGTCCTTTAAGAACTAATATTTTTTTTTAAATAAAATTTTTTAACATAATATGAGGAATGAAGAATCTATTTAAGATCACTTAAATTTTTGAAATTATAAATAATTTAGTGAACTTAATCAAAAATTTTAATAACTTTGATTAATTTTAAGAATATAATTATTCAACTTTAAGAAGAATAAGATTAAGAAATTTTTCTATTCATAGTAGAGATAATTGAATTTTAGAAGTATTAAGAAATCAAAAATTATAACTCGAAAAAGAATAGATTGAAATTCTTTTTGAAATCTATGTATGTTATAATAATTAAGTGAAAATGTATAAGTTTGAAAATATAAGTTAATGATAGTGAAGTTCAAAACCATTAACAGGCTATCCAGATACAATAATCCTCTCTTTAAAAAAAAAAAGAGAAAAAGAGAGGAGAAGCTTGAGGAAATGCCTAATCAAAAATTGGCTTCACTTGAATTAACTTATAAAAAGAAAATTGATTACATATATTACTTAATTTTTATGCATATATTTTTATTAGAAAAGAATTTCATGAAGATCTTTTTCTTGTGAATAATTTATGTGATCTTAATATAATAAACTACAATTATTTTCGAAGTGAATGAAAAAATTTGAAGTCTTATGATTTGGTAGTTAGAATATTCTTTAAATTCTTAAAATTAAACTTAGTTAGTGAAATTTGGTTAATGATTTACTAAAGCCTTTATAAAATCAAAAATCATAAAGAGTCTTAAATATTTAACTTTTTATTCCAAATGTTATACATTTTATATAGTAAAAAGGGTTACTTGAGGACAAGTAATGTGTAAGTTTGGGGGATTTTGATCCAAGAAAAAAATACCTATTTTTATGCCTCGATTTTTATTAAATTTTAAGGATATTATGCTTTAATGAAAGGTACTTTTGTGTTTTTGGATGTAGGTGATGCAAAAATGTTCAAGAAGGAGAAAAATATGAAAAAGGAGCAAAAAGGAGCAAAAATAGAGCCAAAATGCAAAATTATCGAAATTATTGGCTGGCGCCTAGGCTCCAGAGTCCGGCGCCTAAGTGCCAGCTCGATATAGAAAACTGTTAAGTTTTTGACGAATTTTGGGCGGTTATTTTGACGGTGTGAGCGGTTATTGGACCTTCTAGAAGACTGACAGTTGTTCTTGGTTTATAGGACATGTGATACAATGTACTTAGACGCTTCGAAACGGTTTTAATCGTGAAGAGGTGCGATCCAAAGTGAAGAGGTGCGAAGAACTGGACACGGTGTCCGACGCCTAGGTGCCAGATACACCTTCTAGAAGATTCATTGAATGTGAACACATTTTGAAGAGGTGCCTTGAGGCAACCCTTGAAGCTTATAAATAGGAGGGTATTCCTTCAGAGAAAAACGCCCCATCTACCCTCCCTATCTAGAGTCCAATCTAGAGAGAGAATTAGAGAGATCATATTAGGGCCACCTTTTTTACTTTCCTTCAAAAATTAGTGAGTTTATTTTAGAGTTTGTTTTAAGAGTTTGAAAGATTTGGTGCATCTGTAGTTCATTACACTGTGGAGTCAGTAGGAATCAGAAGTTCAGTCGGAAAAACATCTAAGATAAGTATTTTTATTTTGATTCAATGTTTATTTATTATGTTTTTTTATTTAATTTCAATGTGTTCTGAGTAGTTACTTTACTTTCTCCTTTCAATTATGAAAAGATAAATAAGATAATACAAAATTTGTCGGAGAATTAAAAATCATGTATTTTAAAAACATTGTGATGATATTAATACCAGTTCTTAATTTAATATTTAAATTGGCCATTTAAATTGTTAAAACCTGTTGAAGAGTTTTGAGACCTAGAAGGAGATAAATTCTTAACTTGTAGATATCACATGAATCCTTGGGTAGTCGAAGACATTGTGCGGGTTATTCAAGGTGAAGTGTAAATAAATAGGAAGATGTTATATATTGGGCGTAGAATTGATAAGTTTTTAGAGTGACAGACTAAAATCTTATGATTTGGTTTATATAAAAGGAAAGGATCACTAGTAGGGCTGACCATAGCCACCCTTGGACATCTAGTAGTGTGAGCCTAGATTAACCCATTCTACTAACAATACATCCAGACCTGATCTAAAGGCTAGCTAATGTTCTTTGCACCTGGATCAAAGGATAAAGAATATGAATGCTTCTATTTGACACAATACCATAAATTTATATTCTCAACGAATATTATCATTATCTTAAAAAATCTTGGATTAATTGAAAGGAAGAAAGTTGCTTTCTTATTGCTATTTACATCAATTATTTTATTTCTGCTTTATTATTGCATCTAGTAAATTAAAGATATTTTATTTTTGATTATAAAAGAAATAATTTAAAATAAAAATATTTAAAGATTTGCATCTCTCTCCTCGTGGGAACGATACTGGGGTCTTTGTTTCAAAGCCCTATATTACTTGAAACGATACGTATACTTGCGTAGAACCCCTAGTGTGTAAAATATTTTCCATAAAATTATATTTATATACACTAGCTGCTATTATTATTTATAACATATATTTTTGAAAGCATTAATTAATACGTTGATCTTCAGAGGACTTCGGGTCAAGTTTTTGGCACCGTTGCCAGGGAAGAAGATTTTAGTACGCATATATTTATATCGGGTCAACGACAGAGTCCAACAATGTCAGAACGACTACGCAGGAACTACTCTTTCAAATATTATGTCGTAGCCAAGATGTTCAAGAATCTAATGAATAGGCCCGAGTTCAAATTTCCCGAGCTGAAGAAGCCGGAAGAAGTGGACAAGAAGGATCAGGCCAACTTCTGCTTCTACCACAGGATGCTCAGACACACCATAGAGAGCTGCTTCAGTTTTAAGGATTGGCTCGAGTGGAATTACAAGGAAGGGAATATAAAAATAGCAAAGGAATACTTGAAAGAACCTGAAAGATGTTCTATAAATGTGATTTCAGTCGAGCCAATATCTCTGATTGATCCGTACACTGGCAAAGGCGGATGGAGCATGATTTGGAATGAGCTCAAGAAGGTCTTGGAACAGATCTAGTTTACTCCAAAGAATGCTGCTGTCCGGAGTATACCCCCAGCCTAGTCTAATACGAAGGCTTCACCAAGAAAGTCATCACGATAAGAATGGAAGAAGAAGCGGATTGTGAAATAAATTAAGGACGATAGCGCGAGGGGTTGGATAGAGGCTACTGATCACATAAAAATTCATTAAGAAATTCATATCTATTTTTGATGAAATTGCACTTTAAAGAAATGTATTTTCTTTATTTTATTGCAGGAATGAAGATTTATAAGTGATGGAAGCAAAAAGCATGAAATGGAGCAAATTTGGATCAAAAAGGAGGAAATTCATGCAAATATAACTACTTCGCCGACAGCGAGATCGTGAGGAGAATTTTATGAAGGAATTATAACTACCTCGCCGATAGCGAGCCTGAGCCCGCCGACAGCGAGATCGCCCGGTTTGAAGACCTTCTAGAAGCCCAGCTGACGGTGAGGTCGTTTCTCTCCGACGGCGAGCTAGTTCAAAATGCTTATACATTGAACCTGGACACTTTTTGAAGAGGTGTTTAAGCACCCCTTGAACCTTTGCTTAACTCTATAAATAGAGGCCAAATTCTAATGTCTTAGTGTGTCTCTGGAGTCTTCTGTGTGTGTCTTTTGAGTCTTAAAAAGTTTTTCTAGAATCTTTTATGTGTGTGTTTAGTGAGTTCATTAGTTGAGTGCTATATAGTTTGTTGTACTAGAAGGAAAAGTCAAAGGAACTTCAAGGAGTCTGCTTGGGGAGGAAATTAAGATAAGTATCTTTGTTTATTGTTGTTAACTTTAAATGAAATCCATGCTTTGTTTTATTCCCATGCATTCTGAGTAGTTTTCTTAGTCTTTCTCCTTGTTTATGAAAATTATTTGATTGATGAAATTTAATAGAAGCACATAATATAATATTAAAATAAATTGTGATAATTTTTACTTAAAACTTAATTTACTTTCAATCCGGCAATTGAGTAGTTAAAATATGTTGAATTATCAACTATAGTAAAAATTACATCCAATATTCAGGGAAGTCAAAAGCCTTGGAAGGCGGGTGCAAATAAATAGGGAAATATTAATTATCGGGCATAGAATTAGATATTTTAGTGTGACAGACTAAAATACTCAAATTCGGTCCTACTGTTTGAGAGCTGAAGTGTAGATGTTAGCCCTCAGGTGAGGGGAACGTGGGAGCTGCGAAGTGGCGGCCGGTATCCTCCCGGACTAGCCGCGATTCGATAATCAAACTTAGGATTAGTTAATGTTCTTTGCACTTGGACTAAAGGGTAAAGAATAGGAATGCTCCTATTTGTCACAATACAATATAAAAATTCTATTTAAATTCATCATTCACTTAATTTTCTAAAAACAAGGAGAAGGACACTTTTTCTGAATTATTTAAATCAACTTATTTCAAGCATTAGTTTACTTTAGTTGCAATAGTTGCTTTTTAAATTCCGTTTACTATATTAGTAAGTAATTCCTTTAAATTTAGCTGATAACAAATACGTTAAAAACTTCCCTATGGGATCGATAACCAGGACTCCACTAGAGCCCTGTATTACTTGATACGATACGTATACTTGCCTAGAATCCACGTTATACATTAAATCATATAACTATATTTAAAGCGGGATCGAAGTTTTTGGTGTCGTTCTTATAAACATAAATTGCATACATATAAAAAGTGGGTCAAGTTTTTGGCACCGTTGCCGGGGAAGTAAAGAAATTATTTACTAGAGTAACAGACTATTTTAAACTATTTTAAAAAATTGTATGCGAAAATTTGGAAATGAAAATTTAATATCTTACGATTCAGAATTAGAGCATACAATTAAATGAATTAGAAAACAAAAAAAAGAAATTTTAAATTTAACACAAATGACAAATATACCTGAAAATGAAAATATCAATCAACCAAGACCATTACGAGATTATGCCAACCCTACATTAGATGAAATTCATTTAACTATTCAAAACCACGATGTAGTCGCTAATTCATTTGAACTAAAACACTGCAGATTATCCAAATGGTACAAAATAATCAATTTAGTGGTTCACCTACTCGAAGATCCTAATTTACATCTTGCTAGTTTTTTAGAACTATGTGCTACTTTCAAATATGAAGGAGTATCTAACGATGCTTTATTAGACTTAGACTTTTCCTTTTTCTTTAAGGGATAAGGCTAAAATGTGGTTAAATTCGTTAGCACCTGGATCTATTAAAACTTGGGGAGAATTAACACAAAAATTTCTATCCAAATATTTTCCACCATCTAAAACTGCTAAGCTTAGAAATGATATAACTTCGTTTAGTCAGTTTGATGGAGAGTCAATATATGAATATTGAGAGAGATTTAAAGAACTTCTTAGGAAATGCCCACATCATGTGTTACCAGATTGGTTAATTATCCAAACTTTCTATAATGGATTAGTAGGATCTTTAAGATCAATCATCGATCTGTCTTGCTTGGAGGATCATTAATGTCAAAACCATTTGATCAAGCACTATGCACTAATCGAAGAAATGACAACAAATAATTTTCAATGGCTCGCTGATAGAATGAATCCGAAAAAAATAGCTAGTATTCATGAAAATGATGCAATAACTATGTTAGCTGCTATATCTAAGAAATTAGATCATTTTGGAATGAATTACTCTCCAACTATAACAGAAGAAGATTCATCTGGACAACTTATAGAATCCCAATCTCATTATGAAACAATTAATGCAATTAACAACAGACCCAATAATCCTTATGCAAATTATTATAATCCTGGATGGAAAAATCATCCTAATTTTAATTGGAATAATAATACAACTAATCAACCATGGATGAATAATTTGACACAACAATTAGGAAATCCATCTAATCAAGGAAATCCTAACTATAAACCTAATTATCCACCTGGATTTAATAATAATAACCCTCAATTTAAAGATAAGAAATTATCGATAGAAGAATTAATATTAAATATGGGTCGACATTTACAAAATCAAGGAAATCAACTACAAATACAAGGAAACCAATTACAAAATCAAGGAATAGCTATCAAAAATATTGAAACTCAACTTGGACATATCGTTACCGCACTTAATAATAGAATACCTGGAACATTTCCTAGTAATGTAGAAATAAATCCCAAAGACAAGGGAAATGAACAAATTAAAGCGATACAATTACGAAGTGGAAAAGAATTAGAACCTCGAATTCAGAAAGAACTTGAAAGTCAAAAAGAGGAAGTGGAAATTGAAAAGGATAAGAATCAACAAGATCCAAACTTAGAAAATCCTTTAATATCTATGAAAATTTCTGTTGAAAAACCTCCACCACCATTTCCTCAACGACTAATTCAACATAAAAAAGGCAAACAATTTGCTAAATTCCTTGAAATTTTGAAGAAATTAACGATAAATATTCCTTTCGTAGAAGCTTTAGAACAGATGCCAAACTATGTAAAATTCATGAAAGATATTCTAAATAAAAAAAGAAAATTTACCAAAAATTAAATGGTAGCACTTAGTGAAGAGTGTAGTGCTATTATCCAGAAAAAACTTCCTGAAAAATTAAAAGATCCTGGTAGTTTCACTATACCTCGCGCTTATTGGAGAAAAATTCTATGGAAAAGCTTTGTGTGACTTAGGAGCAAGCATAAATCTAATGCCTCTATCAATTTTCAAGAGATTAGGATTGGGAGAAATTTCACCTACTTCGGTAACTCTTCGATTAGTCGATCGTTCATTACATATCCTAAGGGAGTTATTGAAGATGTATTAGTTAAAGTGGATAAATTTATCTTCCCTGTAGATTTTATTGTTCTAGATATGGAAGAAGATAAAGAAATTCCTATCATTTTAGGAAGACCATTTTTAGCCACTCGGAAAAGCTATGATTGATGTTCAGAAAGGAGAACTAACTATGAGAGTAAATGACCAAAAAGTAACTTTTAATATTGCTAAATCAATGAAATATCCTGCGCTAGAAAAAGATGATGAGTGAATTCGAATGGAAGTACTCAATCATTTACAAAAAGAACATTTTAAAGAATATTATGAAGAAAAATTAAAAAAAGAAAATAGTGAATTAATTGAAAAATCTGAGATAAATGAAGAATTAGATTATATTCAAGAGAAATTTGAATTTTTGGACAACACAGAAAATACTGAAAAAAATATAGTTCCATCAATTATTAAACCTCATGAACTTGAGTTAAAAATGTTACCTAATCATTTAAAATATGCTTACTTAGGTAATTCTTCAACTCTACCAGTTATTATTTCATCTGAATTAAATGAATCTCAAGAACAAAAACTTTTAGATACGTTAAAAAAATATAAAAAAATTTTTGGTTGGACTTTAGCGGATATTAAAGGAATTAGTCCTTCAATCCGTATGCACGAATTATTTTAGATAATGAACATAAACCTAAAGACGATCCTCAAAGGAGATTAAACCCGATAATGAAAGAAGTAGTCAAGAAAGAAATTTTAAAATGGTTAGATAATGGTATTATATATCCTATTTCTGATAGTGCTTGGGTAAGCCCAATTCACTGTGTATCTAAAAAAGGAGGGGTGACTGTTAAAGCTAATGAAAATAATGATCTTATCCCTATAAGACAAGTTACTGGATGACGAATATGTATTGATTATAGAAAATTAAACACAACCACTAGAAAAGATCACTTCCCTTTACCATTTCTAGACCAGATGTTAGATAGATTAGCTGGACATAAGTATTTTTGTTTCTTAGATGGATATACCGGTTATCATCAAATACAAATTGCTCCTGAGGATCAAGATACAACTACATTTACTAGTCCTTATGGAACTTTCGCTTTTCGAAGAATGCCTTTTGGATTATGTAATGCACCTGCAACATTCCAAAGATGTATGATGTCTATATTTAGTAAATTAATTGAAAATGGAATAGAAGTATTTATGGATGATTTCTCTGTATTTCGAACAAAATTTGACACATGCTTAAATCATCTTGAAAAAGTATTTGAAGTATGTGAGAAAACTAATTTAGTTCTTAATTGGGAGAAATGTCAATTTATGGTTACAGGCGTCATTGTATTAGGGCATAAAATTTCGGAAAAATGCATGCAAGTAGACCCTGCAAAAATTCAAGTAATAGCTAAATTACCACCTCCAACAACGATAAAAGGGGTAAGAAGTTTTCTTGGACATGTTGGATTTTACAGGCGTTATATTAAAGATTTTTCAAAAATTACTAAACCTCTATTCCAACTTCTTGAAAAGGACAAGAAATTTGAATTTACAATCGAATGCCTGAATGCTTTCGAATTATTAAAAGATAAATTAATTACAGCACCTATAATAGTTTCACCTAATTGGGAAAAACCATTT
Source organism: Papilionanthe hookeriana x Papilionanthe teres (assembly GCA_022702705.1). Classification (NCBI taxonomy): domain Eukaryota; kingdom Viridiplantae; phylum Streptophyta; class Magnoliopsida; order Asparagales; family Orchidaceae; genus Papilionanthe; species Papilionanthe hookeriana x Papilionanthe teres. The sequence continues at coordinate 146,833,921 of CM040423.1, forward strand.
GAGCTTATGTGTGATGCTAGTGATTATGCTTATAGGAGCGATTCTTGGGCAAAGATATGATAAGATTTTCAAAGTTATATAGTACGCTAGTAAAACTCTAAATGATGCTGAAATTAATTATACGAGTCTATCGAAAGAGAATTATTAGCGGTAGTATATGGTTTTAATAAATTTAGACCTTATCTGATTGGAACAAAATGTATCGTGTATACTGATCATTCTGCTATCAAATATTTAATGCAAAAGAAAGATTCCAAACCAAGATTAATTAGATGGATGCTATTAATGCAAGAATTCGATTTTGAGATCGTTAAGAAGAAAGGAACTGATAATCAAATTGCTAATCATTTATCAAGATTAGAAAATCATGAATTATCTAATATTGCTAATGAAATTTTAGACAGTTTTCCTGATGAACAACTTTATAATATAAATGAGTTGAAAATACCTTGGTATGCTGATATAGTAAATTATATTATAAGTGACATTTTACCACCTATGTTAATTTTGCAACAACAGAAAAAATTCATTCACGATACTAAATCATACTTTTGGGGTGAACCATACTTATATAAGCAATGTAAGGATCTAATTATTAGAAGATGCGTGCCTTATGAAGAAACTGAACCAATCATTCAAAAATGTCATGACTCTGATTTTGGAGGACATTTTGGGAAAGATAAAACTGCATATAAAATTCTACAATCTGGATTCTACTAGCCTACTCTATTTAGAGATGTATATAAATATATAAAAACCTGCGATAAATGCCAAAGAGTAGGAAACATATCAAGAAAAAATGAAATTCCTCTGAATTTTATATTAGAAGTTGAAATTTTTGATGTTTGGGGATTAGATTTCATGGGACCTTTTATTCCATCATTTGGAAACTCATATATATTAGTAGCTGTTGATTATGTTTCCAAATGGATTGAAGCACAAGCTTTACTCTAGGTGTGATGCTAAAAGTGTTTCAAAATTTTTAATGAAAAATATTTTTACTAGATTTGGAATGCCGAGAGTGATTATCACTGACGGAGGAACTCATTTTAAAAATAAATATATTCACAAACTAGTAGAAAAGTATAATATTATGCATAAGATGTCAACTGCTTATCATCCACAAACTAGTGGATTAGCTGAAGTTTCTAATCCAGAGATTAAGCATATATTAGAAAAGTATGTAAATCCTAATAGATCAGACTGGTCTATAAGACTAGACACTGCATTATAGGTATACAAGACTGCTTATAAAACTCCGATTGGAATGACTCCTTACAGGCTTATATATGAAAAAACTTGCCACTTACCAGTTGAATTAGAACATAAAGCATATTGGGCGATTAAAGAATTTAATTATAATATGAAAGAAGCTCGGTGAGAAGAGATTGTTGCAATTAAATGAATTAGAAGAATTAAGGAATGAATCATATGATAATGATAAGATTTATAAAGAAAGGATGAAATTATGGCATGATCGGAAGATTAATCAGAGAAATTTTGAACCAAGACAAGAAGTTTTGCTATATAATACTAGATTGAAATTATTTCCTGGGAAATTGAAATCTCGATGGTTAGGACCCTTCACCATAACTCAAATATTTTCATATGGAACTATAGAAATTGAAGATCCAAAAACAGGACATAGATTAAAACCATATTTCGAAAACAAACGACCAAATTTTAAAGAGGTTTTAATGCTTAGTCAACCTGAACACTAACTGAATTAGGTCGGGCTGACGACGTTAAACCAAGCGCTTTATGGGAGGCAACCCATAGTAGTCTTTTATTTTTAAATGTCTACATATTAGTGAGTCTATAGTATTAAAACAACTCTTACTACTCAAATTTTTATTAGAATCATCACAAAAATTGAACCTATTGGATGAGATCAGAAAATATACGGACCAGAGCAAAAACGGGAGATTTTTACGAATCTCGCCGACAGCGAGCCCGAGCCCGCTGATAGCGAGATCGTGGACATTACTTCAGTTAGTTTTATAACTAAGTCGCCGACGGCGAGGCAGTTAAAAATTTGGTTTCTTAAAGATTTTTTGTGCGGTTTTGGATGGATCTAAGCCATTCCTTCGTAAGAAATTGTTCCTAATCCGATTTTACACCATTTTCTTCCTTAGGAACGACTAGAGACCAATCCATTCCATCCAAAATGGCCTCCAAATTCCTAGAAACCACAAAAACTGAAGTTTTCAACCGGAGAAAATTCGTCAGTTCGGAGGCACGGCGAATCTTCAACAAAGGCTTCATGAAGAAAAGACTTATCAAAGAAAGAGGATTCGTCAATAGAGGAGTAGAGAATTCTACTAAAAAATCGAAGAAATGATCGCACAGCGGCATTGGGAGGTATTTTGCTATACAACATCCGCTGTAGTTATACCAGTAGTTAAAGAGTTTTACTCTAATTTACATGCGATCAACAATGGAAATGTGTACGTCAGAGGAAGATGGGTAACATTTACTCCTTCAAGGGTAAATGAATTATTTTGTATAGAGAATACCTCTGTTTGTCATTATTCCAACTTTGTGCCTTCAAGATACAATATGAACGAGATCTACAGATACCTGACCGACGAACCAAATGATTGGGAGTTACGAGAAGATGGGTATGTTAGTTTTTCTGCATCACTTCTAAATCCTGTCTCGAAGCACTGGCATTTCTTTATATCATCAAAATTATTACCTACCATGAGAGTAAATAAAGTTTCAAAGGAATGCGCTATTTTTAAACTACTGTATTCAAATTGGATTATCTATCGATTTTGGATCAGTAATAGTAAAGTCTGCATTGGGATTAATTGTGCATGGGTCAGTGCATGGACTTGGACACCCATCGACTATATTTACTTTATGCAGTTAGTACCAAGTTTCTTATGAGGCTTGGGAAAAAGTACTTTTACCATGGAAACCCCTGGATCCTACTGATATGTTTCCCACTTTGGATAACAATGATGAGATCACCGTTATTTCGACGAGCATCACGGAACAATCCTTTAGCAAGGCCCTTTACCGAGAAGACTAATTTCATTCGAAGAAGATTAAAGGATTGGAGAAAGAATTGCAAAATGTGATGAATTCTATTGACAATATCTCTGATATGTTTGATCATATTGATTAGAGAATGAAGGAGCACTTTGATCATACTGGACATCTGGAGGCCAGTTTTATTCATTTACTAAAACATAAAGGATGGATTAACGAAGAATCTACTGCAGAATTCCCTTTCAGGCCTTTCTACAATTTATTGGTGCACCTGCGTCGCATCGAAAATATCAGAGAAGATATTAGTTCGGACACTGAAGAGTAGGAAAAATTTCTATGTTTTTGTTATATTTATATATATTTGTGTGTGTTTGATTTGGAGTTAAGTTTTATTATGAGTCGAAGTTTGATTTGATCATCTCAGATTTGATGAGATTTTATGTAAATTGTTATGTCTCAGCATTTAGAGTATTGTGGTGTGGATTGCGATGCTGAGTATTATGGATTTAAACATTTAGGTTAAGTATGTGTTAAAGTTGTTAGTGTGAAAAATTGTAAGTTTCATGGATTTCATTTATAAAGTTATTTTGTTTGTGTTGTGTGACTTTTTGTGAGTATAAGTGTCTAATCTTTGTATTATTATTTAATTAAGTGATCGGAAGATTGATTAAAAGCAAATCGAGGTTATAAATGATTTACGAATTTCAAAAATTTAAAATTTTTGGAACCTCGCCGATGGCGAGAATTATCTCGCCGACAGCGAGAAAACCCGCTGACAGCGAGTCCGAGTTCGCCGACGGTGGATTTTTCCCGAAACTTTTGCCTTATGGAATTAATTAGCTCGCCGACGGCGAGTAAAACCTCGCCGACAGCGAGAACGCGAAAAGACCTATATTTGACCAGTCAATCGACACTATTCATCATCCCTTTCCTCAAATTTTCGAAAAAACCGACCTAGGGCTTGAGAGATCTTGGATTTGAAGCGATTTCAACACTTTTTGACATCGGATTTCATCTTCCTTTGGTAAGAGCATCACTCCTATGCAAAATTTTTTGATTTTCACCATGAATTTCTTCTACATTGGGATATTTTGAAAAATTTTGAAATGTGAAGAAAATACTTGGAAGAATTTCATAGAAATTGATTTAAATGGACTTTAGTTGTTGTAGGAAGCCTTCTTAGTAATATTTTGGAGTTTAGTTAAAATTTTTGTAAATTTCACAGATCGAGAAATGGCTCCACGACAAAAGCAACAAATAGAATATGACGAAACTCGATTCATTAATGCGAGAGCACAAAATCAATATTTTCAAAACATACAAGCAAGAAAATGCATATAAGATCGAGTTTTCAAGAATCCAGGAGGAGAAGTAGAACTAGTTATAAAGGATCGAGGATGGGAAAACTTCTGCTACGTAACCAACAGAGCAGCTGTAGAAGTTGTGAAGGAATTTTATACAAATTTAACACCGACTGAAGATGCACCGGTTAAGGTTAAAGGATTTTTTGTAGATTTCAACGCTGCTAGAATAAACACTTATTATGAAGTACGAGACACCTACATGAGCGAATATGAAACTTTTGGAACTATGGAAGGACCACTGGAAGAGGTGATCGACTTTCTCACTGATGGGAAAGGAGTCTGGAAGTTAACGCAGCGGGAACAGGTAAACTTCCCTCTTTCTATGCTAAATGCAACATCTAAAGCTTGACATTATTTTATTTATTCTACTTTGTTTCCTACCTACCACCATAGTGAGGTAACAAGAGATAGAGTAGTTCTGAATTTCTGTATTCAGAACCAGATGAGTATTAATGTGGGAAATGTTATATATAAAAACATATTAGCCACTGCTAGAAATTAAAGTGGAGGAGGACTAGGACATCCTGGTCTTATCTATGCACTTTGTCAATTATCTGGGGTAGAGGCAAGAGATGATGAGGAATGGATAGAGCCTATGAAACCCCTTACTCAGGTAAATATAAAGAAATATGAATCCCACGAAGGATGGAGATCAGGAACGAGGAGTTACATGCCTTCATCAAGTAGAGATATCCCCTCTACCAGTTATGATCCTCCTCAGCCTACCACTCCTACCCTTCAAGATCTGATGAATGAGTTAACCACGAGTAGAAAGAGTTTTGAGTTATTTGGAGAAAATATGGAAAGAAGATTTAAGCATATAGATCAAAGGATCGGAGGCTTGGAGAGAAGGCACGATTATGATAGCGAATATCTCCAGCGACATTCAGAGTACGAGATTGCATACTATGAAGCTGAATGTTGATATAGGAGTGGTGATTTAGATGTTGTCTTTCCTAAGTGCCCCCGATATTCACAGTACCAGCCTGCTCAGCCTTCTCAGCCTGGAGATCAGGGTGATGACATAGTTTGGGATTTCGATGCAGAAGATTAGAATCTTTATTTAGTTTGTTTGGTTTATTTAGATTTGTTATTGTGCAAACTTTATTAATTCTGTGTGTTTATATTTTAGAACTTTCCGTGGACTTTGGATTTAGAATGTTTGTTGGTTTGCTTGAGCAGTAATATTAAATTTCTTATGTGTGTTAGATTAGTTGCAAATTTTTATATATATAGGATGTTAGTCTTTCTTTAATGTATTGTTTAAATTTTAAATGCATGTGTAGTAATAGATTAAGTTTTCTTTGTTATGTTTGATACTTATTTTAAAAATTTCCATCCCTGCACTTTCTTTTTAAATATTATATGTAGAAGAATACTAACAAGTACGAGTTACGTAAGTAATGAAAAAGCCTGCGAAAATTTCAAAGAAAAGAAATACCTAAAGCTCAAAGGTATGATGAATTTTATTTATATACTTTCCCTTTTTCACTATGAAGTTAAGATAGAAAAATTTAAGTTTGGGGTAAGGAAAAAATACAAATTTAATTATTAAAATTGTTCTCAATTTCTATTGTAAAAAATTATTATTAAATGATTTTCTATCGTAGTTTTTCAATTCAATAAATATGAGTTACTTTATTTAATTATTATATAAAGTTAAAGAAAATATTTCTAGTAATTCAATTAATTAATGGAATAAGATATTTAGTTAAAAGTAATAAGAATATAGTAAACTATTTAAAATAAGGGAAACTATATTCTAAAAATTGAAAATTCTTAAGTATTTAAGTGAACAAGAAAGGATAAAAACTCAATGAAGTAAAAGCTATGAAATATATATAAGCAAAGAAATAGTTTAAGTTCAAATTTAGGAAGAGAAATTGAAGTTCAAAATTATTAACAGACTATCCAGATACAGTAATCCTCACTTGAAAAAGAAAAAGAAAAAGAAAAGAAAAAGAAAAAGAAAAGAAAGAAAAGAAAAGAAAGAAAAAATATAAGTGAGGAGAAGCTTGAGGAGATGCCTTATCAGAAATTGGCTTCAATAGAATCAACCTAAAGAGTAGAACTTAATTATTTCTAAACTTATATTTATGGATTATTATTTTACTAAATAGTGTTTTCTTGAACTTCCTATCATTTAAATATCTTAAGTAATTTACTATTTTAAATATAGTTGTTCTCGAAATAAATAGAAAGCTAGAAATCTTAGAGTCGATAACTAAATAATCTTATCTCTATAAAGTTAATTTAATTACTTAGAAATATTTCTATTCAACTTTATTATAATGTTATTTAAATTTAATTCATATATTATCTGGATTGAAAAATTCTATTATATAAATCATTATTATTAATATTTATTTAGTATTAAAATTACTTGAGGACAAGTAATAATTAAGTTTGGGGGATTTTGATCACAGAAAAATTCATTAAGAAATTCATATCTATTTTTGATGAAATTGCACTTTAAAGAAAGGTATTTTCTTTATTTTATTGCAGAAATGAAGATTTATAAGTGATGGAAGCAAAAAGCATGAAATGATGCAAATTTGGATCAAAAAAAGAGGAAATTCATGCAAATATAACTACTTTGCCGACGGCGAGATCGAGGCCGCCGACGGCGAGATTGTGAGGAGAATTTTCTGAAGGAATTATAACTACCTCGCCGACAGCGAGCCCGAGCCCGCTGACAGCGAGATCGCGCGGTTTGAAGACCTTCTAGAAGCCCAGCTGACGGTGAGGTCGTTTCTCTCCGACGGCGAGCTAGTTTAAAATGCTTATACATTGAACCTGGACACTTTTTGAAGAGGTGTTTAAGCACCCCTTGAACCTTTGCTTAACTCTATAAATAGAGGCCGAATTCTAATGTCTTAGTGTGTCTCTGGAGTCTTCTGTGTGTGTCTTTTGAGTCTTAAAAAGTTTTTCAAGAATCTTTTATGTGTGTGTTTAGTGAGTTCATTAGTTGAGTGCTATATAGTTTGCTGTACTAGAAGGAAAAGTCAAAGGAACTTCGAGGAGTACGCTTGGGGAGGAAATTAAGATAAGTATCTTTGTTTATTGTTGTTAACTTTAAATGAAATCCATGCTTTGTTTTATTCCCATGCATTACGAGTAGTTTTCTTAGTCTTTCTCCTTGTTTATGAAAATTATTGGATTGATGAAATTTAATAGAAGCACATAATATAATATTAAAATAAATTGTGATAATTTTTACTTAAAACTTAATTTACTTTCAATCTGACCAATTGAGTAGTTAAAATATGTTGAATTATCAACTATAGTAAAAATTACATCCAATATTCAGGGAAGTCAAAAGCCTTGGAAGGCGGGTACAAATAAATAGGGAAATATTAATTATCGGGCGTAGAATTGGATATTTTATTGTGAGAGACTAAAATACTCAAATTCGGTCCTACTGTTTGAGAGCTGAAGTGTAGATGTTAGCTCTGAGGTGAGGGGAACGTGGGTGCTCTGAAGTGGCAGCCAGTATCCTCCCAGCCTAGCCGCAGATTTAGTAATCAAACATAGGATTAGTCAATGTTCTTTGCACCTGGACCAAATGGTAAAGAATAGGAATGCTCCTATTTGTCATAATACAATATAAAAATTCTATTTAAATTCATGATTCACTTAATTTTCTAAAAACAAGGAGAAGTATACTTTTTCTGAATTATTTAAATCAACTTATTTCAAGAATTAGTTTACTTTAGTTGCAATAGTTACTTTTTAAATTTCGTTTACTATATTAGTAAGTAATTCCTTTAAATTTAGCTGATAACAAATCTATTAAAAACTTTACTATGGGATCGATAACCAGGACTCCACTAGAGCCCTGTATTACTTGATACGATACGTATACTTGCGTAGAATCCACATTATACATTAAATCATATAACTATATTTAAAGCGGGATCAAGTTTTTGGTGCCGTTGCTATAAACATAAATTGCATGCATATAAAAAGTGGGTCAGCTACCCCTGCTAGATTGGTTGTTTCAGATTCAGGGGTGAAACCCCTCAAACCCCTGACTTTGTACCATTATCTTTATGCCCCTCTAGGGTCTCATAATGATAGTATAAATGATGTTGGCTATGTTCTTACTGTCTCTAGTGATGAAGTAACTAAACACAACCTCTCTAACCCCGATTTTGATTCCCAAAATGATCCTCAAATCATGAGTGTTCCCAACGAGAATGTTGACAAAAATAAAGAGGATATTGACAATACCGGCTACGATAGCACCGGAAGCGAGGAGCTAGTCCTCGAATGCAAAGGAACTCCACTTACCATCAGAGCCGGATACAAGATGTTCGGGTCCAGAAGAAGAAGAAATAACAGAAGTACATTTGAGAAGTGGCAAGGTGCTACCGCCAAGGACAGCTCCGATGGATAAAGGAAAATAGGCGATTACTCAAGAAGAAGTGTCTCCAACAACGGAAGAAGTACAAGTTCGAGATGAAATTGAAAATTCAAATAAGGTAGATTACAACGTGCTAGCTCATCTCAGAAAGTTGCCAGCCAAACTAAGCATTTACGATGCTCTAATCCTGTCAAAGGAGATGAGAGAAAATTTGATCAAGGCTTTGCTTGATCCGGATATTTTCTTAGCACAGTTGGCTAGCACATCCTCAGATGGAGTTCGCACTTTGAAAGAACAGCCTGACGTAACCTTCACCGATGAAGATTTACTACTCGGTACAACCGATCACAACCATCCGCTCTACATTTCTGTATCATCGGCAGGTTCGTACTTTCTAGAGTGTTAGTAGATCCTGGAGCGTCGCTCAACATAATAAGTCTATGGACGCTAGCTTGGACATCGATGCTCGAGAGCTGTCCATGGATAAAATGATACTAAAAGGATTTAACCAGAAAGGAGAAAGAGTCCTTAGATCTATAATGCTGCAAATGAAAGTTGGAAATCTAGTAACAACTGCAAAATTCTATGTCATCGATGCGTACCCTGCTTGGTCGGACGTGGCTTCACGAGTACAATATGGTACCGTCGCCGCTTCACCAATGCATCAAATACTACAAGGACAAACAAGAACATTGTATTAAGGGAGATTTAAAACCATTTTCAATACATGAAGTAGGCATTCACGAAGACGCCGCCTACTATGCTCCCAAGAAGAAAACAATACTTTCAAGAGAAATTGTGACAAGTAAAGAAGAAGATTCAAAAGAACTACGAGAATGGGACCATACAACTCTAGTTCAACGATCTTCCACCACTCCTTCACAACGAGTTGGTGGAAGTTCTTTTAGCCCACGCATTTGAGGTCGAGGCCGGGGACATGGTCGAGGAAGAACTCACCGTATTGTTGAAAGGACAAAGCCGTCGATCAGCATTGAAGTAGAAGGAAGCTCCAAAGAGGATAAAGAAATAATGATGATAAGTCAGAAGAAGTCTCAGTTCAAGATTTCTACGGATGAAACAGAAAGAGATGAACATGAATCAATGTATGATTAGATTAATCATTATGTGCAAGCCATGACTCTAACTCCTATCCATCCTCAAAAGATCGAGAGTATGGAAGTCAAGGAAGTTCATAATGCTGGTCTCAAACAGATCAAGTTTTATAAAGCTTCTCCTTCTACTTCTGAACCTTGTGTAATTCTCAAAGAAACGATTCTAATGAATTAATGGAATTACCTTTTGGTTACTTTTTACCTTGTATATAAAAGCTAATTCAATAGGGATACGTGCCAAAGCAAATGACAAAAGATAAGTTACAATCGTTCGAAAATCTATGGAATACCAAAGGAAAGAAACTAAACTCAAAAGAAGGTCTTGGGTTTGGTACGGTCGGACCCGTCGATGACTCGTGATTTTACATGGTTGTTACTAGTCAGTCAGTGGAAGATTTCCTGGACATCCAAGATGAATACGAAGATTAACCAATAGAAGAGGCTCCACCAGAATTTGAAGAATATATCAAATCAACTGTGGACGAATTAAAAGAAATTAATCTCAGGAGCGAGGAGCAGCCCCGACCAACTTTCATAAATTTGTTGCTCAACGCAAAAGAGGTTACAGACTTGGTCAGGTTATTGTCAGAATTTAAAGATTGCTTCGCTTGGAACTATGATGAAATTCCTGGACTATCTCTAGAGGTTGCAGTTCACCGACTAGGAGTGGATCAAAATACGATACCAGTAAAGCAAGCTCCCAGGATAATGCGCCTCAAAATTGAACAGCAAGTTACAACAGAAGTAAAGAAATTAATAGACACTAACTTTGTCCAAGAAGAACAATATCTGACATGGCTAGCTAACGTCGTGCCAGTAAAGAAGAAAAATGGACAAATCCGAGTGTGTGTTAACTTCAGGGATTTTAATAAAGCATGTCCGAAAGACAAATTCCCGTTGCCGATACCAGAATTAATGGTCGACATTGCGTCGTCACACGAAATTTTCTCCTTTATGGATGGATAGTCAGGTTATAATCAAATCAAGATGGCTCTAGAAGATGCAACGCTTACAACATTTAGAACTCCGATCGGGATTTACTGCTACACCGTGATGCCATTCGGATTGAAGAACGTAGCAGCAACATATCAAAGAGAAATGACCAAGATCTTTGATGACCTAATTCACAACAAAGTGGAATGCTACGTGGATGATTTGGTTATCAAGAGAAAATTAAAGGAAAATCAACTAAATGATTTGAGGATCGTATTTGAACGATTACGGTAATACAATCTAAAGATGAATCCCTTAAAATGCGCTTTCTACGTTACCTCTGGGAATTTTCTAGGATTTGTTCTCCGTCATCAGGGAATCGAAATCGACCCGGAAAAGATTAAAGCGATACTAGAAATGCCTCCCCCCAGAACCTTGAAACAATTACGTTCTTTTCAAGGAAAATTGGCATATCTAAGACGCTTCATATCTAATTTGTTAGGAAGGTGTCTCCCTTTTTGAACTTACTTTAAAAGGATGTCACTTTTATTTGGGGAGAGTCGTGTCAACGGGCTTTCAAAGACATTAAACGATATCTAACGACACCTCCTGTTTTGGTAGCCCCTATCCCGGGTAGACCGTTGATACTTTATACCGCGGCTTTGGATGAGTCCCTCAGAGCCTTACTTGCCCAAGTCAATGATGAGGGTAAAGAGATCGCACTCTACTACCTGAGCCGACGTTTAATACCGATAGAAGTAAAGTATCCTCATATTGAGAAGCATTGTTTAGCTTTAGTTTTTGCCGCTCAAAAGCTTATACATTACATGTTATCTCATAAGGTAAACCTGATCTCAAAAGTTAATCCATTGCAATATTTGATGACCCGACCAACACTTTCTAGACGCTTAGCAAGGTGGTCGATGATAGTATTGCAAATTGACATAACTTTTGTGCCCCTTCGCGCTATCAAAGGGCAGATTCTAATAGATTTTCTTACAGCGCACCCACTGCTAGTTGGGTCCCCGCTCAACGACGAATTACCAGATGAACAAATACTACAAATAGATCAACCCAATTTCAGTCATTGGGAAATGTACTTTGACGGAGCGTCATTGGCCCGAAGAGATAAAGGACAACAGACAGTGATACCCGACAAATTAGGAATCAATTTAATTTTTGTGACTCTGGATCAGGCCATGCTAAGGTTCTCCTACCACTTGTTAGAGCCGTGTACCAATAATGAAGCAGAATATGAAGCTCTAATCACCGATTTGGAATTAGCAATACTAATGGAAATTACAGACATTGCCATTTATGGCGACTCACAACTCATCATTCAACAAGTGGCAGGACAATACAAAATTTGGAAATCGAGATTGGAAGAATACCACCTGTACATGATGAAACTGCTTGAGCAGATCCCAAGTATGATATTCTATAGAAATTGCTCGAGCAGACAATGCCCACGCGGATGCTTTAGCTAAACTCACTAAAGAATTGGATTGTCCACCCGAAGATTCTATAGATATTACAGTACAAGGATGTCAGATTTTGGCACAAATTGACCTTGACAGTCTACACAAGATTGGAAAAGAAGGGATAGCCGCCACAGTGGCAGATGATAGAGAAGATTGGCACCAGCCGTTGATATAATATTTACAAACAGTAAAGTTGCCAGAATACAAACTAGCAGCGCATCATATTCAGAAGAGAGCTTGTCGGCATATTTTAGGGTTGTGTTGTATTTTGAAGAGGGGTCGCCTAACAGAAATCTGTCGGCGAATTTTTAATTTAATTAAAATAAATAATTTGAAAAGTAGTATTTGATTTTGAAAATAATTTTAAATTTGAAGGTTTTAAGATATGAGATTAAACCGATCTCACATCCCAAATAGTTTATATAAACGAGCACCGCACCACAAACCGTGTATCTATCCCTAAGGATAGACACACCGCTTGACGGTGGGGCTTCGATTAAATAAACTAGAAGATTAGTGACATCCGTTTGGTCTGCGAACCAATTTTATAAGCCGACAAGTTTCCCCGCTTAATATGAAAACATTAAACGGGGTTTATATTACCTGGGTTCTTTAAAATTCCCTATAAGGGCAAGCCCCTATAGTTAATTACATCTTAAGTGACGGGAATCACCTAAGAAAACTCTCGATAATAATCAATGATTCTGCTCTCAAGAATTTCAAAGTTTAAGGTTTTCAAAGATTGAATTTTGGAGTTTCAATAGGGAATGGATCAAATTTTTGGAACATTTTGTTTTGTGAATCCGAAGGAAGAGAGGTAGGAGAAATCACTGATTCGAAGTGAACTTCGATAATTTCCCGACTATCCTATTATTTGTCTTGAATTTAGGAAAGTCCTAATGTTTATTTGATATTTCAATCTTGCCAATTTTAATTAATTAGGGCTTATATTTGTATGATAAAATCAAACAAATAACTTTAGAAGATGTGAGGGTTTATTGTCGTATCGGACGACTACCTCGGAATCCTAAGACCGGTTAGGGCTTAATTTGCAATGCAAATGCCTAACGAAGAGTTGAGGATTTATGTTGCACTAGTGCAAGCTACCTCGAAGTCCTATGGCTTGGTTGTTTTAATTCTAGGAAAGTTTTGCTTGAAGTAGACTCGGGTTTTGCCGATGACGATGGTCGTGCTCGCCCACCATGCTCCGAGCTCCTCGTTGTTGCAGAGGTTTAGTTTTAGAAATCATAAATCGGGAGTTGAGAAAAGTGTTTTGGTTTAGAGAAAATCTTAATTTCCATGTGTTTTTTATGTTTTATTTAAAACAAATCTTAAAGTTGATTATAACGACACCGGTTAAGATCCCACGGTTCCATCCTTCCGGCATCATTATTTTTATCGGATTCACTTAGTCCAGATGAATTTGCTAAACTCAATCGAATGAGTTCCACACTTTCATTTAGACCGTGGGAAATCCCGTTAGCAACACGTAGGTTACATCATCCGAGGTATTCCCGATCATCCAACAGGACGTTTTAATTTAGTTGTAATTGTAGTTTTGTGTTCGGTTTGTGATTAAATTTTGAGTTGTTTTATATTTTGAAATGTTGTGGCGGTGAATTTTATCTTGCAATGACTTTTAACTTAATTTTGGTTTCAGTTTTAGGGGCTATCCTAAAGGTGTGGGTTTTCATGCAACTGTTGTTTTATCATGCAAGAAAAGTAAAATGCATTTGCAATAAAGTAAATTGCAAGAAAGTAAATTGCAAGAAAGTAAATTGCAAGAAAGTAAATTGCAATAAAATAAAAGCGTACCTGGAGGGTCTTCCCGTCATCCCAAGCCGCACTTAAAACACAATTAGAATATTTAAACAAGTTCCTAGGTAAAGCTAAGGGAAAGGTTATGGTTTTCTACCAAATTCCTAATCCTATAGTTAGTCATCTCCTATGACGTCTAGGTTCTTTGGGTTTTGGTTTAAGGACGATTTTCTTCATCGAAGAATAATCAAATTCAATTGTTCTTATAAATATCCTATTATATTGAGGAAGTGCTTAAGAAGGATCTTAAACATCTTTTCAATATTTCTAGGATTGTTTTAAGTCCAAATGAATTTAATTATATAGATGAATCGATCATCCGAGGTTTTCAAGTCTTGTTAACTTGCTTCGGTGAACTAGGACATTTGAATATCCTATGAGTGAAGTGACACTTCATTTAATGTTTTATTTAGGAGCTATAATAACTAAAGCTTTCAAGGGTAAGTTAGTATTCAAGTGATTTGATTTAATTTAAAGGGTTTAAATTTGGAATAGTGTTCAAGTTGTTTTATATTTAGTTTAATTTAATTTAATTTGATTTGATGTTTAATTAATTTGATTTAATTTAATTTAATTTAATTATTTAATTTAATTTAATTTAATTATTTAATTTAATTAATTTAATTTAATTTAATTTAATTGTTTAATTTAATTTAATTTAATTTTAATTAATTTGATTTAATTGTTTAATTTAATTTAATTTAATTGTTTAATTTAATTTAATTTAATTTTAATTTAATTTAATTTAATTATTTAATTTAATTTAATTTAATTGTTTAATTTAATTTAATTTAATTTTAATTAATTTAATTTAATTATTAAATTTAATTTAATCTTAATTTAACTTATCTTTAATTTACTTTATTTTTAATTTTAATTGAAATTTCAAAAGATTTTAATGATTTAATTAAGTCTTTAAATATTTTAAATTTGAGTTATCATTTTAATTAAAAATTGAGTATTAGTTGATATAATTAATTTAGGGATTTTTAAATTAAAGAATAAATCTCTTCCTAATAAAGATCCCTTATTTTAATAATTCCAATTCATTATTCCTCCAAATTTAATCTATTATTTAATTAAAGTTTAATCATTTTAAAATTATTTAATGGGTTTCTACCCTTTAATTATTTAAATTTCAATCATCCAAACCAGATTAAAATCAAATATTTTACTTGTTGACTTTTTATTAAACCTAAAGTTTTAATTAAGGATTAAAGATTTTAATTACCATTTTATCCTTTAAGCTTAATAATTTCATAACTCACTAAATTGAACTCAAATGAACTTGAAATTTTTATGTGACTTCACTCATATGTCAATAAAGACATGAAGAGGAGAAAATGTGATTTTTCTGTATTTAATTTATTTATATAATTATTTTTGGTGGAAAATAGAGATTTTCAAGGAAAATTTGATAACATGACCAAGGGAAAGTTTCTGTCCTTAAGAAAATTAGGGGACATTCCTAATGACCAGAGAAGCACTTGGACCAATTTTGGTGATTTTTTGAATTACATTATTTTTATTATAATTATTTTGAGTTTTGGAGTGTTAATTAATTTAAAAATAAAATAAATGTTGAAAAATGGATTTTATATTTTTCAAAAATCTCTCTGATATCAAGGAAACCAGAGAATCAAATTTTGCAATTTTCTGATTTTTCTATGATTTATAATAATTATTTTAGTGAAAATGCTAGAAAATGCATTTTTTTAATTTTAAAATTACCCTAGGGCTTTAAAATTTAATATCTCACTAAATAGACTTAGGAAAAATGTGGGATTTGTTCCTAAGTGATTAAAATTCAAAATGTGACATTTTGGTGAATTTTATTATTTTTGTGATTTTATTATTTTTTAATTATTAAAAATATTAAAATATTATTAAAAATCAACTTTTTTAGAAAATTGAAATTTTAATTTTCTTAGGTTCCCCTGATATCGGAGAGGCTCCAAAACCAATTTGGTGAATTTTTAAAAGGTATTTTAAAAGTTATGAATTTTTAAAGTTTAAAATGGCTAAGTGGCTTAATCAACCCAATTAGTGGGGCTAACCAAGTCCAATTGACTTCAAATTTTTATGGTGGATTCCTCTGATCCTAAAGGTCAGTGGAGAATTGATTTCAAGTCAATTTGATACTTGGTTAACTCTAATTAATTAAAGACCTATTTTAGGTGTTTAAGCCAATTAGGGTTAATCCGAGTGAATTAACTCAAGTCCTATTTTTCCTAGAGTTCTCTCGGTCATAAGGAACATCACCAAATATTTCTAGAATTTATTTCACAACATGCTAATTTTTGGAATTAAAATACTCAAAACTAGACAACATGCATTTGAAAAATAAATAACTTTTCACAGAGATGGCCTCTCGACCTTGGAAAATTCAGGGAATGTTCCCAAGTTCGGAGGCTTCAAAAGCCCTATGGTCTCATGCCATGGTGAATTGTATACATGCATGGAGAATTAAATGTATGCAGAGAGTAAATAAATCATAAAAAATAAAATACTTAATGAAATTGAATGATTTCTTTTCCACATTATTCTCCTCCGTTCACCGAGCAAGAGGGTATTTTTATTTTATTTTTGTGATTTTTCTACACGGAGATATGAATTTTTGAAGTTTAGGGAATTAAATAAATAGAAAAATACCCTAATTTTCTATTTATCCACGCGGCGCCGCGTCAACCTCGGCAGCCTCCGAACGCACACGCGTCGCGCTCCCATTCGACGCCGCCACCCGAGTCGGCAGCCCGGGCCCCGCGGTTCTCGTACCGTCTCCCCGGTCCGACGCAATCCCGGCCGTCCGTGCGCGCGTGTATCGAATGGACGCGCATCCGTTCATCGTCCCCAAGTGTTCTCACCCGAGAGCCGTCCACACTAAATCCCTAAGATCTCACTCGATTCTCGATGGATTTTCATGTTCTTATGCTCTATGGATTCGTCTTGAAGAGACGAACACATCTATACGGCTAACATGCATTGAAACTAAGGCATTTGAAATGGAGAATCTCCGAAGCTCGGGATGGATAGTTAACTCATACCTTAGCTCGGAGAAGTGTGGCTTCAATCCGAGAGTTGTTGCACCTTCGATTGGGTCCCAGCGAAGCTCCGCATGAAGTCTCCCGGTCCGGTGAATCGCCTAGCTATGAAAGTGACCACAGCCGATCACAAAGCTTGGAGGCTGGAGCAACTCGGGTGGCCTGGAGATGGGGCTTTCAGTGGGAAACTTCTCCTCTTGGTCCGGTGAAGGTGTAGGACCGATCGATTTGAGGATTGGCTCACCGTGGCAAAGTGTCCTGGTTTTGGGTGGAATTTCGGTTGAGAAATCGGCTCGTTGGTGGGGATTAGGGCAAATCGACACCTGGGGATCAACCGCTCTAAGGATGGTGAAGGGTTTGGAACAATTTTGGCGCAGTTTCGGCAAGGTTTGTGCTTCGGCTCTTCTTTGGCCGAGAGGGTGAGGGGTTTAAATAGGAGAGGGTGGAAGGCCTCCCAGGGGGAGTTAGGGCTTGGGATCAGCTGCTCTGGTGAGGAGAAGATCAGCCATGGTAGCCACTGGGGATGGGGCAGCTCAGCCAGTGAGAATTTCAATGTTGGCTCACATGTGAACTTTCGGCCATGGTGTTTTCCGGCGGCTCGGTGGCCGGCCGGCCGTGCATGGGTCACCCTCAAGGTCGGGTGGGTCGGGGCTGGAGGTTTGTGCAATCAATTGGCCATGGACATGTGTAAAGGCTTTGATCCAAAGTGGAATGGGGCATGGCTAGATTTGGACCTAAATGGGTCAACCCACCCATTTGGGCTAGGTGCACCACCCAAGGCCTGGTTTAGGCCGAGGAGAAAGTGATTTGGATCGGCTTGATTAGTGGGGTCAAGTCACAATCCAAGTACAATTAGGCTTAAGCATGGTTTAGTGGAATCATGTAAGTGGTTAACCACCTTTAGGAGTTAAGGAAAGAGCCTCCTCCTTTTGCCCAAAATGGCATGGTGACATGTAAAGAGGCTCTCATGGCTTGCATATGGCTTATGCATGGCTCCATGGCTCCATTTGGCTTAGGAAAAGTAAAGTCAATTTCATGGAAATGGATTTAAGGAAAATTTTGGTATTTAGGGGTGATTTGGCATGAGGCTTGATTTGGAATTATTTGATGATGAATTTAGGATTTAGGGATGATTTTAATTGAAAGTATGATGAGGGGAAATGTCATATGGGCCTTGGAAGAATTTTGGGCTTTTTGAAAGGGTTTTAGATGGGCTTTTAAGATGGATTAGGAAAGTGGGCTCTTGAATTTTAAAATGGATTTTGGGATGAAATTTTGTAAAGAGGTTGGGCCAAATAATTATTGGGTTTAGCTCATGGATGTGTCATGAGTGACTTGAAGCAAATTTGGGGTAGTTTGGACTTGAATTGGGTTGGATTTGAATTCTTTTGGTGAATGGGCCAATGTAGGTCAAATTGGGCTAACTTGGGCCAATGTTGGGCTAGGGTTGAAATTGATGTAAAATAAATATTAAGAAATGTTTATGGGAGTGTTTCAAAGAGGTTTTGGCTTTGGTTGGGTTTTGATTTTGAGGTTTGGGCCTATTTGGGTTAGATTTGGGTTTAGGTCAAAATTGGGCTTTTTGATTTTGGGTTGAATTTGAGTGGGGTTTGGGTCAAAATCTTGGGCAAATCATGTTAGTGTTTTGTTTATGAGGATGTTAAGGAAGGTTTAGAAAAGATTTGGGGTTAATTGGAGTTGAATTGGGTGAGTTTGGGTTAAGTTTGGGTCATGGGTCCAAATTTGGGCTTTAAGGCCCAAAGTGAAATTGGATCCAAATGTCAATCAAATTGGACTTGGATTTGGTCTAAATTGGTATTGGGAATGTTGAATTGAAGTTTAGAATTGAATTGGACCAAAATTGGGGTCAATTGGGTATGTTTGGTTTGACATTGGGTCCACTTTGGGTTAAAATGGGTCAATTTGGGGTTTTGACAAAAGTAGGGTAAATTGACAAAATTGGCCCATGGTGTAGTTGGACAAAATGAAATTGGGAATATTTGGGATTTTCTGGAATTTTCTGGGAATTTTCTGAATTTTTGGATTTTTAGGCCAAGAAGGGTATTTTGGGTATTTGGAGGGTATTGGGGGGTATTTTTGGAATTTTTGGATATGGATGATCAATTTGAGTGATGTGGAGGTGTTTGGGATTGATTTTGGAAAATTTTAGGTAATTTGGAGATTTTGCAAAAATTTGGGTAATTCAAGGGTTTTGGGTAGGTTTAGTAGGTGTAGGGTCCCGGGGTCGAAAATTGAAAATTTGGGAAATTGAAGATTGGGTGAATTTGGGTGGAAAGAAATCATTTTGGTTGAGCCATGAAGCCATTTCAAGCCCATATGAGCCATGAAAGGACTCATTTGAGGCATTCACTATGTTGTTCCTAACCCTCTAGCCGAGGGCTTAGGGGTTAAGGACCATCCATGTGAATCACCTACATGAGTCGGGAGGTCAAGTTGGGTATGGGTGTGGTTTTAGGAAGTGTGTGGAAATGTAGTGTGTAGGTGTAGTGTATGTCAGCCCCTTCATCGGACCGTGCCACCTGTAGGGCTCCTAAGGCCAAAGAGTCCCATAGGAACTCATCTTTTAAACTTCCATATTTGATTTCAACCCTCTAGGTGATTAGGGGTCTATAGTCGAGTTTGTGGAGTTTGCGGGGAGTTTAGAAGTGGTTTGAATTTCTAAAAGGCGGGTCCCAATTCTAGTCTTCTAAGATAGTCAAAGGAAAAGCCTAAGGCTAGATCCTAAGCACTAAAAAGAAGAAAAGGAAGACCTCATCGAAAATGAGGTCAACAAATGGACTCCCGATAGGTGTGGTGAGCCGACGGAGCACACCGCGCGTATTGGTGTTGACCGAAGCGATTAACAAAACCAACACAGATGTCCAAGTGACGAACTTAGGACGAAGTAGAAGAGTTTCTGCTGGGGAGTGTCAAGTATATCTCTGGAACTGGAGATTTTTGAACTCTCGCTGGGGAAAGGAAAAGGAGGTGAATCCCAAATCACATGATCTGGGGGAATTTCGATTTAGATTTTATTTTGCTTCAATTTATGTTTTGATGTGTGAGTTTAAATTTTAGTTTGGAGTTTCAATTTAGATTGAAGTTTTGTCAAAATTAATTTGAAGGATTTGATTTGAAATGAAAATTGGAATTCTGAGGTTTTAGATGTAACATCTTCAACCTCGAAAGAAAATTGAATTGATTAGATTGAATCGTTGCAATGAGAAGAGATCTCGCAGCAAAGCGGTGTTGGATGTAAAATCCTCAACCTCAAGAGTTTGATTTTGATGTGATGTATTTCATTGCGATAGGGAAATGATCCTAAAGCAATGCAGTCTTGGATGTAAAATCCTCGACCCAAAGGTTAAATTTTGATGTATTTCAGTGCAATAGGAAGAGAATCCTAAAGCAGTGCAGTCTTGGATGTAAAATCCTTGACTCAAAAGAGTTTGAATTTTGATGTATTTCAAGTGCGATAGGAAAAGGATCCTAAGCGATACGGTACTTGGATGTAAAATCCTCGACCTCAAGAGTTTGATTTTTGATGTATTTCAGTGCAATAGGAAAAGGATCCTAAAGCAGTGCAGTCTTGGATGTAAAATCCTCGACCCAAAAGAGTTTGAATTTTGATGTATTTCAGTGCAATAGGAAAAGGATCCTAAAGCAGTGCAGTCTTGGATGTAAAATCCTTGACTCAAAAGGTTTGATTTTGATGTATTTCAGTGCAATAGGAAAAGGATCCTAAAGCAGTGCAGTCTTGGATGTAAAATCCTTGACTCAAAAAGGTTTGATTTTGATGTATTCCAGTGCAATAGGAAAAGGATCCTAAAGCAGTGCAGTCTTGGATGTAAAATCCTCGACCTCAAGAGTTTTGAGTTTTGATGTATTTCAGTGCAATAGGAAAAGGATCCTAAAGCAGTGCAGTCTTGGATGTAAAATCCTCGACCTCAAGAGTTTTGAGTTTTGATGTATTTCAGTGCAATAGGAAGAGAATCCTAAGGCAGTGCAGTCTTGGATGTAAAATCCTCGACCTCAAGAGTTTTGAGTTTTGATGTATTTCAGTGCAATAGGAAGAGAATCCTAAGGCAGTGCAGTCTTGGATGTAAAATCCTTGACTCAAAAGAGTTTGATTTTGATGTATTTCAGTGCAATAGGAAGAGAATCCTAAAGCAGTGCAGTCTTGGATGTAAAATCCTCGACCCAAAAGGTTTGAATTTTGGTGTATTTCAGTGCAATAGGAAGAGAATCCTAAAGCAGTGCAGTCTTGGATGTAAAATCCTCGACCTCAAGAGGTTTGAATTTGATGTAAGATCTAGAAGATCGGATTTGAGATTTGATAGAGATTGAATTTGAATTTGATTGAGACTTGAAGCCTGGAAAGATTGAATTTGGAAATTTGGAAATTTGGAAGGATGAGTTTGAACTCGATTGAAACTTGATTTAAGATTTGATTTGAAATTTGAAAGATCAAGTTTGAAACTTGATCGAGATTGGATTTGGATTTTGATTGAGAATTTGATTTGAGATTTGGAAAGATTGAATTTGAAATTTGATCGAGAGTGGATTTGGAATTTGATTGAGATTTGATTTGGAAGTTTGGAAGGATAGAATTTGATATTTGTGTTGATTTCGTTTATCTTTTAATGGTTCAAATTTTATTTTATTGTTTATTTAATGTTCATGTGAACTTGGTGTTTGTCATTTTTCAGATTTTTTTTAGAAAGCTTTCTTTTATTCTCTTTTTTTTCTTTTCCGTTCTTTGTTCGAAGTTCATTTAACTTTAATGGCGTTTCCCAATCAATTTGCACAAAAGAGGTGAAGGCCAAAAACGTGACATGGTCACTTTCATTCCAATCATGTTGAAAATACGTCGTACAACTCGATCCGGAATATATTTCATACAATCCATGTAGACTCAAAACGGATCGTGTATGATCTTTGTTGATCCATCAAAAGAATCATCCGTCAAAAAATCCATGTCCGAATAGCGAGGTACATGGTCAATAACATCACCTTCCAAGCCATCCTTGGCAAGGATGCCTGCCTGGATGTACGTTGGAGGTGTGATATTTCCTATGTAACTCACGACTCGTAAGGCCGGAGGTTCTCTAGCTCTGGATCCGGTTGGAAATGGTAAGGTATTTTGTTGTCGTCCATCCTCCCGAAAGTAACCGAGATTCGCTCCACCGGCACTCCCGGTATGCAATGCTTTGCGATATCCGCTCCGTTACCTTGCAGTATCATGACGGAACCCACCGGTAAAGGTATCTTTACCGGCCCTCGGAACTCACCCGGGCTCGCTATCCGGAGGTCGGATCCGAACATGATGTTGCACTCATTCAAGAAAGAGACCGTGCGGAAAGGTCCGACGAAGTCGTGGTGATCAATATGTGGGGGTATGCAATCACCCTGTTTGTAGATGTTGATAATGCAGTTATTGGGTATGCAATCTGCCGGCGATACCCTCCATGTTATCAATCTTTTCACCATTCTCTCGATAACTAATGGCATCGGATCTACTTGCCCATGACGAAGTATCCCCGGTGGGTTTCCCTTCCTCGTCTTCAAGAAAGTTGTAGCGGCATCCGCATTGTATTGTGATTCTTCCTTTCCCCGGCATCCATCTCCGGGGTTCCGAGTATGTATTTTCCCTCGAGCGGCCTCGCTCGGCCCATTCTTTTCGCATCCCGGATACGATCCACGATTTGCCGTTGTTCATACTCCGAGAATACGTCGGTGTGTAGCTCGAGGCCTTCTAGTATGTTGATTCTTCTTCCTTTAATTCTCTCGAAGTATTCGAAAGTTTTCTTTTCAACATTCCGCATCCTCTCCAGCTCGTATTCGGAATGATCCGCGATGGCGAGGCCTTGTGACATATTGTGGGATATATGGTTCAATCCCTTCACGTTCCCCCGCATACCTCGGCTCCTCGTGGATGATGCCCGTCGGGACATCCCCGGGTTGCTTCGCAACAAGGTCATGCACCGCCGGTGGTTCTATCCGATGGCGTGGTAGCCTTCTTTCTTCCGATCTTCCGGAGATTTCCCCGGTTCTTTCGTTATTCTAGGAGCCGGCCTCCTTTTTCGTGTTCCCGGTGAACCGGTGTCCTCGAAATGTGAGTGCCTGGCATTAGCGACTGTCTCGTCGCGCCGGTCCGCATGCCTAGTTTTGTTAACATTTTACGGATGCGGCGATTCTTATTTCTTCGTTGCGTGGCCGTGAGAGTAGCCCTCCGAACTTCGAATCTCTCGCGGCGCGGCGCCGACAAGCCCGCCCTCCGCCGTAGTGACTACGGACTTCATTTTCTTGTCTTCTTCGGTGTTTGCTTTTCTTTTCTTGTTGTTGGATTGGTGGCTTGGGCCACCCACTTTCATCACTCGTCTCGCCCGGCAGTTCTTCTCGGTTAACTCGGGACCCGCTCACTTTCCTCGTACCGTAGGCTCGCCGGTGCGAAATCCGAGTCAATCTCGATTATCGCTCCATCTTTCACCCTCTTTTCATCGAGTGCAAGGCTTACGCCATTCTTAAAGTTCAAGACCAACCGCCCGTTCGACATTTCCCCGCGAAAAGACAAGGAAAAGGATCGTGGGTCGTACTAAGAACAAGAACATTAAGAAAATGTTTATTAAAGATACATTTTTTTATTATTCTTATATTTTGAAATTTAACAGGAATGAAGTAAGATAAGATGAGGGAAGAGATTTTGATTTGAAAAAGAAAACAAGGAAAACTTAATTATCATGATTTTATTTATCTTAGCACATTTTATTATTTTTTTGGGTTCGGACCCAATCATAAGTAATTACTTCACCCGTGTTTCTTAGGGATGAAGAATTCATTCCTTCGAAACATCGTGTAGCAGTAATATTTTTTCAAGTATCGTCCGTTGATCGGAAGCATATGTCGTTCTCCCCGGCAATTCACTAGCCGGTAGGAGCCTCCCGAGTATATCGCTTCAACCACAAACGGTCCTTCCCAAGTGGGTTCAAATTTTCCTCCTATCTTGCGGTGTGCAAGAATAGGTCTCTTGAGAACGAGAACTAAGTCACCAACTTCGAAGGTTCTTGGGCGGACCAGCTTTGTCATGGGCTCGAACCATCTTAGCTTGGTATAGTTCTAAATTCGTTGCGCCGCAAGTCTTTTTCCTTCCAAGCTTTCTAATTCTTCGAGTCGTAGTCCGGCGTTTTCTTCCGTCGTGATCTTGTTTGCAACCGCAATTCCGAGTGAAGGAAGCCGAACCTCTAAAGGTAACACTCGCCTCGGACCCATACACCGCAGCGTAAGGTGTAGCTTCGAGTAGGAGTTCGAAGGTTGTCCGGTAGGCCCATAAGGCTTCTAACAATTTCTCGTGCCAATTTCTCTTATTATCGTCCGTGGTTTTCTTTAAGATTTGAACGAGAGTTTTATTAAAAGCCTCGCCGAGGCCGTTTGCTCTTGGGTAGTAAATTGTCGAGTATCGCAGCCGATTCCGTGTCTCCCGACAAAATTGTTGATTTGTGTGCTTCGAATGCCGACCCATTATCCGAGATGATCTCGCGCGGCACTCCGAAACGGTAGACAACTTGGTTCTTGAAAACCGTAGCACGTGGTGTGCTTTCACTTCTCTAAGTGGAACCGCTTCTCGCCCACTCGGAAAAGTAATCCGTAGCCGCAAGAATGAAACGATGTCCTTTCGAAGATGGTGGTTCTATCGGACCCACTATATCCGTGCCCCAACATTCAAACGGCCACGACGCAATTGTCGAGTGTAGCACATTTGGAGGTCGGTGTAGAACCACTCCGTGCACTTGGCATTGGTGATGCCTCTCGGCGATTTTCATGCGATCGGTCATCATCGAGGGCCAGTAGTACCCTAGTCTTTTAATTTTCATCTTCATCTTTGGACCCGATCGGTGAGCGCCACGCAGTCCCGAATGCACCTCTTTAACAATTTCACGGCCTCGTACCCGCTTAGGCACCTTAGCCACATTCGATCAAAAGACCTTCCGTATAATGTGTTGTTTATTAATGCGTAAGACGAGTTCTTTTCTTGATCCGATGGGCCGCCGACCTATCGTCCGGTAGCTTTCCCGTTTGCAGTGTAGTTCATCAATGGCCGTCGCCAATCTTCTCGTGTTTTCCGTCACTACCGCAATCGATTCTTTTTCTTTGCCGATTTGTGTATTGTGTCTATGTCAAGTCGTGATAGGACCCGACGTCCGTGAACCGACACTTCCACCGATTCATCTTGCAAACAGCAAATTCTTTTGCGAGACGGGCTAAAGCATCTGCTAAAGCATTCTCTTTCTAGGAATTTTGTAGATTGTCACATTTGGAATCCGTTCCAACAACTCGTATGGCATACCGGAAGTATTGTTCGAGTCTCGGCTTAAAAATTCCGTATTGTCCGGCGATCCGTTGAATGATTAACCGTGAATCCCCGTAGATGTTGATGTCCGTTATCCCCATTTGAACGGTTAATTCCAATCCCGTTATGAGGGCTTCGTATTCCGCTTCGTTGTTCGTACACGGTCTCCGTCAAGTGGTAGGAGTATCTTAACATCCCCCGCTCCGGTGTTATAAAGATTAGCCCGATTCCCGCCTTACCGGCACTATCACTTGCGATTCTTCGTCTTTGTGTGCCGAGGATGCTCCGTCGAAATATAATTCCCAACGTCGATCATTAAGGTCTTCTAAGTTCATTATTTGTTCATCCTGCGTATCGTCATTGAGAGGAGATTCGGCCGCAAAGGGTGTGCCGCGAGGAAGTCTCGCTAAGACTTGTCCCTTTACGGCACGTGCAGGCACGAAAGTTATATCGAATTGCAATAATATCATTGACCATCCGGCAAGTCTCGCCGGAAAGTATTGGACGAGTCATCAAGTATTGCAATGGATTAAACTTCGAAATCAAGTCGACCTTATGAGAAAGCATGTAGTGCCCGAGCTTTTGAGCGGCGAAGATCGTGGCCAAACAATGCTTTTCAATTGCGGGATACCTTACTTCCGTCGGGAGTAAACGACGGCTTAAGTAGTAAAGAGCATTTTCTTTACCCTCATCATCGACTCCGAGCTAACAGGGCTCCGAGGGAGTCGTCTAGAGCCGCGGTGTAAAGTATCGCTGGTCTACCCGAGACTCGGGTCGCTAAGACGGAGGTGTCATTAAATATTGTTTAATGTCTTCGAAGGCCTTCCGGCATTTCTCTTCCCAAATAAATTTGGCGTCCTTTTTAACTAGTGCCGAGAAAGGCCGACACCTACCCGACGTGTTCGAGATAAAGCGTCGAAGATATGCCAGCCTTCCCTTGAAAAGATCGTAGTTGTTTTAAGGTTTTGGGAGGCGGCATTTCTAAGATGGCTTTAATCTTCTCCGGATCGATTTCAATTCCACGATGTCGGACAACGAATCCTAAGAATTTCCCGGAGGTGACGCCGAAGGCGCATTTTAAGGGATTCATCTTAAGGTTAAATTGTCTTAATCGTTCGAAAACAATTCTCAAATCATACAGTGGTTTTCCTTTACTTTGCTTTCGATGACGACATCGTCCACGTAAGCATTCGACTCGATCGTGGATGAGATCATCAAAAATTCTTGTCATTGCTCTTTGGTAGGTTGCTCCCGCGTTCTTCGATCCGAATGGCATCACCGTGTAGCAAAATACTCCGATCGGCGTTCGAATGCCGTAAGCTTTTCATCTTCCGGAGCCATTTTTATCCGGTTGTATCCTCGAAGATCCATCCATGAATGAGAATATTTCATGTGTCGAAGCAATATCGATCATCGCCTCTGGAATTGGTAGAGGAATTCATCTTTTGGACATGCCTTGTTTAAATCTCCGAAGTCCACACAAATTCCGATCCGACCATTCTTCTTTCGATCGGCACTACGTTGGCTAACCGTGTCGGGTATTGTTCTTCGCGGACAAATTTAGCGTCTATTAGCTTTTTAACTTCGGCTATGACTTGTTGTTCGATTTCCGGACGCATTCTTCCGGGACCTTGTCCGACCGGAACGTAGTAGGATCCACTCCTAGCTTATGGACCGCAACCCCGGGGCTAATCTCGGCATTTCATCGTAGCTCCAAGCAAAACAGCTCTTTAAATTCCATTAATAACTTGATTATTTCTTCGGAGTCTTCTTTATCGAGTAAGGAGCTAACAAAGGTAGGTCTAGGCTCTTCGCTAGTACCCAAGTTAACTTCCGTTAACTCATCTATCGTGGATTTAATTTCTTCTTCGAATTCCGTGGAGCGTCTCCAATTTGTAAATCTTCGAGTTCGTCCGTAGTTTCCATGCAGCTTTCATCGGACTTGCAAGTGACAACCAAGCAAAATTCGCATCGTCAACCGACCCTACCGTGCCGAATCCGAGTCCATGCTTTGAATTGGGAGGACGACCGGAGTTATTCCATAACTTTTCAAAATGTTGTGATCGGCCTTTTGTCCATTGTCGAGGTAAGAAACCACGTCGAATTAAATTTTGAACACAGGGAGAGTACCACTCAAAAGGTAATTCCATTAATTCGATGAAGTGACATCTTCGAATTGTACATTATTTTCGCTTTTGGAGGAAGAAGCACCACGGTAGAATTTGATCGGCTTTGCACCGTCACTACGTACCTCTTTGACCTCCATACCCTCGATCTTATTAGAATGGATCGGAGTTAGGGTCATAGTATGTACGTAGTGGTTAATCTTCTCGTACATTGATTTGTATTCTTCGTTCTTTTCATCTTCGAGGGAGATCTTGTATTGCGGCTTCTTTCGACTTATTGTTGCCGCTTCTTGCTTGATTTCTTTTTCTTCTTCGTAACTATCATCCCAATCAACATTGATGGTTGGTTTCTTCCGTCCAATTGTCCTAGTGTCTCTACCACGGCCTCGTCCCCGCCTCGACCTCGGATGCGAGTTGTGGAGAAACCTTCACCATCTCTCCGAAGGGAGTGGTGAGTGATCGTTGGACTAGAACTTCGAGTTCTTCGTTGTCCTCGAACTTTCTTTGCTTTATTTGTTACGGTATCTCCGGAGAAGATTGTTTTCTTTGGCGGTGCATAATAAGCCGCATCTTCATGGATTCCAATTTCATGTACGGAGAATGGTTGTAAGTCTCCTTTGATGCACTCGTTCCCCTCCATCGTAGTACTTGATGCATTGGTGTAGAGATGATGGTACCATCCCGTTTTCATGTATCCATGGTCGGCCCAAGAGAGCGTTGAACGATGTTTCGAATCGATTATATGAAATTTTGCGGTTGTCTTTGCTAAATCACCGGTCTTCATCGTAGCGTTATTGACCCGAGGGCTCTTTCTCCTTTCTGGTTGAATCCTCTTAATAACATTTTGTCGGCCTCGAGCTCACGAGCATCAATTTCCAAGTATGCTAGTGTTCGAAGACTCATTATATTGATTGATGCTCCCGGATCCACCAATACTCTCGAGAGCGTAAACTTCCCAATTGTAATCGAAATGTACAACGGTCGGTCGTGATCCGCCGTCCCAAGTAGTAGGTCATTGTCCGTGAAGGTAACACCTCGTCGTTCCTTTAACGAGCAAACCTCATCCAAGGAATCTCCGGCCATTTGAGCTAAGCAAATTTCCGGATCAAGTAAGGCCTCGATCGAGCTTCTCTCATCTCCTTTCGATAAGATGAGAGCATCGTAAATGCTCGCCTTGGTCGGTAGTTTCCTAAGATGGGCTAGCACGTTGTAGTCCACTTTGTTTCCATGCGTCTCGCCTTCTTCTCGAATGGGTATGTTTTCCACGGGTTGGTTCTTCTGAACAACCACTCGCTTTCCTTTGTCTTTTGGACCCATTCTCGGAGGTAGAACTTTTCCACTTCTTAGGTTGACTTCGTAATTTCTTCTGAATCTAGTGTTGAGTTTGTCGGTGTTTCCTCCCGAATCGGAATGACCGGCTCTTCCGGATTATCTTCCAAATCGAAGGCTCTAACTCTATCGTAACCGGAGCTCCTCGAAACTCGCGTATAGATCCGTTGCTTCGTTGAACTCTCGTAGCCTCCTCGATGGATGCCTTCTTCGTCATTGTGATCGTCGAGATCATGTATGATTCGAGAATTGTTGTTGGTATCGAAATCGACGCCCGGATTGTCGCTAGTTACGTAATCGTTAGAAACAGCTAAAACGTAGCCAACGCCATCACCCTTATCATTATATGATCCCACCGAAGTGAGCAGATAATCATACAAAATCGGAGGTTCGAGGGATTTCTCCCCCGAATCGAAACAACTATCCTAGGATAAGCAGCCCCTGAGTCTAGCCTTAGGAGTCTCGGTCCCTCTTCTTCGTCAATTTTCTTCTTCTCTTCGATTGTCTCCCGTCGAGGTGGTTCTTCTATCGCAAGTGATAAGTACCGGCTTAACAGTGTCTCGAACTCGAATTGAAGCTCGCACCGAAGCGGTTCGGATGTTGTCTAAAATCTTCTTCGAAGATCTCGTCCGTGCGGTAGTCCATCCATCGTCGCTGCATAGGGATCTATCGGGATGACGGGATCGGCTGAGATAACATTGACGGAACCTCCTTTCCGGGGTTCCTTCATGTACTCCTTCGGGATTGTTATATTTCCTTTCCGAAGGTTGTCATCGAGCCAACTTTTGAAGGTAATGCAGCTCTTCATCTTGTGCCCAAGCATCCGATGGTAGGGGCAAAAGTCGGGATCACCTTTCTTGTTGACTTCCTCCGGTCTTTTGGGCTCTGGCAGCTCGGAAACTGGAGTTTTCATTAAGCTACGGAACATCTTTGGTATCGCTTCATTTTTGAACGGATATTCTCTCGCTCGTAAGCTCCCTCAATGTACGTTGCGGACGAGACGGTTGTTCATACCGCGGAGACGACCGATAGCCGGACCGGGGTTGCCGGTAATTTTGTTGTGGTTGCTGCGCGCCGTTCCGGTGGTATTTCGCATCGGTTGTTTGCCTTTGTCAATCGCCGCAACGACCCCGCATTTCTTTTCGAAAGTCTTCACCGGCTTCGCTTGTCCGTCTTGTCGGCAAAACTTAATTGCTTCGCCTCTTCTTGCAAGCTTCCGGCCTTGCTTAACAACTTCTCAAAAGTCTTAATAGTGAATCCCTCGAGGAGAAGTGCTATCGGGCCGTGAATGCTTTTAAGCAAGATGCCGATCGCATGTTGTTCTTGCAGCTTGTGGTTCACACTTCATACTTAAATTTCTCCATCGAAGTATGTAATCCACTAGAGTTTCATTCGGCCTTTGTTTCTCTACCACTAAATCACCTATAGTGATGTGGTGCCGAGCTCCGCAGAATCGCTTAATGAAGAGGTTCTCTAGCTCCGAGAACGTCTTCACCGAACCATCGGGTACTCCGCATACCAGCCGAAAGCGATTCTCGACGGATCGCCGACGAACCGTCGGAAGAGTAGCGCATCGCTCCCGCCGCATTGCAACAACCGGCACGAAAGTGTGCAACATGCCGTCGGGGGTTCCCGGTCCCGTCGAAGGTCTTAAACAGAGGTGGTACGAAGCCCTTCGGGTATCGGATGGCGTCGAATTCTTCCGGTAAGGTCTACCCGTCCGAATAGATGTCCCGTTCTTCGATTGTGCTAGGGCTTCTCGCACTCGCCGTTCTACCAAGTTCTTGATATCCTTTTCAGGGATCATACTTTGTGTTGTATCCTTTTTCACTGGTCATCCCCATCGACGGATGTAATCTCCTTTCCTCCGTCTACGATGTGAATGACTTCCGGGGTGTCTCTCTATGTGGTTGTACTTGACTTTGGAGAGTGGCTAGAGCTACTGCCCATCTCTTCCATCCTCTTTGCCATTTGAGCGATCGTGTCGTCCTTTTCCCGAAGCCGTCTCTTCATCGCCCGGCTCCTCTCTTCGCGAGCCGCAGGAGCACCTCGAGAAGATGATGAAGCTCGTGTCTCAACCATGTTGATTTCTCGCATATTCGTTGTCCATGAATTCCGATGAGTCGATCTCATCTCCGAACTTTTCTTCTCTTTCTTTCGCCAACCGTCGGATGTCGGTTCTCAACTTTTCCATGGCATCTTCTAGCGGAGCTTTCGTGTATCTTCGTGGTTGTCATGCGATGGTTGCCGGTCCTTTTTTCACGAGTCCCCTTCATCGCAAGAAGCACTTTCTTCGCATTCCAGCCTCCCCGGCGAGACTTTCTTTCTCGGGCCGTCGTTTCGGCCTCAATCGCCCCGTAGTGGGACGCCACACCATCCTTCTAGCAGCAGAAGGTCTCATGACCGGATGGTCCATCCGCCAAATGCCGGAAGGTGGTATCCTCCCTAATCCGCAACCCCGATACTACGACAGGGCGGCTAGCCTTCATTCTCTTGCTAGGCTTTTCTATCATGACGGCGGGTTCTACTCGGGGCCCAAGACGGGATTTGACCGGCACCCGCCCTATCCTTCGTAGAATTTCGACACGGGGCAATTTTCCTTCTTCGCTAGCTTTTCTACCAAAGTTTGCAATCGAGCAAACGGCGTAGTTCGATTCTTTCTTGCGGCTATCGTTGTAGTATGCGGGCTCGTGGTAATGTGGCAAGAATCTTTCGAACATTCTCTTCATCCTCTGCGGCGGAGAGGGGATGGAACCCGCTTCCTCCCAAAAGTGGTATGTAGTCAGCGATGGTGTATATTCCGGTAACGGTGTATATTCCAGCAACTCCGGAATTTCCTCCAGAAGGCAACCTCGGCAGCTCCGGCTTCCCCGGCGATCCTTCTATTTCTATTTCTTCTTTGGGTCTTTGTCGCCGAAGGAATCTTCGAACCGGACCCGATTTCGAAGACGAAGGTCTTACAGAAGATCCGTACCCTCCACGGTAACAGGTTTATCATAGCTTCCGGATTCCTTTCCCCTTCGATTTGGCGTAAGTCGGGGTAGGTGCGTAAACAACTAGACCGAGTGGGGGTAGTGAGAACGGTCCTCCCGCGGACAAGCAGATTCCTCCTAGTCGGGACCCTTGCAGCAGGAGGAAACTCTTGGTCGACCTAAGGTTGAACTCAAGCGATGGTTCCTCGGCCTCGCATACCTTGTTCGTCGATGCAAAGAGGGAGACGTCGCGTGACCTCGACGTTCGTGAGTTCAAATCCCCGTCCAAATCGGATGACCCCATCGTCGGCGCGTTCATCCTTATAGCATGCGAAGTCCAATCCGTTGGTGAAGGAGAAAATCAGCTTCGGGGCTTCCATTTCGCAAGGTAGATTCTCGGTTGTCAGTCCCAAGTTATGCTTCTTCTCTTTAGGACGAAAAGGAATTGAAAAGAGTCCGAACGCATTCTTTGTTCATGTATTTATAAGAAGGAATTATTTGTTAAAAGAATCACTTATTAGAGGGTTTGTTTATTTAGAACGGAATGTTCAAAGGTGTAGAGAAGGTGAGGAATCTGATTCGTAAAGGAAAAGAAAGTCTTAAGCAAGACTTCCCGACTCGAAGGATCATTCCTAAACTAACACCTATTGGGGTCCACCCCACCTCAGAAATGAGGTAAAAGGATCTCGGAACCTCTCTGTTTAGAGGTGTCTAAACAGTGGCTCCTAAATCCGAGAGAATGTTGGCTATACTCATTCAAGATAGAAATGAACACAGTATTCCAACGGAAAGAAGGGTAGTTTGATCCACTAAGGACATGGATGCACTACCGATTTTTGAAAGCAGAATTATTTGATTAAAAATGGAGAGAGGAATTTTTCCCCAGCGGAGTCGCCAGAAATCCTGTCGGCATATTTTAGGGTTGTGTTGTATTTTGAAGAGGGGTCGCCTAACAGAAATCTGTCGGCGAATTTTTAATTTAATTAAAATAAATAATTTGAAAAGTAGTATTTGATTTTGAAAATAATTTTAAATTTGAAGGTTTTAAGATATGAGATTAAACCGATCTCACATCCCAAATAGTTTATATAAACGAGCACCGCACCACAAACCGTGTATCTATCCCTAAGGATAGACACAATCGCTCGACGCGTGGGGCTTCGATTAAATAAACTAGAAGATTAGTGACATCCGTTTGGTCCGCGAACCAATTTTATAAGCCGACAAGTTTCCCCGCTTAATATGAAAACATTAAACAGGGTTTATATTACTCGGGTTCTTTAAAATTCCCTATAAGGGCAAGCCCCTATAGTTAATTACATCTTAAGTGACGGGAATCACCTAAGAAAACTCTCGATAATAATCAATGATTCCGCTCTCAAGAATTTCAAAGTTTAAGGTTTTCAAAGATTGAATTTTGGAGTTTCAATAGGGAATGGATCAAATTTTTGGAACATTTTGTTTTGTGAATCCGAAGGAAGAGAGGTAGGAGAAATCACTGATTCGAAGTGAACTTCGATAATTTCCCGACTATCCTATTATTTGTCTTGAATTTAGGAAAGTCCTAATGTTTATTTGATATTTCAATCTTGCCAATTTTAATTAATTAGGGCTTATATTTGTATGATAAAATCAAACAAATAAACTTTAGAAGATGTGAGGGTTTATTGTCGTATCGGACGACTACCTCGGAATCCTAAGACCTAGGTTAGGGCTTAATTTGCAATGCAAATGCCTAACGAAGAGTTGAGGATTTATGTTGCACTAGGCAAGCTACCTCGAAGTCCTATGGCTTGGTTGTTTTAATTCTAGGAAAGTTTTGCCGAAGTAGACTCGTGTTTTGCTTGATGACGATGGTCGTGCCGCCCACCATGCTCCGAGCTCCTTGTTGTTGCAGAGGTTTAGTTTTAGAAATCATAAATCAGGAGTTGAGAAAAGTGTTTTGGTTTAGAGAAAATCTTAATTTCCGTGTGTTTTTTATGTTTTATTTAAAACAAATCTTAAAGTTGATTATAACGACACCGGCTAAGATCCCACGGTTCCATCCTTCCGCATCATTATTTTTATCGGATTCACTTAGTCCGTATGAATTTGCTAAACTCAACCGAATGAGTTCCACACTTTCATTTAGACCGTGGAAATCCCGTTAGCAACACGTAGGTTACATCATCCGAGGTATTCCCGATCATCCAACAAAGACGTTTTAATTTAGTTGTAATTGTAGTTTTGTGTTCGTTTGTGATTAAATTTTGAGTTGTTTTATATTTTGAAATGTTGTGGCGGTGAATTTTATCTTGCAATGACTTTTAACTTAATTTTGGTTTCAGCTTTAGGGCTATCCTAAAGGTGTGGGTTTTCATGCAACTCGTTGTTTTATCATGCAAGAAAAGTAAAATGCATTTGCAATAAAGTAAATTGCAAGAAAGTAAATTGCAAGAAAGTAAATTGCAAGAAAGTAAATTGCAATAAAATAAAAGCGTACCCGGAGGGTCTTCCCGTCATCCCAAGCCGCACTTAAAACACAATTAGAATATTTAAACAAGTTCCTAGGTAAAGCTAAGGGAAAGGTTATGGTTTTCTACCAAATTCCTAATCCTATAGCTAGTCATCTCCTATGACGTCTAGTGTTCTTTGGTTTTGGTTTAAGGACGATTTTCTTCATCAAAGAATAATCAAATTCAATTGTTCTTATAAATATCCTATTATATTGAGGAAGTGCTTAAGAAGGATCTTAAACATCTTTTCAATATTTCTAGGATTGTTTTAAGTCCAAATGAATTTAATTATATAGATGAATCGATCATCCGAGGTTTTCAAGTCTTGTTAACTTGCTCGATGAACTAGGACATTTGAATATCCTATGAGTGAAGTGACACTTCATTTAATGTTTTATTTAGGAGCTATAATAACTAAAGCTTTCAAGGGTAAGTTAGTATTCAAGTGATTTGATTTAATTTAAAGGGTTTAAATTTGGAATAGTGTTCAAGTTGTTTTATATTTAGTTTAATTTAATTTAATTTGATTTGATGTTTAATTAATTTGATTTAATTTAATTTAATTTAATTATTTAATTTAATTTAATTTAATTATTTAATTTAATTAATTTAATTTAATTTAATTTAATTGTTTAATTTAATTTAATTTAATTTTAATTAATTTGATTTAATTGTTTAATTTAATTTAATTTAATTGTTTAATTTAATTTAATTTAATTTTAATTTAATTTAATTTAATTATTTAATTTAATTTAATTTAATTGTTTAATTTAATTTAATTTAATTTTAATTAATTTAATTTAATTATTAAATTTAATTTAATCTTAATTTAACTTATCTTTAATTTACTTTATTTTTAATTTTAATTGAAATTTCAAAAGATTTTAATGATTTAATTAAGTCTTTAAATATTTTAAATTTGAGTTATCATTTTAATTAAAAATTGAGTATTAGTTGATATAATTAATTTAGGGATTTTTAAATTAAAGAATAAATCTCTTCCTAATAAAGATCCCTTATTTTAATAATTCCAATTCATTATTCCTCCAAATTTAATCTATTATTTAATTAAAGTTTAATCATTTTAAAATTATTTAATGGGTTTCTACCCTTTAATTATTTAAATTTCAATCATCCAAACCAGATTAAAATCAAATATTTTACTTGTTGACTTTTTATTAAACCTAAAGTTTTAATTAAGGATTAAAGATTTTAATTACCATTTTATCCTTTAAGCTTAATAATTTCATAACTCACTAAATTGAACTCAAATGAACTTGAAATTTTTATGTGACTTCACTCATATGTCAATAAAGACATGAAGAGGAGAAAATGTGATTTTTCTGTATTTAATTTATTTATATAATTATTTTTGGTGGAAAATAGAGATTTTCAAGGAAAATTTGATAACATGACCAAGGGAAAGTTTCTGTCCTTAAGAAAATTAGGGGACATTCCTAATGACCAGAGAAGCACTTGGACCAATTTTGGTGATTTTTTGAATTACATTATTTTTATTATAATTATTTTGAGTTTTGGAGTGTTAATTAATTTAAAAATAAAATAAATGTTGAAAAATGGATTTTATATTTTTCAAAAATCTCTCTGATATCAAGGAAACCAGAGAATCAAATTTTGCAATTTTCTGATTTTTCTATGATTTATAATAATTATTTTAGTGAAAATGCTAGAAAATGCATTTTTTTAATTTTAAAATTACCCTAGGGCTTTAAAATTTAATATCTCACTAAATAGACTTAGGAAAAATGTGGGATTTGTTCCTAAGTGATTAAAATTCAAAATGTGACATTTTGGTGAATTTTATTATTTTTGTGATTTTTATTATTTTTTAATTATTAAAAATATTAAAATATTATTAAAAATCAACTTTTTTAGAAAATTGAAATTTTAATTTTCTTAGGTTCCCCTGATATCAGAGAGGCTCCAAAACCAATTTGGTGAATTTTTAAAAGGTATTTTAAAAGTTATGAATTTTTAAAGTTTAAAATGGCTAAGTGGCTTAATCAACCCAATTAGTGGGGCTAACCAAGTCCAATTGACTTCAAATTTTTATGGTGGATTCCTCTGATCCTAAAGGTCAGTGGAGAATTGATTTCAAGTCAATTTGATACTTGGTTAACTCTAATTAATTAAAGACCTATTTTAGGTGTTTAAGCCAATTAGGGTTAATCTGAGTGAATTAACTCAAGTCCTATTTTTCCTAGAGTTCTCTGGTCATAAGGAACATCACCAAATATTTCTAGAATTTATTTCACAACATGCTAATTTTTGAATTAAAATACTCAAAACAGCAACATGCATTTGAAAAATAAATAACTTTTCACAGAGATGGCCTCTGACCTTGGAAAATTCAGGGAATGTTCCCAAGTTCAGAGGCTTCAAAAGCCCTATGGTCTCATGCCATGGTGAATTGTATACATGCATGGAGAATTAAATGTATGCAGAGAGTAAATAAATCATAAAAAATAAAATACTTAATGAAATTGAATGATTTCTTTTCCACATTATTCTCCTCTCGTTCACCGAGCAAGAGGGTATTTTTATTTTATTTTTGTGATTTTTCTACACAGAGATATGAATTTTTGAAGTTTAGGGAATTAAATAAATAGAAAAATACCCTAATTTTCTATTTATCCACGCGGCGCCGCGTCAACCTCGGCAGTCTCCGAACGCACACGCGTCGCGCTCCCATTCGACGCCGCCACCCGAGTCGGCAGCCGGGCCCCGCGGTTCTCGTACCGTCTCCTCGGTCCGACGCAATCCCGGCCGTCCGTGCGCGCGTGTATCGAATGGACGGCATCCGTTCATCGTCCCCAAGTGTTCTCACCCGAGAGCCGTCCACACTAAATCCATAAGATCTCACTCGATTCTCAATGGATTTTCATGTTCTTATGCTCTACGGATTCGTCTCGAAGAGACGAACACATCTATACGGCTAACATGCATTGAAACTAAGGCATTTGAAATGGAGAATCTCCGTAGCTCGGGATGGATAGTTAACTCATACCTTAGCTCGTAGAAGTGTGGCTTCAATCCGAGAGTTGTTGCACCTTCGATTGGGTCCCGCAAGCTCCGCATGAAGTCTCCCGGTCCAGTGAATTGCCTAGCTATGAAAGTGACCACAGCCGATCACAAAGCTTGGAGGCCGGAGCAACCGGGTGGCCTCGGAGATGGGGCTTTCAGTGGGAAACTTCTCCTCTTGGTCCAGATGAAGGTGTAGGACCAGCCGATTTGAGGATTGGCTCACCGTGGCAAAGTGTCCTGGTTTTGGGTGGAATTTCGGCCGAGAAATCGGGCTCCGTTGGTGGGGATTAGGGCAAATCGACACCTGGGATCAACCGCTCTAAGGATGGTGAAGGGTTTGGAACAATTTTGGCGCAGTTTCTGCAAGGTTTGTGCTTGGCTCTTCTTTGGCCGAGAGGGTGAGGGGTTTGAGACAGAGAGGGTGGAAGGCCTCCTGTGGGGAGTTAGGGCTTGGGATCGACCGCTCTCGGTGAGGAGAAGATCAGCCATGGTAGCCACCTGGGGATGGGGCAGCTCAGCAAGTGAGAATTTCAATGTTGGCTCACATGTGAACTTTCGGCCATGGTGTTTTCCTGGCGGCCTGGTGGCCGCCGGCCGTGCATGGGTCACCCTCAAGGTCGGGTGGGTCGTGGCTGGAGGTTTGTGCAATCAATCGGCCATGGACATGTGTAAAGGCTTTGATCCAAAGTGGAATGGGGCATGGCTAGATTTGGACCTAAATGGGTCAACCCACCCATTTGGGCTAGGTGCACCACCCAAGGCCTGGTTTAGGCCGAGGAGAAAGTGATTTGGATCAGCTTGATTAGTGGGGTCAAGTCACAATCCAAGTACAATTAGGCTTAAGCATGGTTTAGTGGAATCATGTAAGTGGTTAACCACCTTTAGGAGTTAAGGAAAGAGCCTCCTCCTTTTGCCCAAAATGGCATGGTGACATGTAAAGAGGCTCTCATGGCTTGCATATGGCTTATGCATGGCTCCATGGCTCCATTTGGCTTAGGAAAAGTAAAGTCAATTTCATGGAAATGGATTTAAGGAAAATTTTGGTATTTAGGGGTGATTTGGCATGAGGCTTGATTTGGAATTATTTGATGATGAATTTAGGATTTAGGGATGATTTTAATTGAAAGTATGATGAGGGGAAATGTCATATGGGCCTTGGAAGAATTTTGGGCTTTTTTGAAAGGGTTTTAGATGGGCTTTTAAGATGGATTAGGAAAGTGGGCTCTTGAATTTTAAAATGGATTTTGGGATGAAATTTTGTAAAGAGGTTGGGCCAAATAATTATTGGGTTTAGCTCATGGATGTGTCATGAGTGACTTGAAGCAAATTTGGGGTAGTTTGGACTTGAATTGGGTTGGATTTGAATTCTTTTGGTGAATGGGCCAATGTAGGTCAAATTGGGCTAACTTGGGCCAATGTTGGGCTAGGGTTGAAATTGATGTAAAATAAATATTAAGAAATGTTTATGGGAGTGTTTCAAAGAGGTTTTGGCTTTGGTTGGGTTTTGATTTTGAGGTTTGGGCCTATTTGGGTTAGATTTGGGTTTAGGTCAAAATTGGGCTTTTTGATTTTGGGTTGAATTTGAGTGGGGTTTGGGTCAAAATCTTGGGCAAATCATGTTAGTGTTTTGTTTATGAGGATGTTAAGGAAGGTTTAGAAAAGATTTGGGGTTAATTGGAGTTGAATTGGGTGAGTTTGGGTTAAGTTTGGGTCATGGGTCCAAATTTGGGCTTTAAGGCCCAAAGTGAAATTGGATCCAAATGTCAATCAAATTGGACTTGGATTTGGTCTAAATTGGTATTGGGAATGTTGAATTGAAGTTTAGAATTGAATTGGACCAAAATTGGGGTCAATTGGGTATGTTTGGTTTGACATTGGGTCCACTTTGGGTTAAAATGGGTCAATTTGGGGGTTTTGACAAACGTAGGGTAAATTGACAAAATTGGCCCATGGTGTAGTTGGACAAAATGAAATTGGGAATATTTGGGATTTTCTGAAATTTTCTGGGAATTTTCTGAATTTTTGGATTTTTAGGCCAAGAAGGGTATTTTGGGTATTTGGAGGGTATTGGGGGGTATTTTTGGAATTTTTGGTATTTTTGGATATGGATGATCAATTTGAGTGATGTGGAGGTGTTTGGGATTGATTTTGGAAAATTTTAGGTAATTTGGAGATTTTGCAAAAATTTGGGTAATTCAAGGGTTTTGGGTAGTTTAAGTAGTGTAGGGTCCCTGGGGTCAAAAATTGAAAATTTGGGAAATTGAAGATCGGGTGAATTTGGGTGGAAAGAAATCATTTTGGTTGAGCCATGAAGCCATTTCAAGCCCATATGAGCCATGAAAGGACTCATTTGAGGCATTCACTATGTTGTTCCTAACCTCTTAGCCAAGGGCTTAGGGGTTAAGGACCATCCATGTGAATCACCTACATGAGTCGGGAGGTCAAGTTGGGTATGGGTGTGGTTTTAGGAAGTGTGTGGAAATGTAGTGTGTAGGTGTAGTGTATGTCAGCCCCTTCATCGGACCAGTGCCACCCAGTAGGCGCTCCTAAGGCCAAAGAGTCCTATAGAACTCATCTTTTAAACTTCCATATTCGATTTCAACCCTCTAGGTGATTAGGGGTCTATAGTCAAGTTTGTGGAGTTTGCAGGGAGTTTAGAAGTGGTTTGAATTTCTAAAAGGCGGGTCCCAATTCTAGTCTTCTAAGATAGTCAAAGGAAAAGCCTAAGGCTAGATCCTAAGCACTAAAAAGAAGAAAAGGAAGACCTCATCAAAAATGAGGTCAACAGAGCTCTCTCATATGCCTTAGTTTATAGTGTTCTGTGCAGAAGATCCTTCGATTAGATGTGGCTCAGATGCCTTAGCAGAGCATAAGCACAGAAAATCGTCAAAGAAGTACATGCCGGATTGTGTGGAGCTCACCAGTTAAGACTGAAAATGAAAATGAGAATCAAGAGGCTCCGATATTATTGACCAGTAATGATGTCCGACTGCATGAAAACAACAAAGAAGTGTCACCAATGCCGGGTGCACGGAGTGGTCTTGCACCAACCTCTGAATGTTCTACACCCCACAACCACCTCGTGGCCATTCAAGTGTTGGGGCATGGATATAGTGGGTCCTATAGACCCTCTGTCTTCAAAAGGACAACGATTAATACTCGCAGCTATAGACTACTTCTCCAAGTGGGCAGAGGCAGTTCCGCTACGGGAAGTTACAACACAATAAGTTCTACAGTTCTTCAAGAATCAGGTTGTCTACCGCTTTGGTGTACCGTGCAGGATCATTTCTGACAATGGGTCCGCCTTCAAAAGTACAAATTTTAACAACTTTGTCAAAAGACATGGGATAGATTGTAGATACTCTATAATCTACTGTCCTAAAGTGAATGAATTGGCAGAAGCCTTCAACAAGACTCTCGTTTAAATTCTAAAGAAGACACTCAACGACAACAAAAGAGCATGACATGAAAAACTATTAGAAGCTTTGTAGGCTTACAGGACGACAGTCAAAACGCCGACACAATCTACATCATATGCACTTGTGTACTGGTCCGAGGCAGTCCTTCCGCTAGAGGTTCAACTACCATCACTCCGGATCTCTATCGCCAATCAAATTACAATAGAAGAGAATGCCAAACTTCGACTGGCAGAACTGGAAAGTCTTGAAGGAAAAAGATTGCTTGCACAGTAGAATTTGGAACTCTACCAAGCAAAGATGATTCAAGCCCACGATAAGTTGGTCCGCCCGAGGTCGTTCAAAATTGGTGACCTCGTGCTCGTTCTTAGAAGGCCTATTCTTACACACCGCAAGATAGGTGGAAAATTTGAACCGACCTGGGAAGGACCATTCATGGTGGAAAAAGTTTACTCTAGAGGATCATACCGGTTGGTAAATTCTCAAGGGGAGAGACCCATGTTGCTGATGAATGGACAATATCTCAAGAAGTACTATGCAACATGAGGAATCTAGAAAAAAATTTCTGTTTCGATGTTGAATAGGGACACTATCTGTGACTGGGTCCAAATCTTCTAATAAAATAAAGTTAAATGAAATAAAGTAGAATTTTCTCATAAAATAAAATATGCTTGCTGAAATTTCTAAATATAAATCTCCTAAAATTATATTAAATAAGATAATGACATCAAAATAATTATAAAACTTATTAAAACTTGAAAGATAATGATATTTGTCCTTGTTCTTGTTCGTGCACAATACCACCCACTAACATTTCCCCTGTTTACTTATGCAGGTGGTGTCGGGCTGCGAGTTGGTGTTTGCTTCCATGAACGGTTTGGACTTCACGTATTGAAAAAGAAACACACAAAAGAAGGCTACAAACATGAAGTTAATGAGGAAGAATGGTCGCAGAGAGACCGGACAGACGTCAGGATACGGAGGAACTGGAGAGTTTGTTGACTCACACCACCTCGCCACGAGACACAGCCAGGTCCCGTCCATGATCACTACTCCAGAAGGTGATCTTGTTGCTGCTTCAGCTGAGAGAGTTACAGATGCACCATTGGCACGTACAAAAAGAAGAAATGCAAATCTCCACAAGCGTCGCCTCTTAGACAGGATGGAGAGGAGACAGGCTCGGGAACTAGCCGTCACGCTATCACCTATTCTAGAAGATTCTTACAATCCCGAAATGACGAAAATTGACGACATTGCACCTCGCACCGATACTGAGCCGGAGACCGCAGATGATCCCTTGTCGACATTTAATCCAATGGAAGAAATTTTACTGGGTGTCCAACTTGCAACTCGGGTTTACCCAGACTGCCTACAGTGTTAAGGGCATTTTCAGAGTGCCCAGAATGTCATGTATTACAGCTCAAAGAATGTGACACATTTGAGGCATATGCAGCTGCTTCAATGTTATTTAGGAGTCGGGAATATCCTGAGGTAGAGCCGTTCGTACCGCAGTTTGTTCTACCACCGCCGCCGCCACAAGGAGTTCTGGACTACATCATGACAAAGATTAAAAGAGTAAAAAAACAAGAACTTTAACACTATGAAAACATACAAGGAAAGTTTGTCAATATCATGGAAGGGCTTGAGCTACACCGACGTAATCTCGAGGAAGGATGAAGAAGAAATCTTGTACTGCATCGACACTCTACAGGCATTGGGCAGAGCAGGCTGCCTGAGGCCAAGGACATATACAGAGCCGTCAAAATGGAGACGTGGAAAAGTCAGTCACTATTTAGTGTGGCTATTGTTATAACTTCATGATAGATCGACAAGGCAATCCCCCAGGGATCTTGCAGCATGATGAGGTGGATTCAATGCCACCACAGATCAAGAAGATGATAAAGAGGATGGTCGAGTGGCTCATGTTGACTGCAGACTATATTCCTAAAAGCTGCATCATAAAGATTTATGAGGACGGGGACTACATCCCGCCTCATATCGACCACCATGACTTATGAGACCCTTCTGCACGGTCTCCTTTATAAGTGAAAGCAACATCTTGTTTGGACGAGAAATCCAGATTGTTGAACCGGGAGAATTCTAAGGTTCTGTCAAAATTCCTCTACCAGTTAGATCAATACTGGTATTGAAAGGAAATGGAGGAGATTTAGCGAAATAATGCATCCCATGAGTTCGCAGAAAAAGGGTGTCATTCACCTTCAGAAGAATGGATGAAGATAAAACGCTATTTTACTATGAGCCAGATCCAGAGCTGGAGAACCTCCGTCCTTTGCCACTGTGATGGCTGTACCTCTGGGTGTTCGCGAGGGGATTTTTGTTCCAGAGCGTAACCTTGGTAGATTGGCTCGTCCCCGCAACAGTCTCAGACAACAGAAATCTACCACCCCCTTTAGCGGGTCATGGCAGTCGGTGTCGCCACTTTTTTTTAGCAGCTAGATGATGTGATATGTCAGCTTTGTTCAAAATTTGTACACATGATCTGCTTTTGGATGCTTGTCAACATATGATCAATTGTACTACTTTCAGCAAAATTGATGAAGATTTCTA
Organism: Papilionanthe hookeriana x Papilionanthe teres; assembly: GCA_022702705.1. Classification (NCBI taxonomy): domain Eukaryota; kingdom Viridiplantae; phylum Streptophyta; class Magnoliopsida; order Asparagales; family Orchidaceae; genus Papilionanthe; species Papilionanthe hookeriana x Papilionanthe teres. The sequence goes on from CM040423.1 coordinate 146,877,331, forward strand.
TTTTTAGAAATGCTTTATTTTCAGCATGATAGTCGAAAGCCGTTAAACCATGTGTTTGGTTCCAAAACGAAAAGGACAAAAATAATAATGAAGAAGAAAAGGATAAAATAATAACAAAATGAAATTAAAACTGAAATGAACTTGAAACTTAATTCAAATGAAAATGAAATTGAAATGAAATCAAAATTGAAATTTAAAATCAAAATTAAAATTTAAAATCAAAATTAAATCAAATGAAACATAATGAAACAAAACAAAATGATAATATTCACTTTTTCTCTCTCTCTCGAGTCCTGAGTCTTTGTACTCATCTTCAAATCTCTCGTGTTCGTGGGTGCTCCGCGAAATTTAACACTTTTCACATAACGCCATTTCTCACAAATATCAAATATCTCAAAATTCTACAAATCTTGCAATGGCTACCGAGCTTGGCCGAATTGCACCAAATCGCTTTCTTTGAAAGTAAAATACCAAGTTTTACTTAATTCTCCTCAAATGAAATTCCGGGATCAGTACCTAAATTCTGATTCCCTACTATGACCTCTTGTGTTGGATGTGGGTCCTTGAGCTTTCCCTCCTGATGTGACACCTTGGGCCGGATGTGAGTCCTTGAGCTTTCCTCTCTAAGATTTCCCTCAAAATTCCCTAATTTTCCATCTCCCTTCCGAGAAATTTTTCTGCCTTCCATGAAATTCCAGGAACGGAGCTTAGTCATCCTATTTCCCCCAAAATTCCTTAATTTTCCATCTCCCTGTCAAGAAATTTTTCCGCCCCCGAATGAAATTTCTGGAACGGAGCTTAGTCGTCCGATTTCCCTTAAAATTCCCTAATTTTCCATCTCCCTTCCGAGAAAATTTTCTACCCTCAATGAAATTCTGGGAACGGAGCTTAGTCGTCCAATTCCCTCAAAATTCCCTAATTTTCCATTGTCCTTCTGAGAAATGTTTCCGCCTTTCATGAAATTCCAGGAAAGGAGTTTAGTCATCCGATCCCCCCAAAATTTCCTAATTTTTCCATTTCCATTTCCTTTTCGAGAAAAATTTCCACACTTACAAAATCCTGAGGTCGATACTGAAATTCCGATTCTCATTTTTGAGGCTGGTGATCCCATGCCAAATATATGTGCTTATGATTTATATATGAAAATTATGATTTTATAATATGGGATATTACGAAAGTATACGTATCGTTTATTAAGTAATATAGAACTTTCTGATTAAGCCCCAAGATATCGAACCCACAGGGAAATGTAAATTTTTTTTAAAGAAATAAGAAAATTATATTTTTACTTTTTAAATGGCTTTTGAAAGTATGTTTTGATTTATAAAGTTTGAAAGTTATTTTTGGTATTTTTGATAAAAAGCTAAATAGGAAATTAAAATTATCAGAACTTTAAAACACGATATAAAACACTAGGAAATAAAATATCTTTTTCTTTCTCTTATAAAGCAGTAATAATTATGAAAGGTTTGTTGTGGAAGTATTTAAATGTGTTGTGACAAATATGAGCAAATTTATTCTTTACCCTTGAAAATGATTAGGTAGGGAAGATACCGGCTCTCACTCTAGAGTTCCTTCGATTCCCTCCACATAGGGACTAACTTCTCATAACAAAATTTAAAATATCAAACCAAATTAGGGGGCTTTAGCCTGTTATTCTAAATTCCTCTAATTTTACTCCCCATTAAAAACATATCTCCTAATATATTTGCATTCAATTATATGGACTACAATTCTCACCCATATAATTGCATGTGATTTTTATCGATTGTTGTTTGAGACAATACCGCATTGGATCTTACATAATCTCACAACAAATTTTAACATCTTAACTGGCCAAATTAAGAAGTAAATTAAGTTCATGGAATTAAATCTTAACAACTTATTCCAACTTTAAACACTTATACATTCTACACAACAATCTTGCATAATTTAATTACTTCTTTATTTAAGAAAGAAAAAAGATAAAAAAACTACTCAGATCTCATGGAGAAAACACAAGTACAGATTGATTTGAAAATAGAAATCATAATGAAAACACAACAAGTTTTAATTAAAAACTAAATATAAAAACAAAAGTAAACAATTATCTGAAAATCCTCTCCACAAGACTCAGGAAATTCCTTTGAAACTTTACTTTCCACTAAAACACTCCTTAGTGGGTCGCCCAACTCTGATGACTCAGAAACAGACTTCAGACTTCAATAAAAACTAAATAAAAGGGAGGAAGAGAATTGGTGAGAAGAAGGCTTTACTCCAACCCCTTTCTCCTTTCTTACTCTCTACTAACTCTAAAAGGCTTTAAAAACTATAAAAAATAAAAAGACAAAAAGAAAAACTAGAGGAGGACTCTTTGAAACTAATTACAAGTCTTCATTATATAATTTTCTAAAAGGTGCATTGGTGTCTCTTCAAATCATGTCCATATTCAACGTATATACCAAAAGATGCATTCCTTCATTCAAAATTGCCGCCCATGGGAAGTTAAGGAAGTTACCACAAAAATTGTTTCAAACACCCCTTGAAATTGGAACCAAAAATGAAGAAAATTTGATTTTTAACTGTGGCGCCTAAGCGCCAACCAGGCGATGCTTAGCCGCTAGTGTCCAATTTTTCATTTTTTCATTTTTTGCTCCAAATTTGATCCAATTTTGCTCATTTCTTCATAATCACTCATTTTCATCATACTTGCAAGAAAAACATAAAATACCTTCCATTAAAGTGTAATACCATAAAAAATAGGTATAAAAATGTGCATAAAAACACTATATATTTTAGGTGTATCAGTTAGTACCTAAATTCCAGTTTTCATCCTTCCGAGATTAGTACTGAAATTTTGATTTCCCCCTTTGCACTCACTCAAAATTTCCAATGAAATTAAAATCTTTAAATTTAAGATTCCATAAATTTGGAAATTTCTGTGAATTCCATAAAATTTAAAACTCAAAATTGAATTAAAATTCAAACTCAAAAATTAAATTTGAAATCAAAATCCTAATTCTAAATCTAAATTCCAACTTCAAATCGATTCGGATCAGACTCCTTCAGAAATTGGAAGCTTGAATTCCATAGCTTCTCTCGTGAAGGTATTCCATTTTCCTTCCCCAGCGAGAGTTCCCGGGACTTGAAGATTCATCACCTAATCTCCAGTGGAAACTTCTTTGCTAAATTCTATGTTTGATCTGTGTTTTGACTCAGAAAATTGTGTTGGTTTTGTTGATCTCGCCGGTCAACACCAATACGTGCAGTGTACTTGTCCAGCACACCACACCTATTGGGGGTCCATTTGTTGACCTCACTTTTGGTTGAGGTCTAGTCTCTCTTTAGAATAGCCTAGGGTCTAGCCATAGGACTCTCCTGATGACATTCTTAGAAGACTAGTCATGGAATCCCTCCCCATAGAAACTCAAAATTTTCATACTTCACTGGGAGTTTTCATATGCTTAAGGCAGCCTCCAGTATTTGGGAGGAAGAGACAAAGCATAAGGAAGCCCGGGGGAAGTCTCCTATAGGTGGTAAGGCCATAGGATCTACCCTGGGAGGTCCGAAGCTTACACCACACTCACACTACACACTCACAACCCTAAACAAAGCACACCACCTTTTGATCCCCCAACTCTTTGGAAACTCATGTAAGTGGTTTTCCCAAGCATTTAGCCTCAAGCTAGGGTTTGGCTAGTACCAACACATAGAGGACCAAATGAGGGTGACGCTTGGTCCATGGCTCAACCTAAACAATTCCATACTACTCACCTTCAACAATTTCAATTTGCCCAAACATTCCAAATGTCTAACTCCTTTGCCCCAACATACCAAAAATACCCTAAATACCTAAAATATCCTCAAAATCCTAAAATCCTCCAAAATTTCCAAAATCACCCAAATTACCCATAATTTCTTAGAAATCATTCCAAAATACCCCTTACCACTAAAATTGACCAAGATCACCCAAAATGACCAAATTTCCCCAAAAATCCCTAAAATGACCAAAGTGGCCCTCTTAGCCCAAAATTCCAAAAATTCCCATAAATTCTCAAAACATCCTAAATGTTCTCAATTTCATTTCTCTCAACTACCACATGACCCAATTTGGCCAAGTTAGCCTAATTTAACCAAAAGCTCTAATTTGACCCATTTAACCCAAAAGTGCCCAAATTAAACCCAATGTCTACCCAATTGACCCCAATCTTGCCCAAATTCAATTAAAAACTTTAATCAAACATCTTCAATACCAATATAAACCAAATCCAAGCCCAAATTAACCCACATTTGAATTCAATTCCACTTGAAATCCAAAATCCCCAATTTTACCTAACTGGCCCAAATCCCCCAAATTGACCTAGCCTCAATCAATTCTCCTTAATTTCAATTATAAACCCTTCATAACATTCCCCAAAATTAAATTGAACCCTCAAGTGTCCCCAATTTGAGCCCAAGTCTCACCCAAATCCACTTGAAATCTAAAATGCCCAATTTTGACCAAAGCATACCATATTCCCAATATCTCTCAAATTGATTGGCCTAACCCTAAAATTTCCACCCAATTGATGTTGGAAACTCTTCACCACATTTGCCTAGACCATTTTGAACCTTCAATTGGCCTTGGACCCAACCCTAGCTCAACCTAAACCCAAGTTGACCAAACTTGCCCCAAATTGACTAAATCTCAAAATCCACCAAATTGAACCCCAAAATGAACTCAAAACCACTCCGAGTCTTCATAAAAAATCTTTATTAAAATCATCTACACAATGTTGCTCAAGAAATTTAGGCTCCATTCAAGCTCAAACCCAAGTTAGCCAAATTTTGACCCGAATGAACCCATGACCCAATCTAACCAAATTGAACCAAATGTGACCAAACCAACCCCTCCACAACCACTAAGTTGACCATAGGGACTGGGCTAAACCCACCTAGCCCACCCTAGTGGAGCCATGGACCAAAGGTCCCCAAAATTAGTGGATCTCATCCCTTAAATGGTTAAATCCAAGAGATGTTTGCCATAATGCCTTAATCATTAAAAGCCATTGCACTCATGGCCTGCCCACTGGTGGACCTGACCCACTGGCCACCTCCCCTGGCTTGGCCAGCCGGCCTAGTGGCCAGAAAATGCTAAAATCAAGAACCACCTCACTCTTGGCCAAACCCAAACTTCACCTTATGGCCAAATGTCGGCATATTTTTAGGTTATGTGTGTTGTATTTTGAAAAGGGGTCGCCTACAGAAATTGTCGGCTAATTTTTCAGATTTTAAATTTAGTTTAAATATATATAATTTGGAAAGTAGTGTTTAATTTTGAAAATAATTTTAAGTTTGAAAATTTTAAGATATGAAATCAAACCGATCTCACATCCCAAATAATTTATATAAACAAGCACCGCACCACAAACCGCGTATCTATCCCGAAGAATTGACACTGCTTGATGATGGGGCTCGATTAAATAAATTAGAAGATTTGTGATATCTGTTTGGTCTATGAACTAATTTTATAAGCTGACAAGTTCCCCTGCTTAATATAAATGAATTAAGCAGGGTTTATATTACCTGGGTTCTTAAAGTTCCCTATAAGGGCAAGCCCCTATAGTTAATTACATCTCAAATGATGGGAATCATTTAAGAAAACTCTTGATAATGATCAGTGGTTTTGCTCTCAAGAATTTCAAAGTTTAAGGTTTCAAACAAATTGGATTTTGGAAATTCAAAAGGGAATGGATCAAATTTGGAACAGTTTATTTTAGGAGTCCAAAGGGAGAGAAGTAGGGGATGTCACAGACCCGAAGTGAACTTCGGTGACTTCCCGACTATCCTATTATTTGGCTTCAATTTGAGAGTTTATTTAATGTTGTAATCTTGCCAATTTTAATTAATTAAGACTTATATTTATATGACATAATCATAAAAATAGTCTTGAAGATATGAGGGTTTATATCGTACCAAATAACTACCTCAGAGTCCTAAGACCGGTTAGGGCTTAATTTACATAACATGATTATGTAAATACCTAACGAAGAGTTGAGGATTTATGTTGAACTAAGCAAACTACCTCGAAATCCTATGGCTTTGTTATTTATTTCTAAGGAAGGTTTTGCTGATGTAGACCCGAGTTTTGCTGACGAAGATGGCCGTGCTGCCCACTATGCTCCAAGCTCCTTGTTATTGTAGAGGTTTAGTTTTAGAAAGTAAAAATCAGGAGATGAGAGAAGTGTTTCGATTTAGAAGAGTTTTAAGTTCAAATATCTTAGTGTTTTATTAGGGGAATCTTAAAGTTGATTATAATAACACCGGTTAAGATCCAACGGTTTCATCTTTCCGGCACCGTTATTTTTATCGGATTCACTTAGTCCAAATGAATTTGCTAAACTCAATTGAATGAGTTCCAAAATTTCATTTAGACCGTGAGAAATCCCGTTAGCAACACGTAGGTTACATCATCTGAGGTATTACCGATCATCCAACAAGACGTTTTAATTTAATTGTAGTTGTAGTTTTGTTGTTCTGTTTGTGATTAAATTTTGAGTTGTTTTATATTTTGAATGTTGTGGCAATGAATTTTATCTTGTGTTGATTTTAATTTAGTTTTGGGTTTCAGTTTCATGGCTATCCTAAAAGTTTCAGCTTTCATGCAGGGTGACATTGTTGTTTAACATGCAAGAAAAAGAAATAAAGTACAGTGCAGGTAAATAAATTGCAATAAAATAAAAGCATACCTGGAGGGTCTTCTCGTCATTCCAAGCTGCACTTAAAACACATGTCAGAGTATTTAAATATTTGCAAGAAGTACCTAGGTAAAGCTAAGGGAAGGTTTTGGTTATCTACCAAAATCCTAATCCTATCACTAGTCAATTCTTATGACGTCTAGGTTCTTTTATTTTGTTAAGGATGATTTTCTTCACCAAAGAACAATTAAGTTCAATTGTTCTTTTAAAACATCCCATCATATTGAGAAAGTGCTTAGGATGGGTCCTAAACATCTTTTCAGTACTTCTGGGATTATTTCGAGTCCAAATGGATTTCATTGCACAGGTGAACTAATCATCCAAAATTCAGTTAAATTTTGCTTCTTGCTCAGTGAACTTGGACATTTGATTATTCGATGAATAAAGTGACTTGTCACTTGTTGCTCAATTTAAGGGTTATGATAATGAAAGCCTTTAGGGGCAAATTATATTGTTGAAGATTTTAACAATTCTTAATTTAAAATTGGAACTGATGATTTAAAGTGATTTGGTTTAGTTATAAAATTTTAATTAATAATTTTAAGTTTGGAATAGTGTTCAAGTTGTTTTAATTCAATTAAATCTTTATATTCTAAATGATCTTATTATTTCAGATTAATTTTAATGTTTAAAAAAAAAGGTGTTTAAATTATTTATTTTTATTAAATTTTGATGACTTGAATTGGATTAATCATAGTACTTTAGGTTGATTTTAATTAGTTTGATTTTTTTTATTATGAATTGTTTTGAAATTACTTAAGTTTTTAAATTTGTTTCAAGTTTATTCTTAAGTGATTTGAAATTAATTTTAAATGTTTAAAATTTATTTTTTAATTTGATTGTTAAATCATTTAATGTTTTAAACTTTAATTTAATTAAGGGTTATTTTCCTTTTTAATTATTAATTTCAGTTATCATTTTAGAATTAATTAAGGATTGATTACCATTGAATTAATTTAATTAGGGACTTTAAATTAAAGAATTGGTATCTTCTTAAGTCAAATCCATAATAATCCAAAATTTTAATTATTCTCCCAAAATTTAAATGATTTAATTAATTAAAGTTCCACTTTGATATTTTCAAAGTGACTAATGAGTTTCTACCCCTTTATTCCCTAAGTTTCAGTCATCCAAGAGAAGATTAAGTTCAAATTTTTTTACCCTCCCTTTTGATCAAACCTAAAGTATTAATTAGGGTTAAAATCCTTAATTACCTTTATGCCTTTTTAAGCTTATTCAATTCATAACTCACTAAATTGAGCTCAAATAAACTTGAAATTTTAATGTCACTTCACTCACATGTCAATTAAGACATTAGAGGAGAAAATGTAATTTTTCTGTTTTTAATTTAATTTATATAATTATTTTGATAAAAATAAGAATTTTCAATGAAAATTCAACAACATGACCAAGGTAAAGTTTCTGACCTTAAGAAAATCATGGGATGTCTTATTGACCAGAGGATCACTTGGACCAATTTTGGTGATTTTTTGAATTATATATTATTTATTATATTATTTTAAGTTTTGGAGTATTAATCAATTATAAAATAAAATTGAAGTTAAAAATTAATTTTTATATTTTTATTAAATCTCTATAACCTCAAGGAACTCAGAGAAATAAATTTTATATTTTTCTGATTTTTTTTATTTATTAGAATTAATTTAGTGCAAAGGTTGGAAAATCCATTTTTTTAATATTAAAATTGTCCTAAGCCCTTAAAATTCAATATCTTAACCTAGGGACTTAGGAAAAATATTTGGTTGGTTCCTAAGTGATTAGGGAACAAAATATGACATCTTTATGATTTTTAGTATTTTTGTGATTTTTATTATTTTTTAATTATTAAAATATTAAAAATATGGTTAAAAATGAAAATTTTTAGAAAATTCCAATTTTAATTTTCTTAGACTCCTCTGATACCAGAGAAGCCCCAAAACCAATTTGGTGAATTTTTTATGTGTGTTTTGTGTTTTATGAATTTTTAAAGTTTAAAAATGACCATTCAACTTAAGTGATCCATTTAATGGGTTAAATCATTTCCAATTGACTTCAAATTTTTATGTGAGGTTCTCTACATCCTAAGTGATAGTGGAGAATTATTTTCATGTGATTTTGATGTGTGGTTACTCCTAATTAATTAAAGATCGGTTTTGTATGTTTAGGCTAATTAAGGCTATTTTTAAGGAATTAAATCAAGCCATAATTTTCCTAGGGTCCTCTGGTCTTAATCCACCTCCCCTAATTTTCCTAGAATTTTCTAAGCAATACGCTAATTATCGGAATTAAAATGCCAAAAAAGACATTTAAATTTGAAAAATTAATAACTTGCCATAGAGCCTCTGGCCTTGAAAAATTCAGGAAATGTTCCCAAGAACAGAGGCTACAAAAGCCCTATGGTCTCATGCCATGATGAATTGTGTATGAAAATGGAGAATCAAAATACTCAAAATAGTATTAAATTAACTAAAAATAAACTACTTGACAAAATAGCTCGATTCTTTTTCCACATTATTCTCATCTGTTCACTGAGCAAGAGGGTATTTTTAGTTTATTTTTTGATTTTTCTATGCAAAGATATGGATTTTCAAAGTTCTGGGTATTTAAATAAATCAGAAAATATCTATTTATCTACTTAACCTAGTCAGCGCCGCATCAACCTACGACGGATCGAAAGCCCATGCGTCGCCTCCCTATTCGACGCCGCCATCTGACTCAGCACCACGCAGCCCGCTGTTCATGTCCCGTTCCCTGGTCCGGCGCAATCTGGGTCGTCCATTCGATATACGCGCGATCCGACAGTTCCTGGTCATCGTCTATGACTGGTGCGTCCCGTGAGCCGTCCACACTAAAACCCTAAGATCTCCCTCACTTCTCCACCAAATCTCATGTTCTTGGAATCTATGAACTCTTCTCAATAAGACAAACACATCTATGTGGCTAACATGCTATGAAATCAACTCAAACAAAATGGAGAATCGAAAGAAGATCTCGGGAAGGAGGAGTTCAATACCTTGGCTCTGAGAAGTGAAGCTTCAATCAGAGGGGCTCGACACATTCGTTGGAGTCCAAGGAAGCTAGAGATGAAGCCTGGAGCTGTGGTGAAATGCCTAGGCTTGATTTCCACCAAGCCCAATTTCAAAGCTTGGCCGATAGGAAGAATGGCTGGCATGGTGAGGGGGCTTTTGCTGGGGAACTTCTTCTCTTGGTCTGGTGAAGGTGTAAAGTCAATCAATTTGAAGATTGGCTCACTGTGGTGAAGTGTCCTGTTTTTAGGCTTAAAATTGAGCTCACAGAGAGGGTTTTAGGGCTGGATTTCAGTGAGGATCAAGTGTTCTGGGTTTAGAGAAGAGTGTGGAGTGATTTTGGTAGAGTTTGGGTAAGGTTTGGTTCAACACCCTCTTAGGCAGTGAGGGAGGTGAGTTTAAATAGGCATGGCTGGAGGGCTTCCCAGGAGGAGTTAGGGCTTGGGATTTGCTGCCTAGGGGAGGAGAAGAACAGCCACAATGGCCATTGGCCATGGGACAGCTCAACAGGTGAGTTTTGAATTTTTGAATCAAATGGGTGCTCTCGACCTGGTGTTTTCCGGCGACTAGGGTGGTGGTCCGGCCAGGATTAGGTCACCCTCAGGGTTAGGGACGTCAGGGCTTAATGTTTGTGAGCTCAATTGGCTGATGCCATGCGTAAAGGGGTTAATTTAAAGGGAATGTGTGAAGTGGCTCTTTTTGGGCTTGGCTTGGTCAACTCATGCAAATGGGTTGGGTGCACCCTTCCACGATCTGGTTTTGGACTGAGGGAATCATTTGGGTCAGCTAGGAAAGGGTGGTGAAGTCTCCATCCATGGTGAGGTGGCTAACTTGGGTTAGAGTGTGACATGAATTAGGTTAAAAAGGATTAATGAAGGATTAAGAAAGAGTCTCCTCCTTTTTCCATTATGGCTTTGTGAGGTGGAAAGTGGCTCCCATGGCTTGCATATGGCTTATGCACGGCTCAATGGCTCTATGTGGCTTGGGGCAAGGCTTGGTCAATTTCATGCAAGTAGATTTTAGGAATTTTGGCATTTTGGTGGAAAATTTTAATGAAGCTTGATTTGGAATGGTTTAATGATGGTTTTGAAACTTAGGGGTGATTTTGATTAAAGGGATGATAGAAAGAAATGTCATGTGGGCTTTAGATTGATTTTGGGCTTTTTGAAATCATTTTGGATGGGCTTTTAAAATGCTTTAAGGGAAGTGGGCTTTTAGGTTTTAAAACAAATTAGTGGACGAAAATTTTGTAAAAGATTGGGCCCAATAAGCATTGAATTTAGTTTAGGAATGTGTCATGAATGGTTTGGAGCCAATTTGGGGCAATTTAGGGTTGAATTGGGTTTAATTTGGGTCTTTTAATAATAGGGTCAAAATGGGTCTAATTGGGCTAATTTGGGCTAAGGTTAAGATAATTTTGGGTTTGATGTAAAATTAATGTTGAAAAATGTTTATGGGGGTATAAAAAAGAGTTTTCAATTTTGGTTGGGTCTTAATTTTGGGATTTGGGCTTGTTTGGGTTCATGGTTGGTTTAGGATAAATTGGGGATTTTTGGTTTGGGCTTGGCTTGGGTGGAGTTTGATTCCAAATTTGGGGTAAATTAAGTTAGAATTTTGTTTTTGGGGATGTTAGGAAGATTTCAAAATAAATTTGGGGAAGATTGGGTGACATTTGGGTTGAATTTGGGATGGATTGGGTTAATTGGCCATTTTGGGCCTTAAGGGCCCGTTTGGGACTTTTTTTGATCAAATTGGATTAAATTGAAAAAATTGGGGTATGTGGTAGTTGGACAATATGAAATTGGGAATATTTGGGATTTTCAGGAATTTTTTTGGGGGAATTTTAGAATTTTTGGATTTTTGGGCCAAAAAGGGTATTTTGGGTATTTGGAGGGTATTGGGGGGGTATTTTGGAAATTTTGGTATATTTGGCAATGGATGATCAATTTGAGTGGTGAGAAATGTTTAGGATTGATTTTGAGGAATTTTGGATAATTTAGACAATTTTCAAATTTTGGACAGTTTGAAGGGTATTTGGTAGGTTTGGTGGGTTTAGGACCCCGGGGGGCAAAAATTGAAATTTGGGGAAAATGAAGATTAATTAGTTGTGAGTAAAATGGGACCACTTTGGTTGAGCCATGAAGCCATATTAAGCTCACAAGAGTCATGAGAGGACTCATTTTAGGCACTCAATATGTTGTTCCTAACCCTCTTAGTCAGGGGCTTAAGGGTTAAGGTCCATCCATATGAGTTTCCTACATGAGTCAGGAAGCCAAGTTGGGTAAGGGTGGTTTTAGGATTTGGAATGTGTGTGAGAGTGTGGTGTGTGCAAGCTTGTCCTCACCAAGACCAGGACATCCAGGGTAATCCTAAGGCCAAAGAGTCCTACAGGAACCTCATCCTTTAAACCTCCACATATTGATTTTAACCCTCCAAGTGGCCTGGGGGTTTACAATCAAACTTGTGGGGTTTGAAGGGAGTTAAGAAGTGTTTTGAATTTCTAAGTGGTGGGTCCCATTTCTAGTCCTCTAGGATAGTCGAAGGGAAAACTTATGGCTAGATCCTAAGTACTAAGGAGAGAGATCAGACTTCACCAAAATTTTGGTCAACAAATGGACCCCCAATAGGTGTAGTGTGCTAACCAAGCACACCGCACGTATTGGCGTTGACCGAAGAGATCAACAGAGCCAACAAAAATGTTTGAGTGATAAACTTAGAACAAAATGTAGGAAATTTCCGCTGGGGAGTATCAGGTAAATCTCCAAGATTGAAGATTCCAGAACTCTCGCTGGGGAGGAAGGAGGTGAATTCCAAATCACAAGACTTGGAGAGAAAATGGATTTTAGATTCATTTCATTTTTATTTCAAGTTTCAATTTTGAGTTTGAATTTTCAATTCAAGTTTTAATTTCAGTTGAAATTTGATTTAATCGGAATTTTGATTTAATTTGAGATCGATTTGAGATTGATTTCAAGATGAATTTCGCAGAGATTTTGGATTTAAAATGAGAATTGGAAATTAGATTCCAACCTCAGGATTGCAAAGAGAACTGGAATATAGGTACCAACCTCGAGGAGAAGATCAGAATTTAGGATGAGAATCAGAATTTAGGTACTGATCTCGAAAATGATGAGAGTCAGAATTTAGGTACTAATCTCAGAAAAAGAGTCAGAATTTGGTATGGACCTCAAAAGGAGAGAACTGGAAATTGGTACCAGTCTCGAAAGGGAGAATTGAAATTTAGTATCAATCTCGGAAAGAGAGTCGAAATTTGGTACCTACCTCAAAAGGAGAGAACTGGAATTTGGTACCAGTCTCGAAAGAGAGAATTGAAATTTAGTATCAATCTCGGAAAGAGAGTCGGAATTTGGTACCGACTTCGAAAGGAGAGAAGTGGAATTTGGTACCAGTCTCAAAAGAAAGAGTTGAAATTTAGTATCAATCTCGGAAAGAGAGTCGAAATTTGGTACCGACCTCGAAAGGAGAGAACTGGAATTTGGTACCAGTCTCGAAAGAGAGAATTGAAATTTAGTATCAATCTCGTAAAGATAGTCGGAATTTGGTACTGACCTCGAAAGGAGATAACTGGAATTTGGTACCTATCTCGAAAGAGAGAATTGAAATTTAGTATCAATCTCGGAAAGAGAGTCGAAATTTGGTACCGACATCGGAAGGAGAGAACTGGAATTTGGTACCAGTCTCGAAAGAGAGAATTGAAATTTAGTATCAATCTCGGAAAGAGAGTCAGAATTTGGTACCAACCTCGAAAGGAGAGAACTGAAATTTGGTACCAGTCTCGAAAGAGATGGGAATCAGAATTTGGGTACTGATCCCAAAAGTTTGTATTTGATTTGGTTTTGAAGATTTTGTAGAAATTTTAGTTTAGTGGAGGGTTGGAATGAGACATGAAATTATTTCACATCTCAAGAGAGTCGATTAAAGTTTGATTGTTTAGCGAATGATACGAATCCATGCCATCAGAACCAAATCAAGAATTCTGTGGTTCTGTGTCAGTAGTCTCAGTTGACTTTCTCAAAAGAGGGAAGAAATCGCGGAGAGTCGAAAGAGTTTCAGGACGATGAAAGAGTTTAGGAGTTTGGAATTAAGGTTTGAGTCTTCCGTGGGGAAAATCAACTTGAAAGAGGGTGCAAAAGAGTTTCAAATGGATTTCAATTTAAAGAAGAATTGAAAGATTTGAATCGACGAATTCAGATCGGAATTCAATTCGAGATTTAGGTTCATTTCGTTTGTTTTGGTGATTCAATTTTATTTTTGTTGTTTATTTAGAGTTTGTGTCAATTTGGAGTTTTTTTTTTGACATTCAGATTCTTAAAAAGAGTTCTTCATTTATCTTCTATTCTTTTCGTTCTTTGTTCTAAGTTCATTTGCACAAAAGAGATGAAGGCAAAACACGACATGGTCATTTCCATTTCAATTTGTTGAAAATACATCATACAGCTTGATCCAAAACATGATGATATTTTCCTTGAAAATTCAGCATCTCATACAATCCACATAAATCCAAAATGGATTGTGTAAGATTCTTGCAAGTTTCTTCCAAAAGCATCTGTCTAAATCCATGTCTGAATAGTGAGATACACGAGCAATAACATCACCTTCCAAGCCATCCTTGACAGTAAATGCTGTTTGGATGTGCATTGGAGGTGTGCTATCTCCCATGCAACTCACAGCTCGTAGGGCCGAAGGCTCTCTAAATCTGGATCTGGCTGAAAGTGAAAAGGCATTTTTCTATCATCCATCCTCCTGAAAGTGACGGAGCTCCTCTCAACAGGCACTCCTGGAATGCAATGTTTTTCTATGTCCGCTCCATTCCCTTTTAACACCAAGACGTAACCTACCAGTAGAGGTATCTCCACCGACCCTAAGAATTCTCTGGGGCCTGCTATCCGGAGGTCAGATCCGAGCATGATGTTACATTAGTTGATAAAAGACACTGTGCAGAAAGGTCTGACAAAGTCGTGATGATCTATGTGTGGTGGTATGCAGTTGCCTTCCCTGTATATGTTAGTGATGCAGCTGTTGAGTATGCAATCTGCAAGCAATACCCCCCATGTCACCATCCTTCTTACCATTCTCTTGATAATCCTTGGCATTGGATCCACTTCACTATGATGGAGTATCCTTGGTGGATTTCCCCTTCTATCATCAGTGAAGTTGTAGCAACACCCGCACTGGATTGTAACTCTTCTTTTTCCTTTCATCCACCTTCGAGGTTCTGAGTAGGTCTTCTCTCTCAAACGACCAGCTCGACCCATTTTCTGAAGTTCAACGACACAGTCCACAATTCGCTGCTGCTCATAGTCTGAGAACACATCTGTATGCAGCTCAAGGCCCTCCAGGATGTTGATCCTCTTGCCTCAGATTCTTTCAAAATATTCAAAAGTCTTCTTTTCAATATTTTGCATCCTCTCCAGCTCGTATTCCAGAATTATTTGTAATTGGCGAGGTCTGGTAACGTACTGTGATATGTATGGTTCAACCCCAGAACGCTCTCCTGCATGTCTCGGCTCCTCGAGGATAGTCTCTTTCTTGACATCCTCTGGGGTTGCTTTCGCAACAAGACTCTTCAAAACTGGTGCATCTATCCGGTGTCATGGCACTGATTCTGTTTATGCTCTTCTTGGAATTTCTTTCATCCTTTCTATTGTTCTTGGAGTTGATTTCCTCTTTTCCAGTTCCTATTGAACCGATTTCTTCGACGTACTTGCAGTGACGGTAACAATTGTCTTTTCATGTTGATCCGCTGCTAGCTTGGTCAGCATCTTGCGAATGCGACGGTTCTTGTTTCTTCGTTGGGTCGGAGTGAGAGTAGCTCTCCTTACTTCTTGAACTTCTGTGGGCATGGCGCTGACAAGCCTGCCCTCTGCTGTAGCAACCACGGACTTAACTTTCTTGTCTTCCCCCGTTGCATGAGCGGCGTTTGCTTTTCTTTCCTTGCTGGCGGACTGTTGACTATGGCCGCCCAATTTCATCACAGTCTGGCTGCAATACTCTTCCCGGTCAATCGGGGTCCAATCGGTTTCTTCGCACTGTAGCCCGGCCGGTGTGAAATCAGAGTCAATCTCAATCACGACCCCATCCTTCATCCTCTTTTCATCGAGTGCTAGACTCAGGCCATTCTTAAAGTTTAGAACCAACCACCCGTTCAACATTTCCCTGCGAAAAACAAGGAAAGGATCAGGGGCTGTACTAAGAACAATAACATTAAGCAAAATCATTTATCAATGGAAAATTTTTATTTGTTTCTTTCAAATTTTAGTAAGAGTAGGAAAAAATGGGGAAAAATTAGAAGTAAGATGATTTAAAAGGAGGGATCAAAATTTTATTATTATGATTTCACATATTTTCTTTTTATCATCCATTTTTTTTATGTTTTGGGTTCGGACCCAGTTACAAATAATTACTCTTCCCGTGCTTCTAGGAATGAGACTTCCTTTTTTAAAGTTCATCCTTCGAAACATCAGGTTGCATAATACTTCTTTAAATATCGTCCATTGATTGGAAGCATAGGTCGTTCTCTGCGGCAATTCACCATTTGGTAGGAACCTCCAGAGTAGACTGTCTCGACCACGAATGGCCCCTCCCAAGTTAGTTCAAATTTACCTCCTATCTTACGATGTGCAAGAATTGGCCTTCTGATAACTAGAACCAAGTCACCGACTTTGAATGTCCTTGGGCGAACCAGTGGATCGTGGGCCTGGATCATCTTGGCTTGATACAACTCCAAATTCTGCTGCGCTGAAAGTCATTTTCCTTCCAAGCTTTCCAATTCTTCTAGTCATAACTTGGCGCTCTCTTCTGTAGTGATTTTGTTCGCAACTGCAATTCTGAGTGACGGAAGCTGCACCTCTAAGGGTAAAACGGCTTCGGACCCGTACACTAGAGCGTAAGGTGTAGACTGAGTAGGAGTTCTGAACGTCGTTCTATAGGCCCATAAGGCTTCTAACAACTTCTCGTGCCAATTTCTTTTGTTGTTGTCCAAAGTTTTGTTTAGGATTTGGACGAGAGTTTTATTAAAAGCCTCGACCAAGCCATTTTCTCTTAGGTAGTAGATCGTTGAATAGCGCCAGTCAACCCTGTGCCTTCTAACAAAATTGTTGATCTTTGTACTTCTGAATGCAGATCCGTTGTCTGAAATAATTCTGCGTGGTATCCCGGAATGGTAGACGACTTGATTCTTGAAGAACTGTAGCACATGATGTGCTTTCACTTCCCTGAGTGGTATAGCTCCTGCCCATTTGGAAAAGTATTTTTTCGCTGCAAGAATGAAGAGATGTCCTCTTGAAGAAGGCAGTTCTATCGGACCCACGATATCTGTGCCCCAACACTTAAATGGCCATGACGCGATTGTCGGATGTAGCATATTTGAAGGTTGATGTAGAACCACTCCATGTACTTGGTACTGGTGACAACATTTGGCAACTTTCATGCAGTCAGTCATCATTGAGGGCCAGTAGTACCCTAGTCACTTTTAAGTTAAAATATGTTTTTTTGTTAACGGCTTAAATGAATTTTTAAAAGGCTAAAAATGAATTTCCTTAATTTTGCTCCAAAATAATTCTAAAAATTAAAAGAAAAATTAGAAAAATATTAAATTTGTTTTTATGGGTTTTCTGACCTCAGAGGGATTTTTGAAAAATATTAAATTGAATTTTCAACTCTTAAAATATTTTATAATTAATTAAAACTCCATAAATTAAATAATTCTAATAATTAAAATAAACCTCAAACAATCATGAAATTTGGTCCAGGTGATTCTCTGGTCAAGGTTTACCTCCAGTAAAAATTATAAAGTAAAATATTTTGTTTTGATCAAGTTATGAAATTTTCACTAAAAAACTCTATTTTTGTATTAAAATAAATATATAAATTAAATTAAAATTTGAAAAATCACATTTTCTCTCTGATGTGTTAATTAGCTCATTAGTAAGGTAACATAAAAGTTCTAAAGTCATTTGAATTAAATTTAAGAAACTATGAAGTGATCAGGTCCCAACGACAAAGTTGTAATTTTAAGGGTTTTAGCCTTAATTAATACTTATTCTTATTCAAAGGGTAAAATGGGCAATTAATGATCCTAAATGATATGATTGGATGTTTGAGACATTAAAGGGATAATTGGTAGAAACCAACTTTAATTTTGTCATATCAAAACTAAATGTTTGAATTTTCCTACTTAATTCTAATTCAGAAGATAATTAAACAAAATGATCCTTAGGGTTAGGGGTTAGTCTCGGAGGTTAATAATCCACTAACTTACACTCCTATTAAATGATAACCCAATATTTTGATAAAGATCAATTAAACTCATTTAAATTTTTCTAAAAAGAATTACAAATGTATCCATCAAAATTTTAAAGGGCTTAGTAGGGAGCTAGGCTTAATCAATCTTATTAAAAAAAGTTTAGAAAAGCAAACATAGTCCAATTCTAAACACCTGAAAACACTACAAGCCCAGTTATGAAATTAATTAGCTAATTTTCCTAAACAAATTAACTTTGCCTAAAGGGGTTTTCTCCCCCATAATCTCTAAATGAAATAACAAATGATAATTACCCTACTCTTAGAAACGATTAAAATACCAACTCATTGAGCATAAGGGTATAAAATAGATAAATTATTTAATAACTATGATAGGTTCAAAATGACCTCAAGGAAGCTCAAAAGAACTGTGAAACATCTAGGTATCTCCTAAAGGCTCTTCACAAGTCTTTTGGACACCCTGCAGGACTACTGCACAGATCATATTTATTAAATGAAAATATATCTCAAATGAACAAATAGGATTCGCCGGGTTATGACCTAGGACTTGGTAGGCCTGTAACGAACATATTCATAAGGTTTTACTTCCCTGCAAACATAAATGTTTATTGTAAAGAATACAAAAGTTTCAGGTGGAGGAACAAGAAGACTTGCTAGGTACACTTTTATAAGTTTACAACACTTTATTTTCCCATTTTTTCTTTACTGAACTTTACTTTTCTTGCAATTTACATGATAAACAACAATGTTACCCTGTATAAAAACTGAAATCTTTAGGATAGCCACAAAACTAAAACCAAAACTAAATTAAAAAAAATCACAACAAGATAAAATTCACGCCCACAACATTCAAAATATAAAAAAACTCAAAATTTAATCACAAACAAAACCAAAACTATAATTTTAACTAAATTAAAACGTCTCGTTGGATGATCGGAAATTCCTTGGAGGAGGTAACCCATGTGTTGTGACACGCCAAAAATGTATACGCTTTTTGCTATATAATTTTACTCATTTTTTATGATATTACACTTTAAAGGAAGGTATTTTGTATGTTTTTTAGTTTTAGGTACAAGAAATGGTGATTGGAGAAAAAGAAGCAAAAACAATGCAATTTGGAGCAAAAACGAGCAAGAAAGCAAATTTTGGCCTAACACTTTTCGATAAGTCTTTCTATGCTTAATCTCTTTTTCCCTTCTTGCATATTTTTGAATGAGATTAAAATTTAAAGAAAGGGTATTTTTATGCTTATTTTGTAGGGCTATCTGTTAGGAACGCAATGCAACTGAAACGGTGCGAATCAGAGCTAAAATGGACTCAAACAGAGCAAAATGGTGGAGCTATGCAGAATTGGAAATAGTGGCATAAGAAGATTATGTCATTGTTTTCATTCTACTTTTCTTTTGTAATGAGTAGGATTCATGATTAGGATATTGGGATACGTGCTAAAAGATGTTTTAATTATAAATGTGATGGTTTTTTACTTGCACTTCATTTACATTACAATAAAGGCTTGTTGTTGTGTTAAAATTTATTGTAATTGCATTGACCCGAAAGGGGAGGTGTAATTCTCAACAAAGTGGAACCACATTCAATGTCCGTGAATGAATTGTGTAGTTCATGGGGATTGAGTGCAAATAAATAGGGAAATGTATTTTGATGGGCTTCAAATTGGAGGTTTCGGGGTGACATACTGAGATCCCCAATTTGGTCCTAAGATTGGTAACTAAAGTCAAAGGTTAGCCTTCGGGTGAAGGGTGAGTGGGAGCTCCGTAGGGAGAGCCGGTATCCTCCCAACCTAGCCTTAGATTTAGTGATTGAACTTAGGATATGTCAATGTTCTTTACATGTTTGGAAGATGATGTACTCTTTTGAGGGTAAAGAAACATTTATGCTCCTATTTGGCACATAAAATATTTAATGTATCTCATTCCTAAACTTTATCCAATTCATTACATAAGATTAGTAGATTTTATTATCTAAAAATTCACCAAACCAATTTATCCAAAAAGGGTTATCTTTAGAAGCAATATTTTCCTTTAGGAGTATTTATTAGTTATTTTAAAATTAATATTTACCTTTAGGAGTAGTTGTTAAAGAAAAACCACTTATATCAACCTTCCAAACTAAAGTATGATAGTAGTAGATTAGAATTTGACTAAGGACCTTTTTGCCTCGCTTCCCTGTGGGATCGATAAACGGGACTCCATTAGAGCCCTGTATTACTTGATACGATACGTATACTTGCGTTTGAAATTGTGACTTTACAAAATCATTATAAATATATAAATCTGGGGTCATAAATTCTTGCATATAAATAAGTTGGATCAAGTTTTTGGCGCCGTTGCCGGGGAAGCTTCGGTAAGAACTTTAGGAGAATTTTAGTTAAACCTATAAGACTTAGATTTGGAATTTATAGTACTATATAGTGTGTTTATTTTCAAGAAAAAAATCGAAAATACCAAAAATATTTTTGATATCTGTCCTATTAGTTAAGTCTTTAAATTTGTATGCGTAGTTCAGGAGCTGCAGACCTTGAATCTTACGACTCAGATTTAGAGAGAACTTTTAGGTGGATGATGAATCAGAAAAGACTCAATGAATTTAATGTAGAAATGGCGGATCGACAATATAATGAATATTCGGATTTGGATTATAATTCTAGTAGTTTTGAAAGAGTAAACCCTAATAGAGTAATGCATTTTCAAGATGATATGCTTACTTTATTAAGTTCTCAGGTTGGTGATATTGAGAGGAAGTTAGATCAATACATAAAGAGTTATCCTCAAGGTCTCCATGTTATAAAGAAAAATTCATTTGGACAATTGATTGAGCCTAACTATTTTGAAACTGGCCCTGAGATGTACAATCCTTATTCTGATTATTGCAATCTAGGTTGGGAAGATTATTCAAACTTTAACTGGAAAACTAATTTTGGAGGAGAAAACTAATTTGGGGAAGATAATCAATTTAATCAGATATGTGATTTGAATAATGAGGACGATTTTAGCGAAGGAATTTCTTTTCCTTATAGATTTCACTCTAACCCACAAGATGAGGAAAATGAATTACTATTAGAAAAGGATGTGATTCAATTGGCATGTGAGCTAGAAAGTCAAGGGGCGGCTAATAAGAATATAGAAAACCAGTTGGGGCAGATTATGAATGAAATTAACAGTTACCCCCAAGGGATTTTACCTAGTGACCTTGAGATAAACCCCAAGAAGATGAATGATGAGCAATTTAAAGTTATTCAATTTGATGATATGATTCAAATAAATGATGAGTTTAGAAAAGAAGAAAAGGAGATTGAAAGACCAATGAAAGAAATTCCAAAGGAATTAGATAGATATATAGAAAGACCACCTCAACTCTTTACTCAGTACCAAGGGGAAGAACTGGAAGATTACTTGAATCATAAGAGTAACATAGAAGAATTTGATCTAGAATCTGAATTATCTAGAGAGAATCCGATTCAAAATTTGGGAGATATTGAGTAATCATATATAGATCCATTTCTTATAAATTTCAAGGATGATATTAATATTTGGATTGAGAAAATCAATAGAAGAATATTGGATCTAGAAAAAAATATGAGGAACAAGGGTATGCATCAATTTGAAAAAGAAAAGCTAAATGAAAAATTACAATTTAAGAATTCTCTAGGAATCCCTGGATCTGAAAAAGATCAGGCGATTGATCGAGGATTACTTAATTGAAATTTTGATCAAGGAGGAATCATTTGTCGGGCCCACGATGTTAAAACCAAGCGCTTTATTGGAGGCAACCCATAGTTATCAGTGTGCTTTGATTTAGTGTGCTTGAGAGTCATGATTGTTAGTGTTGTATTGTGCTTGCTTTAGTATGGATTGTTCAAGTTTGATTGTTGTTGATAGATGTTTAGATTGTTTGTTGTTTTATTTTATCTTTGTGTGTCATGAGGGAGTTGATTCCTTAACTTCTTAGTATGGTTAAACTTTTATGTTCTCTTGTAGTAGGATTGACGAGTCCACTATGACTTGAGTCTTACCCAGATTTAAGTTTTACAAGATACATCATGAATTTAAACAGTAACAGATCCATCTTAATTTTGTTACTTCCTTTCTATGACTTTGATTTCATTTGGTAGGAGTCGCGAACCTATTTGATGAATAACTTGTAGATGATCTTACACTACGATTTATAATTGTTAGAGGTGCTTAATTAAAGAGATTAGATGATGCCTGAGATTGGTGCCTCGGAGCTAATACATCAGGGATAATTTTATCTTTGGGATTATAATCTATAAAATCATTTAAAAGTAACTAATTTATTAGTGTAGTGATTCCGTTAGAAATTGGAAGTAACTTAGTGAGATGTGATAAGTTGAAGGAAGAATTGTCCTCATTTATAATATGTGTGTTTATGTTTGTGTTACAACTTTATATAAGACTTGAAGAACATTTATATATTCCCTTGTTGATACCTGCTATGCTAATTAAAAATTTATTTAGTGAACTTCATTCTGGCATGATTAGTTTAGATTTACTTTCTGTTGCATATTGTTCTGTCCTGATGAATAATTGAAGATTTTTTTGATAGACATTTGTGGTAGATAGAATTTCTAAACTGTTTTTCTTCCTGCTTATATTTTCTGTACTAAATGCTATATATGTTAAAAATTAAGTTTGGTGGTAGGAAGAAAAATAAAATTTTAAAGTGAAAATACTTTCTTTTAGTGTAATATTATTGTAAGCATGTTTTAGGCTAGATTTACGTTCTCCTGTAGTTATTCTATCCTGATTTTGCATGTATATGAATTTGATAGGATGTTGTAGTAGTTAGTAGATTCAGTTTTTACTTTTTCCTCCTGCTACATTTTATGGAATTAATTGCAAAATATTTAAAAATTTAAGTTTGGGGGAGAAAGAAAAGTAACTTTCAAAGTTAAACTTTATTTGTCCTCAATAGCCTGTATTTAATTTAATATTACTTTTAAAATGACTTGTGGTATGTGGTGTTAACTTTAGGTTACAATAATTTTGATTTTAGGAATATTAGAAAAATAACTTAGTTGAAATCCTATGTGAAGAAACTGTTGTAGAGTTAAGATATTTTGTAGGAAACATTGGGAAAATAATTTTGCTATTTATGGTAGAAACGAGTTGAATATTTGAAAAGCTAAAATTCTGAGATTTATACTTAATGAGAATTAAGTCTTTATTGAAAATCTTTTTCGATCTAATATTTACACTTATAAAAAGTAAGGGAAAGTTTTGAGTTTTGAACTTTAGAAAGGGGATAGTGAAACTCAAAATTATTAAAGACCTATCCAGATATAGAAATTCTCACATAAAAAAAAAGAGAAAAAAATAATTAAAAATGATTCCAAAAGAAAAAAAAGAAGTGAAAAAAAGGGATTGAAAATGATCCCAAAAGAAAAGAAAAAAAAAAGAAAAGAAAATAAGTGAGGTGGAGCTTGAGGAGAAGCCTAATCAAAAATTGGTTTCACTTGAATCTTTTTAAATGAAAAGACTTAAAAATAATCCTAAGCTTATTCTTATTTCAAAAAGTATTGGTCAAATTGGTATAGATTAGGTGCTTAAATTCTATTTTTATACTTTCTTTGAACCTTTAGTTTGACATGTTTCAATAACTTTTGAAGTAAATAGAAAATTAGGATTCTTAAGTTGAATTTGAGATATTCTTAAGCTCTAGTCATAGATTGATTTGCTAGAATTTCTCCTATGTTATACTATAATATTTCTGAGATGAAATTATAGGAAACTCTATTGAAACCCACAATCACAAGTCAATATATTTGGTTTTTAAAGTTATAGTGTTACTTGAGGACAAGTAACAGTTAAGTTTGGGGGTATTTGACACGCCTAAAATATATACGTTTTTTGCTATATAATTTTACTCATTTTTTATGATATTACACTTTAAAGGAAGGTATTTTATATGTTTTTTGGTTTTAGGCACAAGAAATGGTGATTGGAGAAAAAGAAGAAAAAACAGTGTAATTTGGAGCAAAAACGAGCAAGAAAGCAAATTTTGGCCTAACACCTTTTGATAAGTCTTTCTATGCTTAATCTCTTTTACAATTCTTGCATTTGAATGAGATTAAACTGTAAAGAAAGGGTGTTTTTATGCTTATTTTTTTGGGCTATCTATTAGGAACACAACGCAACTGAAACGAGGCGAATCATAGCTAAAACGGAGCCAAACGGAGCAAAATGATGGAGCTGTGCAGAATAGGGCGCTGGCGGCGCCAGGAACCCACGACCACGATTTTTGGGCGCCGGCAGCGCCCAAGTACGGTGCCGGCGGCTCCAGGAGCGGTTATTGGCCAAATACATTGAATCTGGACGCTTTTTGGAAGGTTTCTTCATGCACCTCTTGGGAAATTCATCCCTACACTATTTTAAACCGAATTTGAAGCCAAAAAGAGGAGAGTAGAAGTTAGAAAAATGTAGAGAATGATTAGAGATCTTAGAATAGGAGTAGAAATGTAGATTTCTACCCTTTTGGAGAGATTAGAGAGGGGATTTTGAGAGAATATGTAAGGGAATGTTCTAGCATTGCATGGATCGACGGGAGACTTTGTGTGAGAGATTTTCATCTTTCTTTCGAGGGGAAAAAAGCTAAGTATTGTGTTCTTCATCATCTTATGGTTTTGTAAACACTTATTTTGTGGATTTACTTTGAAATGAAGTTTTCCATTATGTTTTTTTGTGCTTTGCGATGTCTTTCTCTTACTCTTTCTTCTTCTTTGTAAATAGTGGCATAAGAAGATTATGTCATTGTTTTCATTCTACTTTTCTTTTGCAATGAGTAGGACTCATGATTAGGATATTGGGATGCTTCCTAAAAGATGTTTTAATTATAAATGTGATGGTTTTTACTTGCACTTCATTTACATTACAATAAAGGCTTGTTGTAGTGTCACAATTTATTGTAATTGCATTGACCCGAAAGGGGAGGTGTAATTCTCAACAAAGTGGAACCACATTCAATGTCTGTGAATGAATTCCGTAGTTCATGGAGATTGAGTGCAAATAAATAGGAAATGCATTTTGATGGGCTTCAAATTGGAGGTTTCAAGGTGACAGACTGAGACCCCCAATTTGGTCCTAAGATTGGTAACTAAAGACAAAGGTTAGCGTTCGGGTGAAGGGTGAGTGGGAGCTCCGTAGCGAGAGCTGGTATCCTCCTAGTCTAGCGTTAGATTTAGTGATTGAACTTAGGATATGTCAATGTTCTTTACATGCTTGGAAGAGGATGTACTCTTTTAAGGGTAAAGAAACATTTATGCTCCTATTTGACACATATAATTTTTAATGTATCTCATTCCTAAACTTTATCCAATTCAACACATAAGATTAGTAGATTTTATTATCTCAAAATTTACCAAACCAATTTATCCAAAAAGGGTTATCTTTAGAAGCAATATTTTCCTTTAGGAGTATTTATTAGTTATTTTAAAATTAATATTTACCTTTAGGAGTAGTTGTTAAAGAAAAACCACTTATACCGACCTTCCAAACTAAAGTCTGATAGTAGTAGACTGGAATTTGACTAAGGACCTTTTTACCTCGCTTCCCTGTGGGATCAATAAACGGGACTCCATTAGAGCCCTGTATTATTTGATACGATACGTATAGTAGCGTTTGAAATTGTGACTTTACAAAATCATTATAAATATATAAATCTGGGGTCATAAATTCTTGCATATAAATAAGTCGCATCATGTTGCTAACAGGGTTTTCCCTCGGTCAAAATCAAAGTATGGAACACATTAAGTTGAGTTTAGTAAATTCATTTGGACTAAGTGAATCCGATGAAAATAGTGGTGCTGTGATGATGGAACCATGTGATCTTAACCGGTGTTTCTATAATCGACTTTAATGTTTCCCCTAATAAAACATTAGGACACCTCAATTTAAACATTTCTAAAACATGATACTTCTCTTTTCTTCTCAATTGACACTTCTTTAAACTAAACCTGTTACGACAAGGAGCTTGGAGAATGCATGTTGACCTCATTTTTGATGAGGTCTGATCTCTCTCCTTAGTACTTAGGATCTAGCCTTAGGCTTTCCCTTTGACTATCCTAGAGGACTAGAGATGGAAGCCACCACTGAGAAATTCAAACACCTCTTAAAATCCCTTTAAACCCCACATGCCTGATTAACAACCCCCAAACCACTTGAAGGGTTAAGCTCAAATGTGGAGATTTAAAGGATGAGTTCCCTAAAGGACTCTTTAGCCTTAGGACTACACTGAGTGGCTTGTTCTGGTGAGGATTGACTTGCACACACCTCACTCCCACACACACATTCCAAGCCCTAAAACTGCCTTTAACCAATTTGACTTCCTAACTCATATAGGTAATTCATATGGATGGTCCTCAACTCCTAAACCCCTGGTTAAGAGGGTTAGGAACAACATAGTGAATGCCTAAAATGAGTCCTCTCATGGCTCTTGTGAGCTTAGTATGGATTCATGGCTCAACCAAAATGATTTCATTTCACTCACACTTGATCAACCTTCATTTTTTCAAAATTTCAATTTTTGACCCCCGGGACCCTAAACCCACCAAACCTACCAAGTGCCATTGAAATTGCCAAAAATTTGCAAAATTACCCAAAATTACCCAAAATTCCTTACAAATCAATCCTAAACATTTACCCCCACTCAAATTGATCATCCATGAACAAATACACCAAAATTTCCAAAAATACCCCCAAACCTTCCAAATACCCAAAATACCCTTTTAACCCAAAATTTCCAAAAATTCAGAAAATTCCCCAAAAATTCCAGAAAATCCCAAATATTTTCAATTTCATTTTTTTCAACTACACCATGAGCCAATTTTGTCAATTTAGCCCACTTTTACCAAAACCCCCAATTTACCCCTTTTTTAACCTAAAATGGACCCAATGTCCCACCAAACCAAATCAATTGACCTCAATTTTGATCCAATTCAATTCTAAACTTCAATTCAATATCTCTAATATCAATTTAAACTAAATCCAAACCCAATTTCATCAACATGTGAATCCAATTTCAATTTGAAGCTTAAAGCCCAATTTTGGTCCATGACTTAAACTTAGCCCAAACCAACCTAACTCAACTCCAATTAACCCCAAATCTTTTCCTAAACCTTCCTAATATCTCCACAAACAAAGCACAAACTTGATTTGCCAAATATTGGAACCCATACTTCACCCAAACCTAACCCAAACAAAAAATCCCCAATTTGGCCTAAGTCAATCATGAACCCAAATGAGCCCAAATCCCAAAATCAAAGCCCAACCAAAATTGAAAACTCTTTGTCACGCCCCCATAAACATTTTTCAACATTAATTTTACATCAAACCCAACATTGGCCCAAACTTAACCCAAGTTAGCCCAATTTGATCCACTTTGGCCTCATTACCAAAAAAATCCAAACTAAACGCAATTCAACTCAAAATCACCCCAAACTTGTTCCAAATCACTCATGACAACATCCCTAAAATAAACCCAACATTTATTTGACATGATATTTCACAAAATTTTCATCCAAAATTTTTTTTTTAAAATTTAAAAGAGCCCACTTCCATGAAGCCTTTAAAAGCCCATTTTCATTAAATTTAAAAAAGCCCAAAATTGGCTCTAAAGCCCACATGACAATTTCTTCTCATCATACCTTTAATTAATATCATCCCTAAGTTCTAAATCAATCATCAAATAAATCTAAATCAATCCTCATGCCAAAATGTCCCTAAACTCCAAAAATCCCAAAATCCCTTTCTCATGCAAATGAGCCAAGCCATCCCTAAGCCAAATGGAGTCCTTGGAGCCATGCACAAGCCACATGAAAGCCATGAGAGCTTTGACTTATCACCAATCCCTAAATGGAAAAAGTAGGAAGCCCATTAATGATTCCCTTAGGAGTGATTAAACACTCCCATGTATCCCCTAATCTTGCTTAAGCCTAATTGTACTTGGATTGTGACTTGACCCCACTAATCAAGCTGACCCAAGTGACTTTCTCTTCAGCCCAAACCAGCCTTGGGGAGGTGCATCTAGCCTAATCCATGCATTTGACCAAATTGAACCCAAAATGAGCTTCCCCCCATTCCACTTCAATCAAACCATTTACACATGGCCAACCCCCATTGTTTGCACCAAACTCAACCCCTGACCTCACCGAGTCAGATGGTGACCCATGCCTGGCTGGACCACCACCTGGGCCTCCGGAAAATACCACACCCGTGAGCACCTATTTGATTCAAATTTCAAATTCCTCCTTGCTGAGTTGTCCCAATTCAATTGAACTCCATGGATGTTCTTCACTTGCATAGAGCAGCTGATCCCAGCCTTTAAACCCCCCCCGGGAAGCCCTCCAGCCACCTCTATTTAAACTCACCACCCTCTCGGCCAAAGGAGGTGTTGAACAAAACCATACCAAAATTCTATCAAAATTGCTTCAAACTCTTCTCCTAACCCAGAGCAATTGATCCCTATGGTCTCTTTGCCCTAATCTCCATTAACAGAGCTCAATTTCTCAGCTCAAAAGCCACCCAAAAAACATGACACTTCACCACAATGAGCTAATCCTCAAATTGATTGACCCTACACCTTCACCAGACCAAGAGAAGAAGTTGCCCAACAAAAGCCCCCTCTCCAGGCTAGCCATTCTCTCTATCGGCCAAGCTTTGAAATTTGGCTTGGTGGAAATCACACCTAGACAATTCACCAAGGCCAGAGGCTTCATCCCTAGGCTCCTCCAGCTCCAACGAACGTGCCGAGCACATTCAGTCGAGGCCTCACCTCCTGAACCAAGGTATGGAAACTCCTCCTCCCCGAGAGCTTCTTTCGATTCTCCATTTTGTTTGAGTCAATTTCATAGAATGTTCATCGTATAGATGTGTGCGTCTTGTTGAGAAGAATCCATAGAGCATAAGAACATGAGATTTGGTGGAGAGATGAGGGAGATCTTAGGGTTTTAGTGTGGATGGCTCTTGGGACACACCAGTCGGAGACGATGACCAGGAACCGTCGGATCGCGCGTGTATCATATGGATGGTCCAGATCGAGCCGGACGAGGAGATGGAACGAGACCGCGGGACGCGTGGCTGCTGACTTAGGTGGTGGCGTCGAGTAGGAGCGTGCCGTGTGGGACTTTGGAGCTGCCAAGGATGATGCGGCGCCGCGTGGATAAGAAGAAAAATAGGGCTTTTTCTATTTATTTAAATACTCAGAATTTCAAAAATCCATATCTTTGTGTAGAAAAATCACAAAAATAAAATAAAAATACCCTCTTGCTCAGTGAACAGAGGAGAACAATGTGGAAAAATAATTAAGTTATTTTGATGAGTATTTTATTTGTAATTAATTATTTACGGATTTCAATATTTTAATTCTCCATGCATTCATACAATTCACCATGGCATGAGACCATAGGGCTTTTGTAGCTTTGTTCTTGGGAACATTCCCTGAATTTTCTAAGGCCAAAGGCCATCTCTGTGGCAAGATATTGATTTTTCAAATTTATGTGTCTGTTTTTCCATTTTAATTCCAGTAATTAGCATGTTGCTTAAAAAATTCTAGGAAAATTTAGGGAGGTATCTTATGACCAGAGAACCTTAGGAAAATTTTGGTTTGATTTAATTCCTTAAGAATAACCCTAATTGGTCTAAACACCAAAAATTGAATTTTAATTAATTAGAATTAACCACACATCAAAATTACTTGAAAATAATTCTCCACTGTCACTTAGGATGTAGAGAACCTCATATAAAAATTTGAAGTCAATTGGAAATGATTTAACCCATTAAATGAATTAATTAAGTGACATAGCTATTTTAAAAATTAAAAAATTCATAAAACCTAAAATATATTTTTAAAATTCACCAAATTAGTTTTGTGGGCTCTCTGTTATCAGAGGAGTCTAAGAAAATTAAAATTGTAATTTTCTAAAAATTTTCATTTTTAATCATATTTTTAATATTTTAATAATTAAAAAATAAAAAAAATCACAAAAATATTAAAAATCATATAAATGTCACATTTTGCCTCCTAACCACTTAGGAACAAACCAAATATTTTTCTCAAGTCTATAGGTTAAGAAATTGAGGCTTAAGACAATTTTTAATATTAAAAATGAATTTTTTAACCTTTTCACCAAATTAATTCAAATAAATCAAAAACAAAATCGGAAAAATATACAATTTGTTTCTCTAAGTTCCTTGAGGTCAGAGAGATTTATGAAAAATATAAAATCCATTTTTTAACCTTAAATTTATTTTAGAATTAATTAACACTCCAAAACTAAAAATAATTATAATAAATAAAATATAATTCAAAAAATCACCAAAATTGGTCCAAGCGGTCCTCTAGTCAATAGAAACATCCCATAATTTTTCGAAGGACAGAAATCTTACCTTGGTCATGTTGTTGAATTTTCATTGAAAACCCTCATTTTCTCACAAAAATAAATATATAAATTAAATTAAATTCAGAAAAATCACATTTTGTCCTCTAGTGTCTTAATTGACATACATAAAAATTTTAAATTCATTTGAGCTTAAGTTGATGAGTTATGAAATAAATAAGCCTAAAGGGGCATAAAAGTAATTAAAGACTTTAACCCTAATTAATATTTAGGTCTAATCAAAGGGAGGGTAAAATATCTGATCTTAATTTTTCCATTGGATGATTGAAACTTAAATAATTAAGAGGTAGAAACCCATTAATTATCTTGAAAATATTTGAAGTAGACCTTAATTAATTAAATAATTAATTAGAAGAATAATCAAAATTTGGATAATTAAAGTTGGGGATGTGACTTAGGAAGATACCAATTCTTTAATTTGAAATCCCTAAGTAAATCACTTTGATAATATTTAACTCTTAATTAAACAGAAGATGATAATTGGAATTAATAATTAAATAATTAAAACAAAATAACAATTAATTAAATTAAACTTTAAAATATTAAGTGATTTAATAACTTAATTAAATTAAATTAAGAACATTAAACTTAATTTATCATTTGAAAACAAACCTTAAACAAATTTAAAACATTAAAACTAATTTGAAATATTAAGATCATTAAAATATAAAGATTTAATAGAATTTAAACAACTTGAACACTATTCCAAACTTAAAATTATATAACTAAACCAAATTATTTCACATCATCAATTTCCTAATTAAGAATTGTTAAAAATCTTCAACAGATTAATTTGTCCTTAAAGGCTTTCATTATCATAACTCTTGAATGAAGCATTAAGTGAGATGTCACTTCATTCATAGGATAATTAAACATCCTAGTTCACTGAGCAAGAGTCAAACAAAATTAGAACATTAAAGTAACCTGGGTGATTGATTCATCACCACAATGAAGCTAATTGAACTTAAAATAATCTCTACAATGTTTAAGAAGATGTTCAAAATTCAATTCCGAGCACTTCTCTATCTTGATGGGATGTTTTAAAAGAATAGTGAGACTTCATTGTTCTTTGATGAAGAAAATCATCCTTAACAAAACACAAGAACCTAGACGTCATAGGAATTGACTAGCTATAGGATTAGGACTTTGGTAGACAACTAAAACCTTCCCTTAGCTTTACCTAGGTGTTTTCTTGCAAATATTTAAATGCTTTAACCTGTGTTTTAAGTGCAGGAGAAAATAAATAGGAATGCTTACCAGGTACGCTTTTATTTTATTGCAATTCATTTACCTGCACTGTTCTTTATTTTTCTGCATGTTAAACAAGAATGTCACCCTGCATGAAAACTGAAACTTTTAGGATAGCCACAAAACTGAAACCAAAAACTAAATTAAAAGTCACAACAAGATAAAATTCACTACCACAACATTTTAAAATATAAAACAACTCAAAACTTAATCACAAACAGAACACAAAACCACAACTATAACTAAATTAAAACGTCTTATTGGATGATCGGGAATACCTCGGATGATGTAACCTACGTGTTGCTAACGGGATTTCCCACGGTCTAAATGAAAGTGTGGAACTCATTTAGTTGAGTTTAGCAAATTCATTTGGACTAAGTGAATCCGATGAAAATAATGGTGCCGGGATGACGGAACTGTGGGATCTTAATCGGTTATGTTTAACCAACTTTAATATTTGTTTTAATTAAAACATTAAAAATATTTGGACTTTAAGACTTCTCTAAACCAAAACACTTCTCTCATCTCCTAATTTGCACTTTCTAAAACTAAACCTCTGCAACAACAAGGAGCTTGGCCATCGTCGTTAGCAAAATTGGAATCTACATCAACAAAACCTTTCTTAGAATTAAATAAACAAGCCATAAGATTTCGAGGTAGTTTGCTTAGTGCAACATAAATCCTCAACTTTTCGTTAGGAATTTGCATAATTGTGTTATGCAAATTAAGCCCTAATTGGTCTTAGGACTTCGAGTTAGTCGTTCGGTACGACATAAACCCTCACATCTTCGAGGCTATTTGTGTGATTATTTTATACAAATATAAGTCCTAAATAACTAAAATTGGCAGGATTACAACATTAAATAAACTCTTAAATTGAAGCCAAACAATAGGATAGTTTGGGAAGTTGCCAAGATTCCTCTTGGATCCTCAATTTCTCCTACTTCTCTTCCTTTGGACTCCTAAAATAAATTGTTCCAAATTTGATCCATTCCCTATTGAAATTTCCAAAGTCCAATTGCTTGAAAACATTAAACTTTAAAATTCTTGAGAGCAAAACCACTGATCATTTTCGATAGTTTTCTTAAATGATTCCCGTCATTTAAGATGTAATTAACTATAGGGGCTTGCCCTTATAGGGAACTTTAAGAACCCAGGTAATATAAACCCTGTTTAATTCCTTTATATTAAACATGGGAACTTGTCGGCTTATAAAATTGGTTCGCAGACCAAACGAATGTCACGAATCTTCTAGTTTATTTAATCGAGCCCTATCATCAAGAAGTGTGTATATTCTTCGGTATAGATACACTGTTTGTGGTGTGGTGCTCGTTTATATAAACTATTTGGGATGTGAGATTGGTTTTATTTCATATCTTAAAATTTTTAAACTTAAAATTATTTTGAAAATCAAATGCTATCTTTTAAATTATATATATATTTAAATTAAATTTAAAATCTAAAATTCACCGACAATTTCTGTAGGCAACCCCTTTTCAAAACACATAACCTAAAAATATGCCGACAACTTCTGGCGACTCCACTAGGGAACTAGTTCCTCTCTCCATTTTGATCAGATGGTTTTACTTTCATAAATTGGTAGTAAGTCCATATCCCTTTTTGGACCAAACTACCATTCTTTCGGTTGGCATACCACGTTCATTTCTGTCTTGAATGGGTAAAGTCAACTCATTTTGGATTTTGGAGCCACTGTTTAGACACCCCTAAAAAGAGAGTTTCTGAAATCCTTTTGCCTCTTTCTGAGGTGGGGTGGACCCCCAATAGGTGTTAGCCTAGGAGCGGTCTTTCGAGTTGAGATGTCTTACGAGACTTTCTCTTCCTTTCCAATTCTGAATCGGATCCTTTACCTTTTCTATAACCTTCCTCCTTTAATCGTTTTATTCCTAACAAACAAATTCTCTAATAAACAACCTTCTAATAAACAAACCCTTTTAAAAATCACAAATAGACTCAGGTAAAGGAAAAAGTGTTCGGACTCTTTCTTTTCCGTCTTAAGTTTTGCGACAAAAGGAAGCATAATTCGGGACTGACGTTCAGAATCTACCCTGCAGAAAATGATTGCACCAAAGTTAATTTTCTCCTTCACCAATGGAATGGACTTTGCCGTCTATAAGGATGAACTGCCCGACAATGGAATCATCCGTTTTAGACAAGGATTCGACAATACAAATATTATGTTCGCTGACATCACCCTCTTCACACTAATGGACAATGTGCCAGAAACTGAGAAACCCATAATTGAGTTCAACCTGAAGTCGACTCAAGAATTCCCTCCCCTACGAAAAGTCCCAGCTGAAAGAGACACCATTGTTCGTGGGAGGACTGTGATCTCTATCCCCACTGGTCTGGTTATCTCTACACCTGCCTCGGCTCCCGCCAAACTGAAAGGGAAGGGAGTCCAAGTTTATGATAAGCCTGCCACAGTGGAGGGTGCAAATTTCGCTGCAATACCGTCTATTTTCGAAATTGGGTCCAGTTCAAAGTTTACACCCCTGACTCGGACTCAAAGAAGAAATAGGAGCAGAAAGATCGCCAGGATCAAGAGAAGGCTAAGGCTGCTGAAGTTGCTTTTCTGGAAGAGATTCCTGAGGAGGAAGAAGAACTACCTGAAATTTCACCGCTGTTGGGAGGAAGTAGGTTCCACCTTCTCTCTGCTGCATCAGTTGAAGAAGATGTCCGGAGGATCACCGCTGCATTACCCCGACCTGCATACTATAGTTGCTGTAAGAGGAAGAGGGCCAAGACTATGTCGCTTACTCGACCGCGAGCCGTAGTAGAGAAACTAGCTAAGAAGGAAGGATGCCCCGTATCAGAGATCTTAAGAAGAATGGGACGAGTGCCAGTCAAATCCCGCCTCAGACCGCGAGTGAACCCCATCACTGCTTTGGAGAGGCCAATGAAGAAAGTAAGAGCTAGTTCGTCTGTTGTCATATCGGGACACCATATTGGGGAGAACACCACCTACTGACGCACAACCAACAGACCATTTGGTCCTAGGCCTTCTACTGCGAGAAGGATGGTGTGGCGACCTATTATTGCTGAACCGATATAGGCTCAATGTTCTGGAAAGAAGAGTCTCGTCAGAAAGACAAAATCTGAAGAAAGTGCTACTGCATTAAAAGAAACTCCTGAGTAAGAAGTCCAACAGTCATCACATGACAACCGTGAAACCTTTTGGAAGAGGCCACTAGAGGGTGCCGTAGGCAAGCTAAGAACTGACTTCCGACGGTTGGCAAAGGAAAGAGGAGAAAAATTGGAAAATGAAGTAGATGCACCAGAATTTATGGATGAAGAGTACGCTGAGATTAATATGGTCAAGACCCGATCATCGGCAGCTTCACAAGGCGCTCCGTCAGCTTCGAAAAGGGAGGAACCGGAAGTGATGAGAGCACAACTTCAAGAAAAGGATGATACAATTTCCCAGATGGCAAAAAAGATGGAAGAGATGGCTGCCGCCTTAGCCACTCTCCAGAGTCAGCTGCAACCTCAAAAGGAAACACCCCCAGAAATTATTCACATCGCGGATGGAGGAAAGGAGATCACATCTGTTAACAAAGATGAACAACCGAAGAAAGATTCTACGCAAAGCATGATTCCCAAAAAGGATATCAAAAACATGGTAGAACAGCAGGTGCGAGAAGCCTTAGCTCAGTCTAAGAGTGGAGCATCTATCCAGACGGGTAGACCATACCCCAAAGAGTTTGATGCGATCCAATACCCAAAAGGCTTCGTATCACATCTGTTCAAGACTTTTGATGGAACGAGAAAACCCCGGCTACATGTCGCACATTTTTCGTGTTAGTTGTTAAAAATGCCGGTGGGAGTGATACTTTACTCTTTCGGTAGTTTGTCAGCAGCTTATCAGGGATTGCCTTCGAGTGGTATGCAGAATTGCCAAATGGCTCAGTTAAGACCTTCTCAGAGTTAGAAAACCTCTTCGTTAAGTGGTATGCCGGAGCTCGGCATCACATCACTATCGATGATTTAGTGGTGGAGCAACAGAAACCAAACGAAACTTTAGTGGATTACATACTTCGATGGAGGAACTTGAGCATGAAGTGTGAGCCACAGCTTCAGGAACAGCATGCGATCGGTATTTTTCTGAAAAGTATCCACGGCCCGATTGCACTTCTCCTTAAAGGATTTACAATCAAGACTTTCGAGAAGTTTCTTAGCAAGGCCGAGAGCTTGCAGGAGGAAGCAAAACAACTAAGTTTCGTGGATAAGGCCGATAAGCAGAAGCCTGTAAAAGCATTTAAAAAGAAATCCAGACTCATCGTTGCAGTAGATAAAGGCAAGCATCCAATGCAGATACAGCCAGAGTGACCACAGCCTAGTTATCAACCACCACAACGGGTTTATCAGCAACCTCAACATAACTACCAACAGCCTCGACCGATCTATCGATCGCCTCGACGATTATGAGCAACCACCTCGTCCACGGCAGTACTTCGAAAGAATTTTTAAATAAGGAATATCCATTCAAAACTGAAGCAGTAGCGAAGACGTTCCGCAGTTTAATGAAGACACTCGATTTTCAGCTACCAGAGCCCAAGCGTCCGGAAGAAGTCAATAAGAGAGATCATCCAAACTATTGCCCTTACCACCGGATGCTCGGGCACAAGATAGAGGATTGCATCACTTTCATGAGTTGGCTTGACGACAATCTCCGGAAAGGGAACATAACTATCTCGAAGGAATACATGAAGGAACCCCAAAAAGGAGGTTCCGTTAATGTTATTTCAACGGATCCTATTGTTTCGATAGAACCTTACACAACCAATGATGGAAGGAGTACCGTCTGGACAAAGTATTCAAAGAAGATCTTGGATCATATCCATAACACTTCGGCGCGCGCTTCAACTCAAAGTTTGAAACCTGCCGAGCCGGTGCTATCGCTTGCGATTGAAGAACCACCCTAGAAGGAGGAGAAGATCGTGGGAGAGAAGAAGACCGAGGCTCCGAAGGGTAGATTAGGGGCTGCTTATCCTAGGATGGTTGTTTCCGATTCAGGGGAGAAATCCCTCAAACCTCTAACTCTGTATGATTATTTGCTCGCCCCGGCGGGATCTTATAATGATAAGCGTTTTGGTGTTGGCCACGTTTTGACTGTTTCTAATGATTACGTAACTAACGACAATCAACCTAATCTGGATCTCGATTTCAATATAAATAATGATTCTCAAATCATACTAAACCTCGATGACCACAATGAAGGATAAGACGTTCAAAAGGATGGCTACGAGAGCTCAACAAGCAACGAGTCCATTTGTGAATTTTGAGGAACTCCAATCATAATAGAATTAGAGCTATCAGATTTTGAAGCAACTCCAAAAGAGCCAGTAGTTCTGATTCAAGAGGAGACACCAGTAGATTCACCACCAGATTCAGAATAAGTAACTGAAGTCAACCTAAGAAGCGGAAAAGTTCTACCTCTGAGAATGGGTCCAAAGGATAAAGGAAAGCAGGTGGTTGCCCAAGAGGAGCTAACCCCAACAGAAGAATTTCCCGTTCAGGAAGAAACTGAGGAACTTGGTAATAAAGTGGATTATAACGTGCTAGCCCATCATAGGAAGCTACCAGCCAAACTAAGCATCTACGACGCTCTGATCCCGTCAAAGGAGATGAGGGAAACTCTGATCAGGGCTTTACTTGATCCAAAAATTTGCTTAGCTTAAATGGCTGGTAATTCACTCGACGAGGTTTGCTTGTTAAAAGAACAACGAGGTGTTACCTTCACGGACATTGATCTATACTGGGAACAGCTGATCACAACCGACCATTGTACATTTCAGTCACTATTGTAAAGTTTACGCTCTCCAGAGTGTTGGTTGATCCGAGAGCATCAATCAACATAATGAATCTTCGGACATTGGTATATTTGAAAATTGATGCTCGCGATCTTGAAGCAGACAAGATGTTATTAAGAGGGTTCAACCAAAAAGGAGAAAGAGCTCTGAGATCGATTACACTATTAATGAAGACCGGTGACTTAGCAAAGACAATCACAAAATTCTATATAATTGATTCTTAGACATTGTTCAACGCTCTACTGGGTCGGCCATGGATCTATGAGAACCGGATGGTACCGTCGTCTCTGCACCAGTGCATAAAATATTATGAAGGAGGAGAACAATGTATCAAAGGTGAATTGCAACCATTCTTCATGCATGAAATCGAAATTCATGAAGATGCAGCCTACTACACACCTCCGAAGAAAACAATCTTCTCCAGAATTACCATACCAAATGAAGTAAAAGAAGTTCGAGACGATGAAGAACCTGAAATTCTAGTCCAACAGTTACTCACCACTCCCTTACGACGAGATGGTGAAGGTTTCTCCAGAACTCGCACCCGAGGTCGAGGCCGGGGACGAGGTCGAGGAAGAGACGTTGGAACAGTTGGACAGAAGAAATCGGTCATCGACGTTAATTGGGATAACAGTTCTAAAGAAGAAGAAATCAAGAAAGAAGCAGCAGCGATAAGTCAGAAGAAACCACAGTTCAAGATCTCTCTCGAAGACGAAAAGAATGAAGAATACAAATCAATGTACGAGAAGATTAACCATTATGTACATACCATGACCCTGACCCTGACCCCGATCCATTCTAATAAGGTCGAGGGTATGGTGGTCAAGGAGGTACATGGTGGCGGTGCTAAGCCGATTAAGTTCTACCGTGGTACTTCTTCTTACAAAACTAAAAATGATGTACAATTTGAAGATGTTACTTCTTTCAAATTATTGGAACTACCTTTTGAGTGGTATTCACCCTGTGTTCAAAATTTAATTCAACGTGGTGTCTTACCTCGACGATGGACAAAAGGTCAATCACAACACTTTGAAAAATTATGGAATAATGCCAGTCGTCCTCCCAATTCAAAACATGGTCTCGGATTTGGCATAGTAGGATCAGTTGATGACACAGGATTTTTCTTGGTTGTCACTTGCGAGCCTAATGAAGTCTGCTTAGAAGCCTCAAATGATCTCGAAGATTTGCAAATCGGAGATGCTCCACCAGAATTTGAAGAAGAAATTAAATCTACAATAGATGAGTTAATAGAAGTTAACTTAGGTACTAGTGAAGAGCCTAGGCCGACCTTTGTTAGCTCCTTACTCAATAAAGAAGACTCCGAAAACATGATCAAGCTACTGATGGAATTTAAGGACTATTTTGTTTGGAGTTACGACGAAATGCCAGGATTAGCTCCAGAGGTGGCAGTTCACAGGCTAGGAGTGGATCCCACTGCCGTTCCAGTCAGGCAAGCTTCCAGAAGAATGCGTCTAGAGATTGAACAACAAGTAATAGCTGAAGTTAAGAAGCTAATAGACGCTAAATTTGTCCGTGAGGAACAATATCCGACTTGGTTAGCCAATGTGGTACCAGTCAGAAAGAAGAATGGACGGATCGAAATCTGCGTAGATTTCAGAGATTTGAACAAGGCATGTCCAAAGGATGAATTCCCGCTACCAATTTCAGAATTAATGATTGACATTGCTTCAACGCATGAAATCTTCTCTTTCATGGATGGATCTTCAGGATACAATCAAATAAAAATGGCACCGGAAGATGAGAAGCTGACACCCTTCAGAACACTGATCGGAATATACTGCTACACAGTAATGCCTTTTGGTTTGAAGAATGCAGGAGCAACATACCAAAGAGCTATGACAAGGATTTTTGATGATCTCATTCACAACCAAGTTGAATGTTACGTGGATGATGTAGTCGTCAAAAGCAAACTGAAGGAAGATCACCTGTATGATTTGAGAATTATTTTTGAGTGATTAAGACAATTTAACCTTAAGATGAATCCCTTGAAATGCGCCTTCGGCGTCGCCTCTGGGAAATTCTTAAGATTTGTTGTCCGAAATCGTGGAATTAAAATTGATCTAGAGAAGATTAAAGCTATCTTAGAAATGCCTCCTCCCAAAACTTTGAAACAACTACGATCCTTTCATGGGAAGTTGGCATATCTTCGACGCTTTATCTCAAATTTTTCAGGTAGGTATCTGCCCTTCTCGGCATTGGTTAAAAAGGACGCCAAATTTATTTGGGAAGAGAAATGCTAGCGGGCCTTCGAGGACATTAAGCAGTATTTAATGACACCTCCTGTCTTAGTAGCCCCAGTCTCAGGTCAACCGTTAATACTTTATACCGCAGCTTTAGACGACTCTCTTAGAGCCCTGCTAGCCCAGGTTAATGACGAGGGTAAAGAAAATGCTCTCTACTACTTAAGTCGTCGTTTAATTCCGACAGAAGGTAAAGTACCCTCCGATCGAGAAGCATTGTTTGGCCCTGATCTTCGCAGCTCAAAAGCTTAGGCATAACATGCTTTCACATAAGGTCAACCTTATTTTGAAGTTTAATCCGTTGCAATATTTGATGACCCGACTGACGCTTTCTGGTAGACTTGCCAGGTGGTCGATGATACTATTGCAATTCGATATAACTTTCATTCATCTTCGTGCCGTAAAGGGACAAGTCCTAGCAGACTTCCTTGCAGCACACCCTTTACTGGCAGAATCACCTCTTAACGATGACTTGCTTGACAAGCATATAATGAGCCTAGAAGACCCCGACGATCAGTGTTGGGAGTTGGACTTCGATGGAGCATCTTCAGCACAGAAGATAAAGAATCACAAATGATAGTGCCTAGTAAGGTAGGAATCAGACTAATATTTATAACGCCGGAGCAGAGAATGTTAAGATACTCCTACCATCTAACGGAATCATGTACGAACAACGAAGCCGAATACGAAGCTCTCATTACTAGACTAGAATTAACTATTCAGATGGGGATAATAGACATCAACATCTATTGGGATTCTCAGTTGATTATTCAACAGGTCGCCGGACAGTACAGAATTCTAAAGCCAAGACTCGAGCGATACTTTCAATATGCAATGAAATAGCTGGAGCAGATTCTGAATGTAACGATCTACAAGATTCCCAGAAGAGAAAATGCCCTTACAGACATGCTAGCCTGCCTTGCAAAGGAATTTGCCTCGCTCGCGAGATGAATCGCTTGAAGTGTCGGTTCGGTGGACGAGCGAGTTCTCTCGCGACTCGACATGGACACGATACACAATTCAGAAAAAGAAGAAGAATCAGTTGCAGTAGTAATAGAAAATATAGAGGATTGACAGCAGCCATTAATAGACTACCTACAAACAGGAAACCTACTGGATGATAAGTCGTAGCTCATCAGATTAAGAAAAGAACTCTGTCTTACGCATTAATAAACAATACATTATATAGGTCTTTCGATCAAATGTGGCTAAGGTGCCTGAGCGAGTCCGAGGCTCGTGAAATTGTTAAAGAACTGCACTCAGGACTTTGTGGCGCTCATCAGTCAGGTCCGAAGATGAAGATGAAGATTAAAAGACTAGGGCCTTCAATGATGACCGACTGCATGAAAGTTGCCAAAAGTTGTCACGAGTGCCAAGTGCATGGAGTGGTTCTACATCAACCTCCAAATGTGCTACATCCGACAATCGTGTCGTGGCCATTTGGGTGTTGGGGCACAGATATCGTGGGTCCGATAGAGCCGCCTTCTTCAAGAGGACATCGCTTCATTCTTGCAGCTACAGATTACTTTTCCAAGTGGGCAGAAGCAGTACCGCTCAGAGAATTGAAAGCACATCACGTGCTACATTTCTTCAAAAATCAAGTCGTCTACCATTTTGGGGTACCGCACAGAATTATCTCAGATAACGGGTCCGCGTTCAAGAGTACGAAGATCAACAATTTTGTCAGAAGACACGGGATCGACTGGCATTATTCAATGATCTACTACCCAAGAGCGAACGGCTTGGCCGAGGCTTTTAATAAAACTCTCGTCCAAATCCTGAAGAAAATTTTGGACGACAACAAAAGAAATTGGCACGAGAAATTGTTAGAAGCCTTATGGACCTACAGAACAACTTTCAGAACTCCTACTCAGTCTACACCCTACGCTCTAGTGTACGGGTCCGAGGCCGTCTTACCCTTGGAGGTACAACTTCCCTTACTCAGAATTTCAGTTGTAAACAAAATCACTACATAAGAAAATGCCAAATTACGACTAGAAGAATTGGAAAGCTTAGACAGAAAGAGACTCTCAGCAAAGCAGATTTTGGAATTGTATCAAGCCAAGATGAACCAAGCCCACGATAAACTGGTCCGCCCGAGGATGTTCAAAGTCGGTGACTTGGTTCTAATTCTCAAGAGGCCTATTCTTGCACACCGCAAGATAGGAGGTAAATTTGAACTAACTTGGGAGGGGCCATTCGTGGTCGAGGCAGTCTACTCTGGAGGTTCCTACCAACTGGTGAATTGCCGTGGAGAATGACATATGCTTCCAATTAATGGATGATATTTGAAGAAATATTACGCAATCTGATGTTTCGAAGGATGGAATTTAAAAGTGGAGTCTCATGCCTAGAAAAGCGGCCACAATAATCACTTGTAACTGGGTCCGAACCCAAAAACATAAAAATGGGTGATAAAAATCATTAACAAAAAATGTGTTAAAAGAAAACATGTGAAATCATAATAATAAAATGTTGATCTTTTCTTTTAAATCAATCCATTCCTGATCTTTTCTCATCTCTTCCTACTTTTTTTAAAATTTAAAAGAAATAAATAAAATTTTTCATTAAATAAATTTTTCTTTTTGTTCTTGTTCTTAGTACATCCCCTGATCCTTTCCTTATTTTTCGCAGGGAAATGTCGAACGGCGGTTGGTTCTGAACTTTAAGAATGGCATGAGTCTATCACTTAATGAAAAGTGGGTGAAGGATGGAGCCGTGATTGAAATCGACTCTGATTTCACACCAGCCGGGCTACAGTACGAAGAAAATGATTGGACCCCCATTGATTGGGAAGAATTCCACAGCGAGACAGTAATTGAATTGGGCGGCCCAAGTCAGCCGTCTACTAGCAAGAAAAGAAAAGCAAACGCCTCTCATGCAACGGGAGAAGATAAGAAAATTAAGTCCGTGGTTGCTACAACAGAGAGCAGGCTTGTCAGCGCAATGCCTAGTGAAATTCAAGAAGTAAGGAGAGCTATTCTCACTCATACTCAGCGAAGAAACAAGAACCGTCGCATACGCAAGATGCTGACCAAGCTGGCAGCGGATCAACAAGAGAAAGTCGCTATCGTAAGTATAAATACTCCAAAGAAATTAGTTCGTCAGGAACTAGAAAAGAGGAAATCAACTCCAAGAACAACAGAAAGGATGAAAGAAACTCTAAAAAGAGCAGAAATAGAATTAACACCTCAACGCTAAGCAAATGTACTAGTTCTGAAGAGTCTTGTTGCGAAAGCAACCCCGAAGGATGTCCCGACAGAGACTATCCCCGAG
This sequence comes from Papilionanthe hookeriana x Papilionanthe teres, assembly GCA_022702705.1. Taxonomy (NCBI): domain Eukaryota; kingdom Viridiplantae; phylum Streptophyta; class Magnoliopsida; order Asparagales; family Orchidaceae; genus Papilionanthe; species Papilionanthe hookeriana x Papilionanthe teres. The sequence goes on from CM040423.1 coordinate 146,920,399, forward strand.
GAGCCAAGACATGCAGGAGAGCGTGTTGGAGTTGAACCATACATCCCGCAGTACGTTACTAGACCCCGCTGATTGTAGATAATTCCGGAATACGAGCTGGAGAGACTGCAGCAAGTTGAAAAGAAAACCTTCGAATACTTCGAAAGAATCCGAGGCAAGAGGATTAATATCTTAGAAGACCTTGAGCTGCATACAAATGTGTTCTAAGATTATGAACAGCACAAAATTGTAGACTGCATCGTTGAACTTCAGAAAATGGGTCAAGCTGGCCGCCTAAGGGAAAAGAACTATTTAGAACCCTGAAGATGGATGCCAGGAAAAGGAAGAGGTACGATCCAATGCGGGTGTTGTTACAACTTTGCGGTAGACATAAAAGAAAATCCACCAGGGATACTCCGTCGCAGTGAGGTGGATCTGATGCCAAGAATTATTAAGAGAATGGTATAAAGGATGGTGACATGGAGGGTATTGCCCACGGACTGCATACCCAACAGCTACATCATTAATATCTACAAGGAGGGCGACTGCATACCTCCACACATATACCATCATGACTTCGTCAGACCTTTCTGCACATTGTCTTTTGTCAACCAGTGCAACATCATGTTCGTATCTAACCTTCAGATTGCAGGCCCCGGAGAATTCTGAGGGCCGATGGAGATACCACTACCGGTAGGTTCCGTCTTGGTATTAAAAGGAAATAGAGCAGACATAGCAAAACATTGCATTCCAGGAGTGCCTGTTGAGCGGATCTCCGTCACTTTTAGGAGGATGGATGACAGAAAAATGCCTTTCCACTTTCAGCCGGATCTAGAGTTAGAGAGCCTTCGACTCTACGAGCTGTGAGCTACATGGGAGATAACACACCTCCAATGCACATCCAAACGACTTTTTCTGCCAAGGGTGGCTTGGAAGGTGATGTTATTGTCCATGTAACTCACTATTCAGACATGGATTTTGACAGATGCTTTTGGAAGAAACTTGCAAGAATCTTACACAATCCATTTTGGATTTATGTGGATTGTATGAGATGTTGAATTTTCAAGGAAAATATCATGATGTTTTGGATCAAGCTATATGTTGTATTTTCAACAAATTGAAATGGAAACGACCATGTCATGTTTTGCCTTCATCTCTTTTATGCAAATTGACTTAGAAACACCATTAAGTTAAATGAACTTCGAACAAAGAACGAAGGAAAAAAAAAATAAAATAAAGAAGAACTCTTTTTAAGAATCTGAATGTCAAAACAAACTCCAAATTGACACAAACTCTAAATAAACAACAAAAATGAAATTGAATAACCAAACAAACGAAATGAACCTAAATCTCGAATTGAATTCTGATTTGAATTCATCAATTCGAATCTTTCAATTCTTCTTTCAACTAAAATCCATTTGAAGCTCATCTAAATCCTCTTTTGAGTTGATTCTTCCCCGCAGAAGACTTCAAATTCGGTTTCAAACTTTGAAACTCCAAATCTAAAATTCCCAGCCTCAGACTGTTTTCAAATCTCTTCCGATTCTCCGCAATCTCTTCCCTCTTTTGAGAAGGTCGACTGAGTCTACTGACACAGAACCACAAAATTTTTGATTTGGTTCTGATGGCATGGATTCATATCCTTCGCCAAAAAATAAAATTTGATCAACTCTCTTGGGATATGAAACACTTTCATGTCTCATTCCAATCTTCCACTAAACTGAAATTTCCACAAAATCTTCCAAACCAAATCAAATACAAACTTTCGAGATTGATACCAAATTTCAATTCTCTCTTTCGAGACCGGTACCAAATTCCAGTTCTCTCCTTTTGAGGTCGGTACCAAATTTCGACTCTCTTTCTGAGATTGATACTAAATTTTAATTCTCTCTTTCGAGACTGGTACCAAGTTCCATTTCTCTCCTTTCGTGGTTAGTACTAAATTCCGACTCTCTTTTCGAGGTTGATACCAAATTTCAATTCTCCCTTTCGAGACTGGTACCAAATTCCAGTTCTCTTCTTTCGAGGTCGGTAACAAATTTCGACTCTCTTTCCGAGATTGATACCAAATTTCAATTTCTTTCGAGATTGGTACTAGATTTCCAGTTCTCTCCTTTCGAGGTCGGTACCAAATTCCGACTCTCTCTCGAGATCGATACTAAATTTCAATTCTCTCTTTTGAGAATGGTACTAAATTCCAGCTTCTCTCCTTTCGAGGTCAAGATCAATTCGACTCTCTTTCCGAGATTGATACTAAATTTCAAATCTCCATTTCGAGATCGGTACCAAATTCCACTTCTCTCCTTTCGAGGCTCGGCATCAAATTCCGACTATCTTTCCGAGATCGGTACCAAATTCAGCTCTCTCCTTTCGAGGTCGGCACCAAATTCCGACTCTCTTTTCGAGATTGATACTAAATTTCAATTCTCTCTTTTGAGACTGGTACCAAATTCCTGTTCTCTTCTTTCGAGGTCGGTACCAAATTCCCACACTCTTTCCGAGATTGATTCTAAATTTCAATTCTCTCTTTTGAGACTAGTACCAAATTTCAGTTCTCTCCTTTCGAGGTCGATACCAAATTTTGACTCTCACTTCCTAGTTTGATACCAAATTTCAATTCTCTCTTTCGAGTCTGGTACCAAATTCTAGTTCTCTCCTTTCGAGGCCGGTATCAAATTCTGATTCTCTTTCTGAGGTTGATACTAAATTTCAATTCTCTCTTTCGGGGCTGGTACCAAATTCCAGTTCTCATTTCGAGATCAGTACCTAAATTTTGATTCTCATCCTTTTCAGTCAATACTTAAACTCTGACTCTCACTTCAAGGCTGGTACCTAAATTTCAGTTCTCTTTGTAAATCTTGAGGTTGGAACCTAGGTTCCAATTCTCATTTCAAATTCAGAATTTTCTTGAATCGATTTTAAATTAAACTTCAATCAAAATTGAAACTCAGAACAAATCGAAATCCAAACGCAACATTAAAACTTGAAATAGAAAATGAAGCGAAATCTAAATCAAACTTCTCTAAATCTCGTGATCTGGAATTCACCTCCTTTTATTTTCCCCAGCGAGAGTTCAGGGATCTTTAGTCTTGGAGACTTACCTGATATTCCCCAGCGGAAATTTTTCTATGCTTCGTTCTATGTGTGTTGCTTAGACATCTGTGTTGGTTTTGTTGATCTTTTCGGTCAACGCCAATACGCGTGGTGTGCTCCGTCAGCACACCACACCTATTGGGGGTCCATTTGTTGACCTCATTTTTGATGAGGTCCGATCTCTCTCCTTAGTACTTAGGATCTAGCCTTAGGCTTTCCCTTTGACTATCCTAGAGGACTAGAGATGGAACCCACCATCGAGAAATTCAAACACCTCTTAAACTCCCTTTAAACCCCACAAGCTCGATTAACAACCCCCAAACCACTTGGAGGCTTAAGCTCAAATGTGGAGATTTAAAGGATGAGTTCCACTATAGGACTCTTTGGCCTTGGGGACTCACCACGAGTGGCATGGTCTGGTGAGGGTTGACTTGTACACACCTCACTCCCACACACACATTCCAAGCCCTAAAACTACCTTTAACCAATTTGACTTCCTAACTCATATAGGTAATTCATATGGATGGTCCTCAACCCCTAAGCCCCTGGTTAAGAGGGTTAGGAACAACATAGTGAATGCCTAAAATGAGTCCTCTCATGGCTCTTGTGAGCTTAACATGGCTTCATGGCTCAACCAAAATGATTTCATTTCACTCACACTTGATCAACCTTCATTTTTCCAAAATTTCAATTTTTGACCCCTGGGACCCTAAACCCACCAAACCTACTAAGTGCCCTTCAAATTGCCCAAAATTTGCAAAATTGCCTAAATTACCCAAAATTCCTCAAAATCAATCCTAAACATTTCCCCCCACTCAAATTAATCATCCATGACCAAATACACCAAAATATCCAAAAATACCCCCAAACCTTCCAAATACCCAAAATATCCTTTTAACCCAAAAATTCTAAAAATTCAGAAAATTCCTAAAAAATTCTATAAAATCCCAAATATTCCCAATTTCATTTTGTTTAACTACGCCATAAGCTAATTTTGTCAATTTATCCTAGTTTTACCAAAACCTTCAATTTACCCCTTTTTTAACCTAAAATGGACCCAATGTCCCACCAAACCAACCCAATTGACCTCAATTTTGATCCAATTCAATTCTAAACTTCAATTCAATATCCCCAATATCAATTTAAAATAAATCCAAACCCAATTTCATCAACATGTGGATCCAATTTCAATTTGAAGCTTAAAACCCAATTTTAGCCCATGACTTAAACTTAGCCCAAACCAACCCAACTCAACTCCAATTAACCCCAAATCTTTTCCTAAACCTTCCTAATATCTCCATAAACACAACTCTAACTTGATTTGCCAAAAATTTGAATCCATGCTTCACCCAAACCTAACCCAAACCAAAAATCCCCAATTTGGCCTAAATCAATCATGAACCCAAATGAGCCCAAATCCCAAAATCAATGCCCAACCAAAATTGAAAACTCTTTGTCACACCCCCATAAACATTTTTCAACATTAAAGTTACATCAAACACAACATTGGCCCAAACGTAACCCAAGTTAGCCCAATTTGATCCACTTTGGCCTATTTACCAAAAAGACCCAAACTAAACCCAATTCAACTCAAAATCACCCCAAAATTGTTCCAAATCACTCATGACACATCCCTAAAATAAACCCAACATTTATTTGACATGATATTTCACAAAATTTTCATCCAAAAATTTGTTTTAAAATTTAAAAGAGCTCACTTCCATGAAGCCTTTAAAAGCCCATTTTCGTTAAATTTAAATAAGCCCAAAATTGGCTCTAAAGCCCACATGACAATTTATTCTCATCATACTTTTAATTGATATCATCCTTAAGTTATAAATCAATCATCAAATAAATCTAAATCAAGCCTCATGCCAAAATGTCCCTAAACTCCAAAAATCCCAAAATCCCTTTCTCATGCAAATGAGCCAAGCCATCCCTAAGACAAATGGAGTCCTTGGAGCCATGCACAAGCCACATGAAAGTCATGAGAGCTTCGACTTATCACCAATCCCTAAATAGAAAAAGGAGGAAACCATTTAATGATTCTCTTAGGAGTGATTAAACACTCCCATGTATCCCCTAATCTTGCTTAAGCCTAATTGTACTTGGATTGTGACTTGACCCCACTAATCAGGCTGACCCAAGTGACTTTCTCTTCACCCAAACCGGCCTTTGGGAGGTGCATCTAGCCTAATCCATGCATTTGACCAAATTGAACCCAAAATGAGCTTCCCCCATTCCACTTCAATCAAACCATTTACACAAGGCTAACCCCCATTGTTTGCACCAAACTCAACCCCTGACCTCACGGAGTCAGATGGTGACCCATGCCTGGCCGGACCACCACCCGGGCCACTGGAAAACACCACACCCATGAGCGCCTATTTGATTCAAATTTCAAATTCCTCCTTGCTGAGTTGTCTCAATTCGATTGAACTCCATGGCTATTCTTCCCTTGCATAGAGCAGCTAATCCCAGCCTTCAAACTCCCCTGGGAAGCCCTCCAGCCACCTCTATTTAAACTCACCACCCTCTCGGCCAAAGGAGGTGCTGAACAAAACCATACCAAAACTCTATCAAAATTGCTTCAAACTCTTCTCCTAACCCAGAGCAATTGATCCCTACGGTCTCTTTGCCCTAATCTCCATTAACAGAGCTCAATTTCTCAGCTCAAAATCCACCCAAAAAACAGGACACTTCACCACAATAAGCTAATCCTCAAATTGATTGACCCTACACCTTCACCAGACTAAGAGAAGAAGTTTCCCAACAAAAGCCCCCTCTCCAGGCCAGCCATTCTCTCTATTGCCCAAGCTTTGAAATCGGGCTTGGTGGAAATCACACCTAGACAATTCACTAAGGCCAGAGGCTTCATCCCTAGGCTCCTCCAGCTCCAACGAACGTGCCGAGCACATTCAGTCGAGGTCCCACCTCCTGAACCAAGGTATGGAAACTCCTACCCGAGAGCTTCTTTCAATTCTCCATTTTGTTTGAGTCAATTTCATAGCATACTAGCCGTATAGATGTGTGCGTCTTGTTGAGATGAATCCATGGAGCATAAGAACATGAGATTTGGTGGAGAGATGAGGGAGATCTTAGGGTTTTAGTGTGGATGACTCTCGGGACACACCAGTCGAGGCGATGACCAGGAACCATCGGATCGCGTGTGTATCGGATGGATGGTCCAAATTGAGCCGGACGAGGAGATAGAGCGAGACCGTGGGACGCGGGGCTGCTGACTTAGGTGGCGGCATTGAATAGGAGCGCGTCGCGTGGGACTTCAGAGCTACCGAGGATGACGTGACACCGCGTGGATAAGTAGAAAAATAGGACTTTTTCTATTTATTTAAATACTCAGAAATTCAAAAATCCATATCTTTGTGTAGAAAAATCATAAAAGAAAATAAAAATACCCTTTTGCTTAGTGAATGGATGAGAACAATGTGGAAAAAGAATTAAGTTATTTTGATTAGTATTTTATTTTTAATTAACTATTTGCTGATTTCAGTATTTTAATTCTCCATGCATTCATACAATTCACCATGGCATGAGACCATAGGGCTTTTGTAGCCTCTGTTCTTTGAAACATTCCCTGAATTTTCTAAGGCCAAAGGCCATCTCTGTGGCAAGATATTGATTTTTCAAATTTATGTATCTGTTTTGCCATTTTAATTCCAGTAATTAGTATGTTGCTTAAAAAATTCTAGAAAAAATTTGGGAGGTATCTTTTGACCAGAGGACCTTAGGAAAATTTTTGTATGATTTAATTCCTTAAGAATAACCCTAATTTGTCTAAACACCCACAATTAAATTTTAATTAATCAGAATTAACCACACATCAAAATTACTTGAAAATAATTCTACACTGTCACTTAGGATGTAGAGAACCTCATATAAAAATTTGAAGTCAATTGGAAGTGATTTAACCCATTAAATGAATTAATTAAATGACATAGCTATTTTAAAAATTAAAAAAATTCATAAAACCCAAAATATATTTTTAAAATTCACCAAATTGGTTTTGTGGACTCTCTGATATCAGAAGAGTCTAAGAAAATTAAAATTGCAATTTTCTAAAAATTTTCCTTTTTAATCATATTTTTAATATTTTAATAATTAAAAAATAATAAAAATCATAAAAATGTCACATTTTGCCTCCTAACCACTTAGGAACAAACCAAATATTTTTCTCAAGTCTATAGGTTAAGAAATTGAATTTTAAAGGCATAAGAAAATTTTTAATATTAAAAATGAATTTTTCAACCTTTTCACCAAATTAATTCTAATAAATAAAAAAAAATTATAAAAATATCAAATTTATTTCTCTGAGTTCCTTGAGGTCAGAGAGATTTATGAAAAATATAAAATCCATTTTTCAACCTTAAATTTATTTTATAATTAATTAACACTCCAAAACTAAAAACAATTATAATAAATAAAATATAATTAAAAAAATCACCAAAGTTGGTTCTCGCAATCAATAGGAACATCCCATAATTTTTCTAAGGACAGAAACCTTACCTTGGTCATGTTGTTGAATTTTCATTGAAAATCCTTATTTTCTCACAAAAATAAATATATAAATTAAATTAAATTCAGAAAAATCACATTTTCTTCTTTAGTGTCTTAATTGACATGTGAGTGAAGTGACATAAAAATTTTAAATTCATTTGAGCTTATTTTGATGAGTTATGAAATAAATAAGCCTAAAAGGGCATAAAGGTAATTATAGACTTTAACCCTAATTAATATTTAGGTCTAATCAAAGGGAGGGTAAAATATCTGATCCTAATTTTTCCATTGGATGATTGAAACTTAAATAATCAAGAGGTAGAAACCCATTAATCATCTTGAAAATATTTAAAGTAAACCTTAATTAATTAAATAATTAAAATTTTGGAAGAATAATCAAAATTTGGATTATTAAAGTTGGGGATGTGACTTAGGAAGAAACCAATTCTTTAATTTGAAATCCCTAAGAAAATCACTTTGATAATATTTAACTCTTAATTAAACTGAAGATGATAATTGGAATTAATAATTAAATAATTAAAAGAAAATAACCCTTAATTAAATTAAACTTAAAAATATTAAGTGATTTAATAACTTAATTAAATTAAATTAAGAATAGTAAAATTTATTTATCATTTGAAAACAAACCTTAAACAAATTTAAAACATTAAAACTAATTTGAAATATTAAGATCATTAAAATATAAAGATTTAATAGAATTAAAACAACTTGAACACTATTCCAATCTTAAAATTATACAACTAAACCAAATTATTTCAAATCATCAATTTCCTAATTAAGAATTGTTAAAAATCTTCAACAGATTAATTTGCCCTTAAAGGCATTCATTATCATAACTCTTGAATGAAGCATTAAGTGAGATGTCACTTCATTCATAGGATAATTAAACATCCCAGTTCACTGAACAAGAGTCAAACAAAATTAGAACATTAAAGTAACCTGAGTGATTGATTCATCACCATAATGAAGCTATCTGAACTTAAAATAATCTCTACAATGTTTAAGAAGATGTTCAGAATTCAATTATGAGCACTTCTCTAACTTGATGGGATGTTTTAAAAGAATAGTGAGACTTCATTGTTCTTTGATGAAGAAAATCATCCTTAACAAAACACAAGAACCTAGACGTCATAGGAATTGACTAGCTATAGGATTAGGATTTTGGTAGACAACTAAAACCTTCCCTTAGCTTTACCTAGGTGTTTTTTTGCAAATATTTAAATGCTTTAACCTGTATTTTAAGTGCAGGAGAAAATAAATAGGAATTCTTACCAGGTACGCTTTTATTTTATTGCAATTCATTTACCTGCACTGTACTTTATTTTTCTTGCATGTTAAACAAGAGCGTCACCCTGCATGAAAACTGAAACTTTTAGTATAGCCACAAAACTGAAACACAAAACTAAATTAAAGGTCACAACAAGATGAAATTCACCGCCACAACATTTCAAAATATAAAACAACTCAAAATTTAATCACAAACAGAACACAAAACCACAACTATAACTAAATTAAAACGTCTTGTTGGATGATCGGGAATACCTCCGATGATGTAACCTACATGTTGCTAACGGGATTTCCCGTGGTCTAAATGAAAGTGTGGAACTCATTTAGTTGAGTTTAGCAAATTCATTTGGACTAAGTGAATCCGATGAAAATAACGGTGCCGGGATGACGGAACCGTGGGATCTTAATCGGTTATGTTTAACCAACTTTAAGATTTGTTTTAATTAAAACATTAAAAATATTTGGACTTTAAGACTTCTCTAAACCAAAACACTTCTCTCATCTCCTGATTTGCACTTTCTAAAACTAAACCTCTGCAATAACAAGGAGCTTGGAGCATAGTGGGCAGCACGACCATCGTCGTCAGCAAAACTGGAATCTACATCAACAAAACCTTTCTTAGTATTAAATAACCAAGCCATAGGATTTCGAGGTAGTTTTCTTAGTGCAACATGAATCCTTAACTTTTCGTTTGGCATTTGCATAATTGTGTTATGCAAATTAAGCCCTAACCGGTCTTAGGACTCCGAGGTAGTCGTTCGATACGACATAAACCCTCACATCTTCGAGGCTATTTGTGTGATTATGTCATACAAATATAAGTTCTAAATAGCTAAAATTGGCAAAATTACAACATTAAATAAACTCTTAAATTAAAGTCAAACAATAGGATAGTTTGGGAAGTTGCCAAAATTCCTCTTGGATCCTAAACTTCTCCTACTTCTCTTCCTTTGGACTCCTAAAATAAATTGTTCCAAATTTGATCCATCCCCTATTGAAATTTCCAAAGTCCAATTGTTTGAAAACCTTAAACTTTGAAATTCTTGAGAGCAAAACCACTGATCATTATCGAAAGTTTTCTTAAATGATTCCCATCATTTAAGATGTAATTATCCATAGGGGCTTGCCCTTATAGGGAACTTTAAGAACCCAGGTAATATAAACCCTGTTTAATTCCTTTATATTAAACAGGGGAACTTGTCAGCTTATAAAATTGGTTCATAGACCAAACGGATGTCATAAATCTTCTAGTTTTTTAAATCGAGCCTTATTATCAAGCAGTGTGTCTATTCTTCGGAATAGAAACGCTATTTATGGTGTGGTGCTCGTTTATATAAACTATTTGGGATGTGAGATCGGCTTGATTTCATATCTTAAAATTTTCAAACTTAAAATTATTTTCAAAATCAAATGCTTATCTTTTAAATTATATATATTTAAATTAAATTTAAAATCTAAAATTTGCCGACAATTTCTGTAGGCGACCCCCTTTAAAAACACTTAACCTAAAAATATGCCGACAATGCATAGTGGGCATCACGACCATCTTCAACACCAAAACTTGTCAACATCAGCAAAACCTTTCCTTAGACTAAACAACAAGCCATAGGACTTTGAGGTAGCCTGCCTGATGCAGCATAAATCCTCACCTTTTCTTTAGGCCTTTGCACAGCCCTATTGTGCAATATAAGCCTTAAACTCGTCTTAGGACTCTGAGGTTTTCGTTCGCCATGACATAAATCATCATATCTTCTAGGCTATTCATGTGACTGTTTCACAAAAATGCAAGCCCTAATTAAATAAAATTGGCAGGATTGAAATTTAAATAACTTCATTTTCTAAATCAAAACAAAATCATAGGATAGTTTGGGAAGACATCGGGGTTCCTCCTTGAGTCCGTGTTCTTCCCCTAGTCTTCTCTCCTTTGGATTCTGACAAAATAAAATGTTCTAAAATTTGAGCTATTCATCTATTAAATTTCCGACTGTCACATTTTCTTGGAAAACCTTACCTTTGGAAATCATGAATATAAATATTTCCTGATCTAAATTAAGAGTTTTCTTAGGTGACTTCGGTTATCTAAGAGGTACTTAACTATAGGGGCTTGCCCTTAAAGGAAGCTTAAAGACCCCAGATTAATATAAACCCTATCTAATTTCTTCATTTTAGATAGGGGAAATTGTCAGTCAAAATGGTTCACAGATCAAACAGATGTCATGAATTCTTTAGTTTATTTGATCAAGCTTCATCCCAAGTCATATATCTATTCTTCGGGATAGATACATGTCTTGTGAAGAAGCACTTGATTATTTAAACTATTATTTATATGAGATCAGTTTGATTTCACATCCCCCAAAATAAAAATATTATTTTAAAAAATCCTTATATAAATTAAATTAAATCAAATTTCTATTTTCTTTATGAAACTATACTTTAAACCTTTCAAAAATATCAAAACTCACCTCACAACAACAAGAGTTTTTAACGGCCGACAATCCTTCATAAACATAACATAGCTTGGCATTTATTCTAAGGCTTCAACAAATGGAATATTAATTGTAACTTTCTTAAAAATTTCAAGAATTTTGAAAATTGCTTATCCAAGTTTTGTTGTCAAAATCTCTGAGGAAATGGTGGTGGTGGCTTTTCTAAATCAATTTTAGTTGGAGAAATAGGTCTTCCCAAACCTTTAGGAGCGTCCTCTTTTGGTTCTTCAATCTCTTCTTTCTCTACTTTAATCTCTTTATGAACTCTACCTTCCAACTCACTTCCAATTCTCAGTTGAACAACCTTTACTTGCTCTTTATTTTATCTCTTGGATTTATCTCAATACTATTTGGAAGTATTCATTGGAATCTATTACTTAAGGAATTGGCTATTTGTCCCAGTTGATTCTCAATATTTCTAATTGTAGCTCATTGATTTTGTAATTGATTTCCCATTTATAACACCACTTCTTCTATAGAAAACTTCTTCTCCTTGAATTGTGAAGTATTGTTAAAACCTGGAGGATAAGTAGGTCTATAATAATTATTCCCTTGGTTATTCCAATTTCCCAGTGGGTTGACCTGATTGTTCCCTCATTGTTGATTATTACCACCCTAATTATTGTTATTCCAGTTAAAGTTTAGATGATTCTTCCAACCTGGGTTATAATAATTGGAATATGAGTTATTAAGCTTATTTATGACATTTAAAGTTTCTAATGATGTTTGAGAATCTATCATTTGGCCTAAAGAATTTTCTTCAATCATTGAAATTGTTTGAGAAAAATTCATTCCAAATTGGTCTATCTTCCTTGAAACTGCAGCAACTTGATTTGCTAGCATTGAAAAAGCATCAGATTCATGAATACTGGCTACCTTTTTAGGATTTATCCTCTTAGAAGGCCATTGAAAATTATTTGTAGCCATTTCTTCAATTAAAGCATAAGCATCATTAAACTGTTTAGACATCAATGAACCACCAGCAACAACATCGATAATAGATCTAAGAGACCCAACTAATCCATTATAAAAAGTTTGAATTATTAACCAATCTGGTATTGAATGATGTAGACACTTTCTTAGCAGATCTTTAAAACGTTCCCATGCTTCATAAATATATTCCCCTTCAAACTGATAAAAAGAAGTAATATCATTTCTAATCTTAGCAGTTTTTGATGATGGAAAATATTTAGCAAGAAATATTTGTGATAAAACATCCCAAGTTCTGATAGATCCAGGTGCTAACGAATGTAACCGTATTTTAGCTTTATCTCTTAATGAGAAAGGGAAAAGTCTAAGTTTAATAACATCATCCGAAACACCGTCATATTTAAATGTAGCGCACAATTCTAGAAAATTGGTAATATGTAAATTTAGATCTTCAGTTGGTGCTCTCCCAAACAGATTATTAGATACCATTTGGATAATAACAAGTTTAAGTTCAAATGAATTAGCCACTACAGAAAGATTTTGAATACTATCATGAAATTCATCTACTGTAGGGTTAGCATAATCTCTTAAAGGTCTAAATTCTTGATGAATTTCAGCATTTTGATTATTTTGATTTGTCATTTCTTGAATATTTTTGTCTATTTCTGTATATTTAATTATTTTTATTTTTCTTATAGTTCTTTATAATTCAGAATCGGAAGACACAAGTCCTTTAGAATCTGAATTACGCATACATTATTATAAAACAAATAAAAAAAAATCACACAACAAAAATAACAACTTCCTAAAATAAATCTTAACAAGTTTAAATAAGACTTTAAAAACTTAAAAATAAATTTTTCTTAAAATTTTCTTTATTTTTATTTCTGTTCTTCGGCAACGGTGCCAAAAACTTGATCCACTGATATTTATGCTTACGTTATATATATAAATTGACACTCCTTTTTAATGATCTTATAATGTGGATACTATGCAAGTATACATATCGTTATCAAGTAGTAGAGGGCTTTCTGATTAAGCATCGAGATATCGAACTCACAGTGAAAGTGTTAAATAAAGAAAATATATTTTTAGCAAAGAAAAGAGAAAAAAAACATTTTACTTTTTAGAAAAGATCTTAATTAAGTTAAAGATAATATTCTAGGAAATGAGAGTTGATTTTTTTTATTAATTTTTATAATTTGAAATGAAAGTAAGTAATTGCTTTAACTAAACTTATGTAAGATTGAAACTAATGCAAATGAAATATTTTTTTTCCTTAGTATGAATCAGTAATAAGTGATGAAATTTTTTGTTGTGGAAGTATCTAAAATATGTTGTGCCAAATAAGATAAATTATATTCTTTACCCTTACTAGAGATGCTATAAAAAACATATGTTAATCTACTGTTTTAAAAATCTTGAAAATGGGTTTGACAGGAAATATACTAGCTCTCACTCTAGAGTTTCCTCTATTCCCTACACCTGGGGGCTAACATCTCGTATCAAAACATAAAACAATAGATCAAATTGGGTGCTTTAGCCTATCACTCTAAAGTTCTCTAATTCTACAGCCATCAAAGTATATCTCCCTATTTATTTGCACTGAACCATATGGATTACATTCTCACCCATGTAATTTCATGTCATTCTTTCCAATTATTGACCAATACCATACCGGTTCTTACATGTCTCACAATAATTTTAACATCTTAATTGGCCAAATAAAGAAGTTTATAATCATTACAACTTCTTCCAACATTGAAATCCTATACTTCACACAACATACTTTCATAACTTTATTACTTCATCATTTTAGGGAAAAACATAAAGAAAACTACTCAGAAATCTTAGAGAAAATACAATCACAACTTAGTTTAAAAGTAGAAATCATAGTAAAAACAAATTGTAATAACAAAGATAAAGACTTATATGAAAATCCTCTCCACCAAACTCTTGAAGTTCATTTGCAAACTTTATTTTCCCTTACAAGAATCTCTAGAGGTTGGCGCCCAACTCTGAGGACTCCAATTCCCACTTCCAATCCTAATACAAACTGTAATAAAGTAAAGTAAAACTGGTGAAGTGGAGTGAAGTGTTTCTAAATAAAATCTCTAACATAAACCACACTCTTAAACATAAACCACACCCTCCAACAACAACCATATTTCTAATATTCAAGTCTTCTTTTTAAACTTTTTCAATAGTTGTCTTCATATCTCTTGAAATTGTGTCCAAATTCAACGTATCTTCCAAGAGATGTATCCATTCAAGAGAGATTTAATTTAATTTTGGCGCCAATAGGGAGTTACCCATGTTCTTACCAAGAGATGCCCCAAAAATCTCTTCAAAATGACGCCTAAATTTAAATAACTCATCATTAATAACTGCCGACGTGTAAGCGCGGGGTTCCGACACTTAGCCGCGAGCTTACTGTCGCGTAAGCTCTAGATCTGGGCTCATAGCCGCAGGGCCTTGGCCCGTAAGCGCAGGCTCTGGTGCTTAGCAACCACAGATCAATTTTTCAATTCTCTTTATTTTTGCTCCAATTTGATCTTTTTTCATTATTTTCACCACAATCATCAATTTAATCATACCTGTAATAAAAATACACAAAATACCTTCCATTAAAGTGCAATATCATTAAAAATAGGTGTAAAAATATGTATAAAAATACTATATATTTTTAGTGTATTAATATTCGAGGTGTTATTTGCGGCATTATTCGATGTATTTTTTGTTGCAGTCACGCTTCCATTGATTCCCGATGTTACGCGGTGTTATTCACAGTATTTTTCAGGTGTTATTTCGGTGTTGTTCACTGTATTATTCATGCAGTCGCGCATCCGTTGATCCCAATGTTATTTGCGGTAGTTTTCATTTGTTATTATGGTGTAATTCGTGGTATTATTTGTGCCTATTGTCAGCCGTTGATTGGTGGTGTTTCACAGTGTTATTTGAGGTAGTATTCACATGTTATTACGATATTATTCACATGATTTATAAAACTATTAATTTTAAATTATTAAATGTTAAATATTAACTTATAAACATACTTAAAATATAGATAATATTAAGAATTTCATAATATAATTTTAATACATTAACATTTAAACAAATTCATTTAATATTGTGTTAATTTGAATATAATAACATTTACATTTAAAGTTATACATATATTATAATTAATTTAAAATATATAAATATTAAACGTAAAATTAAAATTATAATAGTTAAATTTATTTGATTGACTTTATACAAAAATTTTTATATTATTATATATATTAAATTAAATATTTATATTAATTTATAAATAATTTTATAAATATTAATTTACTATATTATAATTAAATAGTTATATATTATTTATAAACTTTATTTATAATTAGTATTTTTATAAACTATATATATGGTCACTGTGTTTTTATAATTAGTGTTTTTATATCTATAATTAGTATTTTTATATTAATAATATGCTAATAGTTATAGTTATATAGTTAAAACTATTGTATATTTATTTGAAAATCATTTAATAAGTATTAACTAAATTATATAACATGTGTACATATTAATTTAGTATAACGAATATATTTAACTAAAATTTATTATAATAATATTAACTAAATAATATTATAAATATAGTTAAATTATATCTTAAAATAAATTAAATGCTTTCATTCTATCTTTTTCATTTGATCTTTATATGTTTTTTTTTAAATTAATATTATCATAATTTTAATTGTCATTTTAATAATTATTTATTTTTTAATCAATCTTGATACTCACTGTGAGGACTTTTTCTTTTTTTTATTTGTTCTGTATGAGTTTCTAATTCTCTAGTATCAAATATATTGTTAGATAATTATGTTGCAAACACTATTACAAAATAGAAGCAGAATGATCATTTATCCACAAACTACCGCAAATCAACTATTTTCAAACAGCTGCCCCAAACAGCCACCCAGCTTATCAGGATAAGCTAGATAAGTTGCAGCTGCCCTAAACAGATCTTAAGAAGGATTTGTGATGTTTATTTTATATTTTTGTTGACCTCACATTTGTTGAGTTATAGTCTTTCTTCTTTAGAAACATAGGATCTAGCCATAAGGCTGCCCTGTTAACTATATGTCGACATATTTTTAGGTTTGTGTGTTGTATTTAAAAAAAAAGGGTCGCCTACAGAAGTTTTCGATGAATTTTAAATTTTAAATTTAATTTAAATAAATAAATATATATATATATATATATATATATATATATAGTTTTAGAAAGAAACATTTGATTTTTGAAAATAATTGAAGTTTGAAAATTTTAAGATATGAAATCAAACCGATCTCACATCCCAAATAGTTTATATAAATGAGCACCACATCACAAACCGTACATCTATTCTGAGGAATAAACACACTACTTGATGATGGGGATCAATTAAATAAACTAGAAGATTTGTGACATCCGTTTGGTCTGCAAACCAATTTTTATAAGCCGACAAGTTCCCCTGCTTAATATAAAGGAATTAAACAGGGTTTATATTACCTGTGTTCTTAAAGTTCCCTATAAGGGCAAGCCCTTATAGTTAATTACATTTTAAATGACGGGAATCATTTAAGAAAACTCTCGATAATGATCAGTGGTTTTGCTCTCAAGAATTTCAAAGTTTAAGGTTTTCAAATGATTAAATTTTGGAGATTTCAATAGAGAATGGATCAAATTTGGAACAATTAATTTTAGGAGTCCAAAGGAAGAGAAGTATGAGAAGCTAAGGATCCAAAAAGAATCTTGGCAACTTCCCAAACTATCCTATTGTTTGGCTTCAATTTAAGAGTTTATTTAATGTTGTAATCCTGTCAATTTTAATTAATTAGAACTTATGCTTGTATGATATGATCACACAAACAGCCTCGAAGATGTGAGGGTTTATGTCGTACCAAACAACTACCTCAGAATCCTAAGACCGGTTAGGGCTTAATTTACATAATATGATTATGCAAATGCCTAATGAAAAGTTGAGGATTTATGTTGCACTAAGCAAACTACCTCGAAATCCTATGGCTTGGTTATTTAAAACTAGGAAAAGGTTTTGCTAAAGTAGACACAAGTTTTGTTGACGAAGATGGCCGTGCTGCCCACCGTGCTCCGAGCTCCTTGTTATTGCAGAGTTTTAATTTTAGAAGGTAAAAATCAGGGGATGAGAGAAGTGTTTTGGTTTAGAAGTCTTAAAGTCCAGGTGTTTTTAGTATTTTATTAGGGGAATCTTAAAGTTGATTATAACAACACCGGTTAAGATCCCACGGTTCCATCATTCCGACACCGTTATTTTTATCGGATTCACTTAGTCCAGATGAATTTGCTAAACTCAACTAAATGAGTTCCAGACTTTCATTTAGACCGTGGGAAATCCAGTTAGCAACACGTAGGCTACATCATCTGAGGTATTCCCGATCATCTATCGAGTCATTTTAATTTAGTTATAATTGCAGTTTTGTTGTTCTATTTGTGATTAAGTTTTGAGTTGTTTTATATTTTGAATGTTGTGGCGGTGAATTTTATCTTGTTGTGACTTTTAATTTAGTTTTGAGTTTCAGTTTTGTGGCTATCCTAAAGGTTTCAGTTTTCATGCAGGGTGACATTCTTGTTTAACATGCAAGAAAAATAAAGTGCAGTACATGTAAATAAATTGCAATAAAATAAAAGCGTACCTGGAGGGTCTTCCCGTCATTCCAAGCTGCACTTAAAACACATGTTAGAGCATTTATATAATTGTAAGAAATACCTAGGTAAAGCTAAGGAAAGGTTCTGGTTGTCTACCAAAATCCTAATCCTATTGCTAGTCAATTCCTATGACGCCTAGGTTCTTGTGTCTTGTTAAGGATGATTTTCTTCACCAAAGAACAATTAAGTTCAATTGTTCTTCTTAAAACATCTCATTGCATTAAGTGCTTAGAACGGGTCCTAAACATCTTTTCAATACTTCTGAGATCATTTCGAGTCCAAATAAATTTCATTGTACAGGCGAATCAATCATCTAAAAATTTTAGTTAAGTTTTAACTCTTGCTCAGTGAATTAGGATGTTTGATCATCCTATGAGTGAAGTGACATTTCACTTAATGCTCCATTTAAGAGTTATGATAATGAAAGCTTTTAAGGGCAAATTAATTTATTAAAGATTTTAATGATTTAAAATTGGAATTGATGCTTTAAAGTGATTTAATTTAGTTATGAAATTTTAATAATTTTAAGTTTGGAATAGTGTTTAAGTTGTTTTAATTTAATTAAATCTTTACATTTTAAATGATCTCAATATATTAGATTAATTTGTGTTGAAAGATGTGTTTAGATTACTCAATTTAGATTTTAATGATTTAATCTTAACTTAATTGAAATATCTTAGATTATTTTTTTAATTGGTTTGATTTTTAATTATGAATTATTTTTGAGGTTGATTTTGATGTGTCAAGTTTGTCTTAGATTTACTTTCAAGTGATCTTTGAGATTATTTAATGTTTTAAATTAATTTCAATTTGATTATCAAATTATTCAATGTTTTAAGTTTTAATTTAATAAGGGTTACTCCTTTTCTTTTAATTATTTAATTTATTAATTTCAATTATCACTTTAAATTTAATTAAAAAAACTAAATATTATTAAAGTGATTCATTTAGGAATTTTTAAATTAAAGAAGTAATATCTTCTTAAATCATATCCCTATTTGTAATAATCCATATTTTGGTTATTCTTCCGAGATTCAAATGATTTAATTAATTAATGTTCCATTTTGATGCTTTCAAACTGTTTAATGGGTTTCTACCCTTCTATTCTCTAAGTTCCAGTCATCCAAAAGAAGATTAATATTAGATATTTTACCCTCCCCTTGATTAGACCTAAGGTATTAATTAGGGTTAAAGTTGTTTAATTACCTTTATGCCCCTTTAGGCTTATCTATTTCATAACTCACTCAATTAAGCTCAAATGAACTTAAAATTTTTATTTCACCTCACTCACATGTCAATTAAGAAAATAGAGGAAAAAAAGTGATTTTTTCTAAATTTAATTTAATTTATATATTTATTTTTGTGAAAAATAGGTATTTCCAATGGAAATTCAGCAACATGACCAAGACAAAGTTTCTATCCTTAAGAAAATTATGGAACGTTCCTACTGACCAGAGGACCTCTTAGACTAATTTTGGTGATTTTTTTAATTATATTTTATTTATTATAATTATTTTGAATTTTAGAGTATTAATTAATTATAAAATAAAAATAAAGTTGAAAAATGAATTTTATATTTTTCATAAGTCTTTCTAATCTCAAGGAGTCCATAGAAGTAAATTTTATATTTTTCTGATTTTTCTTTGATTTATTAGAATTAATTTAGTGAAAAGGTTGGAAAATCCATTTTTTAATATTAAAAAAATGTCTTAAGCCTTCAAAAATTAATATATTGACTTAGAGACTTAGGAAAATTATGGAAATGGTTCCTAAGTGATTAGGAGACCAAATATGACATTTTTGTGATTTTTAATATTTTTATGATTTTTATAATTTTTTTATTTATTAAGATATTAAAATAAGGTGGAAAATAAAGATTTTTGAAAAATTATAATTTTAATTTTCTTAGACTCCTCTGATATTAAAGAAGTCCCAAAATCAATTTAGTGAATTTTAAAAATGTTTTTTTGGAGTTATGAATTTTTAAAGTTTAATTTTAATCATGTGACTTAATTAATCCATTTAGTGGGGCTAATCACTTCCAATTAATCTCAAATTTTTATGTGAGGTTCCTCTGATCCTAAAGACCAGTGGAGAATAATTTTCAAGTTATTTTGATGTGTAATTAACCCTAATTAATTCAAAATAGATTTTTCCTAGGGTCCCCTGGTCCTAAGATACTTCCCCTAATTTTTCTAGGATTTATTGATCAACATGCTAATTATTGGAATTAAAATGCCAAAACAGAGACATAAACTTAAAAAATACATAACTTGCCATAGAGATGACCTCTGACCTTGGAAAATTTAGAGAATGTCCCCAAGAATAGAGGCTACAAAAGCCCTATGGTCTCATGCCATGGTAAATTGTCCATGCAAATGGAGAATTAAAATGCTCAAATAAGTGAATAATTAATTAAAAATAAAATACTCATCAAAATAACTTAATTTCTTTTCCACATTATTCTCCTCTGTTCACTGAGCAAGAGGGTATTTTTAGTTTATTTTTATGATTTTTCTATGCAAATATATGATTTTTTAAAGTTTCAGGTACTTAAATAAATAGAAAAAATCCTATTTATCTACTTAACCCAGTCAACACCGCGTTAACCTACGGCAGATTGAAAGACCACGCGGTGCGCTCCTATTTGACGCCGCCATCTGAGTCAGCTGCCACGTGTCCCGCGGTCCCGCTCCTTCTTCTGGTCGACGCAATCTGAGCCGTTCAACCGATACACGCGCGATCCAACGACGCCTGGTCATCGTCTACGACTGGTATATCCCGTGAGCCGTCCACACTAAAACCCTAAGATCTCTCTCATTTCTCAACAGATTTTTGTGTTCTTATGCTCTTTAGATTCGTCTTGAGGAGACGAACATATCCATACGGTTTACATGCTATGAAATCAAGCCAATCAAAATAGAGAATCACTGGAAGCTCAGGAGAAAGAAGAGGTCTATACCTTAGCTCTGAGAAGTGAAGCTTCAATCAGAGAGTTGTGGCACCATCGATTGCACCCAAGGATGCTCCAGATGAAGTCTCTGGCTCTAGGGAATTTCCTAGGTATGAAAGTGACCAAGACTGATTTCAGACTTTGGAGGCTAGAGCAATTGGGTGGCCTGGAGAGGGGGCTTTCACTGGGGAACTCCTTATATTGATCTTGTGCAGGTGTGAGTGAGTTTAATTTGATTTTGGTGGAGGTTCAAGAGATGTCCTAGTTTTTGGGTGGATTTTTGACTGAGAAATTGAGCTCTGTCAATGGGGATTAGGGCAAAGGGACACTGGGAATCAATTGCTCTGGGTTAGGAGAAGGTCCTAGAGCAATTTTGGCAGGTTTTGTTAAGCTCTGGTTCGTCACCTTGTTTGGCCGAGAGGTGGTGAGGTTTAAATAGAGGTGGTGCGGAGGGCCTCCTAGGGGGTTTGATGGCTTGGATCCACTGCTCTGGTGAGGAAAAGAACAGCCTTGGTGTCCACTGGCCATGAGACAGCTCAACAAGGAAAAATTCAAAATTTGGCTCACATGGGTGCTTTCGGCCTGGTGTTTTCCGGTGGCTATGGTGGCTGGCCGGCCAGGGTCAGGTCACCATCCTGATCAGGAGGGTCAGTGTTTGAAATTGGTGAAGTTAGTTGAAGTTGGCCAAGTGTAAAGGGGCTGAATTGAAATGGAATGGGGGGAGGCTCATTTTGGGTTCAATTTGGTCAACCCATGCTTTTAGGCTAGGTGCATCCCCCAAGACCTGATTTTGGGCTGAAAAGGAATCACTTGGATTAGCCTCCCATGTGTGGTGAATCCCCCATCCATGGTGAGGTGGCTAATTTGGTTAAAGTGTATCATGAATGGGGTTAAAAAATTTAGTGAAGTTTTAAGAAAGTAATCCCCTCTTTTGCCATTAATGGGTTGGTGAGGTGGAAAGGACTCCTCATGGCTTGCATATGGCTTATGCATGGCTCCATGGCTCCATTTGGCTTGGGGCCAAGCTTAGTCAATTTCATGGAAATGGGTTTTAAGGATTTTGGATATTTAGGGGTAATTTGGCACATGGCTTAGTTTAAAAAAGTTTAATGATGAATTTAAAACTTAGGGAGTGATTTAAATCAAAGGGATGATGAGGTAAAAGTGTCATGTAGGCTTTGGATTGATTTTGGGCCTTTTGAAATCATTTTGGATGGGCTTTTAAAATGGTTTAAGGAAGTGGGCTTTGTGTTTCAAATTGGATTTTTGGATGAGAAAAATTTTGAGAAGGACCATGCCAAATAAATGTTGGGTTTAGTTTAGGGATGTATCATGAGGGATTTAAAAAAGGTTTGGTGTCATTTGGAGTTGAAATGGGTTTAATTTGGGCTTTTTTGATAATGGGTTCAAAATGGGCCAAAAAGGCTTAACTTGGGCTATCTGGGCTAAGGTTGGGCTAATGTTGGTTTTAATGTAAAATCAATGTTGGGAAATGTTTATAGGAGTGTTATAAAGAGTTTTCAATTTTGGTTGGGCTTTGATTTAGGGATTTGGGCCTATTTGGGTTAGGTTTGGGTTTAGACCAATTTAGGGGATTTTGGGTTTGGGTTGGGTTTGGGTGGAGTTTAGGTTCAAATTTGGGGCAAATCAAGTTAGTGTTTTGTTTTTGGGGTTGTTAGGAAGGTTTTAGAAAAGATTTGGGGCCAATTGGGGTTGAGTTGGGTTGGTTTGGGCTAGGTTTAGGTCATGGGCCAAAATTGGGCCTTAGGCTTCAAATTGAAATTGGATCCAAATGTTCATCAAATTGGGCTTGGATTTGGTCTAAATTGGTATTAGGGATATGGAATTGAAGTTTAGAATTGAATTGGATCAAAATTGAGGTCACTTGGGTTGGTTTGGTTTGACATTGGGTTCACTTTGGGTTAAAAATTGGTCAAATTGGGGGTTTTGGCAAAAGTGGTCCTAATTGGGAAAATTGTCTTATGGTGTAGTTGAAAAAAATGAAATTGGGAATATTTTAGATTTTCTGGAATTTTTTTTGGGAACTTTCTGAATTTTTGGAATTTTTGGAATTTTTGGGTTAAAAGGGTATTTTGGGTATTTGGAGGGTATTGGGAGGTATTTTTGGAAATTTTGGTATATTTGGCTATGGATGATCAATTTGAGTGGAGAGAAATGTTTAGGACTGATTTTGTGGAATTTTGGGTAATTTAGGCAATTTTGCAAATTTTGGGCAATTTCAAGGGCATTTAGTAGGTTTGGTGGGTTTAGGGTCCCGGAGGTCAAAAATTGAAACTTTGGAAAAATGAAGATTGATTAAATGTGAGTGGAATGGAATCATTTTGGTTGAGCTATGAAGCCATATTAAGCCCATAAAAACCATGAGAGGACTCATTTGAGGCTCTTAATATGTTGTTCCTAACCCTCTTAGCCAAAGGCCTAGGGGTTAAGGTCCATCCATATGAGTTACCTACATGAGTCAGGGAGTCAAATTGGTTAAAGGTAGTTTTAGAATTTTGAATGTGTGTGTGTGGTGTGTGCAAGCTTACCCTCACCAGACCAGGCCACCCAGGGTAATCCTAAGGCCAAAGAGTCCTATAAGAAACTCATCCTTTAAACCTCCACATTTGATTTTAACCCTCCAAGCGGCTTAGGGGTTTACAATCAAACTTGTGGGGTTTGGAGGGAGCCAAGAAGTGTTTGAATTTCTAAGTGATGGGTCCAATTTCTAGTCCTCTAAGATAGTCAAGGAGAAGCCCTATGGCTAGATCTTAAGTACTAAGGAGAGAGAAGAGAAAAGACCTCATCAAAAATGAGGTCAACACTATCCTAGAGGCTAGTGATTATAACATTCCCCATTAGAAATTCGAAACTCTTCTTTACTTTCTTGGAGTTCCATTTGTTTGGTTCTAACCTCTAACACTTAGTAGGATAGGGGCCAAATACAAGGGAACTCAAGGAGGGTGCCCATAGGATTACCTGACCTTAGGGTTAGCCCTAGGTGGTGTGGCCTTGGTCAGTCTTGCACACACACAACACCACACTTCTACTTACAACCTAAAACCCTAAACTAATCACCTTTAAGCTGGTTCCCCACTCTTTTGGAAACTCATGTGGTTGGTTCCCCAGACCCTTAGCCCTAGGATAGGGTTTGGCTAGGACCAACGCATGGAGAATCCAAAATGGGATTTCCCTTAGTCCTATGGCTCAATAGAGGTAATTCCATGATTAACTTTCTCAATTAATCCCAATATTGCCAAATTCCTAATTTGACCTCTTTACCCCAAACTTTCACCAAATTGCCAAAATGCCCCTTAAACCCTATTTTTTCCAAAATTTCCCAAATCTGCCCAAATTCTAAAATTCTCTCCAAAATCATTTCAAACCATCCCAAAACACTCAAATTACCCAAACTACCCAAAATTTCCAAAATACCCAAAATTTGCCAAAATAACCAAAATGCCCTTAATGCCCAAAAATTTTCAAAAATTCTCAAAATCTCCAAAATCATTTCAAATGTCCCGAAAATCAATTTGAACCACTCCTTGACCCTAATTGCACCAAAATTGACCAATTTTGACCAAAATCCCCAAATTGCCCCTAAATGCCCAAAATCCCCAAATCACACAAATTTCCACCAAATTAATTCCAAATTTCTCTAATTTCAATTCTAAATAAATATTCATCATGTATAATCTCAATCTAAACCAAATCCAAGCTTAATTGGACCCAATTTCATGCCCAATCCGAGCTTAATTCAAAATCCCCAATTTGACCATATCCTTAAAATCCACCAAATTGAACCTCACAATCAATTCAATCCCACCAAATTCACTTCCTAAACTCTTCATAACATTCCTATAGACCAATTTGAACCTTAAATTAGACTAGACCCAAGCTCAAACCTAGCCCAAATCCAACCCAAGTTAAAATCCTCAATTTTGTCCAAAAATTCAAAATCTCCCAAGTTGAACCCTTCAAACCCTCAAATTTCCACCCAATTGAATTCTAAACTCTTCATGACAATATTCTACACCAAATCAAACAATCCATTGACATAAATCTAAGCCTTAGCCAATCCCAACCCTAAGTCCAAACCAAAACCATGATTTTGAACCCAAACATCAAGTCCACCTCAAACCACTTGGTCTAGCCCAATCTTGGACACCACAACCATCATTTGAACCCAAAGAACAGATCTAGATCCTCATAGCCCACACTACATGAGCCATGGACCAAGGATCCCCGAAAGTAGGGGATTTCCTCTAAAAAATGGCTACACAAAAGGGATATTTGCTACTAACCATTTAACCACCCAACTGATCACAATTAAAATCCTCACTAGCTCCCCTGACTTAGCTAGCCACCAGTCCTGGCCTATTTAGCCGACCTAGTCGCCGGAAAACCCCAAACCGATAGAGCCATGCCCATGACTTAAACTCAATTGCACCCATCCAAGATGTGTCACCCTGATTGGTCACTTTCACCTTTCTTCCCTCCACCTAAAAATTAGAGCTCACCCACTGGCCAGCCCAACTAGCCACCCTTTCCCCCTCTATTTAAACTCCACCCCCTCATGACCAAACAAATAAGTGTGCATAAACCCTAACAAAACTATGCCAAATTGTTTCCATAACTTCTCCTAACCCTCTTGAGTTTAACCTCATTGTCCTCAGCTATCCATAGCCACTGCTTGAGCTCAATTTTAAAGCTCGAAAACAGGGCAATCTAACCGCCATCACCCAAAACCCCACCAATCCTCAAATTGATTGACTCTTAAGCTTCACCAGAGCAAGAGAGGAAGTTCCCTAGTGAATGCCCCCTCTCCTCAGCCCTTTACACCAGATTTTGATTAAGGCCACACCACCTATAGAAGGAAGTCTTACACAACCTCAACCTGAACCAATACTTCCAGCAGGTTCGCCAGACTCCACTTAAGCTTTTGCAAGCATCTGATTGAGGCCTCACCTGTCATACTAAGGTATACACCATTTTCCCCCAAATCGAGCTCGGTTTGGGTCTTTATGAAGAAATTTTACATTCAATGCATGATCAATCATATAGATAGGTTTCACCATGGCTAGATGATGGTGTAGGAATAAACCCCACCTGATTTAGTTAAGTATCAAAAGAGATCTTAGGGTTAGAAGGTGGACGGTTCTTTGTTTGCACCAGTTGGGGACGAAGACGCTCCACCGTTGGATCAAGCGTGTATTAGATGGATGACTGAGATCTCACTGGCTGAACTCTTATTACATAAAGCGCGGGCTAACGAGGCAGCTACGTGGCTGGTGGCGTCGAATGAAGGATTGCCACATGGTCTTTTGGAGCCGCCATAATATGACAGCACTGACAGGTTTAAGTAGGAAATTAGGATTTAAATGATTTATTTAATTTAGAAACTTAGAAAATTCATAACTTGGTGTAGAAAAATGCTAAAAATAAAAAAAAACCTTGTTGCTCGGTGAACAGATAAGGATAACGTGGAATAAAAATAAAAAATATATGAATTATATTTATTTTTAAATTAATTAAATAGATTAAACCTACATTAAATCATAACTCGTTAAATATAAATCACCATAAAAGAAATTTGGAGGGTTTAAACTTTATGTATTTAGGTGTGTTCCCCGATTTTTCAAGATAAAAGGATACCCCTAAGTATGAAAGCCCTAATTTTTAATGTAAAACACTTCTATTTTGATTAAAAATTATAAAAAATTAATTAGAAATCAAAAAATTATAAAAATATGTTTGGATGGTTTACTGTGGTCAGAGAGCCCTAAGAAAAATATAAAATGGGTTTAAATAATTAAAATTAGTGCTTTATGTATTTAGCTCATTAAAACTTAAGAAAACAAAAATTAAAATATAATTATTAAAATTACAAAAATTAACCTAATAAAAATCAGAGAAATCCTTTATAAAAATTTAAAATTAATATTAGATGATTTGACCACCAAAGTTGATTTTCTAAGTAAAATAAAATTTTTACATTAAAATAATTGTAATAAATAAAATATAATTTCAAAAAGTATAAAAATAGTTTTAGGGGTTCCTTTTGACCAGAGGAACTTAAGAGAAATAAAATGGATATTAAAAATAAATACTTCTTTTTAAAGCTAATTTTTAATTGAAAAATAATTAAAAATAATTAAAAATAATTTAAAAATCTGAAAAATCATAAAAATAAAATAATGCACTAAAATATTCTCAATTGTTTCCTAATCACTTGGGAGGAATTAGAATATTTTTCTTAATTTTCTAAAAATAGTTATCAATTTTCAAAGGCTTAAAATGACTTTTCCTTAAATTTTCACTAAAATGATTATAATAATGAAAATAAAAATTACAAAAATATAAAATATGTTTCTCTAGGTTCCCTAAATTTAGAGCGATTTAAGAAAAATATAAAAAGCAATTTTCAAATTTAAAAATATTTTATGTTTAATTAATACTCAAAGTCAACAAATAATTATAATAATTAAAATAAAATCTCAAAAATCATGAAAATTGATTTAAGTGGTTCTCTGACCTAGGTGAACCTCCTATAATGTTCCTAAGGATAGATAATGTACTTTTGATAGGTTAATGAATTAACTTGAAAGATATCTAATTTTGCATTAAAAATAATTCCAAAAACAAAATAGAAATAAAAAAATTACATTTTATCCTCTAATATTTTAACTAACCCAAGAGTGGGGTAACATAAAAATTTTGTGGTTATTTGAGTTTAATTTAAATAATTATGAAATGATAAAATCTTAAAGGGCAAAATAGTAATTATGGAATTTACACTCTAATTAATATTTAGGCTAAGTTAAAGGGTAAATGAGTAATGAATGATCATAATCAACTTTTCTAGATGATTGAAATATAAGGGATTAAGAGGTAGAAACCAATTCTTCACTTTTTCATAACAAGGGTAAAATTGTAATTCCCCTAATTATTATAATTTGGAAGTTAATTAAATTGAATGATCCTAGAGTGAGGAGTTTGATTTTAGAAGGTTATAATTCACTAATTCAAAACTCCTAGCCAATAGTTTGATGATAATACAATCTCTGATAAGGATTAGATTCACCTCCATTCTATATTTTTAAAAATTACAAATCTACCCTTAAAGCCTTAAGGGCTTAGTAATGAGTTAGGCTTAATTCAAATTTGTTTGATGAGACTTAGAAAAGGAAATAATAATTAATTTAAAAATACATTGAAAACACTACTAGCCCGACTTTGATGAAGACAGTTAGGTTCCTTAATAAACCTATTTTTGCCCTTAAGGGACTTCACCCACATAATTCATAAGTGAAACATCAAATGAATAAATAGTTACCCCACTAGTAGGGATAACTAAAACATCAAGGATCATTGAGCATATGTTAAAATATACCCATTAAAATGTAACCTGATGGTGGATGAATGATTTAGCAGCAAAATAAGTTTAGAAGAACTCGAGTTCATTCAAAAGTCATTTAGGGTTACACCTTGAACACTTTTTATAGTCTTTTGGATGTCTTGGTGGACAACTGAACTTATTATGTCTTTGCTCAAGAAAATCATCCTTAAATAAATAAACAGGAACCCACCAAGTTATGACATTGTTGACCTCAATTTTGGTGAGGTCTTTTCTTTTTTTAGTGCTTACGATCTAGCCATAAGACTTCTCTTTGACTATCCTAGAGGACTAGAATTGGAACCCACCCTTTAGCAATTCAGCTACTTATTGACTCCTCTTGGGACTCCACTTGGATGGTTGCAAACATCTAAATCACCTTGGAAGGTTAAAACCACCATATGGACAACCAATAGTGAGTTCCTATAGGATTGTTTGGACTTAGGGTGACCTTGGGTGACTTGGGCTCCTCTTGCACGCACACACCTCCCTAAGCCAATTAACCTAAACTCTGAACCCTTGCCTTTCTACCCTTCATGAAACTCACATTATTGAATCCAAGCCATTAGTCTTTGATTAAGATGGCTAAAGTCAACATGTGAAGGATCATAAAGTGGTTGCCATTTGGTTAGACTTGGTCCCAAAGTGGTTGGACTTGGCTAAGTCCATGACTCATGCTTCCAAACCCTAATTCCATTCCAAATCACCTTTTACCCAATCTTGAATCCACTAAAATGATCCCATTCTTCCTTATTTGAAATCCCATCCATTTTGCCAATTTATGGTTTTGACATTGGGTCTCCTAAACTTACCCAAAATTACCTAAATTGCCCCCACAACCACCAAAATCATTAAAAAATTCGCAAAAAAATTACCCAAAAATTCATAAAAATCCTTAAAATCATTTTAAAACAATTCCCACCTTTTAAATCCACCAAAATACCCCAATAACCTCTAAATAACCTCCAAATACCCTAAATACCCCTTTTAGCTCAAAATTTCAAAAAATCCAAAAATTTCCAAAAAATTTCAAAAAATCCCAAATATTCCCAATTTCATTTTTTTCAACTATACCATAACCTAATTTTGCCAATTCAACCCAATTTTATCAAGATCCCCAATTTGACCTATTTTTAACCCAAGTGGACCCAATGTCAAATCAAATCAATCCAATTGACCTCAATTTCGCCTAAATCCAATTCTAAACTTTAATTAAACATCTCCAGTACCAATCTAAATGAAATTCAAGCCCAATTTGATTCACTTTTGAATTCAATTTCAACCCAAACCTAAAAACCCCAATTTTGGCCTAAACCCAAACTTACCCCAAACCAACCCAATTCAACTCAATTTTCCCCAATTTCAATCCCAAACTCTTCCTAATACATCCCTACACCAAATAAAACTTCAATTTCCCTTCAATTTGAACCCAAACCCAGTGCAAAATCATTTGAAACCAAAATCCCCAAAATTTGCCTTAAGGTTGTTACCTAGCCCTAAATCTCCAAATTGAATCCCCTAAACCCAAAATTTCCACCCATTTTCTATCCTAAACCTTTCCTAACAATCATTTGAAACATTTTGAACCATCAATTGGCCTTGAACCAAACTCTAGCCAAACCTAAACCCAACCTAACCAATGGTGACCAAAATTAACCAAAATTCCAAAATCCTCCAAATTGAAACTCCAAATGAACTTCAATCCACTTCATGTCCTCATGAAAAGTCTTCCTTACAATAATCTACACAATGTTTATCCATCAATTTGATCCAATCCAAACCCAAACTACAGCTAGCCCAACTCAAACCCATGTGAACCCATGTGTACACATGAACCAAATTAAATCAAACCAAACCAAAATTGATCAAACCAACCCCTTGGCTGTCAACCCTAGACCTCCTAGGGTGGGTTTGATCTGGCCCAACCCAAGCCTCATGAGCCATGGACCAATGGTCTATCACTTTGGACCAATGGGCTAAGCCACATGGCTAAGGCCATGTCACATCCTTAATCTCCCTTTAAGCAACCATCTCTGCCAAATTAATCCAGCTAAACTCCTCCTCCACTCCTCCTCAGCCTGCTCATCCGCTTGACTGTCCTTGCCAGCCACCCCAGCCGCCAGAACAGTCATGCCCGAGCACCCCTTTTTCCTTGAAAATTCAAAATTGAACCTGGGCAGTGGCCAATCCTTTCACCAGCCACCCTGCCTGCACTGCCCTCACCTTAAGCGACCCAGGGCACTCATTGCCTAGCCCTGAGCTCCCCTCTCCGACCATGGCTATAAAGCCACCACCTTTCGACCTTGCGAAAGGCGCTGAAAATTTCTTCACGAATCCCTCCCAAATTGCTCCCAGACCTTCTCCTAGCCTAGAGAAGAAGAGCCCCACTGTTTTCCTGCCCTAATTCCCACTGGTTGAGCTCAATTTCAGAGCTCAATCTCAGGCCAGAAAATAGGACACCTCTTGAAACTCCACCAAAACCAAATTAAACTCACCCACACCTTCACAGCATCAAGAGAAGGAGTTCCCCAGTGAAAGCCCCCTATCTTAGCCTCCTAGTTGCTCTATCGGCCAAAGCTTGGAATCTGGCTTGGTCAAAGTCACACTTAGGCAGCTCACCAGGACCAGAGAATTCATCCGGAAGCACCTCTCACTCCAAAAAACGTGCCAAGCATCTCTGATTCAGGCTTCACCTCTCAGAGCCAAGGTATTGACCTCTGCTTCTTACCGAGCTTCCAACAATTCTCCATTTTGTTATGTGCAATTTCAATGCATGTTAGCTGTATGGATAGCTTTGTCTAGGCTAGACGCATCGATAGAGACCAACCTCGCGTGATTTGGTTGAGTCTAGAGCTAGATCTTAAGGTTTTAGGGTGGACGACTCTCGGGATGAACCTGACGGAGACAATGACCAGCGACCGTCTGATTGCTCGTGTATCGGATGGACGACAGAGATGAAGTCAGACAGAACCACGGGACATAAAGCGCTAGCTAACAAGGCAGATACATGGATGGTGGCATCAAATGGTGGAGCGACACATGGTGTTTCGGAGCTGCCGAGGATACATTCAGCGACGCGTGGTTAAGTTGAAAAATAAGGATTTTTTGAATTTATTAAATAACCAGAACTTCAAAAATTCATATCTTTGCATAGAAAAATCTTAAAAATAAACTAAAAATACTCTCTTGCTCATGAATAGAGGACATTAATGTGGAAAATGAATTAAGTTATTTTGTTAAGTATTTTATTTTTAATTAATTTGATACTGTTCTGAGTGTTTTAATTCTCCATTCATGCATACAATTCACCATGACATGAGACCATAGGGCTTTTGTAGCCTCTGATCTTGGGAACATTCCTTGAGGCTATCTCTGTGGCAAGTTATCTATTTTTCAACTTTATATGCTTATTTTAGTATTTTAATTCCAATAATTAGCATGTTGATTAATAAAATCTAGAAAAATTAGGGGGAGTATCTCTGGACTAGAGGACCCTAGGAAAATTATGGTTGGACTTAAATCATTTAAATGAACCCTAATTTGGTCAAAACACTAAAATTAAGATTAAAATAATTTGGGATAACCACTCATTAAAATAACATAATATCAATTCTCCACTGATCCTTAGGGTTAGAGGAGTCTCACATAAAAATTTGAAACCAATTGAAAATGATTTAGCCCACTAAATGAATTAATTAAATCACATGGCCACTTTTAAACTTTAAAAATTCACAAAACCCAAAATACTTTTCAAAAATTCACTAAATTAGTTTTGGGGCCTCTCTGGTATCAGAGGAGTCTAAGAAAATTAAAATTAAAAATTTTCTAAAATTTTCATATTTAAATCTATTTTGAATATTTTAATAATTAAAAAATAATAAAAATCACAAAATAATAAAATTCACAAAAATGTTATATTTGGTCTCCTAATCACTTATGAACCAACCAAATATTTTTCTTAAGTCCCTAAGAAAAGATATTGAATTTTAAAGGCTTAATGCAATTTTTAATATTAAAAAAATGGATTTTTAACCTTTCTCACTAAAATAATTCTAAAAATTCAAAGGAAAATCAGAAAAATATAAAATTTATTTCTCTGAGTTCCTTGAGGTTAGAGAGACTTAAGAAAAATATAAAACATAATTTTCAACTTTAATTTTATTTTATGATTAATTAATACTGTAAAATGTAAATTATTAAAATAAATAAAATATAATTAAAAAAATCATCAAAATTAGTCCAAGTGGTCCTCTGGTGAGTAGATAGAAACTTTACCTTAGTCATGTTGTTGAATTTTCATTGAAAATCCTTATTTTTCATTAAAATAAATATTTAAATTAAATAAAAAATGGAAAAAAAATCAAATTTTCTTCTCTAATGTCTTAATTGACATGTGAGTGAAGTGACATAAAAATTTCAAGTTCATTTGAACTCAATTTAGTGAGTTATGAAGTGAACAAGCTTAAGAGGGCATAAAGGTAATTAAGGATTTTATCCCTAATTAATACTTTAGGCTTAATCAAAGGGAGGAATGAATATTTGATCTTAATTTTCTCTTGGATGATTGAAACTTAGAGAATTAAGGGGTAGAAACCCATTGATCACCTGCAACATAAAAAAAAAGAAATCCTAATTAATTAATTCATTTAAATTTTGGAAGAATAATTAAAATTTGAATTATTAAGATTAGGGATGTGGCTTAAGAAGATACCAATTCTTTAATTTAAGTCCCTAAATGAATTAATAATATTCAAACTCTTAATTAACTCTAAAACATAATAATAATTGTATCCTTAATCAAATTAAAAGTTTAAAACATTGAATGATTTAATGATTAAATTAAGATAAACCTAAAACATCGGAGTTAATTTGAAATCACTTACAACTTAACTTAAAACAAATTTGAAATATTAAAAATTAATCTCAAAACAATTTACAATCAAGATGTGATAATTAAAATCAATCTAAAACATTTAAAACAAATTTGAATCATCAAAACTTAATGGAATTAACCGATTTAAATACCTCTCTAACTTCAACAATTGTAAAACATTTTAAAAAAATCAATTTGAAATTTTATAACTAAACTAAACTGTTTTGATATAACAATTCAACCTTTGTGGTTAAATCCTTTAACAAACTAATTTGCCCCTGAAGAATTCCACCTTATAACCTTCAGGTGGAGTATCAAAAGAAATGTCACTTTACTCATCGGATAATCAAATGTCCAAGTTCACTGAGCAAGAAACAAAATTCAACTAAATTCTCGGATGATTAATTCACCTATACAATAAAACTCATTAAGACTCGAAATAATCCCAGAAGCATTGAAAAGATGTTCAGGATTCTTCTTGAGCACTTTCTCAATATGATGGGATGTTTTAAAAGAACAATTGAACTTAATTGTTCTTTGGTGAAGAAAATCATCCACAAAACACAAGAACCTAGATGTCATAGGAATTGACTAGTAATAGGATTAGGATTTCGGTAGACAACCAGAACCTTCCCTTAGCTTTACATAGGCGTTTCTCGAAAATATTTAAATGTCCTGACATGTGTTTTAAGTGTAGCCTAAAATGACGAGAAGACCCGCCAGGTACGCTTTTATTTTATTGCAATTTATTTACCTGCACTAAACTTCCTTCCTTGCAAAGCTTGCATGTTAGACAAGAATGTCACCCTGCATGAAAACTGAAACCTTTTAGGATAGCCACAAAACTGAAACCCAAAACTAAATTAAAAGTCACAACAAGATAAAATTTACCGCCACAACATTCAAAATATAAAACAACTCAAAATTTAATCACAAACAGAACAATAAAACTACAACTACAACTAAATTAAAACGTCTCGTTGGATGATCGGGAATCCCTCGGATGATGTAAACCACGTGTTTCTAACGAGATTTCCCATGGTCTAAATGAAAGTGTGGAACTCGTTCGGTTGAGTTTAGCAAATTCATTTGGACTAAGTGAATCCGATGAAAATAACGGTGATGGGACGGCGGAACCGTGGGATCTTAATCGGTCCTGTTTAATCAACTTTAAGATTTGTTTTAATTAAAATACTAAGCCACCTCAATTTTCAACCTTTTTAAACCAAAACAGTTCTCTCATCTCTTGATTGCCACTTTCTAAAACTAAACCTCTGCAACAACAAGGAGCTTGGAGCATAGTGGGCAGCACGATCATCTTCATCAGCAAAACTTGGATCTACTTCAGCAAAACCTTTCTTAGAATTAAATAACTAAGCCATATGATTTCGAGGTAGTTTTCCTAGTGCAAAATAAATCCTCAACTTTTTGCTAGGCATTTGCATAATCATGTTATGCAAATTAAGCCCTAACCGGTCTTAGGACTCCGAGGTAGTTGTTTGGTACGACATAAACCCTCACATCTTCGAGGCTATTTGTGTGATTATGTCATACAAATATAAGTCCTAATTAAATAAAATTAGCATGATCGAAACATTAAATAAACTCTCAAATTGAAGCTAAACAATAGGATAGTTTGGGAAGTTACCAAGATTCTTCTTAGATCCTCAGCTTCTCCTACTTCTCTTCCTTTGATTCCCAAAAATAACTGTTCTAAATTTGATCTATTCCTTATTGAAATTTCCAAAATCCAATCCTTTGAAACCTTAAACTTTAAAATTCCTGAGAGCAAAACCACTGATCATTATCGA
Organism: Papilionanthe hookeriana x Papilionanthe teres; assembly: GCA_022702705.1. NCBI lineage: Eukaryota > Viridiplantae > Streptophyta > Magnoliopsida > Asparagales > Orchidaceae > Papilionanthe > Papilionanthe hookeriana x Papilionanthe teres. The sequence continues at coordinate 146,955,455 of CM040423.1, forward strand.
GAATTTTCTTAAATGATTCCCGTCATTTAAGATGTAATTAACTATAGGGGCTTGCCCTTATAGGGAACTTTAAGAACCCATGTAATATAAACCCTGCTTAATTCATTTATATTGAGTAGGAGAACTTGTCGGCTTATAAAATTAGTTCGTAGACCAAACAGATGTCACAAATCTTCTAGTTTATTTAATCGAGCCCCGTCATCAAGCACTGTGTCTATTCTTCGGGATAGATACACAGTTTGTGATGCGACGCTCGTTTATATAAACTATTTGGGATGTGAGATCGGTTTAATTTCATATCTTAAAATTTTCAAACTTAAAATTATTTTCAAAATCAAATGCTACTTTTTAAATTATATATATATATATGTATATTTAATTAAAAAAAATGTAAAATTCGCCGATTACTTCTGTAGGCGACCCCTTTTTCTAAAATACAACACTTAACCTAAAAATATGCCGACAGCTTCTGGTAACTCCGCTGAGGATCTTATTCCTCTCTCCATTTTGATCAGATGGTTTTGCTTTCATAAATAGGTAGTAAGTCCATGCCCCTAGTGGATCAAACTACCATTCTCCCATTGACGTATCTTGTTCATTTTTGTCTTCAACAGATACGATCAACCCTTTTGGATTTTGGAGCCACAGTTTAAACACCTCTAAATAGAGAGGTTCCGAAATCCTACTTTTTTCACCTCTCCAAGGAGGCGAGGTGAGACCCCAAATGGGTGTGATTTAAGACCAATCTGCCAAATTGAGTTTCCTGCGGGGTTCTACCTTTCCTAAATCTATGATAAGGGTCCCGCAGCTTTCTCCCCTTAATCGAGTCTTTATCAACCTTCTGTTTCCCGATTCTCCTAATTAAATATGAACAAAATAAAACCATGAAACCTGAAAAGCTTTACGAAATAAACAAATAAAATCTAAATGAAATTAACAAAACCTGTTCGGACTTTGCTTTAAATCTTCTTTCTTTCGTCCAAAGATCGTTGCGACGATAAGGGAAATATAGGGTAGGTCTGCCGTCCCGAATCTTTTCTGCAGAAGATGTCTACACCGAAGCTGATCTTTTCCTTTCGCTACTGGAACTAACTTGGCGATCAACAGGGATGGACTGCCTGACAACGCAGTCATCCACTTTAGACAAGGGTTCGACCAGACGAACATTAAGTTCGGGGACTTCACTGTCGCCTTACTGAGGTCCAAGACACCTGAATCTGTGGAACCTATAGTGGAGTTCGGCTTGAAGTTGACTCAAGAGTTTCCTCCCCTGAAGAGGGTCTCAACTGGAGGGAACATCGTTGCCTGTAAAAGATTGGTCGTCAAAGCTGATAAGACTACCTCCCGAACTGTTGTCGCTAGCCCCGCCGGTCTAGTCATCACTGCACCTACCCCTGCTAAATGGAAGGGCAAGGAAATCCAGGCCAGTGATGAACCTGTAACTATGGAGGGTACGACTTTTGCTGCGATACAGCCCGTCTTTGAGATAGGGTCCAGCTCAAGGATGGCACCCTTAACTAAGTCTCAGAGAAGGAATAAGAACAGAAGAACGGCTAAAGCTAAAGCCACTGAGGTTGCCATTCCTAAGGAAATTTCAGAGGAAGAAGAAGAAATACCAGAACTTTCACCCTTGTTGGAAGGAAACAGATTTTACCCACTTTATGCCGCTCCTGAGGAAGAAAGTGCTCAGAAGATCACTGCCGTGTTACCCCGACCGACATATTACGATGAGCATAAAGGACGAAAAGTAAGAAATACACCGCTCACTCGATTACGGATGATAATCGAGAAGCTAGCAAGAAAAGATAATTGCTCTATGCCTGAGATCCTGAGAAGGATGGGGAGAGTACCCGCCAAAACACGTGTAAGACCAAGGGTACTTCCCCCTACCGTTCAAAAGGAACTCCTGCCGAAGAAGAGGAGATTGAATAGTAAGAAGTTACCAACTGTGGTATCTGACCCGCATCTTAGTAGGCACACCACCTTTCAACTTACCGCCGATGGACCATCCGGTTCTAAGAACCCGATTGCAAAAAGGATGGTGTGGTAACCTAAAGTCGCAGAGCCAATACCGACAGAGCAGCTAGAAATGAGAAGTTCTGATGCCGAGTCCAGAGCTAAGAGGAGTACTGCCGTCTCAGAGACAAATCCAGAGAATGATGTTCACCTACTACAGTCTACCAGTTGTAGGACTGTTAGAGGAAAGTCACTCAAGGTCACTCTCGAAAGGTTAAGATCAGATATTCAACAGTTAGCCAAAGAACGGAAAGAAAGATCAGAAAATGAAAAGACTTGTTAGGATACATGGACGAGTATATTGCTGAAATCAATGTGGTCGAGACCCGAGTGTCGTTAGCCCTATTGAGAGCTCCGACAACTACAGAAGGAGAAGATCCGAAGGTGATGAGGCTCCTTCTTCAAGAAAAGGATGATATAATTCACTGAATGGAAAAGAAAATTGAGGAGATGGCGGTTGCTCTAGCCACGCTTCAGAGTCAGCCTCATCCCCCAAAGGAGACACCCTCGGAGGTCATTCACATTGCGGATGGAGGGAAAGAAGTCATGTCCGCCAATGGAGACGAACAACCGAAGAAGGATTCCACTCAAAGTCTAATACCAGAAAAGGACATTAAGAATATGGTAGAATAGCAGGTGCGAGAAGCCTTAGCCCAATCCAAAGGTGGGGCATTAATTCTAAAGGGTAGACCATACCCCGAAGAGTTTGATGCTGTCCAATAACCGAAAGGCTTCGTACCACATTTGTTCAAGAATTTTGATGGAACGGGAAACCCTCGACAGCATGTTGTACACTTCCGCGCAAGTTGCTGCAACGCGGGGGGTAGCGAAGTTCTGTTGTTTCGCCAGTTTGTTATCAGCCTTTCAAGAATTACCTTTTACTGGTATGCGGAGCTGCCCAATGGCTCGGTAAAGACATGCGCACAATTAGAAAACCTATTTGTGAAATGGTTCGCTGGAGCTCAGCACCACATCACCATCAGTGATCTTGTGGTCGAGCAACAAAAACCAAATGAATCTTTGGTGGACTACATCCTGCGATGGAGGAATTTAAGTATGAAATGTGAGCCGCAGCTCCAAGAACAGCATGCTATTGGAATTCTGCTAAAGAGCATTCATGGTCCGATAGCATTTCTCCTTAAGGGATTTATAATTAAGACATTCGAGAAATTGCTCAGCAAGACCGCGAGTCTACAGGAGGAAGCGAAACAACTCAGCTTCACCGATAAGACTGATAAGCAGAAGCCAGTCAGCGCCTTCGAGAAGAAGTCCGGGACTGTCGCAGTGGTAGAAAAGGGCAAGCAACCGATACAAATACGGACGGAACGACCTCAGCAAAGCTATCAATAACCTCCACCGAGTTATCAACTGCCTCAGCAGAGCTATCAGTCGTCACAACAATATGGCCAGCAGTCATCTCAACAATACAACCAACAGCCGTTTTAGCCAAAGCGCAGCCTGACAGAACTTCTGAAGAAGGAGTACCCTTTCAAGAATGAAGCAGTCGGCAAGATGTTCCGTAGTCTGATCAAGAAGGATGGATTCCAATTGCTAGAACCCAGGAGGTCAGAAGAGGTTGATAAGAAAGATCATCCGATGTACTGTCCTTATCACCGGATGATTGGAAACAAAATCGAGGACTGCTTCACTTTCAAGAACTGGCTCGAGAGCAACCTTCAGTAAGGGAACATAACGATCCCGAAAGAATACATGAAGGAGCCCCATAAAGGAGGTTCCATTAAGGTTATTTCGACAGATCCTATTGTTCCGATAGACCCGTACACAACCAACGATGGATGGAGTACTATTTGAATGAAGTCTTCGAAGAAAATTTTGGATCACATTCAAACCGCTTCGATTCAAAGTTCAAAAAATGTCGAGCCGGCACTATTAATTACAATTGAGGAACAACCCCAGAAGGAGGAGAAGATTGCAGAAGAAAAGAGGACCGAGGCTCCGAAGGGTAGAGTAGGGGTTGCTTTTTCTAGGATGGTTGTTTCTGATTTAGGGGAGAAATCCCTCGAACCTCTGACTATGTATGATTATTTGCTCACCCCAGGAGGATCTTATAATGATAAGAGTTATGGTGTTGGTTATGTTTTAACTGTTTCTAACGATTACGTGACTAAAGACAACCCACCTAATCCGAATATCGATTTCAAAATGAATAACGATTCTCCAATCATACATAATTTAGACGGTAGAGATTGTGATGGTCTGGGAGATGAAGAACCCATCTGTGAATTCCAAGGTTCTCCTATTGCAATTGAGCTAGAGTTCTCAGATACTGAAGTAACTCTAGAAGAACCTGCTGCTCCGATTCAAAAAGAAGAAGCGCCTGCTAATCCAAAATTAAACTTAGAGGAAGAGATAATAGAGGTTAACCTCAGAAGCGGAAAGGTTCTACCCCCGAGAATTGGTCCGAAAGATAAAGGAAAGCAGGTGGTTACTCAGGAAGAGCCTACCCCAGCAGAAGAGTTTCTCGTTCGGGAAAAACTTAAAAGACCAGACAATAAAGTGGAATATAATGTGTTAGCCCACCTTCGGAAGTTGCCCGCAAAACTGAGCATCTACGACACTTTAATCCTTTCAAAGGAGATGTAGAAACTCTGATCAAGGCCTTGCTTGATCCAGAGATTTGCTTAGCTCAAATGGCCGGCAACTCCTTAGACGAGGTTTGCTAGTTCAGAGAACAGTTTGTTGTTACTTTCGCAGACAGTGACTTGCTACTCGGGACAGCCGATCACAACCGGCCCTTGTACATTTCAGTCGCCATCAAAAAATTCACGCTCTCTAGGGTGTTAGTTGATCCGGGAGCATCAATCAATATAATGAACCGTCAGACGTTAGCATACTTGGAAATTGATGCCTGCGAGCATCAAGCAGATAAAATTTTACTAAGAGACTTCAACCAGGGTGGAGAAAGAGCTCTTGGATCAATAACACTGTCAATGAAGATCAGTGACTTAGCAAGGTGTTGACCTCATTTTTGATGAGGTCTTTTCTCTTCTCTCTCCTTAGTACTTAGGATCTAGCCATAGGGCTTCTCCTTGACTATTTTACAGGACTAGAAATGGGACCCATCACTTAGAAATTCAAACACTTCTTAACTCCCTTTAAACCCCACATGTCTGATTAACAACCCCTAAGCCACTTGGAGGGTTAAAATCAAATGTGGAGGTTTAAAGGATGAGTTTCCTATAGGACTCTTTGGCCTTAGGATTGCCTTGGGTGGCCTGGTCTGGTAAGGGTTGACTTGCACACACCTCACTCCCACACACACATTCCAAGCCCTAAAACTACCTTTAACCAATTTGACTTCCCGACTCATATAGGTAATTCATATGGATGGACCTTAACCCCTAAGCCCCTGGTTAAGAGGGTTAGGAACAACATATTGAGTGCCTAAAATGAGTCCTCTCATGGCTTTTGTGAGCTTAATATGGCTTCATGGCTCAACCAAAATGATTTCATTTCACTCACACTTGATCAACCTTCATTTTTCCAAAATTTCAATTTTTGACCCCCGGGACCCTAAACCCACCAAGCCTACCAAATGCCCTTGAAATTGCCCAAAATTTGCAAAATTACCTAAATTATCCAAAACTCCTCAAAACCAATCCTAAACATTTCCCCCCACTCAAATTGATCATCCATGGCAAAATATACCAAAAATTCCAAAAATACCCCCTCAATACCCTCCAAATACCAAAAATACTCTTTTAACCAAAAAATTCCAAAAAATTCGGAAAATTCCCAGAAAATTCCAGAAAATCCCAAATCTTCCCAATTTTTCATTTTTTTCAACTACACCATAAGCCAATTTTGTCAATTTAGCCCACTTTTACCAAAACCTCTAATTTGACCTATTTTTAACCTTAGTGGACCCAATGTCCAACCAAACCACTCTAATTGACCTCAATTTTGATCCAATTCAATCCTAAGCTTCAATTTAATATCCCCAATATCAATTTAGACCAAACCCAAAACCAATTCCATTAATATGTGGATCCAATTTCAATCTGAAGCTTAAAGCCCAATTTTGGCCCATGACTTAAACTTGGCCCAAACCAACCCAACTCAACTCCAATTAACCCCAAATCTTTTCCTAAACCTTCCTGACATCCCCACAAGCAAAACACTAACATGATTTGCCCCAAATTTGAAACCAAACTCTACCCAAACCTAACCTAAACCAAAAATCCCCAATTTGGCCTAAATCCATCATGAACCTAAATGAGCCCAAATCCCAAAATCAAAGCCCAACCAAAGTTAAAAAAACTATTTGTCACACCCCCATAAACATTTTTCAACATTAATTTTACATCAAACCCAACATTAACCCAACCTTAGCCCAAGTTAGCCCAATTTGGCCCATTTTGACCCCATCACTAAAAAGCCCAAATTGAACCCATTTCAACTCCAAATGGCATCAAATCTCTTCTAAAGTTCTCGTGACACATCCCTAAACTAAACCAAACATTTATTTGACACAACCCTTCACCAATTTTCATCCATCAATTTATTTCAAAACCTAAAAGCCCACTTCTTTAAACCATTTTAAAAGCCCATCCAAAATGATTTCAAAAAGCCCAAGACCTATTCCAAAGCCCACATGAAGTTTCCTCTCATCATCCTTTTAACTGAAATCATCCCTAAGTCCTAAATCAATAATCAAATCATTCCAAATCAAGCCTCATGCCAATTTCCCCTAAACTCATCAAAAATCCCAAAATCCATTTCCATGAAATTGAGCCAAGCCACTCCTAAGCCATGAGCAAGCCTTGGAGCCATGCACAAGCCACATGAAAGCCATAGGAATCTTGGACTTGTCATCAACCCATTTATGGCAAGAGGTGGAGAGCCTTTAAGCACCCCTTAAAAGTCATTAACCCTTCACATGACTCCCCTTAACCCAAAATTAACCAAAATATTCTTGGATGGGGACCTCGCCACCCTTTTATAGCTGACTCACCTGACCTCTCTCAGCCTAAACCAGAACTTGGAAAGGTGCACTCAACCCAAACCCATGACTTGACCAAATTGAACCTAAAATGACCCCCTCACCATACCACTTAAAGCCAAGTTCTTTACACATGCCCATGGCTGATTAATTGCACCAAACCCCAACCCTGACTCCCCTGACCATGAGAGTGACCCATGCTTGGCCGGACCACCACCCCAGCCGCCGGAAAACACCAGGCCGAGAGCTCCCATTTGATTCAAAATTTCAAATTGAATTGGCTGAGCAGTCCCATGGCCAATGGTCACTGCAGCTGTTCTTCCCATGCCCTGAGCAGCTGATCCAAGCCTTCAAAACCCTCTGGGAAGCCCTCTAGCCATGCCTACTTAAACCTCATCACCTCTCGGCCAAAAGGGGTGCTGAACCAAAACTTACCAAAACTCTGCCAAAATCACTCCAGAACCTTCTCCAAACACAGAGTACTTGACCCCCACTGAAATCCAGCCCTAAAACCCCTATTGTGAGCTCAATTTCTCAGCTCAAAATCCACCTAAAAAAAGGACACTTCACCACAGTGAGCCAATCCTCAAATTGATTGACCCTACACATTCACCAGACCAAGAGAAGAAGTTCACCAGCAAAAGCCCCCTCTCCAGGCCAGCCATTTCTTCTATCGGCCAAGCTTTGAAATCGGGCTTAATGGAAGTCTAGTCTAGACAATTCACCAGGGCCAGAGGCTTCATCCCTAGGCTCCTCTAGCTCCAACGAACGTGCCAAGCCCCTATGATTGAAGCTTCACTTCTCAGAGCCAAGGAATGGAACTCCTCCCTCCCGAGAGCTTCCAACGATTCTCCATTTCATTTGAGTTAATTTCAATGCATGTTAGCCATATGGATTTGTAGTTCTCGTTAAGACGAACACATAGGATCAAATTTCATGTAAATTGGTTAAGAAATGAGGGAGATATTATGTTTTTAGTGTGGACATCTCTCGGCACACACCAGTCGTAAACGATGAACATGAATTGTCGGATAGTGCGTGTAACGAATGGACGATCCAGATCGAGCCGGACGAGGAGATGGAACGAGATTTCTGGATGCGTGGCTGCTGACTCAGGTGGTGGCGTCGAATAGGAGCGCGCTGCGTGGGGCTTCGGAGCTGCCGAGGTTGACGCGGCGCTGACTGGGTTAAGTAGATAAATAGGGTATTTTCTATTTATTTAAATACCCAGAACTTCAAAAATCCATATCTTTGTGTAGAAAAATCACAAAAATAAAATAAAAATACCCTCTTACTCAGTGAACAGAGAAGAATAATGTGAAAAAAGAATTAAGTCATTTCAATGGGTATTTTATTTTTAATTAATTATTCACTAATTTCAGTATTTTAGTTCTCCATGCATTTATACAATTCACCATGTCATGAGACCATAGGGCTTTTGTAGCCTCTGTTCTTGGGAACATTCCCTAAATTTTCCAAGGCAGAGGCCATCTCTGTGGAAATATATTGATTTTCTAAATTTATGTGTCTGTTTTATCATTTTAATCCTAGTAATTAGTATGTTGCTTAGAAAATTCTAGGAAAATTAGGGGAAGTATCTTAGGACCAGAGGACCTTAGGAAAATTATGGTTTGGCTTAATTCCCTTAAAATACTTCTAATTGGCCCAAACACCCAAAATTGAATTTTAATTAATTAGGCTTCACCACACATCAAAACCACTTGAAAATAATTCTCCACTAATCCTTAGGGTCAGAGGAGTCTCATATAAAAATTTGGAATCAATTGGAAATAGTTTAACCCATTAAATGGATTAATTAAATCACAGGACTATTTTCTAACTTTAAAAATTCATAAAACCGAAAATACATTTAAAAAATTCACCAAATTGATTTTGGGACTTCTCTAGTATCAGAGGAGCCTAAGAAAATTAAAATTTGAATTTTTCAAAAATTTTCATTTTTCACCATATTTTTAATATTTTAATAATTAAAAAAATAATAAAAATCTCAAAAATATTAAAAATCAAAAAAATGAATGAATCTGAGTTTGACTCGATTTAAAGAAAAAAGTTGAATGAATAACGATTTGAATGAAATTGATAACAATGAAATGAGAATTCAAATTTAAAATCTAAATAAAACACAAAACAAAAACTCAAAGCAAACCAATTTAAAATCTCAAATTGTAAGTGAAATAAATGAATGAAAACCCTAATCAAAAAAAAATTTCGAACGAAACTTGAAAATCAAAACAAAATCAAATCACTAAAACTAAATAAACAATGAAACTCCGAATCTAAAATCCCCAGCCTCAAGCTGTTCTCAAATCTTTTCGACTCCCTACGATTCCTTTCCTCTTTTGAGAAGGTCGACTGAGTCTACTGACACAGAACCATGAAATTTTCGATTTGGTTCTAATGGCATGGATTCATATCCTTCGCCAAACAATCAAACTTTGATCAACTCTTTCAGGATGTGAAACACTTTCATTCCAATATTCTACTACACTAAATTTTTCACGAAATCTTCAAAATCCAAATCAAATACCAAATTTTGGGATTTGTACCTAAATTCCAGTTCCCACCCTTCTGAGGCTAGTACCTAAATTCCAGTTCTCATTTCGAGATCGATACTCAAATTTTGATTCTCTTCTCTGAACTTCCACCAAATTTTTGCATTCTATCCGAGAAACTTTTCCGCATTCTAATTCTCCGACTCGGGTATGAAACCGACAAGGCATCCTGACTTCGGTGACTGCCAAATTTTTTCATTCTATCCGAGAAAATTTTTACATTCTAATCCTATGACTTGGGTATGAGACCAACAAGGCATCCTGACTTCGGTGACCACCAAATTTTCGCATTCTATCCAAGAAACTTTTCCGAATTCTAATCCTCCCACTTGGGTACGAGACTAACAAGGCATCCTGACTTTGGTGACTGCCAACCTCGCATTCTATCTGAGAAACGTTTCTGCATTCTAATCCTCCGACTTGGGTATGAGACCAACAAGGCATCCTGACTTCGGTGACCGCAAATCCCGCACTCCTTCCGAGAAATTTTTTCCGCACTCCCGAAATCTCGGGGTCAGTACCTAAATTCTGATTCCCATCCTGAGGGTTGAAGTAAAGTCCTGAATGGTAGTCATTTCCTCGACTAGATCCAGGTCAGACGTAATGTCCTGAACGGTAGCCCGAGCTGGTATAGTCTTTTCTTGAGGTCGGTACCTAAATTCCAACCCTCTTTCAAAGATCAATACCTAAATTTCGATTCTCATTTAGAGATTGATTCCTAAATTTTGATTCTCATTCTGAGGCTGGTACCTAAATTCCAGTTCTCTCCCTCCTGAGATCAGTATCTAAATTCTGACTCTCATCTTTCTATGATCGATACCTAAATTTCGATCCTCATTCCGAGGCTGGTACCTAAATTCTAGTTCTCTCCTTCCGAGGTCAGTACCTAAATTATGACCCTCATCTTTCCGAGATTGATGCCTAAATTTTGATTCTCATTCCGAGGCTGGTACCTAAATTTTAGTTCTCACCTTTCTGAGATCAGTATATAAATTCTGATTCTCATCCTTTTCGATCGATGCCTAAATTATGATCCTTACTTCGAGGCTGGTACATAAATTCCAGTCCTCATCCTCTTTCTGATTTTGAATCTGCTTTTGTCAATTCCGAGTTCCCTTTCGATTCTAATCTCAAATCAATTTAAATCAAATTTCAAACTCTGAAATCAAATTTCAACCAACTTCAAAATTAATCATAAACCAAACTTTAATTAAACTCCAGAATCGATTTAAACGAACCGAAAGATCAAAAATCAAAATTTGGAACCTCAATCTTATTTAATCTTGAAGTTAATCAGCTTGAAACTTCACCTCTTCCTCCCCAGCTAGAGTTTAGGAATCTTCAGCTTCAGAGATTTACTTGATACTCCCCAGCGGGAACCTCCCCTTTCTATGTTATGTTCCAAGTTTGTTAACTTGGACTGTTTGTGTTGGTTGGTTAATCTCTTTGGTCAACGCCAATACACGCAGTGGGCTTGGTCAGCACACCACACCTATTGGGGGTCCAATAGGCTAGACGCGTCGATATAGACCAACCACGCGTGATTTGGTTGAGTCTGGAGCGAGATCTTAAAGTTTTAGGGCGGACGGCTTTTGGGATGAACCAGATGGAGACGATGACTAGCGACCGTCCGATCGTGCGTGTATCAGATGGACGGCAAAGATGAAGTCAGACAGAACCACGGGACATAAAGCGCTAGCTGACGAGGCGGATACGTGGATGGTGGCGTCAAATGGAGAAGTGACGCGTGGTCTTTCGGAGCTATCGAGGATACAATCAGTGCCACATGGTTAAGTAGAAAAATAGGGATTTTCTAAATTTATTAAATAGCTAGAACTTAAAAAATTCATATTTTTGCATAGAAAAATCCACAAATAAACTAAAAATATCCTCTTGCTCAGTGAACAGAGGAGATTAATGTGGAAAAAGAATTAAGTTATTTTGTTAAGTATATTATTTTTAATTAATTTAGTACTATTCTGAGTATTTTAATTCTCCATTCATGCATACAATTCACTACGGCATGAGACCATAGGGCTTTTGTAGTCTCTGATCTTGGAAACATTCCCTGAATTTTCCAAGGCCAGAGGCTATCTCTATGGCAAGTTATTTATTTTTCAACTTTATATGTCTATTTTAGTATTTTAATTCCAAAAATTAGCAAGTTGATTAATAAAATCTAGAAAAACTAGGGGGAGTATCTCTGGACCATAGGACCCTAGGAAAATTATGGTTGGACTTAAATCATTTAAATGAACTCTAATTTGGTCATAACCCTAAAATTAAGATTAAAATAATTTGGGATAACTACTCATTAAAATAACACAAAATTAATTCTCCACTGATCCTTAGGGTTAGAGGAGTCTCACATAAAAATTTGAAACCAATTGAAAATGATTTAACCCACTAAATGAATTATTTAAATCACATGCCACTTTTAAACTTTAAAAATTCAAAAAAACAAAATAATTTTAAAAAATTCACTAAATTAGTTTTGGGGCCTCTCTGATATCAGAGGAATCTAAGAAAATTAAAATTGAAATTTTTCTAAAATTTTCATTTTTAACCTAATTTTGAATATTTTAATAATTAAATAATAATAATAAAATTCATAAAAATGTTATATTTGGTCTCCTAATCACTTAGGAACCAACCAAATATTTTTCTTAAGTCCCTAAGAAAAGATATTGAATTTTAAAGGCTTAATGCAATTTTTAATATTAAAAAAATGGATTTTTAACCTTTCTCACTAAAATAATTCTAAAAATTCAAAGGAAAATCAGAAAAATATAAAATTTATTTCTCTGAGTTCCTTGAGGTTAGAGAGACTTAATAAAAATATAAAACATAATTTTCAACTTTAATTTTATTTTATGATTAATTAATAGTGTAAAATATAAATTATTATAATAAATAAAATATAATTAAAAAATCATCAAAATTGGTCCAAGTGGTCCTCTGGTGAGTAGGAACATCCCATAATTTTCTTAAGGATAGAAACTTTACCTTAGTCATGTTGTTGAATTTTCATTGAAAATCCTTATTTTTCATTAAAATAAATATTTAATTTAAATAAAAAATGGAAAAAATCACATTTTCTTCTCTAATGTCTTAATTGACATGTGATTAAAGTGACATAAAAATTTCAAGTTCATTTGAACTCAATTTAGTGAGTTATGAAGTGAACAAGCTTAAGAGGGCATAAAGGTAATTATGGATTTTAACCCTTATTAATACTTTAGGCTTAATCAAATGGAGGGATGAATATTTGATCTTAATTTTCTCTTGGATGATTGAAACTTAGGGAATTAAGGAGTAGAAACCCATTGATCACCTGCAACATAAAAAAAATGAAATCCTAATTAATTAATCATTTAAATTTTGGAAGAATAATTAAAATTTGGATTATTAAGATTAGGGATGTGGCTTAAGAAGATACTAATTCTTTAATTTAAAGTCCCTAAATGAATTAATAATATTCAAACTCTTAATTAACTCTATAACATAATGATAATTGAAATTAATAATCCTTAATCAAATTAAAAGTTTAAAACATTGAATGATTTAATGATTAAATTAAGATAAACCTAAAACATTGGAGTTAACTTGAAATCACTTACAAGTTAACTTAAAACAAATTTGAAATATTAAAAATTAATCTCAAAATAATTTACAATCAAGATGTGATAATTAAAATCAATCTAAAACATTTAAAATAAATTTGAATCATCAAAACTTAATGGAATTAAGAGAGTTAAATACCTCTCTAACTTGAACAATTGTCAAACATTTAAATAGAATCAATTTAAAATTTTATAACTAAACTAAACTGTTTTGATATAATAATTCAACCTTTGTAGTTAAATCCTTTAACAAACTAATTTGCCCCTGAAGACTACCACCTTATAACCCTCAGGTGGAGTATCAAACGAAATGTCACTTTACTCATCGGATAATCAGATGTCCAAGTTCACTGAGATTTTCCCGAGACTACTGAAATATGGCTGAAAAGCTCTCTGACTGCTAGCTCGAACCCACCGACAGCACCCGGGAAGGTTCTAGACCGACTTTGGCAGTTTTGGGCCGAAATTTGATGTATTTGGACTCTTTTTCGAAGGGGTGCTTATGGAAACTCTTCAAACATCGTCCATATTTAAAATGGCGAATATAGGTTAGAAAAGAGAGGAGAAATAGAGAAAAAAAAGTGGAGAAAAACTTTGAGGAATGTTTAGGATTCTTAGATTAAGAGTAGAAATGTAGACTTCTACCCCTTTTGGAGAGATTGGAGAGGAGAATTTGAGAGAATTTGTAAGAGACTTTCCTAGCATTGCATGGATCACCGGGAGACTTTGTGGGAGAGATCTTCGTCTTTCTTTTAAAGGGAAAAAACTAAGTCTTGTTCTTCATTGTCTTATGATTTTGTAAATACTTACCTAGTGGATTTACTTTGGTTACATGAAGTTTTCGTTGTGTTTTCTTCGCGCTTTGTGACGTATCTCTCTTACTTTTTCTTCTTCTTTGGAAATAACAGCATGAGAAGATTATGCCATCATTTTCCTTTTACTTTTCTTTTGTAATGAGTAGAAATCAATTTTAGGATTTTTTGATGCATGGTAGAAGTAAATTTAATTATAAATGTGATGGTTTTTTACTTGCACTTAATTTACATTGCAATTCAGGCCTGTTGTAATGTTAAAGTTTATTGTGAAAACATATGATCTGAGAGGGTTATGCTTTCTACAACTAAGTACGAACCACATTCAAATTTCATGAATGGTGAAGTTCATGGGGATTGAAGGCAAATAAATAGGGAAATAATATTAATCGGGCGTAGAATTGGAGATTTTGGAGTGACAGGCTAAAATCCTCAATCGATCCTATCGTTTAGGTGTTGAAGTGTAGATTGTTATCCCTCAAGCGAGGGGAACGTGGGAGCTCCAAAGTGAGAGCCAGTATCATCCCAACCTAGCCGCAGATTTAGTAACCAAGCATAGGATTAGTCAATATTCTTTATGCCTGGACCAACGGGTAAAGAATAGGATTGCTCCTATTTGGCACATACAATACTAAATGCATCTCATTCCTATACATTATATATTTCATTACATAAGAATAGTAGTTTTTAATATCTTAAAATTCTCCAAACCAACTCATCCAAAAAGGGTTATCTTTAGAATTATTATTTGCATTTAGTTATAGTTACTATTACATTTAACACTTGCATTTAGGAGTAGTTTCTAGATAAAACACAATTTTAATCGACATTCCAACCTAAGGAGTAATTATAGTAGATTAGAATTTGATTAAAGACTTCTTACTTCACTTTCTCGTGGGATCGATTCTGGGGTTTTTAATGAAAACTCTATATTACTTGAAGCGATACGTATACTTGCGTAGTACCCCTAGTGTGTAAAATATTTTCTAATTTTTATATAATTTAAGATTTTTCACACTAGCCGCTATTTATAAATCGGGTCAAGTTTTTGGCCATCTTTTGAAAGTTAAATTACTGCGTAATTGCGGGTCGGGTCAAGTTTTTGGCGCCGTTGCCGGGGAAGTTTCGGTAAGAACTTTAGGAGAATTTTAGTTGAAATAATTAGGCTTAGACTTGGAAAACTGTAGTGTCGTAAAAACTATTTTTATGTGAAAAGTGTTTTGTTGTATGTAAAAGTGTTTAAAATAAAAAGTATTTTTATATGAAAAATAAGGTGTTTGTGAAAATTTTTTGTTGTGTTAAATATATTTTTGGTTTTCTTTGTTTTATTTTTAATGTATTGTTTGTTATGTTAAATATGCGAAATAAAGGATCTGCAGGACTTGTGCCTTATGATCCCGAGTTTGAAGAAAATAAAAAAATAAAAATACAAAAAGGACTCGAAAAACTAGAAATGGAGATGGAATACTTTTAAGATAATAACTTAGAAAATCATCATAAATCATTGAGGGATTACATAAATCCTACGACAGATGAAATTCACTCTAGTATACAAAATCCTGTCGTAAAAGCTGATTTGTTTGAAATAAATCCTGAGATTATCCAACTAGTGCAGAACAATAAATTTGGGGGAACTCCTTCGGAGGATCCTTATTTACACTTATCAAATTTTCTAGAACTTTGTGCTACATTTTGTTATAATGGCATGTCAGACGATGTTGTTAGACTAAGACTTTTTCCTTTCTCACTAAGGGATAAGCCTAAAATGTGGTTATACTCGTTAGCATCTGGTTCTATTAAAAATTGGGAGGAGTTAACTCAAAAATTCTTGGCTAAGTATTTTCCACCTTCAAGGACTACTCAACTTAGAAATGATATTATCTCATTTTGTCAATATGAAGGAGAATCAATATACGAAGCCTGGGAAAGATTTAAGGAACTCCTAAGAAAGTGTCCACACCATGCTCTACCCGATTGGTTAATCATTCAAACTTTTTATAATGGGTTAGTAGGATCCCTTAGGTCTATAATTGATGCTTTCGTTGGTGGATCATTAATGTCAAAATCATTTGATGAAGCGTATGCATTAATTAAAGAAATGGCTACAAATGAATTTCAATGGCACTCTACAAGGGTAAATCATAAAAAGGTAGCCAGTGTTCATGATACAGATGCAATTGCATTTCTTGCATCTCAGGTTACTGAAATATCATATTAAGGAAGTTGGACCAATTTGGAATGAACCAACCTCAATTTACTCCAGTAAGTGAGGAAATTTCATTAGGGAATATGATTGATTCTAACTTATCATATGAGACTTTAAATACCACAAACAACCCATATTCTAACTTTTACAACCCAGGTTGGGAGAACTATCCTAAATTTAAATGGATTCATACTACTGATGGTGGAAACCAAAAATGGGAAAATAATCGTGTAAATCCTAATGGAAGTTGGAATAATCAGGGGAACACAAACTATAGACCTTCATATCCACCGGACTCTATTAATGATCAACAATTTTAGAATAAGAAGATGTTTATGGAAGAAGTGGTATTGCAAATGAGAAACCAATTGCACAGTCAAAATGCTACAATTAGAAACATAGAGAATCAACTGAGACAAATTACTACTTCACTTAGCAATAGACACCAAGGAACACTTCCTAGTAACAATGAGATCAACCCTAAAGAGAACACTAATGAACAAATAGAAGCTGTCCAATTAAAAATTGGAAGAGAGATAGAGGATGTGATTAGAAAATAGAAAGATGTTGTGAGAGAAATAGAGGAAACTAAAAGATCTGAAGAACATGTTTCTAAGGATCTGGAAAAATTAATATATCCAACTAAAAACAGTTTGGAAAGACCACCACCTCTATTTCCTTAAAGACTTAGACATCATGAGTTGGATAAAAAATATTCAAAGTTCATGAAAGTACTTAAGAAGTTAACCATAAATATTCCTTTCAATGAAGCTTTTGAACAGATGCCAAGTTATGCAAAGTTTATATAGGATATATTAAACAAGAAATGGAAATTTGGGGATTACGAGACAGTTGCACTAAGTGAGGAGTGCAGCTCTTTACTTCAGAAAAGTTTTCCTCAGAAACTTAAAGATCCTTGTAGCTTTAGAATTCCTTGTGCAATTAAAGAAAAATTATGTGGAAAAGCTTTATGTGATTTAGGAGTGAGCATTAATGTGATGCCTCTATCTATATTTAGAAGGTTAGGTTTAATCGATATTTCTCCCACTACTGTAACCCTTCTGTTAGCTGATCGATCTATCATTTATCCAAAAGGAGTTATAGAAGATGTGCTTGTTAAAGTGGATAAATTTATCTTTCCTTTGGAATTTATTGTATTAGATATGGAGGAAGATAAAGAAATTCCAATTATTTTAGGGAGACCTTTCCTTGTTACTGGACAAGTTATGATAGATGTGCAAAAAGGAGAGTTGGCTATAAATATTAATGACCATGAAGTCACTTTTGATGTATTAAAGACTATGAAATATCCAGCTGAGAGACAAAATGATGATTATTTTTGGATGAGTGAAATTGATTATCTAAGTAAAGACCATTTCCAAGAAAGTTTTGAGAGTAAGTTAAAAGATGAGATTGAAATAGATTTTCATGATGATTTAAAAACATTACTTATAGAAGACTGTATGTCTGTTCAGGAGAGGTGTGAAATGATTGACGCTACCAAAAATAGTAAAATTTTAATTCCATTTATTGAAAAATCTCATGAACTTAAGATGGATGTACCCCATACAATTTTAAAGCCTATCTATTTAGAGAATTCATCTACACAACCCATCTTTATATCTTTAGATACGACTCAATCACAAGAAAAACCTGAATTGAATGATGAACAAGATAAAATTATTGAACTAGGACTTGGAAGAGAATTTAAGGATAAATTTCAAAAGAACTTTGAGTTGAGAAAAGAGGATAAGGATATTGGAAGACCATTGGAAGAAATTCCTAGGGAATTAGAAAAACCTATTTCTTCAACTAAGATAGATCCTCAATCATTTAATAATTATAAAGGGGAAGAATACGAAGATAACTTGAAACAGAAGAGTAACATAGAATATATTGATCCTGAATCTGAATTATCTAGAGAGAATCCAATCCAAAATTTAGGAGATATTGAAGTATCTTATACAGATCCATTTCTTATAAATTTCAAGGATGATATTAATATGCAGATTAAGAAAATCAATAGAAGAATATTGGATCTAGAAAGAAATATGAGGAATTATGATATAAATCCATCTAAAAAGGGAGAGCTGAGTGAAAAATTAAAATTTGAGGATTTTATGGAATCCCTGGATCTGAAAATGATTGGGCAATTGATCAAGTTTACTTAATTGAAATTTTGATACAGGTGGAATCATTTGTCGGGCTAACGACGTTAAACCAAGCACTTTATGGGAGGCAACCCATAGTTATCAGTGTTCTTTGATTTAGTGTGCTTGAGAGTCGTGATTGTTAGTGTTGTATGGTGTTTGCTTTAGAGTGGATTGAATTGATCTTTATGTGTCATTATGAATTGATAAGTTTGATTGTTGATTGGTAGATATTTGAATTGTTAGTGCTTTGATCTGATCTCTATCTGTATCTTGAGGGAGGTGATTCCTAAACGTCTTATTATGGCTAGACTTGATCTCTTGTAGTAGTTGGATTAATGAGTCCACTGTGACTTGGGTCTCACCCAGACTTGAGTTTTACAAGAGAAATCATGAATTTTGAACATTGATAATTCCATCTTAATTTGTTACTTCCTTTCTGCAACTTTATTTTCATTAGGTAGGAGTTTTGATGAATACCATTAGGATGATCTTACACTATCTTTATAACTATTAGAGGTGCTTAATTATAAGGATTAGATGATGCCTGAGATTGGTGTCCGGAAACCAATTTATCAGGGATAATCTTATCTTTGGGATTATAATCTATAAAATCATTTAAAAGTACCTAATTTACTAGTGTAGTGATTCCGTTAGAAATTGGAAGTAAATCAATGTGATGTGATGAGTTAATGGAAGAATTGACCTCATTTATCATATGTGTGTTTATGTTTGTGTTACAACTTTATTTAGGTCTTGAAGAACATTTTTATATTCCCATGTTGATACATGCTACGCTAGTTAGACTTTGGTTTAGTTAATTTCATTCTGGCATGATTAGTTTAGATTTACTTTTTGCTGCATATTGTTCTATCCTAAAGAATACTTGTAAATGGTTTTGATAGACATTTGTGGTAGATAGAATTTCTAAATTGTTTTCTTCCTGCTTATATTTTCTGTACTGAATTCTATATATGTTAAAAAATTAAGTTTGGGGGTAGGATGAAAAATAAAATTTTAATGTGAAAATACTTCCTTTTAGTGTAATTTTATTACAAGCATATTTTAGGTTAGATTTACTTTCTCCTACAGTCATTCTATCCTGATTATGCATGTATATGAATTTGATAGGATGTTGTTGTAGTAAGTAGATTCAACATTTACTTTTTCTTCCTGCTATATTTTATTGAATTAATTGCAAAATATTTTAAAATTTAAGTTTGGGGGGAAGAAAAATATTAACTCTTATTTCTTCTCAATTATTATATTTTCAAAAATTATTAGCATAACTTCTGGCAATTGAACCTCGCTTGAGATAACTAAAACTTTTTATTTCAGTTGAATATTATGGAAGGATTGGATGAAAGTTTTTAGTAATAAAGGTTAATTTTATAAGGGTAAGATATTTGGTATGAAAGAATTTGATTATAGTTAACTATTTAAAGTAAAGAAAACTGTATTTTTAAAATGTTAAGAGACTTAAAGTATTGTGTGTTAAGAAGAGATTGTGACTTTATGATGAAATAATAAAGCTCATACCTAATTATAAAGTAAGGATGTGTTTCAAGTTTGAACTTTAGAAAGAGGAGAGTGAAGTTCAAAATCATTACAGGCTCTCCAGATATAGTAATCCTCATTAAAAGAAAAAAAATATAAAAAGAAAAGAGAGTGAAAAAAAGAGGATTGAAAATGATCCCGAATGAAAAGAAAAAAAAGGAAAGAAAAATATTTATGAGGAGAAGCTTGAAGAGATGCTTATTCAAAAATTGGCTTCACTTGAGTCACCCTAAAGGGAGAACTTGATTTCATTTTTGAATTTATATTTAAAGTATTGGCCTACATTCTAATGAAGTTTGCATGAACTTCTTTTTTACATAATCTTTCAAGGCATTCTTAATGTGATAAATTATAGTTTATCTTAAAATAAATAGAAGACTAGAACCCTTAGACTTTATTGTTGAATATTCTTATACTTGTAGTGTTAACCTGAGTTACTAAATTTCTTTTTAAAAGTCTAACCAATATACTCTTTTAAATGAAAAATTTTAGTGCCTTACAGGTGAAAAGTACATTTAGTTGAGTTATATTTTTATGTAGTAAAAGTGTTACTTGAGGACAAGTAACAGTTAAGTTTGGGGGATTTTGACACACCTAAAATATATACGCTTTTTGTTATATCATTTTACTCATTTTTTATGATATTACACTTTAAAGGAAGGTATTTTGTATGTTTTTTTGTTTTAGGAATAAGAAATGGTGATTGAAGCAAAAGGAAGCAAAAAACGGTGCAATTTGGAGCAAAAACGAGCAAGAAAAGAAATTCTGCCCTGACACCTTCGATATATCTTTTGATGCTTAATCTATTTTACATTTCTTACATATTTTTGAATGAGATTACACTTTAAAGAAAAGTTTTTTTATGCTTATTTTGTAGGGCTATCTATTACGAACGCAACGCAATTGAAACAGGGCGAATAGTAGCTAAAGCGGAGCCAAACGGAGCGAAACGGTGGGGCTGCGTAGCAGCCTGCTAGCCGACGACAGCCACGATTTCGCCGACGGTGAGATTTTCCCAAGACTACTGAAATATGACTGAAAAGCTCGTGGACAGCGAGCTCGAACCCGCCGACAGTTGTCGGCATATTTTTAGGTTAAGTGTTGTATTTTAAAAAAAAGGGTCTCCTACAGAAATTGTCGGCGAATTTTTATTTTAAATTTAATTTAAATATATATATAATTTAGAAAGTAGTATTTGATTTTGAAAATAATTTTAAATTTGAAAATTTTAAGATATGAAATTAAACTGATCTCACATCCCGAATAGTTTATATAAACGAGCACCGCACCACAAACTGTATATTTATCCTAGAGAATAGACACACTGCTTGATGTTAGGGCTCGATTAAATAAACTAGAAGATTTGTGACATCCGTTTGGTTTGCGAACTAATTTTATAAGCCGACAAGTTCCCTTGCTTAATATAAAGGAATTAAGCAGGGTTTATATTACCTGGGTTCTTAAAGTTCCCTATAAGGGCAAGCCCCTATAGTTAATTACATCTTAAATGAAGGGAATCATTTAAAAAAACTCTTGATAATGATTAGTGGTTTTGCTCTCAAGAATTTAAAAGTTTAAGGTTTTTAAAGGATTTGAGTTTTGGAAATTACAATAGGGAATGGATCAAATTTAGAACAGTTATTTTCATGAATCCAAAGGAAGAGAAGTAGGAGAAGTTGAGGATCTAAGAAAAATCTTGGCAACTTCCCAAACTATCCTGTTGTTTGGCTTTAATTTGGTAATTTATTTAATATTCCAATACTGCCAATTTCAATTAATTAAGACTTATATTTGTATGACATGATCATACAAAATAGCGTTGAAGATATGAGGGTTTATGCCGTACCAAACAACTACCTCAGAATCCTAAGACTGGTTAGGGCTTAATTTGTATAACATGATTATGCAAATGCCTAACGACGAGTTGAGGATTTATGTTGCACTAGGCAAACCACCTCGAAGTCCTATGGCTTGGTTATTTAATTCTAAGAAAGTTTTGCTGAAGTAGATCCGAGTTTTGCTGATGACGATGGTCGAGCTGCCCACCATGCTCTGAGCTCCTTGTTGTTGCAGAGGTTTAGTTTTAGAAGTCGTAAATCAGGACATGGGAGAAGTGTTTTAGTTTAGAGAAAATCTTAAAATCCAAGTGTTTTTAATATTTTAATTAAAACAAATCTTAAAGTTATTTAAACAGAACCGATTAAGATCCCACAGTTAAGGCATTTAAATATTTAAATATTTCATCCCGGCACAAATAAAATAAAAGCGTACTTGGAGGGTCTTCCCGTCATCCCAAGCTGCACTTAAAACACATGTTAAGGCATTTAAATATTTCAACAGATACCTAGGTAAAGCTAAGGGAAGGGTTTTGGTTGTCTACCAAATTCCTAATCCTATAACTAGTCATCTCCTATCACGTCTAGGTTCTTGGTTTAGTTTTAAGGATGATTTTCTTCATCAAAGAACAATCAGATTCAATTGTTCTTCTAAAACATCCCGTCATATTGAGGAAGTGCTTAGGACGAGTCCTAAACATCTTTTCAATACTCTGGGATTGTTTTGCATCCAAGTAAATTTAGTTGCATAGGTGAATTAATCATCCGGGAGTTTAGTTAAACTTTATTTCTTACTCAGTGAACTTAGGTATTTGATTACCTGATGAATGAAGTGACATCTCACTTAATACTCTATTTAAGAATTATAATAATTAAAGCCTTACTTAATACTCTATTTAAGAATTATAATAATTAAAGCCTTTAAGTGTAAGTTGGTTTTTCAAGAATTTTAATCATAATTAATTAAACATTTGAGTTAATGGTTTAAAGTGTTTTAATTTAATTATGGGGTTTTAATTAATAATTTTAAGTTTGGAATAGTGTTCAAATTATTTTAGATTTGATTTAAATTTTTACACTTTCAATTATCTTGGTATTTCAGATTGATATTCATGTTTTAAATTTACTTAGATAGAAAGAGGTGTTGAAATTCTTGATATGTTTTGATTTAATTCTTAATGATTTCATTTAGGTTTGTTGCTAAATGATTTTAATTTAATTTAATTCAATTTGATTTTAATTTAATTTAATTTTATTTAATTTTAATTTAATTTTATTTAATTTTAATTTAATTTTAATTTTAATTTTAATTTTATTTAATTTTAATTAAATTTAATTTTGATTAAATTTAAATTTAATTTAATTTAATTTTAGTTTTAATTTTAATTTTAATTTTAATTTTAATTTTAATTGTTAATTTTAGTTCAACTTTAATTTTAATTTAATTTTAATTTAATTTAATTTAATTTTAGTTTTAATTTTAGTTTTAATTGTTAATTTGGATTATTATGTTATCTTTTAATTAAGAACTAAATATTGTTAATGTGATTTATTTAGGGATTTTTAAATTAAAGAATAAATATCCACTTAATAATATCCCTATTTTGATAATCCAAATTTTAAATATATCCTTTCCAAAATTTAAATTATTTAATTAATTAAAGTTTTATTTTTGATATTTTCAAAGTGTTTAATGGGTTTCTACCCCTTAATTTCCCTAAGTTTCAATCATCTAAGAGAAAGTTAAAATCAAATATTTTACCCCCCATTTTGATTAAACCTAAAGTTTTAATTAAGGGTTAAAATTTTTTAATTACCTTTATGCCCTTTTAAGCTTATTTATTTCATAACTCACTAAATTGAGCTCAAATGAATTTGAAATTTTTAAATCACCTCACTAACATGTCAATTAATATATTAGAGGAGAAAATGTGATTTTTCTGGGTTTAATTTATTTATACAATTATTTTTAGTAGAAAATAGGGGTTTTCTAAGAAAATTTAACAACATGACCAAGGAAAGGTTTTTGTCCTTAAGAAAATTATGGGATGTTTCTAATGACTAGAGGACCACTTGGACCAATTTTGGTGATTTTTGGAAGTATTTTTTATTTATAATAATTATTTTGAGTTTTAGAGTATTAATTAATTATAAAATAAAATTAAATCTGAAAAATGGATTTTATATTTTTCGTAAATCTCTTTAACCTCAAGGAGTTCAGAGGAACAAGTTTTATAATTTTCTGATTTTTCTTTGATTTATTAGAATTATTTTAGTGAAGAAGGTTGAAAATTCATTTTTTAATATTAAAAATTACATTAAGCCTTTAAAATTCAATATCTTACCCTAGGGACTTAGGAAAAATATTTGGTTTGTTCCTAAGTGATTAGGAGTCAAAATGTGACATTTTTATGATTTTTAATATTTTTAAGATTTTTATTATTTTTTAATTATTAAAACATTAAAATATTGTGGAAAATCAACTTTTTTAGAAAATTCCAATTTTAATTTTCCTAAACTCCCCTGATATCAGAGAAGCTCTAAAATCATTTTTGTGAATTTTTGGAAAGTATTTTTGGAGTTATGAATTTTTAAAGTCCCATTTTGCTTATGAGGCTTAATCAATCCATTTGGTGGGGCTAATCAAGTCCACTTGGTTTCAAAATTTTATGTAAGGTTCCTCTAACCCTAAACAGTAATGGAGAATTATTTTCAAGTCAATTTGATGTGTGGTTAACCCTAATTAAATCAAATTCAATTTTAGGGGTTTAGGTCAATTAAGGTTATTATGTATGAATTAACTCAAAATATATTTTTCATAGGGTCCTCTGGTCCTAAGGAACATCACCAAATTTTCCTAGAATTTATTTTACAACATGCTAATTATTGGAATCAAAATACCTAAAACAGTGACATGAACTTGAAAATTCAATAACTTTTCACAGAGATGACCTCTGACCTTGAAAAATTCAGGGAATGTTCTCAAGATCAGAGGCTTCAAAAGTCCTATGGTCTCATGCTATGGTGAATTGTTTATGTCAATGAAGAATCAAAACACTGAAAACAGTAAATAAATTATTAAAAATAAAATACTCATGGTATTTTTATTTTATTTTTGTGATTTTTCTATGCAAAGATATGAATTTTCTAAGTTATGGGTATTTAATTAATTCAAAGAATAAGGATTTATCTACTAATCCACGCGGCGCCGCGTCAACCTCGGCATCTCCGAAACCCTTTCGTGTCGTGCTCCCATTCAACTCCGCCACTTGAGTCAGTAGCCACGTGTCCCGCGGTTCATGTACCATTGCTTTGTCAGACTTGATCTCGACCATCCGTTCGATACACGCGCGATCCAACGGCTCCTTGTCATCGTCTACGACTGGTGTGCACCCGTGACCGTCCACACTAAAACCCTAAGATCTCACTCGATACTCAATGGATTTTCGTGTTCTTATGCTCTATGGATTCGTCTTGAAGAGACAAACACATCCATACAGTTTATAGGCTATGAAATTAACCTAAACAAAATGGAGAATCGCTGGAAGCTCGGGAGGAAGAATGAGTTCATACCTTTGCTCAGAGAAGTGAAGCTTCGATCTGAGAGTTGTGTCACCTTCGATTGAGTCCAGGCAAGCTTCAGATGAAGTCTCTGGCTTTGGGGAATTGTCTAAGTATGAAAGTGACCAAGGCCAATCACAAAGCTTGGAGGCTGGAAGCAATGGCTGGCCTGGTGAGGGGGCTTTTTCTGGGGAACTTCTCTTGGTCTGGTGAAGGTGTAGGACCAATCAATTTGGAGATTGGCTTGTTGTAGTGAAGTGTCCTATTTTTTTGGGTGGATTTTCAACTTAGAAATTGAGCTCACAGAGAGGGTTTTAGGGCTGGATCTCAGTGGGGATCAAGTTCTCTATGTCTGGAGACGGGTCTGGAATGATTTTGGCAGAGTTTTGGTAAGGTTTGGTTCAACTCCCTATTTGGCCTAGAGGTGGTGGTGTTTAAATAGGAATGGCTAGAGGGCTTCCTAGGGGGGTTTGAAGGCTGGGATCAGTTGCTCAGGGGAGGAGAAGAAGAGCTTCAGTGGCCATTGGGGTTGGGACAGCTCAGCAGATGAGTTTTGAATTTTTTTGCTCACATGGAGCTTTCGGCCATGGGGTTTTCCGGCGGCTGTGGTGGCTGGCCGGCCAGGGTCAGGTCACCATCTTGACTAGTGGGGTCAGGGCTGGGATTTGGTGAACTCAATTGGCTTTGGGCATGTGTAAAGTGGTTTGATTTAAATGGTATGGGGAAAGGGCTATTTTAGGCTTGGTTTGGTCAACTCATGCAAATGGGTTGGGTGCACCCTCCCATGACCTCGGTTTTGGGCTTAGGGTATCATTTGGGTCAGCTGAATTGGAGTGGTGAAGTCTCCATCCATGGTGAGGTGGCTAAGCATGGTTTAGAGTGTAGCATAAATGAGGTTAAAAAGGTTTAATAAAGGGTTAAGAAAGAACCCCCTTCTCTTGCCATTAATAGCTTGGTGAGGTGGAAAGTGGCTTCCATGGCTTGTATGTGGCTTATGCATGGCTTCATGGCTCCATGTGGCTTGGGACAAAGCTTGGTCAATTACATGAAAAAGGGTTTTGAATTTTTATACATTTTGATGGAAAATTTCCATGGGGACACATTTGCTTTGTTTAAATGATGAAATAAAACTTAGGGGGTGATTTTATCAAATGGATGACCAATGAGGATGTCATATGGGTTTTGAAATAAGTTTTGGGCCTTTTGAATTTTGGTGAAAATGGGCTTTTAAAGGGTTTATGGAAGTGGGCTTTTAGATTTTAAAATGGGCTTTTGGATGAAAGTTTTGTGAAGGACCTTGCCAAATAAATGTTTGGTTTAGTTTAGGGAGGTGTCATGAGTGGTTTGGAACAAGTTTAAAGTGATTTTGAATTGAATTGGGTTTAATGTGGTTCTTTTGGTAAAGGGGCCTAAGTGGTTCAAATTGGGCTAATATGGGTTAAGGTTGGGCTAAAGTTGGATTTTAAAATTAATGTTGAGAAATGTTCATGGGAGTGTCACAAAGAGTTTCTAACCCAAAAATTTATATTATGATATTTTAATTTGATTGCAACGAAGCCAAAAACTTGACCCCGCTATATTATATGTATAGAATTGTAATTGTTTATGTTGTGGATGCTACGCAAGTATACGTATCGTATCAAGTAATACAGGGCTCTAGTGGAGTCCTAGTTATCGATCCCACAGGGAAAGAGAAAATTAAATAACAGCTAATTTTAAAATAATAATAATAATTATAATAAAATAGTATAAGAAAATTTGGAGTTCTAATTTAAGCGCAATAAAGTAAACTAAGTATTCTAATCAGGTAACTTAACTAAGTAGAAAATTAATACTAATTGCAAGTGCAGGAAATAAAACTAATTGCTAAATAAGTCTTAACTATTCGGAAAAGTATCTTTCCCCTTGTTTAGAAATTTAAGTGATTGATGAATTTAAATAGATAATGTTAAGTTATTGTGACAAATAGGAGCAATCCTATTCTTTACCCTTTGGTCCAGTGTAAAGAATATCGACTAATCCTATGTTTGATTACCGAATGCCGGCTAGGCTGGGAGGATACCGATCGCCATTTCGTAGCTCCCACGTTCTCCTCGCCTGAGGGCTAACATCTACACTTCAGCTCTCAAACAATAGGACCGAATTGAATATTTTAGTCTGTCACACTAAAATGTTCAATTCTACGCCCAGTGATATTATTTCCCTATTTATTTGCACCTTCCTTCCAAGGCTTTTGAATTTCCCCGAATATCAGATGTAATTTTTACTATAGTTGATAATCAACATATTTTAACAAATCAAATGGCCGGTTTGAAAAGTAAATTAAGTTTTAAGTAAAAATTATCACAATTTATTAATATATATAAAAGTACTTCTATTTTATTTTCATCAAGTCACTTAATTTCATAAACGAGGAGAAAGACTAAATAAACTATCGAGAATGCATGGAAAATAAACTAAGCATGGATTTCATTTAAAGTTAAAAACAATAAATACAAATACTTATCTTAATTTATCCCTAAGCGGACTCCTCGCAGTTCCTTTGACTCTTCCTTCCAATGACAACAAAACTCACTAAAAAACTCACTAACTCACTAAATACTCACTAAAGACTCAAAATAACTCACTTATAACACTTAGAACACAAAGACTGCACACTAAATGACAATAAATAACTCAAAAGTAACACACAAAAGACTTAATTTTGGCTTCTATATATAGAGGTGAGCAAAGGACCAAGAGGTGTGTAAGCATCCCTTCAAAAAGTGTCCAAGTTCAATGTATCTGCACCATTTGAACTAGCTCGCCGTCGGCGACGAACTACCTCGTGCGTCGGCGAGGCTTCTAGAAGATCTTCAACCGCTCTAGCTCGCTATCAGCGGGCTCGGGCTCCCTGTCAGCGAGACAGTTATAAATTCTTCAGAATTTTCTTCTCGTAACCTCGCCGTCGGCGGGCTCGATCTCGCCGTCGGCGACTTAGCACAATTTGCATGATTTTGCTCCAAATTAGCTCCTTTTTATGATTTTTGTTTTATCACCTAAATTCTCCATTCCTGCAATAAAATAAAGAAAATACCCTTCTTTAAAGTGTAATTTCATCAAAAATAGGTATGAATTTCTTAATAAATTTTTCAGCGATCAAAATCCCCCAAACTTACTTATTACTTGTCCTCAAGTAATTTTAGTACTACATAAAAATAATGAGTTTTATAATAAGATTTTTCAAATTAAATAACTATGAATTAGATTAATTAATATGATAAAAAAGTTAAACAAAAATAATTCATGTAATTTAATTAATCTTATAGAAATAAATTATTTAGTCATCGTGTCTAAGATTTCTAGCTTACTATTCATTTCGGGAATGACTATATTTAAAAGAATAACTACTTAAGATATTCATATGATAAGAAATTTAAGAAAATACTATTAGGTAAAATTCTAATCCATAAACATAAGTTTGGAAATATCTAAGTTTTTCCTTTTAGGTTAAATCAAATGAAGCCAATTTTTGATAAGGCATCTCCTCAAGCTTCTCCTCATTTTTCTTTTTTCTTTTTCTTTCTTTTTTATTTTTCTTTCCTTTTTTTTTCTTTTTCTAATGAGGATTACTGTATCTGGAGAGCCTGTTAATAATTTTGAGCTTCATTTTCATCTTCCTAAATTTGAAACTTAGGAATATTTCTTAGCTTATATATACTTCATAGTTTTTACTTTATTGATTTTCAATCTTTTCTTTTTCACTTGAATACTTAAGAATTTAAATTTTAGAATATAGTTTTCCTTACTAAAAATAGTTTACTATATTCTTATTCCCTTTAACCAAATATTTTATTCTATTTAATTAATTAAAGTACTAGAAATATTTCATTTAACCTTTTATAATAATTAAATAAAATAATTCATATCAAATCAAATTGAAAATTTTGCTATAAAAATCATTTTATAATAATTTGAAAATAGAAATTGAGAACAAGTTAATAATTAAATTTGTATTTTACTTTC
The DNA here is from genome assembly GCA_022702705.1 of Papilionanthe hookeriana x Papilionanthe teres. Taxonomy (NCBI): domain Eukaryota; kingdom Viridiplantae; phylum Streptophyta; class Magnoliopsida; order Asparagales; family Orchidaceae; genus Papilionanthe; species Papilionanthe hookeriana x Papilionanthe teres. The sequence continues at coordinate 146,984,756 of CM040423.1, forward strand.
CCCCCAAACTTAAATTTTTATATCTATTCTAAATAATGAATAAGAAGGAAAGTAAATAAATCTTACCTTTGAAGTTTAGGTATTTCTTATCCTTGAAATTTTTGCAGGCTTTTTCATTTTTCATTGAACCTGTACTGTTAGTATTCTCCATATATATATAATAATTTAAAGAAAATGCAGGGATAAATCCTAATATAAGTATTAAACACAACAATTAAAATAACTCTACACTATACATATGAATTACTAACATATTAAAAACAATTGAACTAACAGATTAACAATTTTAAAAAAAACTTAAAACAATACAAAATAAAATAAAAACATATTAAGGAAAACTAACATCCTAATTAACATAAAAACAAATGCAATTAACTAACACAAAAACAAAAACTAACTACTATAACAATCCAAGCAGATTAATCTAACTAACATCTAATGTCTCAAAATAAAGTACTGAATATTATAAACATATACAGTCCTCAAAATAACTTACATCAAACAAATAAAATACATAAAGTCCTAATCTTCAGCATCAAAGTCCCAAACTATATCATCTCCTCCCCGATCCGTAAGTCGCCGAGAAGACCGAGCGAGGTGATACTGAGTGTACCTGGGGCATTCTGGAAAGACTACATCTAAATCTCCACTTCTATAACGACGTTCAGCTTCATAATTATGCAATCTCATATTCTGAATGTCGCTGGAGGTATTCACTATCATAATCATGTCTCCTCTCCAGATTATCAATCCTTTGATCAAAATGATCAAACCTTCTCCCCATTGTCTCTCCAAACTGCTCAAAACTCCTCCTATGCGCAGTCAATTCATTCATCGGATCTTGTAAGGTAGGGGTGGTAGGTTCGAGGAGGTCCATAGCTAGTAGAGGGTATATCTCTACTTGACCGAGTAAAATAACTTCTTACTCCCGCTCTCCACCCTTCGTGGGACTCATACTTCTTAATGTTAGCGATTGTAAGTGGTTTCATAGGTTCCACCCATTCTTCATCATCTCTAGCCTCAACTCCGTAAAGTTGGCAGAGTGCAAAAATCAATCCAGGGTGGCCCAATCCAGCTCCACTCTCATTTCTAGGAGTGGCCAGGATATTCTGATAAATAACTCTTCCGATGTTGATGCTTCTGTTATTCTGAATGCAGAAATTCAGAATTACGCTATCTCGTGTTACCTCACTATGGTGATATGTGGGTAACAGAGTAGAACAAATGAAGTAATGCCAGGCTTTGGAGACTGCATTTAATTTGGAAAGAGGAAAATTCACTCTTTCCTGCTGCTTTATTTTCCATACTCCGGTCCCATCAGTGAGAAAGTTAATGACTTCCTCCAGTGGTCCTTCCATCATTCCAAAAGTTTCATACTGGCTAAAGTTCGAGTCATGAACTTCATAGAACACATTAATTCTAGCAGCATTAAAATCTACAAAAAACCCTCGTACCTTTACGAGTGCATCTTCGCGTGCAGTCAAATTGGCATAAAATTCTTTCACCACTTCTACAGCTGCTCTATACTGAACATAACAGAAATTTTCCCAGCCTCGTTCCTTTATAATTCGCTCTACTTCTCCTCCCGGATTTTTGAATACCCGATCCGCAATGCACTTTCTTCCTTGTATATTTTCAAAATATTTTGCTTGTGCTTGTGCATTAATGAATCGATTTTCGTCGAAAGCAATTTAAATCAAATTCCATGGATTTCCACCGAATATTTCTTCCACATTTTGATTTTTCCCAAAATTTGCAATGTGGTGAAAATACATGGTGAAAATAAAAAATTTTTGCATAGGAGTGAAGCTCTTACTAAGAGAAGATGAAATCCGGTGTTTTTGAGTGATGAAATCGCTTCAAATCCAAGATCTCTCAAGCCCTAGGTCGGTTTTTGCGAAAATTGGAGGTTGGGGATGATGAATAGTGTTTTTGACCGGTCAAATATATGTTTTTTTTCCTACCTCGCTGTCAGCGAGATTTATCTCGCCGTCGGAGAGCTAATATTTTTCAGAACCAAAAACTTTCGGGAAAAATCCGCTGTCGGCGAGATTTTCTTCGCAGTCAGCGAGATCGACCTCGCTGTCGGCGGGATTTTTCTCGTCGTCGGCGAGATTCCAAAAATTTTAAATTTCTGAAATTCGTCACTCATTTTCATCCTTGATTTGTCTTATATTATATTTCCGATCACATCATTTATTAATTTAATATGAAGATTAGCTACTTATACACAAATAAATTCACACAACACAACAAATTAACTTTAATATTGAAATCCATGAGACATACAAACTAACATAATTTTTAGACTCTATAATCAAACTTCAAACTTCAATCCTTACTACTAATCAGCATCGCAAACCAAACCACGACACACTAAATGCTGATACAAAACTATGATGCATATCTCAATTAAGTTTGAGATATTCAAATCATCACTCCACACATATTAAAAATCTAAATCAAATCAAATAACATAAACATAAACATACTATGGAAATCTTTACTGCTACTCTTCAATGTCGAATCTTCATCTTCTCCGATATTTCCGATATGACGATGATGCACAAATAAGTTATAGAAAGGCTCGAAGGGAAATTCCGGCGGATTCTTCAGTGATCCAACCCTTCTGTCTCAGTAAATGAAGAAAGCTAGCTTCCAAGTGTCCAGAATGATCGAAGTGTTCCTTCATCCTCCAGTCAATGTGATCAAATAAATCAGATATATTGTCGATTAAATCTCTCACTTTCTGCAGTTCTTTCTCCATTCCATTAATTTTCTTCATAAGTAACTCCGTTTTATCTGAAATAGGCCTTGCTATAGGATGATTCTGTGAAGCTCTATCAGAGATAAATGTAATGTTTTCATTATTGTCCAAAGTAGGGAACATATCTGTAGGATCAAGCGGCTTCCAAGATAACAGAACCTTTTCCCAAGCTTCGTAAGAAACCTGGTACTGACTGCATAATGCAAAAATAGTAGATGGGTGTCCTAGTCCGTGAACTGACCCATGCACAATTAAACCTAATGCAGACTTAACAATTATTGATCCCATGTCAATAGGCAATCCAATTTGAATACAATAATTCAATATAGCGCATTCTTTCGAAACCTTGTTTACCCTCATAGTAGGTAACAATTTAGATGAGATGAAAAAGTGCCAGTGCTTCGAGACAGGATTCAAAAGTGATGCGGAGAAACTAACATACCCGTCTTCACGCATTTCCCAATCTTCCGTTTCATCAGTCAGATATCGAAATATCTCATTCATATTATACCGAGAAGGCACAAAATTTGAATAGTGACATACCGAGGTGTTTTCTATAGAGAATAACTCATTTACTCTTGATGGAGTAAACGTCCCCCATCTTCCTCGGACGTAGATATTCCCATTGTTGATCGCTTGTAAGTTAGAGTAGAACTCTTTCACAACTGGAATAACAACAGCAGACGTAGTGTAACAAAATACCTCCCAGTGCCGCTGCACGATCATTTCTTCTATCTTCGTAGTGGAATTCTCTAATCCTCGATTGACAAATCTCCGTTCTTTGATAACTCTTTTCTTTACCAAAACCTTGTTGAAGATCCGCTGTGCTTCCGCACTCACAAATTTCCTCCGGTTAAACACTCCAGATTTAGAAGAATCTAAGAATTTGGAGGCCATTATGGTGAATGGAATGAATTCTAGTGAAGAATGAAGACTTAGAATGGTTTAAGAATGGTTTTTCACTAAGGATTTGGTGTTGAAACCATCCAATTTGGCTTTAAAGTATATATAACTCATTTTTATAACTTCTTCGCTGTCGGCGGGAGATTTCTCACCGTCGGCGATTTAGTTATACAAACTGCCTTTCAGGTTCTCGCTGTCGGCGAGCTCGTTTCTCGCTGTCAGCGAGCTTATAAATAAACTGAATTAGGCGCGAACCTCACTGTCGGCGAGTATCGACCTCGCCGTCGGCGAGATTTCAAAATAATGTCCAATTTCTCTCTAAATCGAATAATTTCTTTTCTCATCATAATGGTTTGAATATGTGATGATTCTTAATAAAATTTAAGTAGTAAAGTTTCAATAATATAAACTAATTATTAAGATACAATAAAAATAGATAACTAATATGGGTTGTCTCCCATAAAGCGCTTGGTTTAACGTCGTCAGCCCGACCTAATTTAAATTATTAATCAGGTTGACTAAGCATTAAAACCTCTTTATAGTTAGGTCTTATACCTTCAAAATATGGTTTTAATCTATGTCCATTAACTTTAAATTTATGTCCAGTTTTTGGATCTTCGATTTCTATAGTTCCGTATGAAAATATTTGAGTTATGGTGAAAGGTCCTAACCATCGAGACTTCAATTTTCCAGGAAATAATTTCAATCTAGTATTATATAACAAAACTTCCTGTCCCGGTTCAAAATTTCTCTGATTAATCTTCCGATCATGCCATAATTTCATCTTTTATTTATAAATCCGATCATTATCATATGATTGATTTCTTAATTCTTCCAATTCATTTAATTGCAACAATCTTTTCTCACCAGCTTCCTTCATATTATAATTAAATTCTTTAATCGCCCAATATGCTTTATGTTCTAATTCAACTGGTAAGTGGCATGTTTTTCCATATATAAGCCTGTAAGGAGTCATTCCAATCGGAGTTTTATAAGTCGTTCTATAAGCCCATAATGCAGTGTCTAATCTAGTAGACCAATCTAACCTATTTGGGTTTACAGATTTTTCTAAAATACGTTTAATCTCACGATTGGATACTTCAGCTAATCCGCTAGTCTGTGGATGATAAGTAGTGGATATCTTATGAGTAATATTGTATTTTTCTACTAGTTTGTGAATATATTTATTTCTAAAATGAGTTCCTCCGTCAGTGATAATCACTCTCGGCATTCCAAATCTAGTAAAAATATTTTTCATCAAAAATTTCGAAACACTCTTAGCATCACACCTAGGTAAAGCTTGTGCCTCGATCCATTTGGAAACATAATCAACAGCTACTAATATATATGAGTTTCCAAACAAAGGAATGAAAGGTCCCATAAAATCTAATCCCCAAACATCAAAAATTTCAACTTCTAATATAAAGTTTAGAGGCATTTCGTTTCTTCTAGATATATTTCCTACTCTTTGACATTTATCACAAGTTTTAATATATCTGTATACATCTTTAAATAGAGTAGGCCAAGTAAAATCCAGATTGTAGAATCTTATAAGCGAGTTTTATCAGTCCCAAAATGTCCTCCAAAATCGAGTCATGACATTTTTGAATAATTGGTTCAGCTTTCTTCATAAGGTACACATCTTCTAATAATTAAATCCTTACATTGCTTATATAAATATGGTTCATCCCAAAAATAGGTTTTCGTATCATGGATGAATTTTTTCTATTGTTGCAAAGTTAACATAGGTGGTAAAAAATTACTAACTATATAGTTTACTATATCAACATACCATGGTATTTTCCACTCATTGATATTATATAGTTGTTCATCAGGAAAACTGTCTATAATTTCATTTTCAATATCGGATAATTCATGATTTTCTAATCTTGATAAATGATCCGCAATTCGATTATCGAGTTCCTTTCTTATTAACGATCTCAAAATCGAATTCTTGCATTAAAAGCATCCATCTAATTAATCTTGGTTTGGAATCTTTCTTTTGCATTAAATATTTGATAGCGAGAATGATCGGTATGCACGATACATTTTGTTCCAATCAGATAAGGTCTAAATTTATTAAAACCATATACTACCGCTAATAATTCTCTTTCGTAACGGTATAATTTATTTCGAGCATCATTTAGAGTTTTACAAGCATAGTATATAACTTTAAAAATCTTTTCATATCTTTGCCAAGAACTGCTCCTACAGCATAATCACTAGCATCACACATAAGCTCAAATGGTTTCTCCCAGTTAGGTAAAACTATTATAGGTGCTGTAATTAATTTTTTTTTAAGAGTTTAAAAGCATTCAGGCATTCGATCGTAAATTCAAATTTCTTGTCCTTTTCGAGAAGTTGGCATAGAGGTTTAGTAATTTTTGAAAAATCTTTTATATAGCGTCTATAGAATCCAGCATGTCCAAGAAAACTTCTTACCCCTTTTACCGTAGTTGGAGGTGGTAATTTAGCTATAACTTGAATTTTTGCAGGGTCCACTTCCATGCCTTTTTCTGAAATTTTATGCCCTAATACAATGCCGCCAGCAACCATAAATTAACATTACTCCCAATTTAGAACTAAATTTGTTTTCTCACATACTTCTAATACTTTTTCAAGATGAGTTAAGCATGTGTCAAATGATGTTCCAAATACAGAGAAATCATCCATAAATACTTCTATTCCATTGTCAATTAACTTCTAAATATAGACATCATACATCTCTCGGAATGTTCTTTGGTGCATTACATAATCCAAAAGGCATTCTTCGAAAAGCGAAAGTTCCATAAGGACTAGTAAATGTAGTTTTTTTCGATCCTCGGGAGCAATTTGTATTTGATGATAACCGGTGTATCCATCTAAAAAACAAAAATACTTATGTCCGGCTAATCTATCTAACATTTGGTCTAGAAATGGTATAGGGAAGTGATCTTTCTGGTGGTGGTATTTAATTTCTTATAATCAATACATATACGCCAACTAGTAACTTGTCTTATAGGAATAAGATCGTTATTTTCATTGACAGTGACGGTCACTCCTCCCTTCTTAGGAACACAGTGAATTGGGCTTACCCAAGCACCGTCGTAAATAGGATAAATGATATCATTATCTAACCATTTTAAAATTTCTTTCTTAACTACTTCTTTCATTATCGGGTTTAATCTCCTTTGGGGATCTGCTTTAGGTTTATGTTCATCATCTAAAATAATTCTATGCATACAGATTGAAGGACTAATTCCTTTAATATCTGCTAAAGTCCAACCAAAAGTTTTCTTATATTTTATTAAAGTTTCTAAAAGTTTTTGTTCTTGAGATTCGTTTAATGCAGATGACATAATAACTGGTAAAGTTGAAGAATTACCTAAATAAGCATATTTCAAATGATCAGGTAATATTTTTAGTTCAAGTTCAGGAGGTTTAATAATTGATGGAACTATATTCTTGTCAGTGTTTTCAATATTATCCAAAAATTCAAATCTTTCCTGAATATAATTTAATTCTTTATTATTATCTTCAATTAATTCAGTGTTTTCTTTTTCTAAATTATCTTCGTAATATTCCTTAAAATGTTCGCGTTGTAATTGTTCAAGTATTTCCATCCGAAAACATTCATCATCTTTTTCTAGTGCGAGATATTTCATTGATTTTGCAATATTAAAGGTAACTTTTTGGTCATTTACTCTTATAGTTAATTCTCCTTTCCGAACATCAATCATAGCTTTTCCAAGTAGCTAAAAATGGTCTTCCTAAAATGATAGGAATTTCTTTATCTTCCTCCATATCTAAAACAATAAAATCTACTTGGGAAGATAAATTTATCCACCTTTACTAACACATCTTCAATAACTCCCTTAGGATAGTGTAACCGAACGATCAGCTAATTGAAGGGTTACTGAAGTAGGTGTAATTTTTCCTAATCCTAATCTCTTAAAAATCGATAGAGGCATTAGATTGATGCTTGCTCCTAAGTCACACAAAGCTTTTCCATAAAATTTTTCTCCGATAGCGCAGGGTATAGTGAAACTACCAAGATCTTTCAATTTTTCAGGAAGCTTCTTCTGAATAATAGCACTACACTCTTCACTAAGTGCGACTTGTTTCATTATCGGTGAATTTTCTTTTCTTATTTAGAATATCTTTCATAAATTTTACATAATTTGGCATCTGATCTAAAGCTTCGACAAAAGGTATATTGATTGTTAATTTCTTTAGTATTTCAAGGAATTTAGCAAATTATTTATCTTTTTTATGTTGAGCTAGTCGTTGAGGAAATGGTGGTGGAGGTGTTTCAACAGAAATTTTCATAGGTATTAAAGGATGTTCCAAGTTTGAATCTTGTTGAATTGTTTCTTTTTCAATTTTCACTTCCTCATTTTGGCTTTTAAGTTCTTTTTGAATTTGAGGTTCTAATTCTTTTCCACTCCTTAGTTGTATTGCTTTAATTTGTTCTTTTCCTTGATCTTTAGGATTTATTTCCACATTACTAGGAAAAGTTCCAGGTATTCTATTATTTAGTGCAGTAGCAATATGTCCAAGTTGAGTTTCGATATTTTTAATAGATGTTCCTTGAATTTGTAATTGATTTCCTTGAATTTGGAGTTGATTTCCTTGATTTTGTAGTTGATGACCCATATTCAAAATTAATTCATCCATAGATAATTTCTTATCTTTGAATTGTGGGTTATTGTTATTAAATCCAGAGTGGGTAATTAGGTTTATAGTTTGGATTTGCTTGATTAGGTTGATTCATCCATTGTTGATTAGATGTGTTATTCCAATTAAAATTTGGATGAGTTTTCCAACCAGGATTATAATAGTTTGAATAAGGGTTATTAGTTCTATTATTAATAGCATTTAAAGTTTCATAATTAGATTGAGATTCTATGATTTGTCCATATGAGTTTTCTTCTAAAGTAGGAGAATAGTTCATTCCAAAATGATCTAATTTCTTAGATATAGCAGCAATTTGAGAAGCTAACATAGATATTGCATCGTTTTCATGAATGCTGGCTATTTTTTCGGATTTACTCTATCAGCAGGCCATTGGAAATTATTTGTTGCCATTTCTTCGATTAGTGCGTAAGCTTCATCAAATGGTTTAGACATTAATGAACCTCCAGCAGCAGCATCGATAATTGATCTTAAAGATCCTACTAATCCATTATAAAAGGTTTGAATAATCAGCCAATACTGGTAGCGCATGATGTGGGCATTTCCTAAGAAGTTCCTTAAATCTCTCACAAAGATTCATATATTGATTCTCCATCTATCCGACAAAAAGAAGTTATATCATTTCTAAACTTAGCGAGTTTTAGATGGTGGAAAATATTTGGATAGAAATTTTTGTGATAATTCTCCCCAAGTTTTAATAGATCCGAGTGCTAACGAATTCAACTACATTTTAGCCTTATCCCTTAATGAAAAAGGAAAAAGTCTAAGTCTTATAAGCATCGTCAGATACTCCTTGATATTTAAAAGTAGCACAAAGTTCTAGAAAACTAGCAAGATGTAAGTTAGGATCTTCAGTAGGTGAACCACTAAATTGATTGTTTTGTACCATTTGGATAATTGCAGGTTTAAGTTCAAATGAATTAGGAGCTACATCAGGGTTTTGAATAGTTAAATGAATTTCATCTGATGTAGGGTTGGCATAATCTCTTAATGGTCTTTGTTGGTTTACATTTTGAATTTAAGGAATATTAGCCATTTGTGTTAAATTTATAGTTTGTTTCTTTTGTTTTCTAATTCTTTTAATTGTACGCTCTAATTCAGAATCGTAAGGTATTAAATTTTCATTTCCAAATTTGCGCATACAATTTTAGAAAAGATATTTATTTATTATGATTATTTTAAAATAGTCCGTTACTCTAGTAAATTTTTCTTCGATCCCCGGCAACGGCGCCAAAAACTTGACCCACAAATTTATATTATGATATTTTAATTTGATTGCAACGAAGCCAAAAACTTGAATTGTAATTGTTTATGTTGTGGATGCTACGCAAGTATACGTATTGTATCAAGTAATACAGGGCTCTAGTGGAGTCCTGGTTATCGATCCCACAGGGAAAGAGAAAATTAAATAACAGCTAATTTTAAAATAATAATAATTATTATAATAAAATAGTATACGAAAATTTGGAGTTCTAATTTAAGCGCAATAAAGTAAACTAAGTATTCTAATCAGGTAACTTAACTAAGTAGAAAATTAATACTAATTGCAAGTGCAGGAAATAAAACTAATTGCTAAATAAGTCTTAACTATTCAGAAAAAGTATCTTTCCCCTTGTTTAGAAATTTAAGTGATTGATGAATTTAAATAGATAATGTTAAGGTATTGTGACAAATAGGAGCATTCCTATTCTTTACCCTTTGGTCCAAATTGTAAAGAATATTGACTAATCCTATGTTTGATTACGAATCGCGGCTAGAGCCGGGAGGATACCGATCGCCACTTCGAGCTCCCACGTTCTCCTCGCCCGAGGGCTAACATCTACACTTCAGCTCTCAAACAATAGGACCGAATTGAATATTTTAGTCTGTCACACTAAAATGTTCAATTCTACGCCCAGTGATATTATTTCCCTATTTATTTGCACCTCCCTTCCAAGGCTTTTGAATTTCCCCGAATATCAGATGTAATTTTTACTATAGTTGATAATCAACATATTTTAACAAATCAAATGGCCAGTTTGAAAAGTAAATTAAGTTTTAAGTAAAAATTATCACAATTTATTAATATATATAAAAGTACTTCTATTTTATTTTCATCAAGTCACTTAATTTCATAAACAGGGAGAAAGACTAAATAAACTACTCAGAATGCATGGAAACTAAACTAAGCATGGATTTCATTTAAAGTTAAAAACAATAAATACAAATACTTATCTTAATTTATCCCCAAGCAGACTCCTCGCAGTTCCTTTGACTCTTCCTTCCAGTACAGCAAAACTCACTAAAAAACTCACTAACTCACTAAATACTCACTAAAGACTCAAAATAACTCACTTATAACACTTAGAACACAAAGACTGCACACTAAATGACACTAAATAACTCAAAAGTAACACACAAAAGACTTAATTTCGGCTTCTATATATAGAGGTGAGCAAAGGACCAAGAGGTGTGTAAGCATCCCTTCAAAAAGTGTCCAGGTTCAATGTATCTGCACCATTTGAACTAGCTCGCCGTCGGCGACAAACTACCTCGCTGGTCCAGGTTCAATGTATCTGCACCATTTGAACTAGCTCGCCGTCGGCGACAAACTACCTCGCTGTCGGCGAGGCTTCTAGAAGATCTTCAACCGCTCTAGCTCGCTGTCAGCGGGCTCGGGCTCGCTGTCAGTGAGACAGTTATAAATTCTTCAGAATTTTCTTCTCGTAACCTCGCCGTCGGCGACTCAGCACAAATTGCATGATTTTGCTCCAAATTCGCTCCTTTTTATGATTTTTGCTTTTATCACCTAAATTCTTCATTCCTGCAATAAAATAAAGAAAATACCCTTCTTTAAAGTGTAATTTCATCAAAAAAGGTATGAATTTCTTAATAAATTTTTTAGCGATCAGTTTCCAACTTTGGTTGGGCTCTAATTTTGGGATCTGGGCCCATTTGGGTTAGGTTTGGGCTTAGGTCAATTTAAGGGATTTTGGTTTTAGGTTAGGTTTGGGTGGAGTTTAGGTTAAAATTTTGGGCAAATCAAGTTAGTTTTTTGTTTATGGGGGTGTTAGGAAGGCATTAGAAAAGATTTGGGGCCAATTGGAGTTGAATTGGATGGGTTTGAGCTAGGTTTAGGTCATGGGCCAAAATTAGGCCTTAGGCTTCAAATTGAAACTGGGCTCAAATGTCAATCAAATTAGACTTGGATTTGGTCTAAATTGATATTGGGGATGTTTATTTTAAGTTTATAATTGAATTGGACTAAAATTGAGGTCAATTGGGGTGGTTTAGTTTGACATTGGATTCACTTGGGTTTAAAATGGGCCAAATTGTGGGTTTTGGTAAAAGCGGGGATAAATTGGAACAATTAGCCCGTAGTGTAGTTGAACAAAACAAAATTGGAAATATTTGGGATTTTCTGAAATTTTTTTGGGAATTTTCTGAATTTTTGGATTTTTGGGCTAAGAAGGGCATTTAGGGTATTTGGAGGGTATTGGGGGGTACTTTTGAAATTTTTGGTATTTTTTGGCTTTGGATGATCAATTTGAGTGGGGGGAAATGTTTAGGATTTATTTTGAGGAATTTTGGGTAATTTAGGTGATTTTGTAAATTTTGGGCAGTTCCTAGGGCTTTTTGGTAAGTTTAGTAGGTGTAGGGTCCTGGGGGTCAAAAATTGAAATTTTGGAAAAATGAAGATTGATCAAATTTGAGTAAAATGGAATCACTTTGGTTGAGCCATAAAACCATATTAAGCCCATATGAAACATGAGAGGACTCATTTGAGGCATTCACTATGTTGTTCCTAACCCTCTTAGCCAGGGGCTTAGGGGTTAAGGACCATCCATGTGAATTACCTACATGAGTCAGGAAGTCAAGTTGGGTGAGAGTGTGGTTTTAGGACTTGGAATGTGTGTGAGATTGTAGTGTATGTGCAAGTCAACCCTCACCAGACCAGGCCACCCAGGGTATTCCTAAGGCCAAAAGGTCCTATAAGGAACTCATCCTTTAAAACTCCCCATTTGATTTCAACCCTATAGGTGATTAGGGGTCTACAATCAAGCTTGTGGGGTTTGCAGGGAGTCAAGAGGTGTTTGAACTTCTAAAGGGTGGGTTCCATTTCTAGTCCTCTAAGATTAGGAAAGGAAAAGCCTAAGGCTAGATCCTAAGTACTAAAGAGAGAAGCAAAAGACCTCATCAAAATTGAGGTCAAAAAATGGACCCCCAATAGGTGTGGAGTGCTAACCAAGCACACCACGCGTATTGGCGTTGACCAAAGAGATCAACAAAACCAACACAGATATCCATGTGACAAACTTAGGAAGAAGTAGAATAACTTCCGCTGGGGAGTATCAGGTATATTTCCAAGACCGGAGATTCCTGAACTCTCGCTGGGGAATGGTAAAGGAGATGAACTCCAAATCACACGATCTAGGAAATTCGATTTGGTTCTAATTTTACTTTTAAATTTCAAGTTTTGATGTGTGAGTTTGGATTTCGATTTAAGTTTAATTTAAAATTGATTTAAGAAAATTTTGAATTTGAAATTTGGATTTGAAATGAGAATTGAAACCTGGGTTTCAACCTCGGGATTGCGAAGAGAACTAGAATTTAGGTATCAGCCTCGGAGTGAGAATCAGAGTTTAAGTATCGATGGAAAAAGGGTGAGAATCAGAATTTAGGTACTGATCTCGAGAGAGTGAGATTTGAAACTTAAGTATCAGACCTGAAAGAGAATGGAAATTTAAGTATTGATCTCGGATGAGAGACGAAATTTAGGTACCGACCTCGAAGGAAGAGAACTGGAATTTAAGTACCAGTCTCGAAATTTAGAATTGAAATTTAGGTATCAATTCAAAAGAGAATCGAAATTTAGGTATCGATCTCGAATGAGAGTCGGAATTTAGGTATCGACCTCGAAGGAAGAGAACTGGAATTTAAGTACCAGTCTCAGAAATTTAGAATTGAAATTTAGGTATTAATTCAAAAGAGGATCGAAATTTAGGTATCGATCTCGAATGAGAGTCGGAATTTAGGTACCGAACTCGAAGGAAGTGAACTGGAATTTAGGTACAAGTCTCAGAATTTAGAATTAAAATTTAGGTATCAATTCGAAAGAGAATCGAAATTTAAGTATCAATCTCGACCGACCTCGAAGGAAGAGAACTAGAATTTAGGTACCAGTCTCGGAATTTAGAATTGAAATTTAGGTATCAATTTGAAAGAGAATCGAAATTTAGTTATCTATCTCGAATGAGAGTCAGAATTTAGGTACTGACCCCAAAGGAAGAGAACTGGAATTTAGGTACCAGTCTCAGAATTTAGAATTGAAATTTAGGTATCAATTCGAAAGAGGATCAAAATTTAGGTATCGATCTCGAATGAGAGTCAGAATTTAGGTACCGACCTCGAAGGAAGAGAACTGAAATTTAGGTACCAGTCTCGAAATTTAGAATTGAAAATTTAGGTATCAATTCGAAAGAGAATCGAAATTTAGTTATCGATCTCGAATGAGAGTCAGAATTTACGTACCGACCTCGAAGGAAGAGAACTGGAATTTAGGTACCAGTCTCGGAATTTAGAATTGAAATTTAGGTATCAATTCGAAAGAGAATGGAAATTTAGGTATCGATCTCGAATGAGAGTCGGAATTTAGGTACCGACCTCGAAGGAAGAGAACTGGAATTTAGGTACCGATCTCGGAATTTAGAATTGAAATTTAGGTATCAATTCGAAAGAGAATCGAATTTTAGGTATCGATCTCGAATGAGAGTCGGAATTTAGGTTCCGACCTCAAAGGAAGAGAACTGGAATTTAGGTACCAGTCTCGGAAATTTAATGAGAAATGGGAACTGGTTCCAATCTCGAAGATTTATCTGTATGAAGGGGGACCCGGTCTCATGCCATCAGAACCAAATCGAACAAAGTTTGTGGCTCCGTGTCAATAGAACTAGTCGATCCTCTAAGACACAGAAGAAAGAGAATTGAAAGGAGCTGGTAAGTGTACCAAGCTGAAAAGAATTGACTTAGCAATAAGTCAAGGAAAATATTCAAATTTTAAAAGAGTTTCAAACAAATTTTGATTGAGAGAAGAACTGAAAGGTTTGAATCAGAGGATTCAGATCAGAATTCAATTTATGGTTTAGATTCATTTTGTTTGTCCTTTAACGATCCCGTTTTTTTTTATTTTTGTTATTTATTTAGTGTTCATGTGAATTTGAAATTCATTTTAATATTCAGATTTTTAGGAAAAATTCTCATTTATTTTCTTTTCTTTTCTGTTCTTCATTCAAAGTTCATTTAACTCTAATGGCGTTTCCCAATCAATTTGCACAAAAAGAGGTGAAGGAAAATTACGACGTAGTCATTTTCATTCCAACTTGCTGAAAGTACATCATACAACTTGATCTAGTCATGATGACATTTTCCTCAGAAATTTTATGTCTCATACAATCCATGTAAATCCAAAACGGATTGTGTAAGATTCTTGTTGATCCATCCAAAAGCGTCTGTCAAAAATCCATGTCTGAATAGTAAGAAACATGGGTAATAACATCACCTTCCAAGCCACCCTTGGCAGGAGTGCCGCATGGATGTGCATTGGAGGTGTGTTATTTCCCATCTAACTCACAGATCGTATGGCCGGAGACTCTTCAATTATGGATCTGGCTGAAAGTGGTAAGGCATTTTTCTGTCGTCCATTCTTCTAAAAGTAACTGAGATCCGCTCCACAGACACTCCTGGAATGCAATGCTTCGCAACGTCTGCTCCGTTTCCTTTTAACACCCGGACGGAACCTACCGGTAGTGGTATCTCCATGGCCCTCGGAACTCACCGGGGCCTGCAATCCGGAGGTCAGATCCGAACATGATGTTGCATTGGTTGACGAATGACACTGTGCAGAAGGGTCTAACAAAGTCATGATGGTCTATATGCGGAGGTATGCAGTTGCCTTCCTTATAGATGTTGATAATGCAGCTATTTGGTATGCAATCTGCAGGCAGTACCCTCCATGTTATCATCCTTTTCACCATTCTCTTGATGATTCTTGGCATTGGATCCACCTCAATGCGACGGAGTATCCCTGGTGGATTTTCTTTCCTGTCTGTGGAAAAATTGTAGCAACATCCGCATTGGATTGTAACTCTTCCCTTTCCTGGCATCCATCTTCAGGGTTTTGAATATGTCTTTTCTCTCAGGTGACCAGCTCGACCCATTTTCTGTAATTCAAGGATGTAATCTACAATTTGTTGTTGCTCATAATCTGAGAAAACTTCTGTATGGAGCTCGAGGCCTTTAAAGATGTTGACCCTCATGTCTCCAATTCTTTCAAAATATTCAAAGGTTTTCTTCTCAACTAATTGCATTTTCTCCAGCTTGTATTCCGGGATTATCTGAAGTCCTTGGTGTCTAGTAACATACTGCGGGATGTATGGCTCAACCCCAACACGTTCTTCTGAATGTCTCGGCTCCTCGGGATAGTCTCCGTAGGGACATCCTCTGGGTTTGCTTTCACAATAAGACTCTTTGGATCCGGTACATATGCTTGGCGTCGAGGTACCGACTCTATCTATGCTTTTCTTGGTATTTCTTTTATTTGTTCCGACCTTCTTGGAATTGACTTTCTTCTTCCTGGTTCTTGAAGAACCAGTCTCCTTGGAGTATTTGTACTAACAGTATCCACTGTCTGTTCATGTTGATCTTCTGCTAACTTGGTCAACATTTTGTGAATGCGACGATTCTTATTTCTTCGCTGGGTAGCAGTGAGATTAGCTCTTCTTACCTCTTGAATTTCTGCGGGCGCGGTGCTGACAAGCCTACCCTCTGTTGTGGAAACCATGGACTTAACTTTCTTATCTTCTCTGGTTGCATGCGCGGAATTTTCTTTTCTTTTCTTGTTGCTGGATTGGTGGCTTGTGCCACCCATTTTCATCACTGTCTGGCTGTGAAGTTCTTCTCGATCAACTGGGATCCAATCATTTTCTTTGTATTGTAAGCCGGTTGGTGTGAAGTCTGACTCAATCTCTATCACTGCTCCATCCCTCACCCTCTTTTCATCAAGTGCTAGACTCACGCCATTTCTAAAGTTTAGAACCAACCGCTCGTTCGACATTTCCCTGCGAAAAAAATAAGGAAAGGATCAGGGGTTGTACTAAGAACAAGAACAATAAGAAAAACACTTAAAAATTCTTATTCACTTCTTTTAAATTTAAAGGAAGTAGGAAGAGATGAGGAAATATCAGGAATGAATGGATTTAAGAGGAAAATTGATATTTTATTATTATGATTTCCCATGTTTTCTTTTTAACATTTTCGTTGATGAGATTTTTTTATCATCCATTTTATTTTGTTTTGGGTTCGGACCTAGTCACAAAGTGATTACTTCACCCGTGTTTCTAGGGATAAGATTCTATTTTAGAGGCCACCCTTCGAAACATCAGGTTGCGTAATACTTCTTTAAATACCGTCCATTGATTGGAAACATGGGTCATTCTCCGCGACAATTCATAAGCTGGTAGGAACCTCCTGAGTAGACTGTCTCAACCACGAACGGCCCTTCCCATGTTGGTTCAAATTTACCACCTATCTTGCGATGTGCAAGAATAGGTCTTCTGAGAACAAGAATTAAGTCACCAACTTTGAAAGTTCTTGGGCGAACCTGTTCATCATGGGCCTGGATAATCTTGGCTTGATACAATTCCAAATTCTGTTGCGTGGAAAGTCTTTTCCCTTCCAAGCTTTCCAGCTCTTCTAATCGTAGTCTGGCATTTTCTTCTGTAGTGATCTTTTCTGCAACTGCAATTCAGAGTGACGGAAGCTAAACTTCCAGGGGCAAGACGGCCTCAAACCCATACACTAAAGCGTAAGGCGTAGACTGAGTAGGAGTCCTAAAAGTCATCCTGTATGCCCACAAGGCTTCTAACAACTTCTCGTGCCAATTTCTCTTATTGTCGTCCAAAGTTTTCTTTAAAATTTGAACGAGAGTTTTATTAAAAGCCTCGGCCAAGCCGTTTGCTCTTGGGTAGTAGATCGTTGAGTATCTCCAATTGTTGATAAAATTATTGATCTTTGTACTTTTGAATGCAGACCCATTATCTGAAATGATTCTGCGCGGTACCCTAAAACGGTACACAACTTGGTTCTTGAAAAACTGTAGCACGTGGTGTGCCTTCACTTCTTTGAGTGGTATAGCTTCTGCCCATTTAGAAAAGTAGTCCGTAGCCGCAAGAATGAAGCGATGTCCTCTTGAAGAAGGCGGTTCTATCGGACCCACTATATCCGTGCCCCAACACTCGAATGGCCACAACGCGATTGCTCGGATGTAGCACATTCTGGAGGTCGGTGTAGAACCACTCCTTACACATGCACTCGGTGACAACTTTTGGTAACTTTCATACGGTTGGTCATCATTGAGGGCCAGTAATACCCAAGTCTTTTAATCTTCATTTTCATTTTCAGACCCGACTGATGAGCGCCACAAAGTCCTGAATGCACTTATTTAACGATTTCACGAGCCTCGGACCCGCTCAGGCATCTTAGCCACATCTGAACAAAAGACCTTCCGTATAATGTATTGTTTATTAATGCGTAAGACAGAGTTCTTTTCTTGATTTGATGGGCTAACGACTTATCGTCCGGTAGGTTTCCTGTCTGCAAGTAGTCTATTATTAGCCGCCGCCAATCTTCTGTATTTTCTGTCACTGCTGCAATTGTTTCTTCTGCTTTTTATGTTGATTTGTGTATTGTATCCATGTCGAGCTGTGATAGGACCTGTTGTCCTTGAACTGACACTTCAACTGACTCATCCTGCAAGAAGGAAAATTCCTTTGCAAGGCGGGCTAGCGCATCAGCGAGAGCATTTTCTTTATTGGGAATCTTGTAGATTGTTACATTTGGAATTTGTTCCAACAATTTCATGCTGTACTGAAAGTACTGCTCGAGTCTTGTCTTTAAAATTCTATACTGTCCGGTGACCTGTTGAATGATCAACTGAGAATCTCCGTAGATTTTGATGTCTGTTATTCCCATCTGAATGGTTAATTCCAATCCGGTTATAAGGGCTTCGTATTCTGCTTCGTTGTTTGTACACGGTTCTGTTAAGTGGTAGGAGTATTTTAACATCCCCCGCTTCGGTGTTATAAAGATTAGTCTGATTCCTGCCTTATCGGGTACTATCGTTTGCAATTCTTTGTTCTTCTGTGCTGAGGACGCACCGTCGAAGTATAGTTCCCAACGTCGATCATCAGGGTCTTCTAGGCTCATTATCTGCTCATCGTGCAAATCGTCGTCGAGAGGCGAATCTGCCAGTAAAGGGTGTGCTGTGAGGAAGTCTGCTAGGACTTGTCCCTTTATGGGGCGAAGAGGAACAAAAGTTATGTCGAATTGCAATAGTATCATCGACCACCTGGCAAGTCTGCCAGAAAGCGTCGGTCAGGTCATCAAGTATTGCAACGGATTAACTGTCGAAATAAGGTTGACCTTATGAGAAAGCATGTAATGCCTGAGCTTTTGAGTGGCGAAGATCAGGGCCAAACAATGTTTCTCAATCGGAGGAAACTTTACTTCCGTCGGGATTAGACGACGGCTTAAGTAGTAGAGAGCATTTTCTTTCCCCTCACCATTGACCTGGGCTAGCAGGGCTCCAAGGGAGTCGTCTAAAGCCGCGGTATAAAGTATCAACGGTCTACCTGAGACTAGGGCTGCTAAGATAGGAGGTGTCATTAAATATTGCTTAACGTCCTTGAAAGCCCTCTGGCATTTCTCATCCCAAACGAACTTTGTGTCCTTTTTAACTAATGCCAAGAAGGGCTGACACATATCTGACAAGTTCGAGATAATGCGTCGAAGATATGCCAACTTCCCTTGAAAGGATCGTAGTTGTTTCAAAGTTTTGGGAGGAGGCATTTCTAAAATAGCTTTAATCTTTTCTGGATCGATTTCAATCTCGCGATGTCGGACAAAAAATCCTAAGAATTTCCCGGAGTTGATGCCGAAGGCGCATTTTAAGGGATTCATCTTAAGGTTATAATGTCTGAGTCGCTCGAAAACAATTCTCAAATCATACAGGTGATCTTCCTTCTGTTTGCTTTTGATGACCACATCATCCATGTAGCTCTCAATTTGGTTGTGAATGAGATCATCAAAAATCTTCGTCATCGCTCTTTGGTATGTTGTTCCTGTGTTCTTTACTCTGAATGGCATTACTGTGTAGCAATACACTCTGATTGGTGTTCTGAATGCCGTGACCTTTTTGTCTTCTGTTGTCATCTTTATCTTGTTGTATCACGACGATCCATCCATAAATAAGAAGATTTCATGCATCGAAGTGATGTCGATCATCAGTTCTAGTATTGGTAGTGGAAATTCATCCTTTGGACATGCTTTATTGAAATCTCTGAAATCCACACAGATTCTGATCTAACCATTCTTCTTTTTGACTGGTACCACGTTGGCTAACCAAGTTGGGTATTGTTCTTCACGGACAAATTTAGCATCTATTAGCTTCTTAACTTCGGCTATAACTTGTTACTCAATTTCAAGACGCATTCTCATGGGGGCTTGTCTGATTGGAACGGAAGTAGGATCCACTCCTAGCCTATGAACTGCGACTTCTGGAGCTAATCCTGGCATTTCGTTGTAACTCTAACCAAAAAAGTCCTTGAATTCCATTAATAGCTTGATTATGTTTTATGAGTCTTCTTTATTGAGTAAGGAGCTAACAAAGGTAGGCCTAGACTCTTCGCTAGTACCTAAGTTAACTTCCTTTAAATCGTCTATAGTAGATTTAATTTCTTCTTCGAATTCTGGTGGAGCGTCTCCGATTTGCGGATCTTCAAGATCTTCCGAGGCTTCTGCGATCTTCATTAGGTTCGCAAGTGACAACCAAGCAAAATCCCGTATCATCAACTGATCCTACTGTGCTGAATCCGAGACCATGTTTTGAATTAGGAGGCCGACCGACATTATTCCATAAAATTTCAAAGTGTTGTGATTGGCCTTTTGTCCATTGTCGAGGTAAGACACCACGTTGAATTAAATTTTGAACACAGGGAGAGTACCACTCAAAAGGTAGTTCCATTAATTCAGATGAAGTAACATCTTCAAATTGTACATCTTTTTCAGTATTGATTGGTTTAGTACCACCACCATGTACTTCCTTGACCACCATACCCTTGATCTTATTAGAATGGATCGGGGTCAGGGTCATAGTATGTACATAATGGTTAATCTTCTCGTACATTGATTTGTATTCTTCATTCCTTTCATCTTTGAGAGAGATCTTGAACTATGGTTTCTTCTGATTTATTGTTGTTGCTTCTTTCTTGATTTCTTTGTCCTCTTTAGTGCTATTCTCCTAAACAACATCGATGGCCGGTTTCTTCTGTCCAACTGTTCCAATGTTTCTTCCACGTCCTCGTCCCCAGCCTCGACCTCGGGTGCAAGTTCTGGAGAAATCTTCACCATCTAGCCGTACGGAAGTGGTGAGGAACTGTTGGACTAGAACTTCAGGTTCTTCATCGTCTCGAATTTCTTTTGCTTCATTTGGTATGGTATTTCTGGAAAAGATTGTTTTCTTCGGAGGCGCGTAGTAGGCCGCATCTTCATGAATTCCAATCTCGTGTACGGAGAATGGTTGCAAGTCACCTTTGATACTACTCTGTTCTCCTCCTTCGTAATACTTTATGCACTGGTGCAGAGATGACGGTACCATCCGGTTTTCATGGATCCATGGCCGACCCAGTAGAGCGTTGAACGATGACTCAGAATCAATTATGTAGAATTTTGCAGTTGTCTTTGCTAAATCACTGGTCTTCATTAGTAATGTTATCGATCCAAGAGCTCTTTCTCCTTTTTGATTGAAGCCTCTTAATAGCATCTTGTGCCGCTCGAGCTCGCGAGCATCAATTTCCAAATATGCTAGCGTCCGAAGATTCATTATGTTGATTGATGCTCCTGGATCAACCAACACTCTGGAGAGCGTAAACTTTCCAATAGTGACTGAAATCTATAACGGTCGGTTGTGACCTGCTGTTCCCAGTAAAAGATCATTGTCCATGAAGGTAACACCTCGCTGTTCTCTTAACGAGCAAACCTCGTAGAAGAAATTACCGGCCATTTGGGCTAAACAAATCTCTAGATCAAGTAAAGCCTTGATTAGAGCCTCCCTCAGCTCCTTTGACAGGATCAGAGCGTCGTATATGCTTAGTTTTGTTGGTAGCTTCCTAAGATGGGCTAGCACGTTGTAGTCTACTTTATTACCATGTTCCTCAGTCTCTTCCCGAATGTGTAATTCTTCTGCTGGTGTTGGCTCTTCCAGAGCAACCACCTGCTTTCCTTTATCCTTTGGACCCATTCTCGGGGGTAGAACTTTTCCACTTCTTAAATTTACTTCAGTTATTTCTTTTGAATTTGGTGTTGAATCTGCCGGTGTATCCTCTTGAATTGGAACAATTGGCTCTTCTGAAGTTGCTTCGGTGTCTGATGGTTCTAATTCTATCGTGATCGGAGCCCCTTGGAATTCACAAATGGACTTGTTGCTTGTCGAGCTTTCGTAGCCTCCTTTGTGAACATCTTCTTCGTCGTGGTCGAGGTTATGTATGATTTGAGAATTGTTATTTGTATTGGAATCGAGATCCGGATTAAGCAGGTTGTCTCTAGCTACGTGATCGTTAGAAACAGTTAAAACGTAGCCAACGCCACATCCCTTATCATTATAAGATCCCGCCGGAGCGAGCAGATAATCATACAGAGTCAGGAGTTCGAGGGATTTCTCCCCCGAATCGAAATAACCATCCTAGGATAAGCAGCCCCTAGTCTACCCTTCGGAGCCTCGGTCTTCTTTTCTTCCACGATCTTCTCCTCCTTCTGGGGTGATTCTTCAATCGCAAGTGATAGTGCCAGCTCGACAGGTTTTAAACCCTGAGTTGAAGCGCATACCGAAGCGGTCTGGATGTGATCCAAAATTTTCTTCGATGATCTTGTCCAGATGGTACTCCATCCATCATAAGTCGTGTTTGGGTTTATTAGAACAATGGGATCCATGGAAATAACGTTGACGGAACCTCCTTTCTGGGGTTCCTTCATGTATTCCTTTGGAATCATTATGTTCCCTTTTCGGATATTGTCATCAAGCCAACTCTTGAAAGTGATGCAATCCTCTATCTTGTGTCCGAGCATCTGGTGGTAAGGGCAATATTTCAGATGATCTTTCTTATTGACTTCCTCCGGCTTCTTGGGCTCTGGCAACTAAAAATTTGGTGTCTTCATTAAGCTGCGGAACATCTTCGCTACTGCTTCAGTTTTGAATGGATATTCTTTATTTAGAAGTTCTCTTAAGGTACGCGATGAACGTGGTTGTTGTTCATAATGCTGAGGCGATTGATAGCTCAGACGAGGTTGCTGATAGCCGTGCTGAGGTTGCTGATAGATCTATTGAGGTTGCTGATAAGTCTGTTGTGGTGGTTGATAACTAGGCTGTGGTCATTCTGGCGATATCTGCATTGGCTGCTTGCTCTTATCTACTACCGCGACTATCCCAAATTTCTTTTCAAATGTTTTCACGGGCTTCTGCTTATCATTCTTGTCCACAAAACTTAACTGCTTTGCTTCTTCTTGCAAGCTCCCGGCCTTGCTAAGCAACTTCTCGAAAGTCTTGATTGTAAATCCTTTAAGGAGAAATGCTATCGGGCCATGGATACTCTTGAGCAAGATGCCGATTGCATGTTGTTCTTGAAGCTGTGGTTCACACTTCATGCTTAAGTTCCTCCATCGAAGTATGTAATCCACTAAAGTCTCGTTCGGCTTTTGTTGCTCCACCACTAGATCACTGATAGTGATGTGGTGCTGAGCCCCGACAAATCGTTTAACGAAGAGATTCTCCAGTTCTGAAAAGGTCTTTACTGAACCATTCAGCAATTCTACATACCAGTAGAAGGCAATCCCTGACAAACTGCTGACGAATTGACGGAAGAGTAAATCATCACTCCCACCGGCATTGCAGCAACTAGCAAGAAAATGTGCAACATGTTGCCAGGGGTTTCTTGTTCCATCAAATGTCTTAAACAGTGGTGGTACGAAGCCTTTCGGGTATTGGAATGCATCGAACTCTATGGGGTAAGGTCTACCCGTCTGAATAGATGCTCCACTCTTGGATTGTGCTAAGGCTTCTCGCACCTGCTGTTCTACCATGCTCTTAATGTCCTTTTCTAGAATCATTCTTTATGCTTGATCTTTCTTTTGGTTTTTTGTATCCGTTGACGGATGTGATCTCTTTTCCTCCATCTACAATATGGATAATTTCTGGGGGTGTCTCTTTCTGAGGTTGTACCTGACTCTGGAGAGTGGCTAAGGCAGCAGCCATCTCTTCCATCCTCTTTGCCATTTGGGAAATTATGTCATCTCTCTCCCGAATCTTTGCTCTCATCACTTCCGGTTCATCTCTTTCCGCAGCTACCGGAGCACCTTGCGAAGCTGATGATGCTCGTGTCTCAACCATGTTGATCTCGGCATACTCCTCATCCATGAACTCTGATGAGTCAACTTCATCTCCTAGTTCCTCTTCTCTTTCTTTTGCTGACCGTCGGATGTCGGTGCTTAATTTGTCCATGGCATCCTCTAATGGCCTTTTTAGCATGGTCTCGCAGTCGTTTCGTGACGGTTGTTGAACTTCCTTCCCGGGAGTCCCCTTTATTGCAATAGCACTTTCTTCTGATTCAAGTCTCCTGACGAGACTTTTCTTCTCAGGACATTGTTTTAGTCTTAGCTCACCAGTAGTAGGTCGCCATACCATCCTTCTTGCAGCCGGAAGCCTAGGACTGGATGATCTGTCGGCTATATGCTGGAAGGTGGTATCCTCTCTAATTTGTAGACCCAACACAACAACGGGTGAACGGGCTTTTATTTTCTTCTTAGGTTTCTCTGTGGCAGCAGCAGGCTCTATTCGCGGTCCGAGGCGGGATTTAGCTGGCACCCGTCCTATCCTTCTTAAGATTTCTGACACAGGGCATCTTTCTTTCTTTGCCAATCCTTCTATCACAGCTTGCAGCCGAGTCAATGGCGTAGTTTTAACCCTTTTCCTCTTATAATTATTGTAGTATACAGGTCGGGGTAATACAGCAGCGATCCTACAGACATTCTCTTTATCTAATGCTGGAGAGAGAGGGTGGAACATGCTCCCTTCCAACAGAGGTATATACTCAGGCAGTTCTTCTCTTTCCTCAGGAATTTTTTCTAGAAAAGCAACTTCAGCAGCTTTGGCTTTCTCAATTCTGGCAATCTTTCTGCTTCTATTTCTCATTTGAGTCCGAGTTAGGGGTGCAACTCTTGAACTGGACATAATCTCAAAAACAGCTGGTATTGTAGCAAAATCTGTACCCTCTACGGTGACAGGCTCATCACGGACTTGGATTTCCTTCCCCTTCGATGCGGCGAGAAGTCGGGGTAGGTGCGGAGATGACTAGACCAGGTGGGGTAGAGACAACAGTCCTCCTACGAACAGTAATACTCCTTTCAGCCGGAATCCTTTGCAGAGGAGGGAATTCTTGAGTCGATTTCAGATTGAACTCAATCACGGGCTTTTCAGTTTCTGACGCTTTGTCCATTAGTGTGAAGAGAGTGACGTCAGCGAACTTGACATCTGTGTTACCGAATCCTTGTCCGAAACGGATGATTCCATTGTTGGGCAGCTCGTCCTTGTAAACGACGAAGTCCATTCCATTGGTGAAGGAGAAGATTAGCTTTGGGGCAGTCATTTTCTGCAGGGCAGATTCCACATGTCAGTCCCGAATTATGCTTCTTTTCGTCGTAAAGTTTAGGATGAAAAAGAAAGAGACCGAACACATTTTCATTTATCTCAGTGTATTTGTGATTTTTAAAAGAGATTGTTTATCAGGAGGTTCGTTTGTTAGAAAGAAAATGATTAAAGGAAAGAAAAGGTTATAGAAAAGGTAAAGGGCCCGTTTTAGAATTGGAAAGGAAGAGAAAGTCCTATGCAAGACTTCTCGACTCGAAGGACCGCTCCTAAATTAACACCTATTGGGGGTCCACCCCACCTCAGAAAAGAGGCAAAAGGATCTCGGAACCTCTCCGTTTAGGGGTGTCTAAACAGTGGCTCCTAAATCTGAGAGGAGTTGGCTATACTCATTCAAGACAGAAATGAATGGGGTATTCCAACGGAAGAATTGTAGTTTTGGTCCACTAGGGATATGGACACACTGTCGATTTACAAAAGCAAAACCATCTAATTAAAATGGAGAAAGGAACTATTCCCCAGCGGAGTCGCCAGAAGTTTTCGGCATATTTTTAGGTTAAGTGTTGTATTTAAAAAAAAAGGGGTCGCCTACAGAAATTGTCGGCGAATTTTAGATTTTAAATTTAATTTAAATATATATATATATATATATATTAGAAAGTAGTATTTGATTTTGAAAATAATTTTAAATTTGAAAATTTTAAGATATGAAATCAAACTGATCTCATATCCCGAATAATTTATATAAATGAGCACCACACCACAAACTGTATATCTATCCCGGAGAATAGACACACTTCTTGATGATGGGGCTCGATTAAATAAACTAGAAGATTTGTGACATCCATTTTGTTTGCGATCCAATTTTATAAGCCGATAAGTTCCACTACTTAATATAAAGGAATTAAGCAGGGTTTATATTACCTGGGTTCTTAAAGTTCCCTATAAGGGCAAGCCCCTATAGTTAATTATATCTTAATTGACGGGAATCATTTAAGAAAACTCTTGACAATAATCAGTGGTTTTGCTCTCAAGAATTTCAAAGTTTAAGGTTTTCAAAGGATTTGAGTTTTGGAAATTTTAATAGGGAATGGATCAAATTTAGAACAGTTATTTTCATGAATCCAAAGGAAGATAAGTAGGAGAAGTTGAGGATCCAAGAAGAATCTTCGCAACTTCCCAAACTATCCTATTGTTTGGCTTTAATTTGGGAATTTATTTAATATTGCAATCCTGCCAATTTTAATTAATTAGGACTTATATTTGTATGACATGATCATACGAATAGCCTTGAAGATATGAGGGTTTATGTCGTACCAAACAACTACCTCGGAATCTTAAGACTGGTTAGGGCTTAATTTGTATAACATGATTATGCAAATGCCTAATGAAGAGTTGAGGATTTATGTTGCACTAGGCAAACCACCTCGAAGTCTTATGGCTTGGTTATTTAATTCTAAGAAAGTGTTGTTGAAGTAGATCCGAGTTTTGCTAATGACAATGGTCGAGCTGCCCACCATGCTCCGAGCTCCTTGTTGTTGCAGAGGTTTAGTTTTAGAAGTCATAAATCAGGAGATGAGAGAAGTGTTTTAGTTTAGAGAAAAATCTTAAAATCCAAGTGTTTTTAATATTTTAATTAAAATAAATATTAAAGTTATTTAAATAGAACCGATTAAGATCTCACGATTTCGTCATCCCGACACCGTTATTTTCATTGAATTCACTTAGTCCAGATGAATTTGCTAAACCCAACTGAATAAGTTCCACACTTTCATTTAGATCGTGGGAAATCCCATTAGCAACACGTGGGTTACATCATACGAGGTATTCCCGATCATTCAATGAGACGTTTTAATTTAGTTGTGATTGTAGTTTTGTTGTTCTGTTTGTTATTAAATTTTGAGTTGTTTTATATTTTGCAATGTTGTGGCGATGAATTTTATCTTGCAATGACTTTTAATTTAGTTTTGGTTTCAGTTCAGGGACTATCCTAAAGGTTTTTGTTTTCATGCAACAGTTTTATTTATCATGCAAGAAAAGTAAAGTACAGTGCATGTAAGTAAATTGCAATAAAGTAAATTGCAATAAAATAAAAGCGTACCTGGAGGGTCTTCCCGTCATGCCAAGCTGCACATAAAACACATGTTAAGGCATTTAAATATTTTAACAGATACCTAGGTAAAGCTAAGGGAAGGGTTTTGGTTGTCTACCAAATTCCTAATCCTATAACTAGTCATCTCCTATGACATCTAGGTTCTTGGTTTGGTTTTAAGGATGATTTTCTTCATCAAAGAACAATCAGATTCAATTGTTCTTCTAAAACATCCCGTCATATTGAGGAAGTGCTTAGGACGAGTCCTAAACATCTTTTCAATATTTCTGGGATTGTTTTGAGTCCAAGTAAATTTAGTTTCACAGGTGAATTAATCATCTAGGAGTTTAGTTAAACTTTGTTTCTTACTCAATGAACTTAGGTATTTGATTACCTGATGAATGAAGTGACATCTCACTTAATACTCTATTTAAGAGTTATAATAATTAAAGCCTTTAAGGGCAAGTTGGTTTATCGAGAATTTTAATCATAATTAATTAAAAGTTTGAGTTAATGGTTTAAAGTGTTTTAATTTAATTATTGGGTTTTAATTAATAATTTTAAGTTTGGAAGAGTGTTCAAATTATTTTAGATTTGATTTAAATTTTTACACTTTCAATTATCTTGGTATTTCAGATTGATATTCATGTTTTAAATTTACTTAGATAGATAGAGGTATTGAAATTATTGATATGTTTTGAATTAATTCTTAATGATTTCATTTAGGTTTGTTGTTAAATGATTTTAATTTAATTTAATTCAATTTCATTTTAATTTAATTTTATTTTATTTTATTTAATTTTAATTTAATTTTAATTTTAATTTTATTTAATTTTAATTTAATTTTAATTAAATTAAATTAAAATTTAATTTAATTTAATTTTAATTTTAGTTTAACTTTAATTTTAATTTAATTTAATTTAATTTTAGTTTTAATTGTTAATTTGGATTATTATTTTAATTTTTAATTAAGAACTAAATATTGTTAAAGTGATTTATTTAGGGATTTTAAAATTAAAGAATTAATATCCTTTTAATAATATCCCTATTTTGATAATTCAAATTTCAAATATATCCTTTCCAAAAATTAAATTATTTAATTAATTAAAGTTTCATTTTTGATATTTTCAAAGTGTTAATGGGTTTCTACCCCTTAATTTCCCTAAGTTTCAATCACCGAAGAGAAAGTTAAAATCAAATATTTTACCCCCCCCATTTTGATTAAACCTAAAGTTTTAATTAAGGGTTAAAATTTTTTAATTACCTTTATGCCCTTTTAAGCTTGTTTATTTCATAACACACTAAATTGAGCTCAAATGAATTTGAAATTTTTATGTCACCTCACTCACATATCAGTTAAGACATTAGAGGAGAAAATGTGATTTTTCTGGGTTTAATTTATTTATACAATTATTTTTAGTAGAAAATAGGGGTTTTCCAAGAAAATTCAACAACATGACCAACGAAAGGTTTTTGCCCTTAAGAAAATTATGAGATGTTCTTAATGACCAGAGGACCACTTGGACCAATTTTGGTGATTTTTTTAATTATATTTTATTTATTATAAGTATTTTGAGTTTTAGAGTATTAATTAATTATAAAATAAAATTAAAGTTGAAAATGGATTTTATATTTTTCTTAAATATCTCTGACCTCATGGAGTTCAAAGGAATAAATTTTATAATTTTCTAATTTTTGCTAGATTTATTAGAATTATTTTAGTGAAGAAGGTTGAAAATTCATTTTTTAATATTAAAAATTACATTAAGCATTTAAAATTCAATATCTTACCCTAGGGGGGTAGAAAAAATATTTGGTTTGTTCCTAAGTGATTAGGAGTCAAAATGTGACATTTTTATGATTTTTAATATTTTTGTGATTTTTATTATTTTTTAATTATTAAAATATTAAAATATTATGGAAAATCAACTTTTTTAGAAAATTCCCATTTTAATTTTCTTGAACTCCCCTGATATCAGAGAAGCTCCAAAATCATTTTTGTGAATTTTTGGAAAGTATTTTTGGAGTTATGAATTTTTAAATTTCCATTTATCTTATGAGGCTTAATCAATCCATTTGGTGGGGCTAATCAAGTCCAATTGGTTTCAAAATTCTATGTAAGGTTCCTCTGACCCTAATGAGTAATGGAGAATTATTTTCAAGTCAATTTGATGTGTGGTTAACTCTAATTAAATCAATTTCAATTTTAGGGGTTTAGGCCAATTAAGGTTATTTTGTATGAACTAACTCAAAATATATTTTTCATAGAGTCCTCTGGTCCTAAGGAGCATCACCAAATTTTCCTAGAATTTATTTTACAACATGCTAATTATTGGAATCAAAATACCTAAAACAGTGACATGAACTTGAAAATTCAATAACTTTTCACAGAGATGGCCTCTGACTTTGAAAAATTCAGGGAATGTTGTCAAGATCAGAGGCTTCAAAAGCCCTATAGTCTCATGCCATGGTGAATTGTTTATGTAAATGAAGAATCAAAATACTGAAAACACTAAATAAATTATTAAAAATAAAATACTCATTTAATTAATTTGATTTCTTTTCCACATTATTCTCCTCTGTTCACTGAGCAAGAATGTATTTTTATTTTATTTTTGTAATTTTTCTATGCAAAGATATGAATTTTCTAAGTTTTGGGTATTTAATTAATTCTGAAAATAGGGATTTATCTACTTATCCATGCGGCGCCGCGTCAACCTCGGCAGCTCCGAAACCCCTACGTGTCGAGCTCCCATTCGATGCCGCCACTTGAGTCAGCAGCCACGCGTCTCACGGTTCATGTACCATTGCGTCGTCCGACTTGATCTCAATCGTCCACTCGATACACGTGTGATCCAACGACTCCAGGTCATCATCAAAGACTGGTGTGCACCCGTGACTGTCCACACTAAAACACTAAGATCTCACTCGATTCTCAATGGATTTTCGTGTTCTTATGCTCTATGGATTCGTCTTGAAGCGACGAACACATCCATACCATTTATAGGCTATGAAATTAATCTAAACAAAATGGAGAATCACTAGAAGCTCGGGAGGAAGAATGAGTTCATACCTTTGCTTAGAGAAGTGAAGCTTCGATCTGAGAGTTGTGTCACCTTCGATTGAGTCCAGTCAAGCTCCAGATGAAGTCTCTAGCTCTGGGGAATTGTCTAAGTATGAAAGTGACCAAGGCCGATCACAAAGCTTGGAGGCCGGAAGCAGTGGTCGGCCCGGTGAGGGGCTTTTGGCTGGGAACTTCTCCTCTTGGTCAGGTGAAGGTGTAGGACCAATCAATTTGGAGATTGGCTCACTATGGTGAAGTGTCATGTTTTTTGGGTGGATTTTTAACTCAGAAATTGAGCTCACAGAGAGGGTTTTAGGGATAGATTTCAGTGGGGATCAAGTTCTCTATGTATGGAGAGGGGTCTGGAATGATTTTGGCAGAGTTTTTGTAAGGTTTGGTTCAACTCCCTATTTGGCCGACAGGTGGTGGTGTTTAAATAGGAATGGCTGGAGGGCTTCCTGGGGGGTTCAAGGCTGGGATCACTCGCTCGTGGAGGAGAAGAAGAGCTTCAGGTGGCCATTGGGGTTGGGACAGTTCGACAGATGAGTTTTGAATTTTTTGCTCACATGGAGCTCTAGAGCCATGGGGTTTTCCTGCAACTGTGGTGGTCGGCCGGCCGAGGTCAGTCACCATCTTGACAAGTGGGGTCAAGGTCGGGATTTGGTGAACTCAATCGGCTTTGGACATGTGTAAAGTGGTTTGATTTAAATGGTATGGGGAAAGGGCTATTTTAGGCTTGGTTTGGTCAACTCATGCAAATGGGTTGGGTGCACCCTCCCATGACCCGGTTTTGGGCTTAGGGTATCATTTGGGTCGACTCGAATTGGAGTGGTAAAGTCTCCATCCATGGTGAGGTGGCTAAGCATGGTTTAGAGTGTAGCATAAATGAGGTTAAAAAAGTTTAATAAAGGGTTAAGAAAGAACCCCCTTCTCTTGCCATTAATGGCTTGGTGAGGTGGAAAGTGGCTTCCATGGCTTCGTATGTGGCTTATGCATGGCTTCATGGCTCCATGTGGCTTGGGGCAAAACTTGGTCAATTACATGAAAAAGGGTTTTGAATTTGTAGACATTTTGATGGAAAATTTCCATGGGGCCACATTTGGTTTGTTCAAATGATGAAATAAAACTTAGGGGGGTGATTTTATCAAATGGATGACCAATGAGGATGTCATATGGGTTTTGAAATAAGTTTTGGGCCTTTTGAA
This sequence comes from Papilionanthe hookeriana x Papilionanthe teres, assembly GCA_022702705.1. NCBI lineage: Eukaryota > Viridiplantae > Streptophyta > Magnoliopsida > Asparagales > Orchidaceae > Papilionanthe > Papilionanthe hookeriana x Papilionanthe teres. Next base: position 147,016,190 of record CM040423.1, read on the forward strand.
TTTTGGTGAAAATGGGCTTTTAAAGGGTTTATGGAAGTGGGCTTTTAGATTTTAAAATGGGATTTTGGATGAAAGTTTTGTGAAGGACCATGCCAAATAAATGTTGGGTTTAGTTTAGGGAGGTGTCATGAGTGGTTTGGAACAAGTTTAAAGTGATTTTGAATTGAATTGGGTTTAATGTGGGTCTTTTGGTAAAGGGGCCATAGTGGTTCAAATTGGGCTAACTTGGGTTAAGGTTGGGTTAAAGTTGGATTTGATGTAAAATTAATGTTAAGAAATGTTCATGGGAGTGTCACAAAGAGTTTTCAACTTTGGTTGGGCTCTAATTTTGGGATATGGGCCCATTTGGGTTAGGTTTGGGCTTAGGTCAATTTAAGGGATTTTGGTTTTGGGTTAGGTTTGGGTGGTCTTTAGGTTAAAATTTTGGGCAAATCAAGTTAGTGTTTTGTTTATGGGGGTGTTAGGAAGGCTTTATAAAAGATTTGGGGCCATTTGGAGTTGAATTGGATGGGTTTGAGCAAGGTTTAGGTCATGGGCCAAAATTGGGCCTTAGGCTTCAAATTGAAATTGGGCTCAAATGTCAATCAAATTGGACTTGGATTTGGTCTAAATTGATATTGGGGATGTTGATTTGAATTACAGAATTTAATTGGACCAAAATTGAGCTCAATTGGGGTGGTTTGGTTTGACATTGGGTTCACTTCGGTTTAAAATGGGCCAAAATGGGGGTTTTGGTAAAAGTAGGATAAATTGGCAAAATTAGCCCATGGTGTTGTTGAACAAAATGAAATTGAGAATATTTGGGATTTTCTTGAATTTTTTTGAGAATTTTCTGAATTTTTGCATTTTTGGGCTAAGAAGGGCATTTTGGGTATTTGGAGGGTATTGGGGGGTACTTTTGGAATTTTTGGTATTTTTTGGCTATGGATGATAAATTTGAGTGGGGGGAAATGTTTAGGATTGATTTTGAGGAATTTTGGGTAATTTAGGTGATTTTGTAAATTTTGGGTAGTTCCAAGGTCCTTTGGTAGGTTTAGTAGGTGTAGGGCCCCGGGGGTCAAAAATTAAAATTTTGGAAAAATGAAGATTGATCAAATTTGAGTAAAATGGAATCACTTTGGTTGAGCCATGAAGCCATATTAAGCCCATATGAGCTATGAGAGGACTCATTTGAGGCATTCACTATGTTGTTCCTAACCCTCTGACCTGTGGGCTTAGGGGTTAAGGACCATCCATGTGAATTACCTACATGAGTCAGGAAGTCAAGTTGGGTGAGAGTGTGGTTTTAGGACTTGGAATGTGTGCGAGAGTGTAGTGTATGTGGAAGTCAACCCTCACCAGACCAGGCCACCAAGGGTATTCCTAAGGCCAAAAGGTCCTATAGGGAACTCACCCTTTAAACCTCCACATTTGATTTCAACCCTCTAGGTGATTAGGGGTCTACAATCAAGCTTGTGGGGTTTGCAGGGAGTCAAGAGGTGTTTGAATTTCTAAAGGGTGGGCTATTCCTTTAAGATTAGTTAAAGGAAAAGCCTAAGGCTAGATCCTAAGTACTAAAGAGAGAAGCAAAAGACCTCATCAAAAATGAGGTCAACAACAGTGCCCGGGAAGGTTCTAGACCAATTTTTGGCGGTTTTAGGCCGAAGTTTGATGTATTTGGATGCTTTTTTAAAGGGGTGCTTATGGAAACTCTTCAAACTTCATCCATACTCTTTAAAATGGCAAATATAGGTTAGAAAAGAGATGATAAATAGAGAAAAAATGTGGAGAAAAACTTTGAGGAATGTTTAGGATTCTTAGATTAGGAGTAGAAATGTAGATTTCTACCCCTTTTGGAGAGATTGGAGAGGAGAATTTGAGAGAATTTATAAGAGATTTTGCTAGCATTGCATAGATCACCAGGAGACTTTATGGGAGAGATCTTTGCCTTTCTTTTAAAGGGAAAAACCTAAGTATTGTTCTTCATTATCTTATGATTTTGTAAACACTTACCTAGTGGATTTACTTTGGTTACATGAAGTTTCCATTGTGTTTTCTTCGCGCTTTGTGACGTATCTCTCTTACTTTTCCTTCTTCTTTGGAAATAGCAGCATGAGAAGATTATGCCATTATTTTCCTTTTACTTTTCTTTTATAATGAGTATAAATCATTTTTAGGATTTTGTGATGCATGGTAGAAGTAAATTTAATTATAAATGTGATAGTTTTTACTTGCACTTAATTTACATTGCAATTAAGGCCTGTTGTAATGTTAAAATTTGTTGTGAAAACATACTATCCGATAGGGTTATGCTTTTTATAATTAAGTACGAACCACATTCAAATTCCATGGATGGTGAAGTTCATGGGGATTGAATGCAAATAAATAGGGAAATAATATTAATCGGACGTAGAATTGGAGATTTTAGAGTGACAGGCTAAAATCCCCAATTTGGTCCTATTGTTTGGGTTCTGAAGTGTAGATTGTTAGTCCTCAGGCGAGGGGAACATGGGAGCTCCGAAGTGAGAGCCGGTATCCTCCCAGCCTAGCCGCAGATTCAGTAACCAAGCATAGGATTAGTCAATGTTCTTTATGCCTGGACCAAAGGGTAAAGAATATGATCGCTCTTATTTGGCACATACAATATTAAATGCATTTCATTCCTATATATTATCTATTTCATTACATAAGAATAGTAGTTTTTAATATCTCAAAATTCTCCATACCAACTCATCCAAAAAGGGTTATCTTTAGAATTATTATTTGCATTTAGTTATAGTTATTATTACATTTAACACTTGCATTTAGGAGTAGTTGCTAGATAAAACACAATTTTAATCGACATTCCAACCTAAGGAGTAATTGTAGTAGACTAGAATTTGATTAAAGACTTCTTACTTCACTTCCTCGTGGGATCGATACTGGGGTTTTTAAAGAAAACTCTATATTACTTGAAGCGATACGTATACTTGCGTAGTACCCATAATGTGTAAAGTATTATTCAAAATTTTAGATCATTTAAGATTTTGCACACTAGCCGCTATTTCTAAATCGGGTCAAGTTTTTGGCCATCTTTTGGAAGTTAATTTACTGCGTAATTGAAGTTCGGGTTAAGACCCACCAGGTACGCTTTCATTTTATTGCAATTTATTTACCAGCACTGAACTTCCTTCCTTGTAAAGCTTGCATGTTAGACAAGAATGTCACCCTGCATGAAAATAGAAACCTTTTGGGATAGCCACAAAACTGAAACCCAAAACTAAATTAAAAGTGACAACAAGATAAAATTCACCGCCACAATATTCAAAATATAAAACAACTCAAAATTTAATCATAAACAGAACAATAAAACTACAACTACAACTAAATTAAAACATCTCGTTGGATGATCGGGAATCCCTCAGATGATATAACCCATGTGTTGCTAATGAGATTTCCCACGGTCTAAATGAAAGTGTGGTTCGGTTGAGTTTAGCAAATTCATTTGGACTAAGTGAATCCGATGAAAATAATGGTGCCGGGATGACGAAACCGTGGGATCTTTATCGGTTCTGATTAATCAACTTTAAGATTTGTTTTAATTAAAATAGTAAGCCACCTCAATTTTCAACCTTTCTAAACTAAAACACTTCTCTCATCTCTTGATTTCCACTTTCTAAAACTAAACCTCTGTAAGAACAAGGAGCTTGGAGCACAGTGGGCAGCACAACCATCTTCATCAGCAAAACTTGGATCTATTTTAGCAAAACCTTTCTTAGAATTAAATAACTAAGCTATAAGATTTCGAGGTAGTTTTCCTAGTGCAACATAAATCCTTAACTTTTTGCTAGGCATTTTCATAATAATGTTATGCAAATTAAGCCCTAACTGGTCTTAGGACTCCGAGGTAGTTGTTTGGTACGACATAAACCCTCACATCTTTGAGGCTATTTGTGTGATTATGTCATACAAATATAAGTCTTAATTAACTAAAATTGGCAGGATTGAAACATTAAATAATCTCTTAAATTGAAGTCAAACAATAGGATAGTATGGGAAATTGCCAAGATTCTTCTTGGATCCTCAGTTTCTCCTACTTCTCTTCCTTTGATTCCCAAAAACAACTGTTCTAAATTTGATCTATTCCCTATTAAAATTTCCCAAATCCAATCATTTGAAACCTTAAACTTTGAAATTCCTGAGAGCAAAACCACTGATCATTATCGAGAGTTTTATTAAATGATTCCCGTCATTTAAGATGTAATTAACTATAGCGGCTTTCCCTTATAGGGAACTTTAAGAACCCAGGTAATATAAACCGTGCTTAATCATTTATATTAAGCAGGGGAACTTGTCGGCTTCTAAAATTGGTCGTAGACTAAATGGATCTCACAAATCTTTTAGTTGAGTCCGTCATCAAGTAGTGTGTCTATTCTTCGGGATAGATACACAGTTTATGATGCGACGCTTGTTTATAAACTATTTGGGATGTGAGATCGATTTAATTTCATATCTTAAAAATTTCAAACTTAAAATTATTTTCAAAATCAAATGTTACTTTCTAAATTATATATATATATATATATATATATATATATATATATATATATATATATATATATATATATTTAAATTAAAAAATGTAAAATTTGCCGACAACTTCTGTAGGTGAACCCTTTTTCTAAAATACAACACTCAATCTAAAAATATGCCGACAGACATAAGACTCGGTAGGCACACCTTAAACTGCTTTTCTTATTTTCCTTTTTAGCAATCAATTTTAATTACCTGCAAAATTATTTATATGCTGAAAGAACTAACATTTGAATGGGAGTGCCAGAAGCTGACAAATACACATTTACATTTTTTTTAGAATGCAATTTCCTTTCCTTTTAATTTACCGCATTTACTTGCAAAACTCAAGACAAACTTGCACATTAAACTAAAAACAAAACAAAGCAATTTTAAAAGTTAAATACTTTTTCAAAAAAAAAAAGATTACTAAATTTAATACACCCTCTTTGGATGATCGGGAATCTCTCGAAGGAGGAAACCTATGACTACTAACAAGATTTCCTTTGTTTAAATGAGCCTAACGACTTGTTTAGACTAAGTGAATCTAAAGAAAATAGTGGGGTCAGAGTGAGGGAACTGTAGGATCCTAACCGGTATCGCTTAATCAACTTAAACCCCTCATAAGATATTTAAACAAAAATAACAACAACAAAATGCACTTGGGTAAACCATTTGAACCTTAGACATTAGGAATGTTAGTTCAGTAAGGAGCTTGGAGCATACACCGTGGGCAGCACAACAAAGATGTACATAAGAACATCTTCAAGAGAGCAAACAAATCTACATCAACTAAACCATTCCCTTGAAATAAATAATAAGTCATAGGACTTCGAGGTTGTCTTCCTAGTACGATATAAATCCTCAACTGATCCTTAGCCCTTTGTACAATCTTGTTCTGCAATATAAGCCCTAACTCATTCAAGATTCTGAGGTTGTCGTTTGGTACGATGTAAATCCTCATATCTTCTAGGATATTTGTGTGATCGGTATCACACAAATCTAAGTCCTAAATAATAAAATTGGCAAGATGAAACATTAAATAATTTCTCTTCGAATTTGAAGCCAAACCAAAGGAAAGTTTGGGAAGTTATCGAGGTTCTCCTCAGGATTCGTGACATGCCCGAAATCTCTTCCTTTGGATTCCATAATAATTGTTCCCATTTGCATCTTTCCCATTTGAATTTCCTATGTCCGATCTTGAAAGACCTGACCTTCAAAACTCATGAAGACTACCTCTGATCTAAATTGAGAGTTTTCTTAGGTGACTTCGGTTGCTTAAGATGTAATTAACTATAGGGGCTTTCCCTTATAGTAAACTTTAAGAACCCAACTTAATATAAACCCTTTCTAATCGTTCATATAGATAGGGGAACTTGTCGGTCAACATAAAGGTTTCGCAGACCAAAATAAATGTCATAAATATATTAGTTTATGTAATTGAGCCTCACTATCAAGCAATGTGTCAATTCTTCTGGGTACATATATGTCTTGTGGTGTAGTGCTCATTTACTCAAAGTACCAAGGGTATGAGATCAGTTTGATTTCATATTTTCAAATTAAAATGATATTTTCTAAAATTATATATATTATATTAATTAAAAATATTTTATACCAGGCAATGGGATATCTATTCTGGCGACCGACAACCTCCAAAAAAATTTAATTATTTTTAAAGGCCGATAACTTCTGGCGACTCCGTTGGGGACTAGTTCTCTTTCCATTATGATGAGGAGATTTTATCTTTATATATTGGTAATGCGTCCATATCCCTCATGGTCCAGATTACCCTTATTTCATTGACATGCTTCGCCCATTACTTTCTTGCGAAGGTACGGTCGACTCTCTTTGATTCCAGAACCACTTTTTAACCATCATTATATAAAGGGGTTCATGAATCTTTAGGTCTTTCCTTTTTGTGGGGGATCGGACCCCCAATAGGTGTGTTGGTAAATCAATTTTACCAAAATAAGGTGCGCTGTGGAGTGGGTCCCGCATTGGGTCATGAACTTCACCTTTACTTCGTATCTTTTAGGTTAAATTTGTTACTCACAAGTCGAGCCAAATTCACGCATTTCTAACTTCTGCTTAAATTCAAAATCGTTTAAAACTCATTAAATTATCCATTAAAATTGGAAAACACACTTCAAATTTGAAAACAAAACAAAATGAAATAAAACGAAAACAGATAAAAAAATGTACCCAGTTAACAAAATAACCTTCGTTAATTTGTAGTGTTTACACTATGATAACGAGGTGTTGGCCATCGCTAACCTTCAGAATTTTTATTAATCGACAGTTACGATGTCAACTCTGACTCTGATTTTCTCTTGCAACTCACCTACCGGCCGAGAGGTTTGTCTCGCGGCACCCATGATCAAGTTTGAATCTGGGCTCAGTGAGTTCAATGTGGTGTTCGGCAAAGCCCCATTCATCATCGTGAAAGTTGCCACTCTAGAAATCCAAGATCCATCTGATGAGTTTGATTTGAAATTTTTCCAAGACTTTCCTTCCTTCAAGAAAGTGAAATTCACTGCCCCAAATCTAGCCAAGTCTGTCGTTTCAACATTTGTCAGATTTGCTGCTCTTGTTCCGAGGAGAGTCGTCACACCCACCGCTATCGAATTTACCGTCACTGCACCTACCATCCTGTCTGCTAAAGGGAAGGAGATTCTCTTTGATGAAGATTTAACTGATGAGTTTGCTACACTGTCGTTTCTATTAGAGTTTGGTTATACTTCAAAGGCTGTAACATTAACCAAGTCACCGAAAAGGAACCTCCACCAAAAGATTCTGAGGATCGTAAGGGCCTAAGCTGCCAAGTTAGATGCTGTTAAGTAGATTCCTCAGCTAGCGAAACTCAGTGAGCTTCAGACATCTCCTCTCCTCTGAGGGAGTAGGTTTTACCCATTGACAGAAACTAGTGGGGATGAGAGTCTTCATAAGATTGTTGCTTCTCTGCCGCTACATCATGGTCATGGTGATGAGAGGGAGTGACCCACTTCCGTCACTCGAGCCCGCAATGTAATTCAGAAGTTAACCGATAAAGAAGGATCTTTAGTTGTTAATTTACTTAAGAGAAAGGGCTGTGTCGTGTCGCCAAGAATGAGGAAAGAAATTTTTAGACAAAACTGAGCCACCCAACTGTTAAAGAGATCAGTTAGGGCACCGCCAATCTGTGTTGCTGCTAGACTCCATTTGGGAGGCCGTGTTGATACCATTGCTATTGCCAAAGATGATACTGCTATCGTTGAAAGACCTCCAGGATGTAGATCATTCAAGTCTCACCTGGTTCCAAGAATACCGCCTACTATTATTCGTGAGAAGCTTTCGAAAAAGGATAAAGGTAGGAGACTGTTTGTCGGCGTATATGGTCTACACTTTAGGGAGCACACTTCTTCCCGACACGTTGATGTCACCACCGAGGCACACCACCCCAACACATCAATACCCAAGAAGAAAGTGTGGTTACCTAAGGGTGTTGTACCAGTACTTCTGGAAAAGCCAGGGGAGCATGTTTGTAAAAGGGATCATGAGTCCGATGCTCCAGTTACCGCTATCGCTATCGCTTCAGAGTCTATTGCAGAAAATAACGATGCCTAGAAAAAGCCTACATATCATAATTTAATTAAAAAGAAAGCAGTTGATGATAAAGTACAAAAGCTCTGAGCTGAGATTTTAGAATTAGCCAAAGAACGAGGATTACACATCGACGATGGGGATTACTACCTGTCAGATTACATGGATGAAGAGTTCATAGAGGACAACATTGTCGAGACCAGGGACACGTCACTTGTGCGCGATGCTCCACCTCCTACTGAGGAGAACACCGCAAATGAGCTTCAAAGGGCCATTATACTAAGGGATGAACACATCAGTTGGATAGAGAAGAGAATGGAAGAGATGGCTGCCGCCATGACTGCCATGCCCACAGTGCACGGGCATTCACAGTCACGACAATTGCATCTCCAGAGGTGAATCAGCCAGAGATCATCCACATTATAGATGAAAGTAGAGAATTTTCATTTGCTAACCAAGACGAGCCACCAAGGAAAGATGCCATTTTGAGTTTGGTACCGGAGAAGGACATCAAGAAGTTGATCGAGCAACAAGTAAGGGAGGTCTTAGCTCAATCTAAAGGAGGTACATCAATTTCAAAAGGTAGAAGCTATCTAAAGGAATTCGATGTCATACCTTACCCCAAGGGCTTTGTGCCGCCGACTTTCAAGACTTTCGACGGGACAAAGAATCCTCGCCAGCACATTGTTCACTTTCGGGCAAGTTGTTGCAATGCCAAGGGAAACGAGGCACTTTTATTTCGTGAGTTCTTCAGCAATTTGTCAGGTATTGCATTTGATTGTACGTAGAGTTACCTAACAGATTAGTCAAGATGTATTCAAAATTGGAGAAATTGTTCGTGAAGAGGTTTGCCAGTGCTCAGCATCATGTCACTATATGAGATCTCGTGGTGGAGAGACAGAGACCCGAAGAGACCTTAGCAGACTATATTTTGAGATGAAAAAACTTAAGCATGAAGTAAGAGTCTTAACTGCAGGAACACCACGCAAATGAGATCCTACTTAAGAGTATCCATGGTCAGGTAGCCTTCATGATTAAAGGGCTTACCATCAAGTCATTCGAGAAGTTGCTTAGCAAGGCCAGTAGTCTACATGAGGAAGTTAAGCACATGGAGTCTCTAGAGAAGACCAAAAAGCCTAAGCCTAAATAAGTTAAGGCATTTAAGAAGAAGTCCAGTGGCAATGGTCGACAAAGGCAAGCAGCCAATTCATCCCTATGTATTTATGATAAGTAAATATTCTAATATATATATATATATGATTTAATTTCTATTTCCTTTAAAAATATTTTCTTCTTTACAACGGCACCAAAAACTTGACTCCGATGCAAATAAGAATTCAACCGTGATATTTAAATTTTGGGATTCTATGCGAGTATATGTATCGTTATCAAGTAATATAGGACTTTCTTATTAATCCTCGAAATATCGAACCCTTGGGGAAACTTGTAAAATAATAAGGAATTAAAATACAAAATCTATTTAGAAAAAGATGCTTACTTAAACTATAGATATTATATTAGAAATGAAAGTTCATTCTTTTTGGTAATTTTTTATATTTAAAAAAAGTAACAATTAACTAATTTTAACAAGATTTTTGTAAGATAAAAGAAGTATAAATGAAATATGGTTTTCCATAACATGGATGAGTAATAAGTATAGGAGTTCTGTTGTGGAAGTATTCAAAATGTGTTGTGCTAAATAGTAGCAATATTATTCTTTTCCCTTACTAGAGATCCTATAAAGAACATTGACTAGTTTAAAGCTTGAATAGTCTTGAAGATGGGTTAGGTGAGGAAGATACGAGCTCTCATTCTAGAGTTATCTCCTCTCCCTCCACCTGGGGGCTAACTTCTTGTATCAAAACCTAAAACAATAAACTAAATTGGGGGCTTTAGTCTGTCACCCTAAAGTCCTCTAATTCTACACCCATTAAAGTATATTTTCCTATTTATTTGCACTCAATTATATGAATTACATTCTCATTCATACAATCTCATGTGATTTTTACCATTAGTTGACTAAGACAATACCATCACGGATCTTACATGTTCTCACAACAAATGTTAACAACTTAATTAACCAAATCAATAAGTAAATGATTTTAAAAAATTAAATCATCACAACTTATTCAAGCATTAAAGATCAATACTTCCACAACTTCCATCCAACACTTAATTACTTTTCATTCGAAGGGAAAACATAAAGGAAACTACTCAGAATTTATGGAAGAAACACAGCAACAATTAATTTTAAAAGTAGAAATCATGTAGAAGCACAAGAAGTCTAAATTAAAATCAAATGTATTACAAAGATAAAAACTTATCTCAAATTCCTCTCGATCAAACTCTTCAAGTTCCTTTGAATCTCTTCTTTTCTCTTATAATACTCCCTAGGACTAGTCACCCAACCCTATAGAGTTAAAATATCTCAAAATCACTAACAAACAATGAATTCTTACTTAGAACTATCTACCCATCTTCCCCTTCACTAAGAATGAAATAAGTGAGATGAAATCCTAAGTAAAAATCATACAATTCCTTACTTAAAAACAACCAAAATCTACTCTTCAAATCTACTCTTATATGCCCCCCTTTTTTGCTTCAATTCAAGTCCTTTTAAACTTTTCCAAAAGGTGCTTTGGTATCTCTTCAAAATGTGTCCATATTCAATGAATCTTCTAAGAGATGCCTCCTTTCAAGAGCCATTTAAATACATTTTCGCTCCCATTATCAGTTATTCATGTTTTTACCAAGGGTTTCCTCAAGTGACCCTTCAAAATTTGACAAAAATTCTTTAAACTTCCATAATAACTACACTGTGCTTAAATGCGGGGCCTTCTATGTTTGCTGGCGCTTAAGCGCTAGATCTGGGCACTTAGGCACCCCAGTTCATTTTCATACACTCTTCATTTTTGCTCCAAATTTGATCATTTTTTACTCTTTTTGTCATATTTTATCCATTTAATTGTACCTGTAAGAAAAGCACAAAAATAATTTCTATTAAAGTTCAATACCCTCAAACATAGGTATAAAAATGTGCACATAAATGTTATATATTATATGTGTATAAAATTCCTCCAAACTTAAAATATTACTTGTCCTCAAGTGACACTACAATTTTTCAAAATAAAAGTAAGCAAATTACGTGAATGAGTTTTTTTAGGAGATTCTAAAATTTTGTTCTAGAAATGTCATAGTTGAATTTAGAAAAAACTTTAGTAAATGAGACCAACTCAATGTTTAGAAATTTTCTAAGGTGAAAAAGCATGAAAATATGAGTTCCTATCTAGTTCAGAAATATTTGTAGATTTTCCAACTATAGAGTTTAGGCATTCTATCTTTTTTACCTAAAAATTTTATTAAGAATAATTATACTCACTATATTATATCCTTAAGCTTAATAATTTCTCAAGTCTTATGCTATAAAATGATCAAATGTGGAACAAAATTTTGATTAGGCACAAATCCTGAAGCTTCTCCTCCTTTTTCATTTACTATACTTTACTTTTCCTTTTTCTTTTTCTTTTCTTTTCTTTTCTCTTTCACTTTTTTTTCTTTTTCTTTTCTTTTTTCTGGTGAGAATTATAATATCTGGATAGACCTTTAATGATTTTGAATTCCACTCTTCCTTTCCTAAAGCAAAGGTTTGATATATATCCTTGACTTAAAAATATAATAATAGTTTTGAAAATTATTTTTAATAAAAGAAATTTAAGTATTGAAAATAAAAGTCTAATCCTTCTATATTTTTCAAAAATACAACATCTCTAACTTTAAAATTTTCATTATCACTATAGGTTTTAACTAAATTCTCTTACCCATTTCAATATTCAAAATTTTACTTCCCTAATATAACTTCACACACAAAATATTTTTCAATCAAAATCAAATTTATTTGTAGCATATTTGATAACAAATAAATTTCAAGTTTTGAAAATTGTTTTTCAACCCCCCCAAACTTAAATTCATAATAAAATAAAACATTATATCAAAACATATATATTGGCAAGATGATTGTTAACCCACTTTTGTAAGGATCATTTACAACTCATCATGAGAAATGAAGTCTACCAATATTGACCTCATAAATCTTGTCAATCGTCACTAAACTCTAATAACTAAGGTGAAACCCTAATAAAAACCTTTTAACCAAATTTTTAATGACATACTAAAATGATCAAATCATAATGACAAACCCTGATTTGATCAACTATTGACCAAACTGGTAAACTTTTGACTCAAATGGTTAACTTAGGTTAAAACACTCAACCCATTAAACCAATGACCACCTTATCAACCAAACTGGTCAAAATTTGACCCAAATGGTCAACTTAGATCAAAATTGTCAACCCATTGACCTAATGACCACCCTATTAACCAAATTGGTCAAACTTTAACCAAAATAGTCAAATTTGATCAAACTGGTCAACCTATGACCCAATGACCACTACATTGACCAAACTAGTCAACCTTTAACCCAAAAAGTTAAATTATGTGAAATTGGTCAACCTATGACCAAATGATCACCACATTGACTAAATTAGTCAATCTCTGATCCAAAAAGTCAATTTAGGCTAAACTGGTCAACCCATGACCAAATGACCTCCTGTTGACCTCATTTTTGATGAGGTCTTCTCTTCTTCTCTTTAGTACTTAGGATCTAGCCTTAGGCTTTTCCTTTGACTATCTTAGAGGATTAGAATTGGAACCCACCACTTAGAAACTCAAACCACTTCTTAACTCCCTGCAAACTCCACAAACTCGACTATAGACCCCTAATCACCTGTAGGGTCGAAATCAAATGCGGAAGTTTAAAGGATGGGTTCCTATAGGACTCTTTAGCCTTAGGATCGCCTCAGGTAGCCTCGGTCCGGTGAGGGCCGACTTACACATACACTACATTTATACACTACACTTTCACACACATCCTAGAAGCACACCCATACCTAACTCGACCTCCCGACTCATAAAGGTGATTCACATGGATGGTCCTTAACCCCTAAGCCCTTGCGCTAAGAGGTTAGGAACAACATAAGTGGATGCCTCAAATGAGTCCCTTCATGGCTCATGTGGGCTTGATATGGCTTCATGGCTCAACCAAAATGATTTCATTCCACTTACATTCACCCAATCTTCAATTTTCCAAATTTTCAATTTTTGACCCCCGGGACCCTACACCCCGCCTAGCCTACCCAAAACCCTTGAAATCCTCCAAAATTTCCAAATCACCCAAAAATTCCTCAAAATCAATCCCAAACATTCCAAATCACTCAAATTGATCACTCATAGCCAAAAATACCAAAAATTCCAAAAATACCTCCCAATACCCTCCAAATACCAAAAATACCCCTCTTGACCCAAAAATCCAAAAATTCAGAAAATTCCCAGAAAATTCCAGAAAATCCCAAATATTCTCAATTTCATTTTGTTCAACTACACCATGGGTCAATTTTGTCGATTTACCCCACTTTTGTCAAAAACCCCCAATTTGACCCATTTTAACCCTAAGTGAACCCAATGTCAAGCCAAATCTATCCCATTGACCCAAATTCTGGTCCAACTCAATTCTAAACTTCCATTCAACATTCCCAACACCAATCTAGACCAAATACAAGTCCAATTTGATTGACATGTGAATCCAATTTCACTTTTGGCCTTAAAGCCCAATTTGGACCCATGACCCAAACCTTACCCAATTCAACTCCAATTAACCCCAAATCTTTTCTAAAGCTTCCTTAACATTCCCACAAACAAAACACTAACATGATTTGCCCAAAATTTAGACCCAAACCCCACTCAAATTCAACCCAAAGCCAAAAAGCCCAATTTTGACCTAAACCCAAACCTAACCCAAATAAGCCCAAACCCCAAAATCAAAACCTAACCAAAGCCAAAACCTCTCTAAAACACTCCCATGAACATTTCCGAACATTTATTTTACATCAATTTCAACCCTAGCCCAACATTGGCCCAAGTTAGCCCAGTTTGACCTATATTGGCCCATTCACTAAAAAAACCCAAATCCAACCCAATTCAAACCCAAATCATTCCAAACTCATTTCAAATCACTCATGAAATATCCCTAAACCAAACCCAACAATTATTTGGCCCAAACTTCTACAAAATTCCCATCCATGAATTCATCCTTAAACTTAAAAGCCCACTTACATGAAACCTTCCTAAAGCCCATCTCCACCAAAATCCAAAGGGCCAAAATCAATCCAAAGCCCATATGAAAAATTCTTCTCATCATACCCTTAATTAAAATCAATCCCTAAGTTTCAAAAACTCATCATGAAGCCATTCCAAATTAAGCCCCATACAAATTCCCATCAAAATACCAAAATTTTCTTAAATCCATTTCCATGAAATTGACTTAACTTTTCCCAAGCCAAAGATGAGCCATGAAGCCATGCATGAGCCACATGGAAGCCATGAGAGCCTCTTTACATGTCACCATGCCATTTTGGGCAAAAGCAGGAGGCTCTTTCCTTAATTCCTAAAGGTGATTAACCACTCCCATGATTCACCTTAACCTTGCTTATGCCTAATTGTGCTTGGATGGTGACTTGACTCTACTGATTATGCTGAGCCAAATCACTTTCTCCTCAGCCTAAACCAAGCCTTGGGTGGTGCACCTAGCCCAAAGGGATGGGTTGACCAATTTGAGCCAAAATGAGCCTTCTTTCATACCATTCTAATCCAAGCCTTTTACACATGGCATTTGCCAATCGCCTACACTAAACCCTAGCCCGACCCACCCGAACAAGATGGTGACCGATGCTCGGCGAGGCCACCCACCGTGTCGCCGGAAAACACCATGGCCGAGACCTTGGGAGGAGCCAAAGTTTGGAATTCCACCTTGCTGAGCCGCCCCATGCCCAATGGCCACCATGGTCGTTCTTCCTTGACCTAAGCAAGTCGATCCCAACCCTCGGTCATCTCCGTGAGGCTCTCCGACCACCTCTATTTAAACCCGACCCCCTCACGGCCATGGAAGAGAGTTGCACAAACCTTCGCCGAAACTCGCCAAAATTGTTCCAAACCCTACTCCATACTTAGAGCGAGTTGATCCCCAATGTCAATTTGCCCTAATCCCCACCAACGGAATCCAATTTCTCAACCGAAATTTCACCCAAAACCAGGACACTTTGCCACAGTGAGCCAATCCTCAAATTGATCGGTCCTACACCTTCACTCGGACTAAGAGGAGAAGTTTCCCACCGAAAGCCCCATCTCCGAGGCCACCCGAGTTGTTCCAGCTCTCCAAGCTTTGTGATCGGTTGTGGTCACTTTCATAGCTAGGCAATTCACCGGACCAGGAGACTTCATCCGGAGCTTGCGGGATCCAATCGAAGGTGACACAACCCTCGGATCGAAGCCACACTTCTCTGAGCAAAGGTATGAGCTAATTCTTCATCCCGAGCTTCTGGAGATTCTCCATTTCAAATGCTTTAATTTCGATGCATGATCACCGTATAGATGTGTTCGTCTCTTCAAGACGAATCCATAGAGCACAAGAACACGAAAATCCGTTAAGTATTGAGTGAGATATTAGGGATTTAGTGTGGACGGCTCTCGGGTGAGGACGCTTGGGGACGATGAACGGATGCCGTTCATTTAATACACGCGCGGACGGACGGCCAGGATCGCGCCGGATGAGGAGACAGAACGATACAGCGGGCCCCTGGAGCGCTGAGTCGGATGGTGGCGTCGAATCAGAGAGCGCCATGCGGCGTTTCGGAGCAGCCGAGGTTGACGCGGCGCCGCGTGGATAAATAGAAAATTAGGTTATTTTCCTATTTATTTAATTCCCTAAACTTCAAAAATCCATAACTTTGTGTAGAAAAATCAGAAAAATAAAATAAAAATACCCTCTCGCTCGGTGAACGGAGGAGAATAATGTGGAAAAGAAATCATTTAATTTCATCAAGTATTTTATTTTTAATGATTTATTTACCCTCTGCATTGTTTTAATTCTCCATGCATATAGGAAATTCACCACGACATGAGACCATAGGGCTTTTGAAGCCTCTGAATTTGGAAACATTCCCTGAATTTTCCAAAGTCAGAGGCCATCCCAATGAGAAGTTATTGATTTTTCAAATTCATGTTACTGTTCTTAGTATTTTAAATCTAATAATTAGCATGTTGTGAAATAAATTCTAGGAAAATTTGGTGATGTTTCTTAGGACTAGAGGACCCTAGGAAAAATAGGTTTTGAACTAGTTCATTTAAAATAACCCTAATTGGCTTAAACACTCAAAATAGGTCCCTAATTAATTAGAGCTAATCATACATCAAATTGACTTGAAATCAATTCTCCACTGACCTTTAGGATCAGAGGAACCCACCATAAAAATTTGAAGTCAATTGGACTTGGTTAGCCCTACTAAATGGGTTGGTTAAGCCATTTAGTCAATTTGAACTTTAAAAATTCATAACTTTCAAAATGCTTTTCAAAAATTCACCAAATTAGTTTTGGAGCCTCCCTGATATCAGAGGAATTTAAGAAAATTAAAATTTCAATTTTCTAAAAAAGTTGATTTTTTGGTATTATTTTAATATTTTAATAATTAAAAAATAATAAAAATAAAAAAAAATAATAAAATTCACCAAAATGTCACATTTTGAATTTTAATCACTTAGGAATAAACCCCATATTTTTCTTAAGTCTCTATGATGAGATATTAAATTTTAAAGCCCTAAGGTAATTTTAAAATTAAAAAATGCATTTTCTAGCATTTCTACTAAAATAATTCTAATAAATCAAAGAAAAATCAAAAAATTGTAAAAATTGATTTTCTGATTTCCTTGATATTAGAGAGATTTTTGAAAAATATAAAATTCATTTTTCAACCTTTATTTTATTTTTAAATTAATTAATACTTCAAAATTCAAAATAATTATAATAAAAATAATATAATTCAAAAAATCACCAAAATTTGTCCAAGTGGTCCTCTGGTCATTAGAAATGTCCCATAATTTTCTTAAGATTAGAAACTTTCCCTTGGTCATATTATTAAATTTTCCTTGGAAATCTCTATTTTCCACCAAAAATAGTTACATAAATAAATTAAATACAGAAAAATCACATTTTCTCCTCTCATGTCTTTATGGACATATGAGTGAAGTCACATAAAAATTTCAAGTTTATTTAAGCTCAATTTAGTGAGTTATGAAATTATTAAGCTTGAAGGGCAAAGTGGTAATTAAAATTTTAACCCTTAATTAAAACTTTAGGTTTAATAAAATTAAAAAGTAAAATATTTGATCTTAATCTGATTTGGATGATTGAAATTTAAATAATTAAAGGGTAGAAACCTATTAAACAATTTAAAATAATTAAAATAAACCTTAATTAAATAATTGACTAAATTTGGAAGAATAATAAAATTGGAATTATTAAAATAGGGATATTATTAGGAAGAGATTTGTTTTTTAATTTAAGAATCCCTAAATTAATCATCTCGATAACATTTAATTCCTAATTAAAATGATAATTCAAATTTAAGATTTAAAATGTTAAAAGACTTAATCATTAAATTAAATTAAAGTTAAATTATTTAAATTAAACTCTTTTAAAATTTCAATTAAATTAAAATTAAAAATAAAATTAAGTTAAAATTTAAATTAAATTGAATTAAATAAAATTAAATTAAAACAAATTAAAATTAAATTAAATAAAATTAAATTAAATTAAAACATATTAAATTAAATTAAATTAAATTAAATTAAACAAATTATATTAAGTTAAATTAAATTAAATTAAATTAAATTAAATTAAATTAATAAAATCAAGTTAAAATTAAAATCAAATCAAATTAAATTAAAATTAAAACTAAACCAAATTAAATTAAATTAAAGTTAAATTAAATTGAATTAAAAATAACATCACCTAAGACAAAGAAATTCAGAATAAAGCAACTTGAACACTATTCCAAATTTAAACCCGTTAACTGAGATTAAATTAAATCACAAACCATTTGAACACCAATTTGCCCTTGAAAGCTTTGGTTGTCATAACTCCTAAATAGAACGTTAAATGAAATGTTACTTCACCTATAAGATATTCAAATATCCTAGTTCACTGAGCAAGATAACAACAAAACTTGAATTCTCGGACGATTAATTCATTTGTATAATTAAATTCATTTGGACTTAAAACAATCCTAGCAGTATTGAAAAGTTGTTTAAGATTCTTCTTAAGCACTTCCTGAATATGATTGGATACTTATAAGAACAATTGAACTTAATTGTTCTTTGATGAAGAAAATCGTCCTCAAACCAAAACACAAGAACCTAGACGTCATAGGAAATGACTAGCTATAGGATTAGGAATTTCGTAGAAAACCATAACCCTTCCCTTAGCTTTACCTAGGAACTTGCTTAAATATTCTAAATTGTGTTTAAGTGCAGCTTGGGATGACGGGAAGACCCTCCGAGTACGCTTTTATTTTATTGCAATTTACCTTATTGTAATTTATTTAATCGCATCGCACTTACTTTTCTTGCATGATAAACAACTGTTGCATGAAAACCCACACCTTTAGGATAGTCCCTAAAATTGAAACTAAAACTAAATTAAAAGTCATTGCAAGATAAAATTCACCAACACAACATTTCAAAATATAAAACAACTCAAAATTTAATCACAAACAGAACACAAAATTACAATTACAACTAAATTAAAACGTCTTGTTGGATGATCGGGAATACCTCGGATGATGTAACCTACGTGTTGCTAACGGGATTTCCACGGTCTAAATGAAAGTGTGGAACTCATTCGGTTGAGTTTAGCAAATTCATCCGGACTAAGTGAATCCGATAAAAATAACGATGCTTGGAAGGATGGAACCGTGGGATCTTAACCGGTGTTGTTATAATCAACTTTAAGATTGGTTTTAATTAAAACATAAAAAACACTTGGAAATTAAGAAATTTCTCTAAACCAAGACACTTTTCTCATCTCCTGATTTATGACTTCTAAAACTAAACCTCTGCAACGACAAGGAGCTCGGAGCATGGTGGGCAGCACGGCGATCGTCATCGACAAAACTCGAGTCTACTTGCAAGAAACTTTCTTAGAATTAAACAACAAAGCCATAGGATTTCGAGGTAGTTTGTACGAGTGCAACATAAATCCTCAACCTTTTGTTAGGCATTTGCATGATCATGTCATGTAAATTAAGCCCTAACTGGTCTTAGGACTCCGAGGTGGTCGTCCGATACGACATAAACCCTCATTTCTTCGAGGCTATTTGTATGATTTTATCATACGAACATAAGCCCTAATTAATTAAAATTGGCAAGATCAAAACATTAAATAAACATTAGGACTTTCATAAATTCAAGCCAAACAATAGGATAGTTGGGAAATTACCGAAGTTCGCTTCAAATCTGTAATTTCTCCTACCTTTCTTCCTTTGGATTCCCAAAATAAAATGTTCCAAATTTGATCCATTCCCTATTGAAATTCCAAAATTCAATCCCTTGAAAACTTAAACTTTGAGATTCTTGAGAGCAGAATTATTGATTATTATCGAGAGTTTTCTTAGGTGATTCCCGTCACTTAAGATGTAATTAACTATAGGGGCTTGCCCTTATAGGGAATTTTAAAGAACCTAGGTAATATAAACCCTGTTTAATGCCTTCATATTAATCGAGGGAATTTGTCGGCTTATAAAATTGGTTCGCGAGATCGAACGGATGTCACAAATCTTCTAGTTTACTTAATCGAGCCCCACCATCGAGCGGTGTGTCTATCCTTAGGGATAGATACACGGTTTATGGTGCGGTGCTCGTTTATATAAACTATTTGGGATGTGAGGTCGGTTTGATTTCATATCTTAAAATCTTCAAATTTAAAATTATTTTCAAAATCAAATATTACTTTTCAAATTATTTATTTAAATTAAATGAAAAATTCGCCGACAATTTCTGTTAGGCGACCCCTTTTTCAAAAATATAACATAACCTAAAAATAAGCCGTACACCTCCATATTGACCAAATTGGTCAACCCTTCACCTAAATGGTCAAATTTGTTCAAAATGATCAATTCATAACCCCGTGACCACCAAATCGAACTTATGGTCAAACATTTTCCTGATCAAGTCAACACTGGTCAAGGTGATCAATGTAGAATCCAAAGGTCACCACATTGACCATTGAGTCAAACTAAACCCAAAAATTGGTCAACATGACCAAACCAAACCCATAATGACAAAACCCATTAGCCCTATGACTAACCCAACCATAAAAAGGTTAGATATGTCACATGGGTAATCCTTGGACTAGAGTTGGTCAACCCTGGCCAACCATGTTCAATCATGGTCAACCATTATCAACTTTAGTCAAGTTTGGTCAAAATACCCAATTTTGAACCAAATTGATTAAATTGACCAAATAAACAACATAAAAAATTATTTAAATTCATTCATGGGTTAATATTATAGTTTCTTACATCTTTATTAATCACATAATTAATTAGAAATGGAATTATAAGCAAATAATCCTAAATTGAATTTAAATTTATGAAATCATAAATGACATCATATATGACAATCAAAATCCCATGATTGATTTTTAAAATTAAATCTAAATTATGGGGAGTCATAAATGGGTCACCCATAACCCATTAGACTCATCATGACATAAAATACCCTTTAATCATAACCTTTAACCAAGGTTAACATTAATCATGACACCATCATAAAGGAAAAGAATATGTGTCATGCCATCCTAAAATGAAAAGTGACATGGATGCTTAGGTAGAAGGCACCTCTAACCCTACCCAATGGAGGAGAGGAAAGGCTTAGATCACCCTTACATCATGGGATGAGCTCATAAATAATAAGTTTTGAAAAATTAAGGAAATGAAGGTTTATATGTCATGCCTTCACAAAACCTTAAATGACATGGTGGATGAAGAATGACTTGCTCACTTTAATTCACCACACACCTCTTCCCCACCCAAAGGACATGTAACAAATCTATTTCATAAAATAAAGAGCTCATCATGACCAAATTCTTGAAGATAAAGGAAGAAGGGATTTCGTGTCAATGTTCCCTTAATATAAAGCATGAATCACTTACTTCCAGAAGGTGAGGTGGCCAGCCAATACAAGTGACATTTCAAGCACCCCATGGACTATCCAATGGAAGAGGAACATCACTTAAACTACATCTCTTACCATGGTTGGAAACATCATGACCAAGCCATGAAAAGATGAAAGATGAGGCTAAGGTGTCATTCTCCCCTCAAAACAATAAATGATCAATAGAATTCATGTAGGGGAGGTAACTTCAGCAAATTATCAAGCCTTATCCACCTCAAAGAGAGACATGGAATCAAACCCTTACCATGAGAGAATTCACCATGGATTAACCTAGGAATGCTCAAGCATAGTTGCCACCTAGCTGGAACCTTATCTCGAAGACATAATGGATCTGTTATCACCTCCCCTAGGGAAGCCCAAGCTCAACCATGATCATCCATGGCTATAAATAAGCCAAACCCGAGAAGACCAAGGAGAGGAGAAAAAAATAAGAGACACCTATACACTGCCTAATTCCTCTGACTCTGAACACCAAAGTTTCTCCCTAGGACCTAAGCAATTGATCCTTCGTACAATTAACCCATGAAGCCCACTGGTTTGCCCTAATTTCCCTACTTAAAACCAGGACAACTTTCAAGTCTGAAATGAAGTTCTACAAAACTTCAAATTAACCCCTCCAGAAGCTTCCTAGGGCCCTAAGAAGACAAGCCCAATCAAAATTAGCCTTCTTCATAAGCTCTAACCCACTGTTCAACATCCTCCTCTCAAGCTGAGATACCTTGAGAACAAATTCACACCTAGGCTTGATTTAACTTCAAATTGAGTTGAGGCTGGGCTTTTTGAGGTCAAGGCAAAGCTGTGGAACCACTTCAATCAAAATTACATCAAACCGGACCAAAGTATGGATCTTTAGACTTAAACCAAGCTTAGGTTTGACAATTTGTGAAACAAATCAATTCACAACTATAAAATCACCGTATGGATGGGTTCTTCATCTTCATACAAAGCAATAGGAATAAAAATCACTCGAATCCATCAAGAACCGGGTGAGATATTATCCCTAAACCATGCACGGTCTGCAGGTTATGATCCCTTTGGGACGATGAACGGATGTCATCCATTTCTGTGTTTTCGAAATGGACGGCTCTAATTAAATCTCAGCCGCTCCCTTATTTTGATCCCCACACTGGATCAAGCACGTTTCAATGCTTCCGAGGACACACATTGCACTTAGGATTTTTCATCGTTCAACGAAGCTATAAGAATAAAAATCACTTGAATCCATCAAGAATCGAGTGAGATATTATCCCTAAATCATGGACAGTTTGCGGGTTATGACCCCTTTGGGATGATGAACGGATGTCGTCCATTTTTCGTGTTTTGGAAATGGACAGCTCTGATTAAATGCCAGCTGCTCCCATGTTTTGATCCCTACACTGGATCAAGCGCGTTCAGCGCTTCTGAGTACACGCGTTGCCCTTAGGATTTTTCTAGCTAATCTGGATTTAATTAAATCCAGATTAACCTTAAACTCTTCAAAAATAAATATTTTGGCATCCAAAAATCATAAAAATAAAACAAAAATACCCTTGGATTCAGGATAATGAGAGGGATAATATTGAAATGAAATCATGAATTAAGGAGTTATATTTAATTTTTAATTAATTAAATACTCTCAGAAATATTTTAATTATTAAAAAATAATTATAAGTCCAAAAATTATGATATTTCCACATAATGATCATTTCATCCTTAGAAACATTCTATGATTTTTCCAAGTCTAGGGGATGTTTCTAGGATGAAATATACAATTTTCAACCTTATTTTATGATTATTTTCAAAATAAATATATTAATCGGGAATTTAAAAAAATAAATTTGGAAATCCTCAAAAACTTTAGGGTGATGAATTTAAATCATAAAAATGACATTTTATAACTCATCAAAATTTAAAATGACATTTTTCAATTTTAGAGTAAAATTTATAAAAATTTAAAATTATAAATTAAATACTAAAAAAATCCCAAAAAAAAACTTATATATTTCATTAAAGGTATAATCAAGATATCTAAGTTTAAACCATTTTAAACTTAAAAGAAAACCCTTAAGTCTTAATTAGGTTAGGTTTAAAAATAACTTAAACCCTTAAAAATCCTAATTAAAAATTAATCTTATTAAACCTTAATTAAATTAGGTTTAACAAACCCCAATTAGGTCTAAGACATCAATTAGACATAATTAAACTAAGTTAGACCTTAACCACATTAGGTTTAACTTAATAAACCCCAATTAGGTCTAAGATATCAATTAAACCTAATTAAACCAAGTTAGACCTTAATCACATTAGGTTTAACTTAATAAACCTCAATTAGGTCTAAGACAATAATTAGAACTAATTAAACAAAGTTAGACATTAACTACATTAGGTTTAACTTAATAAACCCCAATTAGGTCTAAAACACCAACTAGATCTAATTAAAACAAGTTAGATCCTAATTACATTAAGTTTAGCTTAATAAATCATAATTAAGTCTAACCTAATTAGGCTTAATTAACCTTTAAGCCTTACTCACATTAGGCTTAAACAACCTTAAATCTTAATTAAGTCTAACTCTAATTAGATTTTAATAACCTTTAAGCTTGACTTACATTAATCTTAAACAATCTTAAATCTTAATTAAGTCTAACCCAAATTAGACTTAATTAACCTTTAAGCCTTACTTACATTAGGCTTAAACAACCATAAAACTTAATTAAGTCTAACCCTAACTAGACTTAATTAACCTTTAAGCCTTACTCACATTAGGCTTAAATAATTTTAAATCCTAATTAAGTCTAACCCTAATTAGAATTAGTTAACCTTTAAGCCTTACATTAAGCTTAAACAACCTTAACTCCTAATTAAGTCTAGCCCTAATTAGACTTAATTAACCTTTAAGCCTTACTTACATTAGGCTTAAACAATCTTAAATCCTAATTAAGTCTAACCATAATTAGACTTAATTAACCTTTAAGCCTTACTTACATTAGGCTTAAATAATCTTTAATCTTTATTAAGTCTAACCTTAATTAGACTTAATTAACCTTTAAGACTTACTTATATTAGGCTTAAACAACCTTAAATCTTAATTAAGTCTAACTCTAATTAGACTTAATTAACCATTAAGCCTTACTTAACTTAGACTTAAGTAACCCTAAACCCTAATCAAGTTTATCACAAATCAAAACCATAACTTAAATCCAAGTCAATCAAGTTTGACCAAGTTTGACCATTTAAGTCATGGGTTGACCAGTTTGGTGGATGCGATCATTAGGTCATGGATTGACTATTTTGACTAAGTTTGACCATTTTGGTCATGGGTTGACCAGTTGGGTTAATGTGGTGGTCATTAAGTCATGGATTAACCATTTTGATTAAATTTGACTCTTTAGGTCATGGGTTGACCAATTTGGTCAATGTGGTGGTCATTAGATCATGGATTGAGTATTTTGACCAAGTTTGACCATTGACCATTTAGGTCATGGGTTGACCAGTTTGGTCAACGTGGTGGTAATTAGGTCATGAATTGACCATTTTGACCAAATTTGACCATTTAGGTCAAAAGTTGACCTGTTTGGTCAATGTTTGAACAAATTAAGGTTTGTCATTGCTGATTTGATCATTTTAGGATGTCATTAAGATTTGGGTTAAAATAGCTTCATTAGGGTTTTTCCCTAGACATTAGGGTTTAGTGACCATTAATGAGATTTAGGTAGTCAATAGTGGTATATTTTCTGTCTCAAGCTGATTTTGAAATGATCCTCACAAAAGTGAGGTCAACTGTTGGGATAATAAACTATCGAACATACTTTCAGCCCACCTAAAGAAGTTGCAGTCCTCCGGTCTATATGCCCATCGCGGACACCTTTAGAATTGTCGCTCGTAGTTATGTGCTGACGTGACTAAGTATTACGGACGTCAGTTAGCAGCGGTATAACACTCGCTCAAAATTTCTTGAAAACCTGTAGCTCATCTTATTATAATTTTTTTAAGAGAGAATAGAACAGCTAGAAATATACAGGAAATTTAAAAAATTTTCAAATTGAAAAAATATAAATAAATACAAACCCAATTCAATTTTGATATAAGAATATAAAAATGGATTATTTATATACACGCCAATCAATTTATATATATTTACATATCTAACACCAGATTTAACCTACTTATGCCACAAATTTAACCTAATTTTTTTAGTGCGACCTTCATGAACTCAAAGAAAGCGTTCATTGCTTATTTATTAGTTCCTAAAGTGGTTTCTTTTCTTATTTCTTCATGAAGTCTTTCAAATTAAATGGAAAATAAAAGTATCATGTCAATAAAATGCATAAAGAAAGGGTTCTAGCAATAGAAAATCTTGAAAGGTGTTTTCTTTATGATTGCAAAGATAATAATACTATTAAGTAAATTTTGAAGTATACAAATGCCAATCTCAACTATCTAAAATTTTGCATAATAAAAACCTACCAGAATTTTTTATAGTACAACTTCCATGAAATTCCATTTCACCATTAATTTGAATACATAATGCAGAAGAAACTTTAAGTTTAGCTTCTAACAATATTCACAATATTTTTAAAGAAATGAGATAAATCTAACCGCTCTATTAGAAATAATATTTAATGGGAGCTCATATAGGCGTACAATATCCTTAAGAAATGATCATAAAGTGGTCATATAAAGTTTTTTGCCAATAAATAATGTGACTTTGCACAAGTCCTTGACACAAACACTAATTCCTTTGTGAATATAGCTAACAATATAAAGAAGAGCATGCCTTAATAGTCTTCAGTTGAAGAGATTCAACTATATTGTTTAGAATATACTCACAGAACATTCTCTATTTATAAGAAAGTCAAAGACAACATTTTCCATAAAGTTTGATGTTGCAAAGTCTACTAAAGCTCAAAAGTAGAGAACGATACTCTATTGAAAAACAAGCCTTTTCATTTAAAATCATACAAAGAAGACTATTCATGAACCAATAAGCTATATTTAATCATCAACATAGAAGTTTTACAACACGCTCAAAAGTTTTACAACCAGCTCATAAAGCATTACTTTGCAAGATTATTTTAAGACAAATTAGCCTGTAGAAGCTCCTAGACAGTTGACAACTACAAATGTTGATGATATGCTCAAAAAATACCTAAGAAATGGCCCAGTAAATATGAAAGTTTAAGGACATGTAACCAAGTTTTTAGTCACTACTAATAAGATTTTCAGCAAAGCAGCTTATCCAAATAGGAAAACTAAACTATTGTTTTCAGTAAAGCATGGAGAGCTAACAAACAAGAAATGAATGCTATGTCTTAGATTTTATTATGCTTACAAACAACAAACAAAATATCCAAATACCTAATAAGATTTTCTAAATAAAATATCCAAATCACATTTTCTTCTCTTGCAAGCACTTTTGAAATTACCAAAGTATGGAAGCAACAGTTGCAAAGAACAAAAGCCGTCTTACATACACTTACACTCCTTTACACATTTACACATACACCATACTTCTTCACACATTTACACGTATATTACACTACTTCACACATTTACACATACACCACACTTCACACATTTACACCTACACCACACTCCTTCACACATTTACACGAACACTACACTCCTTCACACACCTACGCATACACCACACTTCACACATTTACACATACACTACACTTCTTCACACATTTACACATACACTACACTTCTTCACACACTTACCCATACACTATACTTCTTCACACATGTACACGTATACTACACTTCTTCACACATGTAAACATACACTACACTTCACATGTTCACACAGACACTACGCCTCTTCACACATCCACTAGTCAATTGCTACGATTGTGGTTGGGAGTTCCCCACCTTCGATAGTGTGGGTTGGTAGCATCTATCCAAAGTTGGATTATAAAACACGTAGTCCGTCTCTGAGCTCCCACCTTACTGATGCCTTGTACCTAGTCTCGGTCTTCCACATATGATCACGGGTTCTCTTTGCTTTGTCAGTTCATAATTTTTTGTGACTCATGTTGCTGTTTTTTACAATATAATTCTTATTTTGTTTCTTTTTCTACAATTTATTTAAATTCCATGAAAATTATATTATGCTTTATGAACTAACCATGCAGCATTAGCAAAAGCCCAGGTATGCATTTTATTTTATGTACTGTCATTTTCTTTCATTTTACTTTACAATATTTCCTTATTTGCACTTATTTAATATACATGCAAAACCAAAATGACAACAACAACAAAACTCAAAACATTGAAGGTACACATTTTATTTTATGTACTGTCATTTTCTTTCATTTTACTTTACAGTATTTCCTTATCTACACTTATTTAATATACACGCAAAACCAAAATGACAACAACAACAAAACTCAAAACATTGAAACATAACTGGTAAAACCTTTTGAACTTTAGACTATAAGACTGCTACTTCAACAAAAAGCTTGGAGCATACGCCGTGGGCGACGCGATGAGGACTTGGAGAAGGACAACTTTGAGAGATCAATCAAAAGTCTACATCAGCTAAACATTCCTAGCATAACATCCCACATGACTTCGAGGTAGCTCGCCCAGCGTGACCTAAATCCTCACACCTTCTTTAGGCTTTTGTACAACTATGTTGTGCAGCATAAATCCTAACTCTCCTTAGGTCCCGAGGTTATCATTTGATACAAAGAAAATCCTATTATCTCTACGAGCTATTTGCAAAATTATATACTATACAAGTGTAAGTCCTAAATAATAAAACTGATAGGATTGAACACTTGAATTACACCATCTCAAAAACACAGCCACATAGTATGATAGTTTGGGAAGTCATTAATGGTTCTCCTCAGGATATGTGACGTTCCCTACCTTTTCCTTCCTTTGAAATCCTAAAATAAGTGTTCCCATTTGGTCATTTTTCTCTTGATTTTTCATGTCCTACCGTGAAAACCTACACCTTAAATTCTTGAAGACTAGTACCTCTGATCATTATCGAATGTTTTCTTAAGTGGTCTCAATCATTTAGGAAGTAATTAACTATAGGGGCTTGCCTTTATAGGGAACTTGGAACTCAGGTAAAATAAACCCTATCTAATCTTTGTATTAGGTAGGAGAACTTGTCGATCACACATAAAATGTTTTGCAGATCAAATAGATGTTATAGACCTCCTAGTTTGTACAATTAGGTCCACCGCTACGAGATACATTTATCTTTCAAGAAGGTGTATTATTTGTGGTATCATACACGATTATGCAAACTATTAGATGGACAAGATCCATTCGGTCTCATTTTCTAAAATTTAAAACACCAATATTTTTAAAACCTACTTTTTATATTAAATTAAGTTTAAAAATTATTTTCAAAACCGAAAAGCTGACCAACAAGTGGTTTGTATCTCTATCTACTCGATGACAGATGCAGGACAAGTTCATCATGTTGAGGCAAAGAGAGAAGATGATCATGTTGTACGAATTATAATTTACTGTACTATCGAGGTATGTGCCACAGTTGAGTGCTATCACAGAACAAAGTCTACTGATTGCTTTCAAAATTACAAGATTCGATCAGATAGCCGTTGGCACCTTTAGGAATCTCTAAATACTTGGTATTGTTGGAACGAGCAAGAATAATGGAGATCAACTATCAGCTTACTCAAAAGCGTAAGGAGATGCACAAGGGGAAGATTGCAAAAGAACGTGTAGATCACTCAGATGGTTCTAATGAGAAGAATTCCAAGAATAATTTAGGTGGAGGTAATAGAAGTAAGACTCAAGGTACTAGAATCACTTGTATCAAATGAAGAAGACAACATAAAGATGAATGCTTGATGGGCTCTAACACTTGTTATTTGTGTCATTAGCCTGTTCATATAATAAGTTATTGTCCATCTCTTGGCCATCAAAGTGCTGAATATTAGAAATTCGGTGGAGCTCATTCACAGAAGATTACAGATGAGGAGAAAAATATAAATTCTATAGCTTCAGCTGTTACTCAAGGTCATTCAAGGCAACGTGTTCGACCTCGAGTATATTCCCTCAGTCGTAGTAAGTCTGAAGAACCTACTGCTGTTAAAGCTGATGTGGTCTGATGAGCTTGGTCTTTTTCCTCGTATACTTCCTTGTTTCAGTAATTATTTATTGTTATTCTAATTATATGTTAGTCGCATTATATCGAATATTTATCTTTATAGTGATTACTAGTTTTATGGATAACTAGTGTTGACTTGCTTGAGGTTTGTTTATAAATTTTATTCATCCTTTAATAAGCAAAACTCAAATAAGATTTTTTCCTTTGAAATACCATAATAAACTTGACAAAAATTGGATGACTTACAGAAACACCACGCAATAATAGCAAAAATACAAACCACAAACACAAATAATAAGGACCAACAGGCCCAATCATTGTTACCATCACAGATCCACCCAAACAAGTTCCCCATATTTTTGGTTCCACAACAAATGTTGCATTAAAAATTTTTTATCCAAGTCTAATAAAACTTTGGACCACAAATAGCACCACCAAATGTTATCTAGCTCCAATTTATTGAGCTTATGAAACAAATAGGGTAATTTTTGTCATATCAGATGATAACCTACGAATCTAAGACGAGTTTAGGGCTTATATTGCACAAGGTGCAAAGGCCTAAAGAGATAAAGTGAGGGTTTATGCTGCACCAGACTAGCTACCTCGAAGTTCTATGGCTTGTTGTTTATTTCTAAGGAGTTTTACATTTGAAGATGGTCGTGCTGCCCACTATGCAAGCTTCAAGCTCCTCGTCGTAGCAGGTTTACTTGTAGAAGTTTCAATTTAAATAGATGAGAAAAGTGTCATATTTCAGAAATGACTTAAATTGAGGTGCATTAATGTCTTATTAGGGGAATATTTAAGTTGAATATAGCGACACTAGTTAAGATCTCACAGTTCCCTCATTCTAGCACCACAATTTTCTTTGGACTCACTTAGTACAAATGAATTTAATAAACTCAACTAAATGAGTCTCATGCTTTCATTAGACTGTAGGAAATCTTGTTAGAAGCCGTAGGTTGCATCCTCTGAGGTATTCCCGATCATCCGATAGAGACTTTTTAATTTAGTTTCTCTTGTGTTTTTGTTCTATTTGTGATTAAATTTTGAGTTGTTTTATATTTTGACCGTTGTGACGGTAAATTTTATCTTATTTTGTTTTAATTTTGAATTTGGCTTCAATTTTGTGGCTATCCTAAAAGTTCTAGTTTTCATGCAGGGTGACATTTCTTGTTTAATATGCAAGCTTGTAAACAAGAAAAGTAAAGTATAGGAAGTACAGAAAAGAAGGTACTATAAACTATAAAAACGTTCCTGTCGAGTCTTCTCATTCCTCCACCTAAAACTTTAGTATTTTGCAATAATCATTTATAATTTACAAGAAAGTAAAAGCCTATATATAGGTTAGTCACAGGCCTATAAAATCCTATGTCATAACTTGGTGGATCCTATTAATTCCATTTGAGAGATGTTTTCCTTTAAAAAATATAATAGGTTCAGTTGTCCTATATGATGTTCAGAAAACTTATGAAAAGATTTAGAGAGTCCCTAGATATTTCACAATCCTTTTAAACTTTCTTGAGTTCATTTAAACTTATCTTACTTACTAAATGGTTCATATATTTCATACCCTTATGCTCAGTGAATTTGATGTTTCGACTATCCAAAAAATGGGGTAATTGTTACTTGAATTTTTATTCATAAATTATGTGAGAAATGCCCTTAGGGGCAAGTTGGTTTATTAAGAAATTTAGCCAAATTTAGTTGGAAGTAGACTTGTAGTGTTTCAAAATTATTTGGTATTTATTAAGCCTTCTTTTCTAAACTTCATTAGTCCAATTTTAATTAAGTCTAGTTCACTACTAAGCCCTTAAGACTTTAAGGAGTATACTTATATTTTTAGAAAAAGAAGTTAAGTTGACTTTTATGATTATGATTCTTATCAAAATATTGAATTATCATTTAAACATCAAATAATGGTATTGAATTGATGAATTATCAACTTCCAAAGTCAAACCCCTAACCTTAAGGATCTTTTGGTTTGATTTTCTTCCAAATTAATGTAATTAAAGAAATTACAATTTTATTCTTGAATATGACAAACGTGAGTTTGGTTTCTACCACTTATCCCCTTATGTGTAAATCATTCCAATATGTTTATTAAGATCATTCATTGCCCATTTACCCTTTAATTAGGCCTCAATTTTAATTAAGGCTAGAATCTTTAAAATTACAACTTTGCCCCTAAGGTCTTAATACTTCATAATTAATCAAAATTAACTCAAATGAATTTAAAATTTTTATGTTATCCCACTTATGGGCCAATTAAAATATCAGAGGAGAAAATGTTATTTTTCCAATTTTAATTTAATTTATATAATTATTTTAATGCAAAAAAATAGGAATTTTCAAAGATAATTTTATAACTCAATCAAAACACAATATTTAATTTTAAATAAATTACTAGCTATTCATCCAGACCAGGGGACCACTTTGACCAAATTTCATGATTTTTTTGAATTTTAATTTAATTATTTTAATTTTTGGAGTATTAATTAAATATAAAGTAATATTTAATTTGAAAATTAAATTTTACATTTTTATTAAATCTCTCTGAGGTCAGAGAATCCAAAGAACCAAGTTTCATATTTTGTAATTTATATTTTTAATTATTAGAATTATTTTAGTGAGAAATTAGAGAAAATGCATTTTTAAGCTTTAAAAATTATTTTAACCCTTTAAAATTTAATAACTTTACTTAAAGGGTTAGAAAAATTATTCCAATTATTCCAAAGTGATTAGGAGGCAATTTAGAACATTTCCATCAATTTTATTAATTTTGTGATTTTTACAAATTTTTTGTTATTTAAATATTTAAAATAGCTTTAGAAAAGTAAATGTTATTTTAATGCTCTTCTATTTTTCTTATGTTTTTCTAACCACAGAGAACTCCCAAAACCAATTTGGTATTTTTGTGAGTTGTATTTTAATTGTTAGAATTATTTTAATGCCAAAGGTGATACTTAAATTAGAAAATTCATTTAAATGGCCAAATTACTTCCAAATATCTTCAAAAATTATATGGAAGTTCCTCTGACCACAAGCCACAGTGAAGAATTAAAATCAAGTTATTTACACTTATATTTCATCCAAATTAATTTCCCTTTGGTTTTATGGTTTAATGGAAATTAGGGTTATATTTAGTGAATTAAGCCATGTTATAGTTTTGCTATGGTCCTCTGGTCACAAAGAATCTACCGAAATATTTTTATATTTTTCTGAAGAATATTTTAATTTTTATAATTATGTTATTAAAACAGACAAAATGAACCTGAAAAATAGGGAACCTGTCATAAAGATTTCCCCTGACCTTGGAAAAATTAGGGAAGATCCCCAATGACAGAGGGAACAAAAGCCCTAAATTTCAAGCCATGATGAAATGTTCATGCAAATGGAGAATTAAAAAAGAAATATTGTATTTACTTAATTAAAAATAAAATATAAATCAAATAAACTTGAAACAATTTCCACATTGTTCTCCTATGTTCACTGAGCAAGAGTGTACTTTTCTTTTATTTTTATGATTTTTCTACACCAAGTTATGGATTTTTAAAGTTCACTGATTTAAATAATTCAAAAATAACCCTAATTTCCTACTTATTCAGCGCGGTGTCGTGTCATCCTTAGTCGCTCCGAAGCCACACGCGTCGCTCCACCATATGATGTTGCCTTCTAAGTCAGCTGCCACATGGTCACGCTTTATGGATCGTCTCTACATACAGCGCAATCCCAGTAGTCCACCAAATACACGTGCGAACCAAAGGCTCCTGGTCATTGTCTCCAACTGACCTAACTCGTAAACCGTCCACACTAAAACCTTAAGATCTCAGCCTAGAATCAACCAAATCACTTCAGGTTTGTTTCTATGAACTCATCTGACCTAGACGAACCTATCTATATGGCTAACCTAGCCTGAAATCAACTAAATGTGCATGGAGAATCAAAATAATCTCGGGAGGGTGAGAGAGTTCAATAATTTTATTTGAGAGGGGAGGCCTCAATTAGATGGTTGTGGCAGCTTCGATTGGACTCAACGAACCTTTAGATGAAGCCTTGAGGTGTGGTGAAATTTCTAGACATGAATTCTACAAAGGCCAATTTTAGGTGTTGATCAAACACTGATATGGGGGCTCTCTGTGATGGGGCTTTGATGGGGGAACTTCTTCTTTCACTCTGGTGATGGTGTAGAGCAAGTTGGTTTGGGGTTTTAGGTAGTGGGGAGATGCAATTGCAACTGTCCTGGTTTTGGCTAAAATTTCAGTGTGGAAATTGTCTTAGGGTAAAGGGCATGGGTGGCTAGAGACAGTGGCCTTAAGTTCGGGGAGGTCTAGATGAGCTCTCGTGAGATTTTGGCTAGGTTTCCTTAAAAATTTTTAGCATCCCCATCTTGTCCGTGAAGGCTGGCTTTTATAGACATGGCTACCTGGTGGAGCTCAAGGCTTGCTGGTGGGTGGAATTGTCTGCTTAGGTGGAAGGCAGATCAGCTCTAGTGAACAACCAGGGCTTGACACATTGGATGGGTCAATTGGGTTGAGTTTGGGTTGGATGGCTCTCTGTTTGGGCTCCTCCGATGATTAGGCTGGCCGGCTAGGCCAGGGGAGGTGGCCAGTAGTCAGGTGAGCCAGAGGTCAGGTCATAAGTGCAGTGAGTTTAAGTAGTTAATGATTCATTGCAAATCTCCCTTAGGTTTACTCATTTAAAGAAGGGGATCCCCTAATTTAGGGGACCCTTGGTTCATGGCTCCACTAGAGTGAGCTAGGTGGATCTAGCTCAGTCCCTAGGGTCAACTTGGTGGCTGTGGAAGGTTTGGTTTGATCAATTTAGCTAGGTTTGATCAACTTAGCTCAAGGGTTCAAATTTGGGTCATATGGGTTCAAGTTAGGCTAGGTTGGGTTCAAGCTTGGGTTAGGCCCAATTGAGTGAGCAATAATGTGTGTATGAATGTCATGAAGCATTTAGAAAAGAATTGGAATGGTTTTGAGTTAAATAGGGAGGTGCATTTATGGAAATTTGAGTATTTGGTCTATTTTGTGCATGTTGGGCTAACTTGGGTTTAGGCTAGGCTAGAGTTGGGTTATGGCTCAATTGATGGATCTAAATGGTCAAGCAGGATGTCATGAAGAGTTTTCAAAATTAATTGGGTGTCAATTTTAGGGTGAGGGCATTCAATTTGATGGATTTTGAACATGTGACCAATTTGGGGCAAAATTGGGATTTTTGGATTTGGTTAGACTTGGGTGAGGATTGGGCTCCGATTAGGGCAAATTGATGGTTCAATTTTGTTTAGGGGAATGTCATGAAGAGTTTAGAATTCAAAATTGGGGGGAAATGATCGACATTAGGTTTAATTTGGGGGAATTGGGCCATATGGTCAAAATTGGGACTTTTTAGTTTGGGTTGAAATTGAATTCAAATGTGGGTCAAATTGGTCTTGGTTTGGTTTGGATTGGCATTAGGGTTGTTGAATTAGAGTTTGGATTTGGAATTGAGGAAAATTAAAGTCACATTTGTTGACAATTGGAGTGATTTGGGCATTTTGGGCCTCAAAGGGAAATTTTGGGTTTTTGGTTAAATTGGACTAATTTGGTCAAATTTGGTCAATGTGGTGATTCAAAATTAAAATTGGGAATATTTGGAGGGTTTCGGAAATTTTTGAGAATTTTTTGGAAATTTTAGATTTTTTGGAATTTTTGGGCTAGGAGGGGCGATTTGTTAATTTTATAGTTTTAGGCTTCTTTTTGGGAAATTTGGTAAATTTAGGGTGTTGGGTATTTTGAGTGGTGAGAGATGTTTTGGGATGAATTTTGACGGATTCTGGTAATTTTGGTTGATTTTTTGGAATTTTGGGCAAGATTACGGTTTTAGCGGTCATTTGGTCATTTGGTGGAGTTTTGGGGTAAAGGGGTCAAAAAGTTTGGATTTTGGTGAAATTGGGGTTGAATGAGATTGATAACCCATTTGAGCCATGGACCAAGGGAATTCCCCATTTGGATTCTCCATTTACTGCTATTAACCAAACCCTAGCCTGGGGCTAAGAGCTTGGGGAAACCACCCACATGAGTTTCCAAAAGAGTAGGGGATCAAGGGTAAGGAAGATTGGTTTAGGATTGAGAGGTAGTTTGTGAGAGTGCAATGTGCAAGTGTGTGCATGCACCTCAGCCAGACCACTTAGGGTAAGTCCTAAGGCTTTACCCTCCTGCATGGAACTCCTTTTGAGCTTCCTAATGCTTGGTCTCATCCTCCTAAGCATTTAGAGGTTAGACTTTAAGCATTTGAAAACTTCAAGTGAAGCAAAGAAGTGTTTTGAATTTCTATGGGGTGAGGCTTACATTGCTAGTCTTCTAAGATAGTCACCAGGAAAGTCCTATAACTAAACCCCAGATTATTCTAAAAAAAGACTAGACCTCAACAAAAGGGAGGTCAACAAATGGACCCCGTATAGGTGTGGTGTGCTGGATAGGCACACCACACGTATTGGTGTTTACCGATGAGATCAACAAAACCAACACAATTGTCTGAGTCAAGACTCAAGACAAAATGTAGAATTCAACATGAAAGTTTCCGCTGGGGATTATCTAGGTAGGGAACCTTCAAGTCCCGTGAACTCTCACTGGGGAAGGAAATGGAATACCTTCATTAAGGAGCTATGAATTTCAAGCCTCCAAACTCTAAAGAAGTTGATTTGATTCGATTTGAAATTGGAATGGAGGTTGGAATTCAGATTTGACTTGATTTCAGATTTGAATTTGATTTCAATTTAAATTTTTTGTTTGAATTTGATTTTGAACATTATGGAATTTATGGAGATTTAGAATTTATGGAATCTTTACTTTGATTTGATTTGATTTTGAGAGTTTTGAAAATTTTAATTTTGTGGGAGTCTTCAAGTTTAAGTGAATGCAGAGAGGATAGTCAAATATTAGATACCGACCTCGAAAATGAGAATCGGAATTTAGGTACCTATCTCGAAATATCATGAATGCGAAAAAATTTCTAAGATAGAATGAGGGAATTTATGGAATTTAAGGGAATAAGACGACTATGCTTTAATCCTGGAACTTCATGGAAAGTGGAAAATTTCTCGGATAGGATGCGAAAATTTAGGGATTTTCAAGGAATCGGACGACCAGGCTCCGACCCTAGAATTTCATGGAAGGAGGAAAATTTCTTGGATAGGATGCAAAAATTTAGGGAATTTAGGGGAGTCGGATGACAATGATCTGATCCTGAAATTTCATGGAAAGCAGAAAATTTCTCGGATAGGATGTCGAAATTTAGGGATTTTGAAGGAATCAGACGACTAAGCTCCGAACTTGGAATTTCATGGAAGGCAGAAAATTTCTCGGATAGGATGTCGAAATTTAGGGATTTTGAAGGAATCAGATGACTAAGCTCTGAACTTGGAATTACTAATATTGAGGGATTTTGAAGGAATCGGACGACTAAGCTCAAACCCTGGAATTTGATGGAAGGCAGAAAATTTCTCAGATAGGATGCAGAAATTTAGGAATTTTGAAGGAATTGGACGACTAAGCTCCAACCCTGGAATTTCATGGAAGGCGGAAAATTTCTTGGATAGGATGCAAAATTTAGGGATTTTGAAGGAATCAAACGACTAAGCTCCGACCCTGCAATTTCATGGAAGGCCGAAAATTTCTCGGATAGGATACGAAAATTTAGAGATTTTGAAGGAATCAAACGAATAAACTCTAATCCTGGAATTTCATGGAAGGCAAAAATTTTCTCGAATAGAATGCAAAAATTTAAGGATTTATAAGGAATCAGACGACTAAACTCCGACCTTGGAATTTCATGGAATGCGGAAAATTTCTCTGATAGGATGCGAAAATTTAGGGATTTTGAAAGAACAAGACGATTAAGCTCCGACCCTGGAATTCCATGGAAGGCAGAAAATTACTCGAATAGGATGCAAAAAATTTAGGGATTTTTGAAGGAATCTGACGACTAAATCCGACCCTGGAATTTCATGGAAGGCAGAAATTTTCTCGGATAGGATACAAAAATTTAGGGATTTAGAATTTTTCACCATATTGAGGAGGAAAGCTCAGGGACTCGCATCCAACTCAAGAGGTAGCAAAGTATCACATCAGGAAGGAAAGCTCAGGGACTCACATCCAACCCAAGAGGTGATGGAAGGTAAACAGAATTTAAGTATTGATCCCAAAATTTTATGTGAACAAATTTAGAGAGAATTTGATGTTAATCCTCAAAGAAAGTGGAATTGTGCAATTTGGCCAAGACTTGTAGCCTTGCATGATTCGTGGAATTTTGTGATATGTCAGATTTGTGAGAAGTGACGTTGTGTAAAGTGCCAAATTTTTCGAAGTGCTTTTGGAGATGTAGGAACTGGGGATGAGCGCAGAGACTCATTTTGCGGAGTTTCGATAAAGAGTTAGCTCATAATTGTTTTTCAATTTATCTTTATCTTTCAATTTATTTCTTTTTATTTCATTTCATTCGGGGAATATCCAATTTCAGATTCAATTTTCTTCTTATTTTGTTTTATTTTAACTTTTCCCATTTTGTTATCATTTTCACTTTATTTTTCTTTTGCATTGTTCTTTGTTCGTTTTAATTTGGGACCAACGTATGGTCCTGTGACTTCTACCATTGTGCAAAACGAAACATCTCTGAAAAACTCGATGAGCTAAAACAGAAATATTTACTAATTTTGTTGAAGGCAGTAATACAACTGATCTCATGCTGACAAGCATCCAAAAGTTGATCGAGCGTACATAGCTGAACAAAACCGACATGTGATATCATACTGGTACCGAAAACCAGTGACAACTGTCGTGAACTGGTGCAGAAGGTAGTAAAATTCTGTCGTCTGAGGCCGTTACATGAACAAGCCACTTACCAAGGCTACGCTCTAGAATAAAAGTCCCCTCATGAACACTCGGAGGTACTGCTATCACAGCGGCAAGGGACGAAGGCTTTCCAACTCTGTATCTGGCTTGTAGTAGAACGGCGCCTTATCTTCGTTCTTCCTTTTGAAAGTGACTGAAACTCTTTGTCCTGTGACTCCTGAGATGCAGTGCTTTACAAGATCTACCCTATTTCCTTTTAGCACTAACACTGATCCGACTGGTAAAGGGATCTCAATGAAACATCGGAACTCTCCTAGTCCAACAATCTAGATTTCTCGGCCGAACAATAGACTGCATTCACTTATAAATGAGACCGTGCAAAAAGGCCTGACAAAATCATGGTGGTCGATATGAGGTGGGATACAGTCCCCATCCTCATAAATGTTTATGATGCAGCTGTTGGAAATATAGACTGCAGGCAACACGTGCCACACGACCATTCTTTTTATCATTTTCTTTATTTGCGGTGGCATCAAATCAACCTCATCATGCTATAGAATTCCCGGGGTATTTCCCTATCGATCCTTTGAGAAGCTATAGCAGCACCGACACTAAATGGTGACCTTGCCTTTTCCTCTCTTCCATTTCATCGGCTCGTGCATATCTTCTCCTTTAGACGACTTGCTCTGCCCTAGTCTTAGAGAGCGAAAACACAGTCAAGAATTTTCTCTTGATCATTCCTCGAAAATACGTCTGTGTAAAGCTCGAGGCCTTCCAAAATATTGAAAAATATTCCTTGGATTTACTCATAATGTTAGAATTCCTTCTTCCTGATTCTTCTAATCTTAGCCATCACGTAGTCCAGAACTCCTCGCTGTAGCGGTGGTAGAATGAATAGTGGCACTTAAGGCTCTACGTTAGGATGCTCCCTACTCCTGAGTAGCATCGAGGCGGCTGCATATACCTCAAACTTGTCGTACTCCTCTAACTGCAGAACTTGACATTGCGGACATTCTGAAATTGTCCATGTGACTGAAGGCTATCTGGGTAAACTTAAATTGCAAGTCGAGCACCCAGTAAAAATTTCTTCTATCGGGTACCATGTCGGCGTAGGGTCCTCGGTAGTCTCTGGCTCTGTCTCTGTGCGTGGTGAGCTGTCATTACTTTCTTACATTTTTTGCTCATAAAAATACTCTAGAATAGGTGATAGCTCGGTGGCTAACTCCCGGACCTGCCTCCTCTCCATCCTATCCGAGAGGTGACGCTTGCAATGATTTGCATTTCTTCTTTTTGTATGCACCAATGGCACGTCTGGAACTCTTTCAGCTGTAACAACGACAAGACCACCCTCTGGAGTAGTGATCATGGACGAAATCTAACTGTGTCTACCGGCGGGAAGGTGTGAGTCAACAAAACCTCTAGTGTTTCTGTGTCCTGACGTCTGTCCGGCTTCCTCAAGACAAATTTTCATCTTTTATTTCACGTTTGCAACCCCCTTGAAGTGCAAGATTCAAGCCGTCTTTGAAAACAAATACCAACTTGGGACCTGACACTTCCTACATGAGAGAAACAAGGGGGAAATGTCAATAATTGGTATTTTGCACGGACAAGAACAACAAAAAATTTATTATTATTATTTATTTAGCTATTTTTGCAGTTAATTTGATGCCATTATCGTATCTAATATAATTTTTAGAGAATTTGACATTAGAAACTTAACAAGTGTATTTTATCTTGTGAGAAAGTTTATTTTATTCAATTTTAATTTATTACAAAATTTCGCCCCAATCACAGACGCTGGCCATATGGCTTACTTCGGAACAACCATCCCCTTTTTAGAATTTCTTCATGTTGCGTAGTACTTCTTTAGGTAACATCCATTTATCGGCAAATAGGTTTATCCCCTTGAGAATCCACCAGCTGGTATGACCTACCGGAGTAAACCTTCTCCACCACGTATGGTCATTCCCAGTTTGGTTCAAATTTTCCATCTATCTTGCGGTGTGCAAGAATAGGCCTTCTAAGAACTAGCATAAGGTCACCGACTCTAAACAACCTTAGGCAAACCAATTTATCATGGGATTGAATCATCTTTGCTTGATAAAGCTCCAAATTCTGTTGTGCGAGTAATCTCTTCCCTTCGAGGCTTTCCAATTCTATAAGTTAAAGTTTGGCATTCTCTTCTGTTGTTATTTGATTAGCGACGGTGATCCTGAGCGACGGTAACTGAACCTCTAAATAAAGTACAACCTCAGACCCGTAGACTAGTGTGTAAGGTGTAGACTGCATTGGCGTTCTGACTATCGTCCGGTATGCCCATAACGCTTCCAACAACTTCTTATGTCATCCTCTCTTATTGTCCCCAAGCGTCTTCTTCAAAATCTGCATGAGCATCTTGTTGAAGGCTTCTGCCAAGTCATTTGCTTTTGGATAGTAGATGGTTGAATATCGCCAATCTATCCCATGTCATCTGACGAAGTTGTTGATCTTGGTACTCTTGAAAGCGGACCCATTATCTGAAATAATCCTGTGCGGCACATTGAAGCGGTAAACGATCTGATTCTTGAAGAACTGTAACACCTGTTGCACTGTAGCTTCTCGTAATGGAACTGCCTTTGACCATTTGGAGAAGTAATCTATTGTTGTGAGTATAAACTTGTGTCCTTTTGAAGATGGAGGATCTACAGACCCACTATGTCTGTGCCCCAACACTCGAATGACCACGAGACAATCGTCGGGTGTAGAGCATTCGGAGTTTAGTACAAGACTACTCCATGCACTTGGCACTGATGACATTTCTTATATGTGTCCATACAATCTATCATTATTACTGACCAATAATATCCAAGTCGTTTGATTTTCATTTTCATCTTTAGCCCTGACTGGTGAGCTCCACATAATCTGTCATGTACTCTGATAATATTTCGTGCTTCTGCTCTACTTAGGCACCTTAGCCACATCTGATCAAAGGATCGTCTGTAAACAATGTTGTCGATTAAGGCATATGACAAAGTCCTCTTCTGGATCTGATGCGCTGCTGACTTGTCTTCCTGTAACCTTTCTGTTTGCAAATATTCTATCAACGATTGACGCCAATCTTCTTTATCATCTGCAACTGCAACTAATGTCTCTTCTTTTCTAAGTTTGTGTAAACTGTCAAGGTCGATCTGAGACAATACTTGACATCCTTGCATGGTAATATCTATAGAATCTTTGGGTGGACAAGCGAATTCTTTAGCAAGCTTCGCTAAAGCATCTGTATGGGCATTGTCTGCTTGAGGAACCCTATAGAAAGTCACACTGGGAATTTGCTACAACAATTTCATCATATATATGTGGTATTCTTCCAATCTCAGCTTCAGAATCTTATATTGTCCTGCCACTCGATGTATGACGAGTTGCGAGTCGCCATAAATGACTATCTATAATTTCAATTAATATTGTTAATTCTAAACCGGTGATTAGAGCATCATATTCTTCTTCATTATTGGTACACGAATCTGTCAAGTGGTAAAAAAATCTTAGACTCCATGGTCTGGTGTCACAAAGATCAGACCAATTCCTGCTTTTCCTGATACCACTGTTTGATTTCTTCTGTCTTTTTTGTCTTACGACTCTCCGTCAAAGTACATCTCCCAACATTTGGCACTAGGATGTTCCACTTGTACTATCTGCTTGTCTGGTAATTCGTCATTCAGAGGGGACTCAGCTGGTAGCGACTGCGCTGCAAGAAAGTTCGCAAGAATCTGTCCTTTGATAGCTCGAAGGGGCACAAAAGTTACATCAAACTGCAACAGTATCATCTACCAGTATGCCAAACGTCAGGAAAGTGTCGGCCGAATCATCATATATTGCAACGGATTAACTTTTGAAATCAAGTTGACTTTATGAGAAGACATGTAATGTCTAAGCTTCTTAGAAGCAAAAACCAAAGCTAGACAATGTTTCTCAATAGGAGGATACTTTACCTCCAACGGTATTAGACGTTGAATTAATTAATATAGTGTGTTCTCCTTTCCCTCATCATTAACTTGTGCAAGTAAGGCTCCGAGGGACTTGTCCAAGATCGCGGTATAAAGTATCAACAGTATACCCGGGATAGGGGCTGCCAAAATAGGAAGTGTCATCAGGTATCCTTTAATATCCTCAAAAGCCCATTGGCATGGCTCTCCCCAAACTAATTTGACATCCTTTTGAAGTATGTTCGAAAAGGATAGACACCTTCTTGACAGATTGGATATGAAGCATCTTAAGTATGTCAATTTACCTTGAAAGAAATGTAGTTGCTTCAAGGCTGTGGGAGGAGGCATTTTCAAGATAGCTTTAATCTTATCTGGGTCAATTTTGATTCCTCGATGACAGTCAATGAATACTAAAAATTTCTCAGAGGTAATGTCGAAGGCGCTTTAAGGGATTCACCTTGAGATTGTATTGTCTTAATCATTCAAATACGATCCTCAAATCATAAATGTGGTTATTTTTCACTTTGCTCTTGATGACCAAGTCGTCCACGTAGCATTCCACTTGATTGTGAATGAGGTCATCGAAGATCTTTTTCATTGCTCTTTGATATGTGGCTCTGGCATTCTTCAGTTCAAACGGCATCACGGTGTAGCAGTAAATCTTGATCACAGTTCTGAATGCTTTAAGTGTTGCATCTTCTGGTGCCATTTTGAGTTGGTTGTATCCTGATTATCCATCCATGAATGAAAATATCTCATGTGCCGACACAATGTCCACCATTATTTCTGTTATTGGTAATGGGAATTCATCCTTCAGACATGCCTTGTTTAAATCTCTGAAGTTGACATACACTCGTATATGTCCATTCTTCTTTTTAATTGGCACAACATTGGCTAACCTTGTTGGATAATGCTCCTCCCATACGAAGTTATCGCCTATTAATTTTTTTATTTCTGTTGTAACTTGTTGTTTTATTTTATGGCGCATTCTTCTGGGAGCTTGCTTCACTGGCATTGTATTTTGATACACCCTAAGTCGGTGAACTGTACCTCTGGAGATAATCCTTGCATTTCACCGTAACTCCAAGTGAAGAAATCTTTGAATTCTGACAATAACTTTATTAAATCCGCAGACTCTTCTTCACTGAGTAACAAACTTACAAGGTTGGTTGGGGCTACTCCTCAGTCTCTAGAATGATTTCTTTTAATTCATGGACTGTTGATTGATTTTCTCTTCAAGCTCAGGCGGAGCATCATTTATCGGTTGATCTTCGAATTCATCTTGAATGTCTAAACAATCTTCTTCTAACTGGCTAGTAACGACTGATGCACCAAAAATCTATACGGTTTTTGCTATATAACTTTACCTATTTTTGGTGATATTGCACTTTAAAGAAAGGTATTTTTGATGATTTATTGCAGGTATGATGATTTTAGGTGATTGGAGTGAAAAGAAGAGAAAAGGAACAAGTTTGGAGCAAAAAGGAGCAAAAAGTAGCAAAATGGTGGAAAACATGTTCTGGCGCCGCCGGCTCCATTTTACAGAGACTACGGCATTATTTTGACGATCGGACGCCGCCGGCGCCCGAAGTCGGTGGAATTCAAATTTGAAGAGTGTTGGCGACTTTTTGAAGGGATGCCTATGGAAACTCTTGGGATTCGTTTCCAACTTACACGTAACTGTTTTTTGACAAAAATTATGAGGAGTTTAGTGTGTCTTGTGTCTTCTAGAGTAGTTTTAGTGTGTGTTAAGTGTTAGGGTTTAGGAGAAGAGTGTGTAGAAGTGAGGATTTGAGAGGAATTCTTCTCTGAGGAGTGAAGGAGAAGAAGTAAAGTGAGAGATTGCTTCTTCCTTTCCATTCTAAAGAGAGAATCAAGTGTTGTAAAGAAGAGAGAAAAGGATTCAAAGGAACTTCAAGGGAATTGCATTGGGGACAAGAAAGAGATAAGTAGCATTTTCTTTTGTGGTTTGTATGAATTTTCTTTTATATATAAAATCAATGTTTTATTGTATCTTCTTCATGAATTCTGAGTAGTCTCCTTTGTCTTTCTTCTTGCATTAAGATGTGATGATGGATTGATGTGGATTTGATGTGCTTTTAACGAATTAAAGAAATTGTGATGGTTTTTCATTTTGAACTTAATTTACTTTTCGATTTGGCCAATTAAAATGTTAAAATATGTTGTTGAACATTAACTCTGAAAGGATTTAATGTCCTACAATAATAATGAAAGATCCATTCAATTTCTATGGATGAATTGTGTAGTTCATGGGAATTGAGTGCAAATAAATAGGGAAATGTGTTTTGATGAACTTCAATGTGGAGATTTCAGGGTGACGGGCTGAATTCCCCAAATTGGTTCTAAGATTAGTGACTAAAAT
The DNA here is from genome assembly GCA_022702705.1 of Papilionanthe hookeriana x Papilionanthe teres. Lineage (NCBI taxonomy): Eukaryota > Viridiplantae > Streptophyta > Magnoliopsida > Asparagales > Orchidaceae > Papilionanthe > Papilionanthe hookeriana x Papilionanthe teres. The sequence continues at coordinate 147,060,668 of CM040423.1, forward strand.
CAAAGGTTAGCCGTCAGGTGAAGGGTGAGCGGGAGCTCCGAAGTGAGAGTCGATATCCTCCCAGCCTAGCCTTAGATTTAGTGACTAAACTTAGGATATGTCAATGTTCTTTTCATGCTTAGAAGAGGGGGTACTCTTTTAAGGGTAAAGAATCATCTATGCTCTTATTTGGCACAATAACATAAATATTTGTTCCATATCAATCCACACATCATATTCTCATTGCAAGAGGAAAGATACTTTTCTCATATATTAAAAACATTTCAAATACATAGTTTAGTGTGTCTGCTAGTTAATTCTATTTTCAAAGTTATTAGAAGTAATTGTAGTTTGATTTAATATTATTGTTTTCTGCATAGTGGTAGTAGTAGTAAGTAGTAAACTTTAATTGCAAATTGAGTATCGGATTTCAGTGCTATATTATATATTGTGAAACACTTTCTTCTACTCCGTACTTCCCTGTAGGATCGATAACCATAACTCAATTAGAGCCCTGTATTACTTGATACGATATGTATACTTGCGTTGAGTGTTTAGACTTTACAAAATTACTATAAACATATATAAATTTGATTTCATACATTCTTGCATATATAAAGTCTGCTGGTCAAGTTTTTGGCGCCGTTGCCGAGGAAGGTAACCGAGTAACTAACGGAGTAAGGAAGGAAGTATAAATAGTATTTATTGATAATATAGCAAAAAAAACCTTTACTTTATAGTGTGTATTTGTGTGTTTGTTTACTTTTTAAAAGTATTTGTGTGTTTTTATATGCGTCATAGTGGATCTATAGGTTTAGTGCCTTACGATTCGGAGTTAGAGCGTACTGTTAGAAAAATTAGAAAACAACAAAAATAAATTGAAAATCCTTGCGAAATGGCGAATAATCAAGATAATCAGAGAAATGATATTGGAAATTTTCCAAGACCTTTAACAGATTATGCTAACTCAATAGCAGATGAAATTCACATAACTATTCAAAATCCTGATGTTGCTGCTAATTCATTTGAACTTAAACCTGTTATTATCCAAATGGTACAAAATAATCAATTTGGAAGAACACCTAATGAGGATCCAAATTTACATCTCGCTAGTTTTCTAAAACTGTGTGCTACTTTTAAATATGATGGAGTGTTTAGTGACGCTATCAGACTTAGACTTTTTCCTTTTTCATTAAGGGATAAAGCTAAGGCGTGGTTAAATTCGTTAGCGCCTAGATCTATTAGAACTTGGGGAGAATTATCTCAGAAGTTTCTATCAAAATATTTCCCTCCATCAAAGATTGCTAAACTAAGAAATGATATTACATCTTTTTGTGAGTTCGAAGGAGTGTCAATATATGAAGCTTGAGAGAGATTTAAAAATCTTCATTGGAAGTGCCCACATCATGTTTTACCAAATTGGTTAATAATTCAAACATTTTATAATGGATTAATGGGATCATTGAGATCTATTATAGATGCTGTTGCTGGTGGATCGTTAAGGTCAAAACCTTTTGATGAAGCATACGTATTAATTGAAGAAATGACTTCTAATAATTTTCAATGGCCCTCTGAATGGGTAAATTCTAAGAGAGTAGCTAGTGTTCATGATTCAGATATGATGACTATGGTAGTTTCTCAAATTGCAGCCCTTTCAAAGAAAATAGATCAATATGGAATGAAATATTCTTAACCACCTCAAGTGTTGAAGGAAAATTCATTTGGACAAATAACAGAATCTCAAACACCTTAAGAGACTTTAAATGTTATTAATAGACCTAACAATCCTTATTCAAATTATTATAATCCTGGTTGGAAGAATCACCCAAACTTCAACTGGAATAATAGCAATGTCAATGTTAACCAGCATTGGGCTAACAATTCTATAAATCTAATTGGAAATTGGAACAATCAAGAAAATACCAATTTTAGACCATCTTATCCTCCTGGATTTAATAGTAACCTGCAATTTAAGGATAAGAAGTTGTTTACTAAAGAAATGATTTTGAATATGGGAAATCAATTACAAGCTCAAGGTGTTGCTATGAAAAATATTGAAAATCAATTGGGACATATTTTCACTGAACTTTATAATAGACCTTCTGGAACACTTCCAAGTAATGTTGAGTTCAATCCAAAAGATCACAACAAGGAACAACTTAAGGCTATTCAATTAAGGAGTGGAAAAGAATTGGAAACTAGAGTGCAAAAAGAAGTTGAAATAGAAAAGGAGGAGGAAATCGAAAGAGGTTCAAACAAGATTTATCCAGACTTGGATTATCTTTCTGAGCTAATGAAGATAACGGTTAAAAAACAACCACCTCCATTTCCTCAAAAATTGAATAAACAAAATAAGGATAACATATTTGGAAATTTTTTGGAGATCCTTAAGAAATTAACGATAAATATTCATTTTGTTGAAGCATCAGAACAGATATCTGACTATGCCAAGTTTAAGAAGGATATTCTGAGAAAGAAAAGAAATTTTACAGAACATGAAACTGTTGCACTTAGCGGAGAGTGTAGTACAATTATTCAGAAGAAGCTTTCTAAAAAACTTAAAGATCCTGGCAGTTTCACTATTCTGTGTGCTATACGTGAAAATTTTTTCGGAAAAGCCTTATGTGATCTGGGAGCTAGTATTAATCTTATGCCTTTATTAACTTTCAAAAGGTTAGTAATAGGAGAAATTTCTCCTACATCTGTGACTCTTCAGTTGGTCGATCGTTCCATTACTTACCCTAAAGGAGTGGTGGAAGCTGTGTTAGTAAAACTGGATAAATTTGTCTTTCCTGTAGATTTTATTGTGCTTGATATGGAGGAAGATAAAAAACTACAATCATTTTGGGAGGACCATTCCTTGCTACTGGAAGAGCAGTGATTTGATTTTCAAAAAGGAGAATTAACTATGAGAGTTAGTGATCAAGAGGTGACCTTTAATATTTTAAAATCTATGAAGCATCCCTCAATGGAAAAAGATAATGATTGTTTTAGGATTGAGGTCTGTGAACATTTGAGAAATGATCATTTTGAGAATATATTTGAAAAAGAAGTGGAATATGAAAATATGTTTGAAGAAGAAATTGCAGATGAAGAAAATTCAGATAATAAAAAGAATGAAGATTTGGAGTATGTTCAGGAGAGATTTGAAGTATTAGACACTATGGAAAGTGGAAAAAAAAAGTTTAATTCCATCTATCATAAAACCTCCTGAACTTGGGATGAAAATTCTCCCTAATCATTTAATGTATATGTTTTTAGGAGAATCATCTACCCTACCAGTTATTGTATCTTCGGAACTAAACAAATATCAAGAACAGAAGTTGGAAACTTTAAAAAGATACAAGAAAGCTTTTGGATGGACTTTGACAGATATTAAAGGAGTTAGTCCTTCGATTTGTATGCACAAAATTTTATTAGATGAAGAACATAAACTGATAGTTGATCCGCAAAGGAGATTAAGTTCTATAATGAAAGAAGTAGTTAAGAAAGAGATTTTAAAATGGCTGGATGCTGGAATTATTTTTCCTATTTCGGATAGTGCTTGGGTGAGTACAATACATTGTGTACCAAAAAAGGGAGGAGTGACAGTTGAAGTGAATGAATGTAATGAAATTATACCCACAAGACAAATTAATGGACGGTGAATTTGTATTAACTATAGGAAATTACATGTCGCCACCATAAAAGATCACTTTCCTCTTTCTTTTCTCGATCAAATGCTAGATAGACTTGCTGATGTTGACCTCATTTTTTGTGAGGTCCTTCCTTTTAGTGCTTAGGATCTAGCCATAAGATTTCCCTTTTGACTATCCTAGAAGACTAGAAATGGAACCCACCATTTGGAAATTCAACTAAATCTAAACTCATTTTAGAATTCTAAATGGATGGTCATCAACCTCCAAATTACTTGGAAGGTTAGGACCAATGTGTAGAAAGACAAGGATGAGTTCCTATAGGATGGCCAAGCCTTAGGACTAGTCTGAGTGGCCTGATCTTGGTGAGGTCCAGCTTGCACACACCACATTGTTGCACATGCTTGAACCCTAAAACCACTCATACTCAACTTGGCTTCTTGACTCGTGTAGGAAACTCATATGGATGGACCTCAACCCCTAAGCCCCTGACTTAGAGGGTTAGGAACAACATATTAAGTGCCTAAAATGAGTCCTCTCATGGCTATTGTGAGCTTGTCATGGCTTCATGGCTCAACCAAAATGGTTTCATTTTACTCACATCTAATTAATCTTCATTATTCCCAAAATTTCAATTTTTGACCCCCGGCCCCTAAACTCTCCCAAAATTACCAAACTACCCCTAAAAAGGGCCTTGAAACTCAAAACTTTGCAGTCGCCCAGGCTCCCAAAAAAAATCATTCCAGAGTGTTTCTCTCATCAAACTGAGAAGTTTTGACTGTAAATATGTCATAATTCCGAGCTATCTTTGGGCCCCTCGCACTAAAATAATCGATACTTAAAAAACGCTCCAGGATTCATAAAACATTCCACATAAATCAAAAATGACCCCAGACGCTTTTTTTACTCCAAATTTCTTTCTAAACCACCTCGAGCCTTTAATTCAGCCTTTTGACCACTTACCCCTAATCCCCCTAAAATTACCAAAATGTCCTTCATAGCAAAAAATTTCAAAAATTCCAAACAAATCCCAAAAAAATCCCAAAATGTTCCAAAAATTCCCAATTTCATTTTCTTCAACTACCACATATCCCAATTTTGTCAATTTAACCCAATTTGATCAAAAATTCCAAATTTGCCCTTAAAGCTCAAAATTGACCTAGTTGACCCAATTCACCCAAACTAAGCCCAATGTGCTCACTTTTCCCCAAATAAATTCTAAAACCATTCATAACATCCCCATGAAAAAAATTTAATATTCAAATGCCCCCAATTGAATCCCAAAATCCACCTAAGTTCAACCTAACCCCAACCTAACCCAATTCACCCAAATTGACCACCTATGTCCAAATCTACCAAATTGATCATCCAATTCAATTCAAAATCACTCCAAATCTTTTTCAAACTCTTCATAACACTTTCCTAAGCCAAACTCAACATTCACTTAGCCCAAATTTTGACCCAAACCTAACCCAAACTCAAGCCCATGTTCACCCCAAATTTAAAGGCACAAAATCAAGCCCATGAGCTAAATCACTTCAATTAGCCCAAATCCACTCAGCCAATTATCATTTCATCATCCCTTTGATTAAATTATTTGCCTAAGGTTCCAAATTCATCATCAAATTATTCCAAATCAAGCCTTATGACAAACTTCAGAAAAATACCACTTAAATCAGAAATTCATTTTCATGCAAATTGACCAAGCCTAGCTAAGACAAATGCAAGCCATGAAGCTTTGTCCCAAGCCATATGTTAACCATGAGGGTCATGCTCACCTCACCATACCATCTTAGGGAGAAGGGTGAGCCACTTTCCACCTCTCTTAATAAAGCTTTTTAACCTCTTTTATGCTTCATCCTTACCCTTGCTTAGCCAAATCTTCTTGGATGGGGACTTCTCCACTCCTCTTGGCTGAACCGAATGATCTCCCATCAGCCCAAACCAGCCTTGGGGGGTAAACCAAACCCAAATTAATTGCACCAAAATCAAACTCTGACCACCCCTCCACCTAAGCACACATTTTGAACCCACTGACCAACCCCCATGGCCACCCAAGCTCCTCTATTTAAACTCACTTACCATGGCTAAGAAGAAGAGATGAAGGATTACCTTGGGGAGACTTTGCCAAATTGTTCCCAAAGCTTCTCCAAGCACTCCTCACCTCAACCCAACCATTTTCAATTGTGGCCTCACCTCTTAGACAAAGGTTTTGAAATTTTCTCCTCCAACCGAGCTTATTTTAATTTTCTGTAAATCTTTTCTTGCTTTAAGAGTATTATCATCGTAAAGATATGTTCCTCTAGTTTAGAAGATCATTTTAAAAAAAGTTCACTCAATTTCGTTGAGAAACGAGTGAGATATCAAGGTTTGAAGGTGGACGGTTTTGGGTGAATAGCAGTTGGAGAAAGGAGCAGCCGCCCTCCGATCACGCGTGTATTGGACGGACGGCCCCTATGGAGTCGGACGGGAGCTTCGTCTATGAACAGGCTGCCAAATACAACCACGCCAGCCAGTAGCAGCGTGACACGTGTCATTTGAGCGGGAAATTAGATTTTTGAATTATGTTTGACCCTAAACTTCAAAAAATAAAATAAAATAAAATAACCCTCTTGCTCACTGAAGCGAGGAGAATACTGTAGAAGTGATTTCATGTTTACATGATGCATATCTTATTTTTAATTAATTAAATAGTGTTTTCAATCTTTCAATTCTTCATGCATGTAGGAGTTTCACCATAACTTGAAATTTTGGTATGTTATTCTATGCATCATGTGGAATCTTCTCTGATTTTTCCAAAGTTAGAGAAGATTCCTATGAGGATATCTCTTATTTTTAAGTTTATGCCCATTTTCTTGATTAATTAATTATTATAATTAGCATATTGATTAGAAAAATCTAGAAAAATTAGGTTATGTTCCCTGTGACCGGAGGAACATTAGAAAATTATCTCATGATTTATTTCAATAACAAAAAATCTAATTTGGCGAAAATCTCAAAACTAAGTTTTAATTAACTAGGAATAAACACACATCAAAATCACATGAAATCAACTCTCCACTGTCACTGAAGATCAGAGGAACCTCACATAAAATTTCAAATCAATTGGAATTAATTTGACCCATTAAATGAATTAATTAAGGGACATGACCATTTTGCACATTAAAATTTTCATAAAACCCAAAATATATTTCAAAAATTTACCAAATTAATTTTGGGAGTTCTTTGTGATTAGAGAAGTTCAAAAAAAATAAAATTATATTTTTCATAAAAATTTGATTTTTAATCATTTTTTAAATATTTAATAATTAAAAATTATAAAAAAATCACTCAAATATAAAAATTCACCAAACTTCACATTTAGTCTCCTAATCACTTGGGAACCATTAAAATATTTTTCTTAAGTCTCTAAGTAAGATATTAATTTTTTAAGGCCTAGGATAATTTTTAACCCTCAAAAAATGAATTTTCTTAATCTTCCACTAAAATAATTCTAATAAATCAAAGAAAAATCAAAAAAATATAAAATTTGTTTCCCTAGATTCCATTACTACAGAGAGATCTTCTAAAAATACAAAATTAATTTTTTCACCTTTAAAATATTTTAAAATGAATTAATACTCAAGAAATTAAGATAATTCTAATAATTAAATTGAAAGTCAAAAAATCCCCAACTTTGGTCCAAATGGTCCTCTGGTCAAGGCTCACTTCCAAAAAAAATTTTCAAAGTCATAGGTCTTTCCTTGGTCAAGTTATTGATTTTTCATTAAAAATCCCATTTTTGCATTAAAATAAATTTATAAATTAAATTTAATTCAGAAAAATCACATTTTCTCCTCTGATATTTTAATTGACCCATGCGTAGGGTAACATAAAAATTTCAAAGTCATTTGAGTTACACTTAATGTATATAAAGTGAACAAGCCTAAGGGGCAAAATGGTAATTATTGAAATTTAGCCTTAATTAATGTTTAGGCTTAATTATGGGTAATGGGTAATAAACGATCTTAATTAATCTCCTTAGATGATTGAAACATAGGGAATTAAAGGGTAGAAACCCATTTATCACTTTTTTCAACATTACAAAAAAAATATTATTATAATTTCATTAATTAAAAATTTGGAAGTTAATTAAAAGAGAAGATATTAAAGGGGTTTAATCTTGGGAGATATTAATTTATTAATATTAACCCCTAATCAATGATAGAGATCAAATGTCACTTAATCTTAATTTAAATACTCATTAATGAAAAATAAGATAAATTAAATAATCAAATTAAAACAATTTCTAAGATAATTAAATTAAAAATAACTTTAAAATAATATAATTAATTAAATTAAAAATAATTTTAAAACAATCTAATTAATTAGATTAAAAAATAAAATAATTAATTGAATTAAAAGAAAAATAAAAATAATAAATTAAATTAAAAATATATATAATTTAAAAATGACATAATTAATTACAAAATAATTTAAATTAAATATAATTAAATTTAAAAAATTTAAAATAATTTAATCAACTTTAAATCAAAATTAAATTAATAAAACTAAATTAAAATCAATTTCAAATTAACACAATTAAATTAAATATAACTAAAATTAAAGTTAAAACAATTTTAAAATAACTAAGTTAACTTTTGAAATAACATAATCAATTTGAAATAATATAAGAAAATCACAATTAAACTAAAATATTATAATTAATTTGAAACAGTCTTAAAACATCAACCTAACCTTAGAAAAATTAGCTAAATGCGTTAATGAACTAATTTGCCCCTAAAGGCTTCCACCCACATAATTCTTAAGTGAAATGTTAAGTGAATGTCACCTCACTTAAGGGATAATCAAAACATCTAAGTTCTTTGAGCAAGAGGAAAACATTTCCAACAAACTTAAAACAACTCGGGTGATTGATTCATCATTACATTGAAACTAAATGAACTCAAAAGATAATCCCGAAAGCGTTTAGGAAAATGTTCAGGGTTCAAGTCCCGAGCACTTCCCTAACCTGATGAGATGTCTTCAAAGAACAATTGGACTTCATTGTTCTTTGATGAAGAAAATCAGCCTTAACAAAACACAAGAACCTAGATGTCATAGGAAGTAAAAAGTAATAGGATTAGGACTTTGGTAGACAACCAGAACCTTCCCTTAGCTTTACCTAGGTACTTGTTACAAATATATAAATGTCTTAACATGTGTTTTAAGTGCAGACAAATATGACGAGAGTGACCACCACGTTTGCATTTAAGTTTATTGCAATTTACATTTAGCAATTTATCAAATGTCTTACTTTCATGTACTTATAAATGTATGAAAATGATTGAACCCGACATGTTTAAACAACTCAAAATTTAATCACCAACAAAAGTAAAACTGCAATTACAACTAAAATTAAAACGTCTCATTGGATGATCGGGAATCCCTCGGATGATGTAACCCCGTGTTTCTACGAGATTTCTCATGGTCTAAATGAAGATGTGGAACTCATTCAGTTGGGTTTAGCAAATTCATTTGGACTAGTGAATCTGATGAACATACCGGTGTCGGGATGACGGAACCGTGGGATCTTAATCGGTTCTGCTTAATCAACTTTAAGATTTGTTTTAATTAAAACATTAAGCCATCTCAATTTTCAACCTCTCTAAACTAGAATACTTCTCTCATCTTTTGATTGTCACCTTCTAAAACCAAACCTCTACAACAACAAGGAGCTCGGAGCACAGTGGGCAGCACGACCATCTTCATCAACAAACCTTGTATCTACTTCAGCTAAACCTTTCTTAGAACTAAATAACAAAGCCATAGGATTTCGAGGTAGTTTGCTTAGTGCAACACAAATCCTCAAGTTCTCTTTAGGCATTTTGCATAATCATGTTATGCAACTTAAGCCCTGAAACCAGTCTTAGGACTCCGAGGTAGTCGTTTGGTACGACATAAACCCTCATATCTTCGAGGCTATTTGTGTGATTATATCATACAAGCATAAGTCCTAATTAATTAAAATCGCGTAGATCGAAACATTAAATAAACTCTCAAATCGATGCCAAACAATAGGATAATTGGGAAGTCACCAAAGTTTTCTTCGGTCCACGACATCCCCTACTTTTCTTCCATTGGACTCTCAAAATAATTGTTCCAAATTTGAGCTATTCCCTATTAAAATTTTGAAAATCCAATTGTTTGAAAACCTTAAACTTTGAAATTTTTTAGAGCAAAACTACTAATCATCATCGAGAGTTTTCTTAAATGATTCCCTTCATTTAAGATGTAATTAACTATGAGGCTTGCCCTTATAGGAACTTTAAGAACCCAAGTAATATAAACCTCGCTTAATTCCTTCATATTAAGCGTGGGAACTTGTCATTAATAAAATTGGTTCGCATAACAAACGGGTGTCACAAATCTTCTAGTTTATTTAAGCGAGCCCCATCATCAAGCAAAGGTGTCTATTCCTCGGGATAGATACACATTTTGTGATACGGTGCTCATTTATATAAACTATTTGGGATGTGAGATCGGTTTGATTTCATATCTTAAAATTTTCAAACTTAAAATTATTTTCAAAAATCAAATGCTACTTTTCAAATTATATATATATATATATATATAAATTAAACTTAAAATCTAAAATTCACCGATAATTTCTGTAGGCGACCCCTTTTCGAAACACACAACCTATAAATAAGCCGTACAGCTGGACACAAGTAGTACTGCTTTTTGGATGGATATACTGGTTACCATCAAATACCTATTGCTCCTGAGGATCAAGAAAAGACAACATTACTAGCCCTTATAGAACCTTTGCTTTTCGAAGAATGCCTTTTGAACTGTGTAATGCACCTGCAACATTTCGGAGATGTATGATGTCCATTTTCTGTTGTATGATAGTATAATGGAATAGACGTTTTCATGGATGATTTCTCTCGTATTCGGGACTTCATTCGAAATTTTCCGTAAAACTTAAGCAAAAGTTTTCGGCGCTCATGAGAAAATAAATCTAGTTCGAATTGGGAGAAATGTTAATTTATGGTTGCAGGAGAAATTTTGCTTGGGCATAAAATTTCTGAACATGCTATGGAGTTCGGTCCTACTAAAATTAGAGTGGTTGAGAGATTGTCGTCACCCACTACTGTGAGAGAGGTGAGGAGCTTCTTAGGACACGCTGGATTTTACAGGCGATATATTAAAGATTTTTCTAAAATTACCAAACCTTTGTATCGACTGTTAGAAAATGATAGAATGTTTGATTTTAATGATGAATACTTGAGTGCTTTCGAATTATTGAAAGAAAAATTAATCACTGCACCTATAATTGTTTCAGCAGATTGGGAGAAACCATTTGAACTTATGTGTGATGCAAGTGATTATACGATCGAAGTAGCACTAGGGCAAAGGCATGATAAAGTTTTCAAAGTCATTTACTATGCTAGTAAAACTCTTAATGAGGCTCAAATTAATTACACCACTGTTGAAAGAGAGTTATTAGTTATAGTATTTGCTTTTGAAAAATTTAGACCTTATTTAATTGGAACTAAGAGTACTGTGCATACAAACCATTTGGCTATCAAATATTTAATGATAAAAAAGGATGTGAAACCTAAACTAATTAGATGGATACTTCTTCTGCAAGAATTTGATTTCATGATAGTTGATAGGAAGGGAGGTGATAATCAAATAGCTGATTATTTGTCAAGAATAGAGTATGATAAATTATCTGAATTTGAGAAGGAAATTACAAAACTTTTCCCTAATGAACAAATATATACTATTATGGGAAGTAATATGCCTTGGTATGCTGATATTGTGAATTAAATTGTAAACGATATTGTACCACCTGATTTAACAAGGTAACAACAAAAGAAGTTTAAATATGATGCAAAATTTTATTTTTGGGATGAGCCCTATCTATATAAACAGTGTAAGAATCTGATTATTAGGAAATGTATGCCACAAGAAGAAACTAATTTGATTATTCAACGATGTCATGATTCCGAATTCGGAGGTCATTTCGATGTCGATAAAGTCGCTTTTAAGATTTTACAATCTGGATTTTATCGCCTACTTTTTTAGAGATGTTTATAGATATATTAAATCATGTGATCGATGTCAAAGAGTAGGTAATATCTCTGAAGAAATGAAATGTCTCTAAATTATAATTTGGAAGTCGAAATATTTGATGTATGGGGATAAGATTTTATGAGACCATTTACTCCTTCATTCGGAAATTTATATATATATTGTGTCATTACGATTATGTCTCAAAATGGATCGAAGCTATTGCTTTACCTAGATGTGATGCTCGTAGTGTTTCAAAATTTTTAAAGAAAATTATATTTACAAGATATGGAATGCCAAGAGTGATCATAATTGATGGTGGATCCCATTTCAGGAATAATCGAATTAAGAGATTAATTGAGAAATATAATATTATTCATAAAATCTCTACTGCTTATCATCCCTAGACTAGTGGTTTAGCACAATTCTCTAATCGTGAAATTAAAAGAATTTTAGAGAAAACTGTGGATAATCTTAAATTAGATTGGTCTGCTCGATTAGATACTGCTTTATGGGCTTATAGGACTGCTTTTAAAACCCCTATTGGAATGTCTCCTTATAGACTAGTGTTGGTAAGATTTGTCATTTACCGGTTGAACTGGAGCATAAAGCATATTGGGCGATAAAAGAGTTGAATTTTAATTAAAAAATGCTGGAGAGAAAATATTTATGCAGTTGAATGAATTGGAAGAGATTAGAATGCATCTTATCACAATGATAAGATTTATAAAGAGAAAATGAAATTGTGGCATGATCAGAAGATATTGAAAAAGAACTTGGAATTTGGACAAAAAGTTTTATTATACAACAAAAGTTTGAAGTTATTTTCTGGAAAGCTCAAGTCTAGATGGTTAGGACCTTTTACAGTTGTAAAAGTTCATTCTTTAGGAGTTGTTGATATTAAAGATCCTGATACTGGAAAGATTTTCAAGGTTAATGGGCATCGATTAAAACCTTACTTTGACGGGTTTCAACCTAACTTCAAAGAGGTTTTAATGCTTAGTCATCTTGATTAACTGAATGGTTTGTAGGTGACAACGACTTTATATATGCTTAAAAATGCAAGAAGTTATGAATTCAGATTTATATATTTAAAATGATTTAGTAAAGTTACAAATTCAACACAAGTATACGTATCATATCAAGTATTACAGGGCTCTAATGGAGTCCTGGTTATCGATCCCACAGGGAAGGCAACGTTCTTTAAATCAGATAATATAGCACTAAAATCCAATACCAACTGTAATAATTGCTCAAGTGTACTGCAACTAGTGAATGCAAAGTATGGTAATAACTAATTTAACTAACACACACTAACTTATGTGATTTATAAGATACTTCTATGTGAAAAGTGTCTTCCTTCTTGCATAAAGATTATGATGTGTGAATGATGAAGAATGATAATTTTTTGTATTGTGCCAAATAGGAGCATATTTGTTTTTTTACCCTTAAAAGAGTACCTCCTCTTCCAAGCATGTAAAGAACATTGACATATCTTAAGGCTAGGCTTGGAGGATACCGACTCTCACTACGGAGCTCCCACTCACCCTTCACCCGAAGGCTAACCATAGGCTTTAGTTACCAATCTTAGGACCAAATCGGGAATCCCATTCCGTCACCATGAAACCTCCAACTCAAGTCCATCCAAACTCATTTCCCTATTAATTTGCACTCAATCCCCATGAACTATTCAATTCATTCACGGACATTGAATGGGTTTTTCATTCTTGTTGTAGAACATTCAATTCTTTTGGAATTAATTTTTCTCAACATATTTTAACAAATCAACTGGCCGGATTGAAAAGTAAATTAAGTTCCAAATGAAAGGACCATCACAACTTTTGTAACACTTTAAGGGCACATCAAGTCCACATCACCACATCATCACTACTTTATGCAAGAAGAAAGGCAAAGGAAACTACTCACAAATCATGGAGAAGATATAATAAAACATGGATTTTACATATAAAAGAAGAGTCATACAAACCACAATAGCAAATACAACTTATCTCCTTCTCTTCCCCAAGCAAATTCCTTCAAAGTTCCCTTGATTCCTTCTCTATTCCTTGCAACACTTGATTTCCTCCTTGGAACAAATATGAAGAAGTAATCTCTCACTTTACTCCCTCTTCTCCCCTTCTTAGAGAAGAATCTCTCTTCAAATCACAAACCCTAACTCTCACTCAAACTTTCCTTACACTCTCTACAGTAATCCTCTTCTCCTTTTTTCGTTTTGAACACTTAATTTTATGTTAGGAACGAATTCCCCAAGAGTTTCTTTAAGCACCCCTTCAAAAATTTGTCAAAATTCTTCAATTTAAAATGAATAGAAATAGGGCGCCGGCGGCACCCAATGTGGCACCGGCGGCACCCAATAGTGGCACCGGCGGCGCCCTATCCTGCCAATAATTGCTGAAGTTTCTGGAAGAGGGCGCCGGCAGCTCCAGAAGTTGTTTCCTCTAAATTGCTCTATTTTGCTCCAAATTTGTTCCTTTTTTCATCTTTTCGCTCCAATCACCAATAATCATCATGTCTGCAACAAATCATGAAAAATACCTTCCTTTAAAGTGCAAAATCACCAAATATAAGTAAAAACATATAGCTAAAAGAGTATATATTTTTGGTGCATCGGTAGGGCTGATGACGTTAAACCAAGCACTTTATGGGAGGCAACCAATATGTATCTTGTTGACCTCATTTTTGGTGAAGTCTTTCCTTTCCTCTTAGTGCTTAGGATCTAGTCATAGGATTTCTCCTTGACTATCCTAGAAGACTAGAGATGGAACCCACCATTTAGAAATTCAAATCAAATATTGACTCTCTTTAGAATTTGCATAGATGGTCATCAACCTCCAAATCACTTGGAAGGTTGGGACCAATGTGTAGGAAGACAAAGATGAACTCCTATAGGATGTTAAAGCCTTACGACTGCCCTAGGTGGCCTGGTCTTGGTGAGGTCTAGCTTGCACACACTACACTTTCACACCCATCCTAAACCCTGAACCATCCCTACCCAATCTTGACTCCTGGTTCATTGGAGCACTCATGTGGCTAAGTCAAAACCCCTGGCTCCTTGCCTAAGAGGGTTAGGAACAACCCATGAGATTTTCAAAATGGACATATTTTTTTGGTCCATGGCTCACTCTAAGCTTTTCTACACTTCCAAACCATAATCAAACTTCATTTTCCCAAAATTTCTCGTTTTGACATTGGGTCCTCAAACTTACCTAAAATTACCTAAATTACCCCTACAACCACAAAATTTCCCAAAAATTACCCAAATTTCCCTAAAATTCGAAAAATCATTTTGAAATAATTCCCACCTTTTAAATCCACCAAAATACCCCAATACCCTCCAAATAACCTCTCAATACCCTAAATACCCTCTTTGGCCCAAAAATGCAAAAAATTCCAAAATTTTCCAAAAAATTCCAGAAAATCACAAATATTCCTAATTTCATTTTGTCTAACTACATCATAAGCCAATTTTGTCAAAATAATACACTCTTATCAAAATCCCCAATTTGACCCATTTCTAACCTAAATGGACCCAATGTCAAACCAAACTAACCCATTTGACCTCAATTTTACCCAATTTCAATTCTAAACTCTAACTAAACATACCCACTACCAATATAAACCAAATCCAAGTCCAAATTGATTCAAATTTGAGTTCAATTCCATTTGAAACCTAAATCCCCAATTTTGCCTATTTAATCCAAAATTCTCCAATTAACCTAATGTCAACCATTTCTCCCCAAATTTCAATCATAAACCTTCCATGGCACTCCCATGAAACCCATGAAACCTTCAATTGTCTCAATTTGAGCCTAAGGTTAACCTAAATCCATTTGAAAATCAAAAATACCCCATTTTAACCTAAAGTGAATTCATGCCCTAAACCTACCAAATTGATTGGCCTAATCCCAAAATTTCTTCCCAATTAACGTTGGGAACTCTTAAATATATTCCCCTAGACCATTTGAAACTTTTAATTGGGTCTAAACCCCACCATAAACCAACTTGGGCCCAACTTGACCCAACCTTACCCAAATTAACTAAAATCCCAAAACCCACTTAATTGACCTTTCAATTGAACTCAAAACCTTTCCATGTCTTCATGAAAGTTCTTCATGGCAATAATTTCTACAATGTTGCTCAAGACACTTGGACCTAAATCAAATCTAAACTCAAGTTAGCCCAACCTAAATCCAAGTGAGCCAAATTAAACCTATGGCCTAGCCAAACATAATTGAACCAAGTGTGGCTAAACCAAATCTTCCACAGCCACCATTTGAACCCTAGGAACCACCCTAGAACCACCTAGCCCAAGCTAAGTGAGTCATGGACCAAGGGTACCCCATTTTAAGGGATCTTGTCCCTTAAGTGGATAAATCTTCTTTTGCCTCACCCCAAAACCATCCCCTAACTGATTAATCACCATTAAACCTCTCCCTGACTCACCTCACCTCAGGGGCTAGCTTCCCTATCCCTGACTCACCCTAGAACCACCCTAGAGCCACCACTAGCCTATACACACCCAAACACACCCAATTGGCCACCTCAGCCAAAATTGAACTTGGAGCTTCTCTACCCTCCATCTAAGCAACTGAATCCACCCCTCAATTGAGCCCTAGCTCAGCCCCATGGCCCTGGCCATTTAAACACCTCCTCTCGGCCATGAGAGAGGTGTTGAAATTTTTCTCAACAGAGCCTCCCCAAATCGTTCCCAAAGCTTCTCCCATTCTAGAGAAGAAGAACGTCATTGCTTTCCAGCCTTCATCCCCACTGGTTGAGCTCAATTTCAGAGCTCAATCTCAGGCCAGAAATAGGGCAACCCTTGAAACTCCACAGAAACCCAATTAACTCTTCCCACACCATCACCAGAGGTAAAGAAGAAGTTCCCCATTGAAAGCCCCCTCATCAGGCTAGCCATTTGTTCTATCGGCCAAGGCTTGAAATCAGGTTTGGACGAAGTCTTACCTAGGCGATTCACCAGGACCAGAGGCTTCATCCGTAGGCTCCTCTAGCTCCAACAAACGTGCCGAACACATTCAATCGAGGCTTCACCTCTTGAACCAAGGTATGGAAACTCTTCTTGCTCCCAAGCTTCCAGCGATTCTCCATTTTGTTTCACTTAATATCAAAGCATCATAGTTGTATAGATGTGTGCACCTTGTTGAGACGAGTCCATAGAGCCCAAGATCATGTAATTTGGTTGAGTCTGGAGCGAGATCTTAGGGTTAGAAGGTGGACGGCTCTCGGGACGCACCTGTCATAGACGATGACCGGTCGCCGTTGGATCGAGCGTGTATCGGATAGACGGCCAGGATCGCGCCGGATAGGAGCTTGGAACAAAACCACGGGCCTCGTGGCTGCCGAGTCAGATGGCAGCGTCAAACAGGAGCGCGCCGCATGGAGCTTCGACCCGGACGAGGATGACACGGTGCTGACATGTTTAAGTAAAAAATTAGGGGATTTTCTGAATTATTTAAATGCCCAGAACTTCAAAAATGCATATCTTTGTGTAGAAAAATCACAAAAATAAACGAAAAATACCCTCTTGCTCAGTGAACAAAGGAAGAATAATGTGGAAAAAGAATTGATCTATTTTGTTGAGTATTTTATTTTTAATTAATTTAACACTGATTTGAGTATGTTAATTCTCCATTCACACATACAATTCACCATGACATGAGACCATAGGGCTTTTGTAGCCTCTGTTCTTAGGAACATTCCTTGAATTTTCCAAGGCCAGAGGCCACCCCTATGACAAGTTATTTATTTTCCAAAGTTTTGTGCCTGTTTTTGTACTTTAATTCTAGTAATTAGCATATTGTTTAGAAATTTCCAGAAAAATTAGGATAGGTTCCCTATGATCAGAGGGACTTGGGATAATTATTTCATGGCTTAAAACATTATAAATAATTTTAATGGTTCACTTGACCTAAAACCAACTTTGAATTAATTAAGGCAAATTTTTATTGAAAATCCTTATTTTCCACTAAAATAATTTTATAAATTAAATTAAATATGAAAAAATCACATTTTCTCCTCTAATGTCTTAATTGACACGTGAGTAAGATGAAATAAAAATTTCAAGTTCATTTGGGCTCAATTTAATGAATTATGGGATGAATAAGCTTAAGAGGGCATTAAGGTAATTAAAAGGCTTTAACCTTAATTAATCTTTATGCTTAAACAAAGGGAGGGAAAAATATTTGATCTTAATTCCCTTTTGGATGATTGAAACATAAGAGACTAAAGGGTAGAAACTCATTAATCTTTTGAACATTAAAGAAGAAACTTTTATTAATTAAATCATATAAACCTTGGAAGTTAATTAAAAGGTGAATTATTAAGGTTAAGGGATTTTGAATATAGAAAGATTTTAATTCTTTAAATTGAATCCCTAAAATATAATTTGATCAAATATTATTTAAACATCAATTAATGGGACACTAAAAATGATGATTGGAACTAACAATTTAAAAAAAAGAGAATGATTTTTGAAATTTTATAATTAAATTAAAAGATATTTGGATTAATTTGAAATTATTTGAAAATAAAATTGAAACAAACTCAAGATGTTAAAATTAACTTAAAATTGTTTACGACTTAAATCAAAACAAATTTAAAACATCAAAGATTAACCTGGAACAATTCATGATTAAAACATCATAAATTAAAAATTAAATCAGTTTAAAACATTAAAATTAATCTAAAACATTAAAATCATTTAAAACATAAAGACTTAATTGAATTAAACAACTTGAACACGTTTCCAACTCAAAATGATTTAAAACACCTAAAAAGATCAACTAAAACCTTATAACAAAATTAAAAATCACCTAAAATCTCCAACTCAAAACTTTGATTAAGAATGGTTAAAATCTTTAATGAACCTATTTGCCCCTGAAGGCTTTCATTATCATAACTCTTAAATGAAGCATTAAATGAAATGTCACCTTACTCACAATGTTGATCAAACATCTTAATTCACTGAGCAAGAGTAACCGGGTGATTGATTCATCACCGCAATGAAACTAACCAAACTTAAGGCAATCCCTAAAATGTTTAAGAAGATGTTCAGAATCCAGTTCCGAACACTTCTCTAACTTGATGGGATGTTTTAAAAGAACAGTGAGACTTCATTGTTCTTTGGTGAAGAAAATCATCCTTAATAAAACACAAGAACCTAAACGTCATAGGAAATGAATCGATTAGGATTTTGGTAGACAATCAGAACCTTCCCTTAGTCTTACCTAGGCATTTGCTTTAACATGTGTTTCAAGTGCAGGTGAAAATGACAGGAATGCTCACCAGGTACGCTTTTAAGTTTATTGCAATTTACATTCTGTAATTTATTAAATTTCTTACTTTCTCACATTTGAAAATGCATGAAAATGATAGAACCCAGCTTGTTTAAATAACTCAAAATTTAATCACCAACAAAATAAAATGGCAATTACAACTAAAATTAAAACGTCTCGTTGGATGATCGGGAATCCCTCGGATGATGTAACCCACACATTGCTAACGAGATTTCCCATGATCTAAATGAAAGTGTGGAACTCATTCAGTTGAGTTTAGCAAATTCATTTGGACTAAGTAAATCTGATGAAAATAGCGGTGTCGGGATGACGGAACCGTGGGATCTTAATCGGTTCTGCTTTATCAACTTTAAGATTCGTTTTAATTAAAATATTAAACCATCTCAATTTTTAACCTTCTAAATCAAAACACTTCTCTCATCTCTTGATTGCCACTTTCTAAAACCAAACCTCTGCAACAACAAGAAGCTTGAAGCACAGTGGGCAGCACGGCCATCTTCATCAGCAAAACTTGTGTCTTCGTCAGCAAAACCTTTTCAAGTTTTAAATAACCAAGCCATAGGATTTTGAGGTAATTTTCCTAGTGCAACATAAATTCTCAACTTCTCTTTAGGCATTTGCATAATCATATCATGCAAATTAAGACCTAACTGGTCTTTAGGACTCCGAGGTAGTCGTTTGGTACGACATAAAACCTCACATCTTCGAGGCTATTTGTGTGATTATGTTATACAAGTATAAGTCCTAATTAACTAAAATTGGCAGGATTGAAACATTAAATATACTCTCAAATTGAAGCCAAACAATAGGATAGTCGGGAAGTCACCGGAGTTCACTTCGGGTCTATGACATCCCCTACTTCTCTTCCTTTGGATTCTCAAAATAAACTGTTACAAATTTGATCCAATCTCTATCGAAATTTCTAAAATTCAATCCTTTGAAATCCTAAACTTTGAAATTCTTGAGAGCAAAACCACTGATCATTATAGAGAGTTTTCTTAAGTGTCTTCGGACATTTAAGATATAATTAACTATAGGGGCTTGCCCTTATAGGGAACTTTAAGAACCCAGGTAATATAAACCCTGCTTAATTCATTTATATTAAGTAGGGGAACTTTTCAGCTTATAAAATTGGTTCGCAGACCAAACGGATGTCACAAATCTTTTAGTTTATTTAATCGAGCCCCATCATCAAGCAGTGTGTCTATTCTTCGGGATAGGTACACGGTTTGTGGTGCGGTGCTCCTTTATATAAACTATTTGGGATGTGAAATCGGTTTGATTTCATATCTTAAAATTTTCAAACTTAATTTTTTTTTCAAAATCAAATGCTACTTTCCAAATCATATATATATTTAAATTAAATTTAAAATTTAAAATTCACCGACAATTTCTGTTTGGCTCTCCCTTTTTAAAACACATACAACTCAAAATATGCCGACATATCTTTGTGGTGTGTTTGCTTGTTTGTTGTAGATGTGGTTCTTAGATAGTTGTTTTTGAATCCTAATTACTCCTAAATACTTTTAAAAGGGATAAATATTGGATTGAATTGAGAAATTAGAATATTTTGGGCCAAACAAAGTTTGATGTGAATTTTTTACCACTAGCACTGCCGGCGTTAGAATGGGCACTGTCGACGCCCTATCACAAATCATAAACTGAACTTCAAGGTTTGAGCACCATCGGTGGCCTATCGAGCGCCATCAGCGGCCTATCGAGCGCCGCAGGCGCCCAAAACATGTTGACAGTTTTTAAGTTTCAAAATGTGAGTTTTGACGGTTTTGGGCGAGATCTTCGTCCTTATAACTCCCTAAACTCCATTTTTGACTTCCTAACTCCAGAAAAACAAAAATTACCATTCCCAATTCGTATCCCATGGATTCCTGTTCCATTGAAACCCCTCGATCTCGTGTTTTCAACCGAAGGAAGTTCATAAGTTTCGAAGCGCAACGTTTGTTCAACAAAGTGATGATGAAGAGAAGGATTATCAAGGAAAGAGGCTTCATAAATCGAGGGATAATCCTACTACTAGAATTGAAGAGATTATTAAGGAGAGACGTTGGAAAGTGCTTTGCTATACTACCGCTGCAGTTGTTGTTCCTGTCGTGAAAGAATTCTATGCAAATCTTCACGGGATCAACCAAGGGTTTGTATTTGTGCGAAGTAGATTTGCACAATTCACTCCTGCACGAATTAACAATCCCTTTATAATCGAGAACGTACCCATTTGCTATTATTCTAATTTCAATGCCACACGAGACAATATGAATGATGTGTATCGATATTTGACGGATGAGAATGAGGATTGGGAAATTAGAGAATAGATACATTAGTTTCTCATCTGCATCTCTCAATCCAGTGTCGAAGCAGTGACACTATTTATTTCGGAAAAGTTATTTCCAACATTAAAGATTAGCAAGGTAACCAAGGAAAGCGCCATTTTGAATTTTTGCATTCAAACTGAGAGGATGATTGACATTGGTAATATCATTATGAAATCAGTTTTGGGATTAATTTTTCATGGATCTAAATATGGGCTTGGACACCCGTCCACCATATTTATGTTTTGTAGTCAATCGCAAGTTCCTTATGAAAGTTAAGAAAAGGTTCTTCTTCCATGGAGGCCTATTAATCCAAATAATCCTTATAACCACCAGACAGTGGGAGATGAAGATGACATGAATTTGCTTGTTGATCAACCAACACAGACTTCACAACCGATTCAACCCTACTTTCCTGAAGGTTCCAGAATGATATTGAAGAGGATCAAACAGTTGGAGAAACAGGTACAGAATGTTATGAGTGCAATCAATAATATCTCTTATTTATTCGATCATATAGATTGAAGAATGAAGGAACAATTCGATCACATTGGTCAAATTGAGATGGGCTTGATTAACTTGATGAAGAAGAACACGGTGATTGTTGAGGAATCGTCTGACGAATTTTCATTTCATCCATTTTATAATTTATTCGTACATCACCAATTGATTGGATATATTAGAGAAGAGGATAGTTCTGAAACTGATGTGGAGTAATTTATGGATTCTACTTATGTTTATTGTGTGTTTAGTTTGCTTTACTTAATTATGCTTAGTGTGTAGTATTTGCTTTGCTTTGTAATTTGAATTTGAATTTGGATATGCTTACTTTCATTGTGTGCTTAGATTCTAGTGTTTGCCTATCGTAGAGTACTTGCAACACTAAACATCTAAAAGTTGGTTTGGTTTGAATGAATATATTTGGTGTTTAAGTTGTAACTTGGATTTTATATATATAAGTTTGTTGAGTATTATTTGTGTAAAGAATTGTGTTGATTATTTCTTATGAGATGATGTAAATGCCTATTGAAGTGTTAAACACCATTGTGGAAGTCGAAACGATCAAAATTACAAAAAAAAATTTTGGACCCAGAAAAAATTTTTGACTGGCGTCGCCGGCGCCCAAATCCAGAGAGTTTGGTTATTTATTTTAAATAGACCCAAACCCAGTAAAAGACTAAAAACCCTCATTTTTGCGATTTTTACCCTGGGACTCGCAAATTTTTCCTTTGTCTTCGTCTTCCTCCTTAATTTCTGCGATTTTGAAGATCTAGGGCTTGTTAGATCTCGGATTCAAGGTGATTTCAAAGCTTTTCAAGGTCGATCTACACTTCTCTTGGTAAGAGTTTCACTTTATGTTAAAATTTTTGGATTTTCACCATGTAAATCCCTTACATTGCTTAGGGTAGAATTTTTGGAGATTTAAAGTGATTTTGAGATTTCCTTGATGAAATTTGTTCTTACTTGTTTAGAATAATGTTTGGAGTTTGTTACATTATGAATTTGGGATTTATTGGAATTTTCTTACAAATTTTAGAAATTCACATGGCTCCAAGGTTGAGTAAAGCAAAGAGGAAATTGGATTTTGATGAGGAGAAGTTAGTTAACATCAAATCCCAATTTCGTTTTAACTCTTACCATTACAACAAGAAGTGTATCCAGGAACGAGCTTTTGATAGTCCTTGTGGATCTGTAGAACAATTAATAACAAAACAGAACTGGGATCGATTCTGTTATTTTACTGTGAATGCTATTATGGGAGTGGTTAGAGAGTTCTATGCTGATGTGCCCTGGACTGAGACTGAGTATGTGCTTGTTAGAGGAAACATGGTTGAGTTTACTCCTCAACGTATCAATGCTTTCTATCAGACTCGGGAACCATTCGTTTGTGATACGAAAACTTTGATACTCGAAGGGAGAATATGAGAGAAGTTATTGCTTTTCTGACTGACGGAAGAGAGAATGGAAAGTAAGTCAAAAATAGTTGATTAATTTCACCGCTTCCACATTGAATGTTGAATCAAAAGTATGGCATTATTTCATCTCTGCGAAAATATTACCATCTTATCACCACAGCGAAGTTACAAGGGATAGAGTGATTCTGAACTATTGTATTCAGAAGATGAAAAAGATTGATATTAGAACTATTAATTACAAGAACATTCAGACGATTACTAGAGGCGAGACCACTGGAGGATTAGGACATCCTGTCTTAGTTCATGCCCTGTGTATTCAGTCTGGAGTGGAGTTCAGTAGTTCTAAAGAAGTGGTTATACCTCTTAGACCAATTACAAAGACTATTATCCATACTTATGAGTCTCATGTGGGAGCTAGAGCTGAGCGTAGGAGTACTGATATTCCTACTACGAGTTATGATGTTCCATCTACATCTGAGCTGCCAACCTTATCTGATATTATGGAGCAACTGAGACTACAGAGTGCTAGTGTGGATAGACTCCATAGTAGGATGGATGTTTTTGAAGCGAGGAGTGATGTGAATGAAGATTATCTACATAGGAGAGTTGAGTTTGATATTGTTTATTATGATGCTCAAGTCAAATTTATGAGGGGGGAGTCTGATGTGATATTTCCTACTTGCCCCAGCTATACACCATATAAACCTGACCCTACTGAGGGTCCTGCTGATGAACCTGTTGTTCCTGGTGATGGAGATTGGTAGATTTTTTGTTACTATTTCTGTTGTTCTTATTGTGTTGTGTTGTACTGGTGTAATGTAGTAGATAATTAGAGAAATATGTTTTGATGGACTTCAATGTGGAGATTTCAGGGAGACAGGCTGAAATCCCTAAATTGGTTCTAAGATTAGTAACTAATATCAAAGGTTAGCCTTCGGGTGAAGGGTGAGTGGGAGCTCCGAAGTGAGAGCCGGTATCCTCTCAGCCTAGCCTTAGATTTAGTGACTAAACTTAGGATATATTATGTTCTTTTCATGCTTAGAAGAGGGGGTACTCTTTTAAGGGTAAAGAATCATCTATGCTTCTATTTGGCACAATAACATAAATATTTGTTCCATATCAATCCACATATCATATTCTCATTGCATAAGGAAATATACTTTTCTCATATATTAAAAACCTTTCAATTACATAGTTTAGTGTGTCTGCTAGTTAATTTTGTTTTCAAAGTTATTAGAAGTAATTTTAGTTTGATTTAATATCACTATTTTCTGCATAGTGGTAGTAGTAGTAAGTAGTAAACTTTAATTGCAAATTGAGTATTAGATTTAAGTGCTATATTATATATTATGAAACACTTTCTTCTACTTCGTACTTCCCTGTGTGATCGATAACCAGGACTCAATTAGAGCCCTGTATTGCTTGATATGATAGTATACTTACGTTGAGTGTTCGGACTTTAAAAAATCATTATAAACATATGTAAATTTGAGTTCATACATTCTAGCATATGTAAAGTCCGTCGGTCAACAACCATGCAAAATCCAGACTGATCAACTGGTGCAAACGTACCAAACCCAAGACCTTCTTTCGAATTGAGTTTCATTCCTTTTGTATTCAATTACTTTTCAAATGTTTTTATATTATCTTTTGGAATTTTCTTCGGCACATATTCTTGTTGAATTAATTTCTGTATGCACAGCGAAAAGTAACCAAAAGGTAAATCCATTAATTAATTAGAATCATTTTCTTCGAGAATTACACAAGGTTCAGAAGTAGAAGGGGGAGCTCGGTAAAACTTAATCAGTTTAAAACCACCATTATGGACTTACTTGACCTCCATACTCTCGATATTTTGAGGATCAATCGGAGTTAGGGTCATGGCTTGAACATAATGGTTAATCTGATCGTACATTGACTCATACTCATTACTTTCTATGTCTTCCAAATAGATCTCGAACTGAGGCTTCTTCTAACTTATCATCATTATTTTTTTGTTGAATTCATCCTCTTCAGTGCTTCCTTCTACGTCGATGATGATCGATGGCTTTGTCTGTTCAATGGTCTGGTGAGTTCTCCCTTGCCCGCGTCCCCGACCTCGATCTCGGATGAGTGGGCTAAAAGAACCTCCACCAACACGTTGCGAAGGAGTGGTGGGAGATCTTTAAAGTGGAGGTGAATAGTCATGTTCTTGTGTTTCTTTTGAATCTTCAGCTTTGCTTGTCAATACTTCTTTCAAAAATATTTCTTTGGGAAACATAGTAGGCCGTGTCTTCGTGGATACCCACTTCATGTATTGAGAATGGCTGTAGATCTCCCTTGAAGTAATGTTCTTTCCCATCATTTCAGTACTTCGTGCATTGGTGAAGCGACGACGAGACTATATTGTACTCATGAAGCCACAGTCGACCAAGCAAGGTTTTGAACGAAGTATCTGCGTTGATGACATGAAATTTTACGGTTGTTACTAGATCTCTAAATTTCATCTGCAGTGCTATAGATCTGAGTGCTTTTTATCCTTTCTGATTGAATCCTCTTAACATCATCTTATCTATGGAGATCTCTCATGCATCAATGTCTAAGTAAGCTAAGGTCCGTAGACTCATTATGTTAAGTGATGCTCCAGTATCTACTAATACTCTGGAGAGCACAAATCTGTCGATTATGACGGAAATGTATAGCGGACGGTTATGGTCGGCGGCACCAAGTCGCAAGTCTTCATTAGTGAAGGTTACACCATGCTGTCCTTTCAAAGTACAAACTCCATCTTCAGATGTGCTAGCCAACTGTACCAAGCAAATGTCCGGATCAAGTAGAGCCTTGACCAGATTTTTTCTCATCTCCTTTGACAGGATCGGAGTTTCGTAGATGTTTAGTTTGGCTGGAAACTTCCTAAGATGTGCTAGTATATTGTAATCAACTTTATTTGAATATTTGATCTCGTCTCGAATATATACTTCTTCCTTTGCTGGAGGCACTTCCACTTGAATAATTATATGTTTTCCTTTATCTACTGGAGTTGTCCTTAGAGGTAGCACCCTTCCACTTCTGAGATTCACTACCATGATTTCTTCCTCCTATGGACCCGGAGGCTCTCCTAGTGTTGTAGCTAACTCTTCAGGTATTGCTTCTACATCTAAAACATTCAATTTGATTGCAAGAAGAGTTCCATTGCACTCGAGAATTGGCTCCTCGCTTCCCATAGTGTCGTAACCAGTGTTGTCGATATCTTCCTCATTTTCTTCAACATTCTCGTGGGGAACTAGTATGATTTGAGGATCATATTGGGAATTGAAATCAAGGTTAGATAGGTTGTGATTAGTTACATAATCACTAGAGACAGTAATAACGTAGCCAAAATCATTTTTATTATCATTATGACACCCTGGGGGGCATAATAATAATTGTACAAAGTCAGGGGCTCGAGGTTTTTCATTCCTGAATCTGAAGCAACCAATCTAATAGGGGAAGCCCCTATCCTAGCCATTACGCTAACGTTCTTAATTTCATTTGAAATTTCCTTCTTCTTCCTTTCTTGCTGCGGCGGTCTCCTTGGTGAAATTTCTGTCTTAGGCTGGGTTGGTGGTAGAGTTTGGGTAGCTTTCCTTGAAGTAGATTGGATTTGATCCAGGACTCTCTTAAGCTCTTCCGAGATCGTGCTCCATCGATCTTCATCGGTATACGAATCAATCAGAGAGATTGACTCGGTCAAAATCACATTTACAGAACCTCTTTCAAGTTTTTTCAAATATTCTTTCAATATCGTTATATTCTCTTCTTTGTAATTCCTCTTGAGTCAATCCTTAAAATTGAAGCATCATCCTTGTCGGCATATTTGTAGGTTATGTATTATTTTAAAAATGGGTCGCCTACAGAAGTTGTCGGCGAGTTGTAGATTTTAAATTTTATTTATATATATATATATATATATATATATATATATATATATATATATAATTTGGAAAGTAGCATTTGATTTTAAAAATAATTTTTAAGTTCGAAAGATTTTAAAGATATGAATTCAAATAGATCTCACATCCCAAATAGTTTATATAAACGAGCGCCGCATCACAAACTGTGTATTTATCCCGAAGAATAGACACACTACTTGAAGATGGGGCTCGATTAAATAAACTAGAAGATTTGTGACATCAGTTTTGTCTGCGAACCAATTTTATAAGCCAACAAGTTCCCCTACTTAACATAAATGAATTAAGCAGGGTTTATATTACCTGGGTTCTTAAAGTTCCCTATAAGGGCAAGCCCCTATTGTTAATTACATCTTAAATGATGGGAATCATTTAAGAAAACTCTCGATAATGATCAGTGGTTTTGCACTCAAGAATTTCAAAGTTTAAGGTTTTAAAATAATTGGACTTTGGAAATTTCAAAATGGATTAGCTCAAATTTGGAAAAGTTAATTTCAGGAGTCCAAAGGAAGAGAAATAAGGGATGTCACGCACCCGTAGTGGACTTCGGTGACTTCCCCACTATCCTATGGTTTGGCTTCAATTTGAGAGTTTATTTAATGTTGTAATCCTGCCAATTTTAGCTAATTAGGACTTATATTTGTATGACTTAATCATACAAATAGCCTCGAAGATGTGAGGGTTTATGTCGTACCGAACGACTACCTCAGAGTCCTAAGTCTGGTTAGGGCTTAATTTGCATAATATGATTATGCAAATGCCTAACGAAAAGATGAGGATTTATGTTGCACTAAGCAAACTAACTCAAAATCCTATGGCTTGGTTATTTAATTCTAAGAAAGGTTTTGTCGATGTAGACCCGAGTTTTACTGACGAAGATGGTCGTGCTACCCACTATGCTCCAAGATCCTTGTTCTTGTAGAGATTTAGTTTTAGAAAGTGAAAATCAGGAGATGAGAGAAGTGTTTTGGCTTAGAGAAATCTTAAAGTCCAAATAGTTTTACTGCTTAAATTAAAATAAATCTTAAAGTTCATTATAACAACACTAGTTAAGATCCCACGGTTCCATCATTCCGGCACCGTTATTTTTATTGGATTCACTTAGTCCAAATGAATTTGCTAAACTCAACTGAATGAGTTCCACACTTTCATTTAGACCGTGGGAAATCTCATTAGCAACACATAGGTTACATCATCTGAGGTATTCCCGATCATCCAACAAGACGTTTTAATTTAGTTGTAGTTATTGTTTTGTGTTCTGTTTGTGATTAAATTTTGAGTTATTTTATATTTTGAATGTTGTGGCGGTGAATTTTATCTTGCTGTGATTTTTAATTTAGTTTTGGGTTTCAGTTTTGTGGCTAGCATAAAGGTTTCAGTTTTCATGTAGGGTGACATTTTTGTTTAACATGCAAGAAAAGTAAAGTGCAGTACAGGTAAGTAAATTGCAATAAAGTAAAAGCGTACCTGGAGAGTCTTCTCGTCATTCCAAGCTGTACTTAAAACACATGTCAGAGCATTTAAATAATTGTCAGAGATACCTAGGTAAAGCTAAGGGAAGATTCTGGTTGTCTACCAAAATCCTAATCCTATTGCTAGTCATTTCCTATGACGTCTAGGTTCTTATGACTTATGGATGATTTTCTTCACCAAAGAACAATCAAGTTCGATTGTTCTTCTAAAACATACCATTATATTGAGGAAGTTCCTAGGACGAATCCTAAATATCTTTTCAACACTTCTGAGATTATTTCGAGTCCAACTGAATTTCATTATACAAGTGAATTAATCATTTAAGAGATTTAGTTAAGCTTTGCTTCTTACTCAGTGAACTAGGATGTTTGATTATCCTATGAGTAAAGTGACATTTCACTTAATGCTTTGTTTAAGAGTTATAATAATAAAAGCCTTTAGGGGCAAATTAATTCGTTGAAGATTTTAACAATTTAAAATTAGAATTGATGATTTAAAGTGATTTGGTTTAGTTACAAAATTTTAGTTAATAATATTAAGTTTGGAATAGTGTTCAGGTTGTTTTAATTCAATTAAATCTTTATATTTTAAAAGATTTTAATATTTTAGATTAATTTTATCATTTTAAATTTTCATAGGTTGAAAGAGGTGTTTAAGTTATTTATTTTTATTGAATTTTGATGGCTTGATTTGGATTAATTATAATACTTTAGGCTGATTTTAATTAGTTTGATTTTTATATTTTAATTATGAATTGTTTTGAAATTACTTAAGGTTTTAAATTTGTTTTAAGTTTGTTCTTAAGTGATTTCAAATTAATTTTACCGTTCCCAATTTAATTTAATTTGATTATCAAATCACCTAATGTTTTAAGCTTTAATTTAATTAAGGGTTATTTTCCTTTTAATTATTTAATTATCATCTTAAGTTTAATTAAGAGTTAAATATTATTAAAGTGATTCATTCAAGGATTTTAACTTAAAGATTGGTGTCTTCTTAAGTCAAATCCCTAATAATCCAAAATTTTAATTATTCTCCCAAAATTTAAATGATTTAATTAATTAAAGTTCCATTTTGATATTTTCAAAGTGACTAATGGGTTTCTACCCCTTTATTCCCTAAGTTTTAATCATCCAAGGGAAGATTAAGATCAAATATTTTTATCTTCACTTTTGATTAAACCTAAATATTAATTAGGGTTAAAATCCTTTAATTACCTTTATGCCTTTTTAGGCTTATTTATTTCATAACTCATCAAATTAAGCTCAAATGTAATTAAAATTTTTATGTCACTTCACTCATATGTCAATTAAGACATTAGAGGAGAAAATTTGATTTTTTTATTTTTAATTTAATTTATATAATTATTTTGATAAAAATAAGGATTTTCAATAAAAATTTAACAACACGACCAAGAAAAGGCTTCTATCCTTAAGAAAATTATGAGATATCTCTATCGACTCGCAGGACCACTTGAAACAATTTTTATGATTTTTTAATTTATATTTTATTTATTATAAATATTTTGACTTTTAGGGTATTAATTAGTTATAAAATAAAATAAAAGTTTAAAAATGGATGATCAATTTGAGTATTTTTGGATTTTTGGGCTAAAGGGGTATTTTGAGGGTATTCGAGGGTATTTTTTGCAAATTTTGGTATATTTTGCCATGGATGATCAATTTGAGTGGTGGAGAATATTTAGGATTGATTTTGAGGAATTTTGGGTAATTTAAGCCATTTTGCAAATTTTGGGCATTTTCAAGGGCATTTGGTAGGTTTAGGGCCCCGAGGGTCAAAAACTGAAATTTGGGAAAAAAGAAGAATAATTAGGTGTGAGTGAAATGAAACTATTTTGGTTAAGCTAGGAAGACATATTAAGCTCACAAGAGCCATGAGAGGACTCACTTAGACACTCAATATGTTGTTCATAACCCTCTTAGCCAGGGGCTTAGGGGTTAAGGTCCATTCATATGAGTTACCTACATGGGTCAGGAAGTCAAATCAGGAATAGGTGTGGTTTTAGGGTTTTGGAATGTGTGTGAGAGTGTGGTGTGTGCAAGCTTACCCTCACCAGGGCCAGACCACCTAGGGTAATCCTAAGGCCAAAGAGTCCTATAGGGAACTCATCATTTAAACCTCCACATTTGATCTTAACCCTCCAAGTGGCTTTAGGGGTTTACAATCAAACTTGTGGGGTTTGAAGGGATTTAAGAAGTGTTTTGAACTTCTAAGTGGTGGGTCCCATTTCTAGTCCTCTAGGATTGTCAAAGGGAAAACCTATGGTTAGATCCTAAGCACTATGGAGAGAGAGATCAGACCTCACGAAAAATGAGGTCAACAAATGGACCCCCAATAAGTGTGGTGTGCTAACCAAGCACATCGTGCGTATTGGCGTTGACCGAAGAGATCAACAAAACCAACACAAATGATCGAGTGATAAACTCAGAACGAAGCGTATATAAAAAAAAATCGTTGGGGAATATTAGATAATTCTCCATGACTGAAGCTCCCTGAACTCTCGCTGGGGAAAAGAAAAGGAGGTGAATTCCATATCACTAGATCTGGAGAAATTTGATTTAGATTTCGTTTCATTTTCTATTTCAAGTCTCAATTTTGAATTTGAATGTTCGATTCAAGTTTTAATTTCGGTGGCAATTTGACTTAATCGGAATTTTGTTTTAAATTTAATTTGGGATTTAGATTTCAAGGTGAATTTCGCAGAGATTTTGGATTTAAAATGAGAATTGGAAATCAGATTCCAACCTCATGATTGCAAAGAGAACTGGAATTTAGGTACCAGCTGACCCGATATAAATATATGCGTACTAAAATCTTCTTCCCCGGCAACAGCGCCAAAAACATGACTCGGAGTCCTCTGAAGATCAACATACTGATTAATGATTTCAAAAATATATGTTAAAAATAATAATAGAGGCTAGTGTATATAAATATAATTTTAAGGAAAATATTTTACACACTAGGGGTTCTACGCAAGTATATGTATCATATCAAGTAATATAGGGCTTTGAAACAAAGACCCCAGTATCGTTCCCACGAGGAGAGAGTTATAGATCTTTAAATATTTTTATTTTAAAGTATTTCTTTTACAATCAAAAATAAAATATCTTTAATTTACTAGATGAAATAATAAAGCAGAAATAAAATAATTGATATAAATAGCAATAAGAAAGCAACTTTCTCCCTTTCAATTAATCCAAGATTTTCTAAGATAATGATAATATTCGTGGAAAATATAAATTTATGGTATTGTGCCAAATAGAAGCATTCATATTCTTTAACCTTTCGATCCAGTGCAAAGAACATCGACTACCCTATAGATCAGTCCGGATGTATTCTTAGTAGAATAGGTTAATCTAGGCTCACACTACTAGATGTCCAAGGGTGTCTAAGGTCGGCCCTACTAGTGACCCTTTCCTTTTCTATAAACCAAATCATAAGATTTTAGTCTGTCACTCTAAAAACTTATCAATTATACGCCCAATATATAACATCTTCCTATTTATTTGCACTTCATCTTGAATAACCCGCACAAGGCCTTCGAATACATAAGGATTCATGTGATATCTACAATTTAAGAATTCATCTCCTTCTAGGTCTCAAAACTCTTCAACAGTTTTTAACAATTTAAATGGCCAATTTAAATAGTAAATTAAGAACCGGTATTAATATCATCATAATGTTTTGAAAATATATGATTTTTAATTCTCCGACAAATTTTGTATTATCTTATTATTATTTCATAAATGAAAGGAGAAAGTAAAGTAACTACTTAGAACACATTGAAATTAAATAACAAAACATAATAAATACACTTTGAATCAAATACTTATCTTAGATGTTTCTCCTACTGAACTTTTGATTCCTACTGACTCCACAGCATAATGAACTACAGATGCACCAACTCTTTCAAACTCTAAATACAAACTCTAAAATAAACTCACAAATTTATGAAGGAAAGTAAAAAAGGTAGCCCTAATATGATCTCTCTAATTCTCTCTCTAGGTTGGACTCTAGATAGGGGGTAGATGGGGCATTTTTCTCTGAAGGAATACCCTCCTATTTATAGGCTTCAAGGGTTGCTTCAAGGCATCTCTTCAAAATGTGTCCACATTCAATAAATTTTCTAGAAGGTGTGCCTGGCGCCTAATCGCCGGACACAAAATGTGTCCACATTCATTCTCATCCAGTTCTTCGCACCTCTTAACTTTGGATCGCACCTCTTTGCGATTAAAACCATTTTGAAGTGTCCCAATACATTGTATCACATGTCCTATAAACCAGGAACAACTGTCAGTCTTCTAGAAGGTCCAATAACCGCTCACACCGTCAAAATAACCGCCCAAAAGTCTTTAAAAACTTAACAGTTTTCTGTATCGAGTTGGGGCTTAGGCGCCGGACTCTGGCGCCAGGCCAGTAATTTCGACAATTTTGCATTTTGGCTCTATTTTTGCTCCTTTTTCATATTTTTCTCCTTCTTGAACATTTTTGTATCACCTACATCCAAAAACACAAAAATACCTTTCATTAAAGCATAATATCCTTAAAATATATTAAAAATCAAGGCATAAAAATAGGTATTTTTTTCTTGGATCACCAGCCTCGAGGAGAAGATCAGAATTCAGGTATTGATCGAAAAGGATGAGAATCAGAATTTAGGTACTGATCTCGAAATGAGAACTGGAATTTAGGTACCAGCCTCAAAAGAGAGAATTTAAATTTAGTATCAATCTCGGAAAGAGAGTCAGAATTTGGTACCGACCTCGAAAGGAGAGAACTGGAATTTGGTACCAGTCTCGAAAGAGAGAATTAAAATTTAGTATCAATCTCGAAAAGAGAGTCAAAATTTGGTACCGACCTCGAAAGGAGAGAACTGTAATTTGGTACCAGTCTCGAAAGAGAGAATTAAAATTTAGTATCAATCTTGAAAAGAGAGTCAGAATTTGGTACCGACTTCGAAAGGAGAGAAATGGAATTTCGTACCAGTCTCGAAAGGGAGAATTGAAATTTAGTATCAATTTCGAAAAGGGAGTCGGAATTTGGTACCGACCTTGAAAGGAGAGAACTGAAATTTTGTACCAGTCTCGAAAGAGAGAATTGAAATTTAGTATCAATCTCGGAAGGAGAGTCGGAATTTGGTACCAACCTCGAAAGGAGAGAGCTGGAATTTGGTACGAGTCTCGAAAGAGAGAATTGAAATTTAGTATAAATCTCGAAAAGAGAGTTAGAATTTGGTACCGACCTCGAAAGGAGAGAACTGGAATTTGGTACCAATCTCGAAAGAGAGGATTGAAATTTAGTATTAATCTCAAAAAGAGATTTGGAATTTGGTACCGACTTTGAAAGGAGAGAACTGGAATTTGGTACCAATCTCGAAAGAGAGAATTGAAATTTAGTATCAATCTCGAAAAGAGAGTCGGAATTTGGTACCGACCTCGAAAGGAGAGAACTAGAATTTGGTACCAGTCTCGAAAGAGAGGATTGAAATTTAGTATCAATCTCAAAAAGAGAGTCGGAATTTGGTACCGACCTCGAAGGGAGAGAACTGGAATTTGGTACCATTCTCGAAAGAGACAATTGAAATTTAGTATCAATCTCGAAAAGAGAGTCAGAATTTGGTACCGACCTCGAAAGGAGATAACTGAAATTTGGTACCAGTCTCGAAAGAGAGGATTGAAATTTAGTATCAATCTCGAAAAGAGAGTTGGAATTTGGTACCGACCTTGAAAGGAGAGAACTGGAATTTGAAACCAGTCTCGAAAGAGAGAATTGAAATTTAGTATCAATCTCGAAAAGAGAGTCGGAATTTGGTACCGACCTCGAAAGGAGAGAACTGGAATTTGGTACCAGTCTCGAAAGAGAGAATTGAAATTTAGTATAAATCTCGAAAAGAGAGTTGGAATTTGGTACCGACCTCGAAAGGAGAGAACTGGAATTTGGTACCAGTCTCAAAAGAGAGAATTGAAATTTAGTATCAATCTCAGAAAGAGAGTCAGAATTTGGTACCGACCTTGAAAGGAGAGAACTGGAATTTAGTACCAGTCTCGAAAGAGAGAATTGAAATTTAGTATCAATCTCGGAAAGAGAGTCGGAATTTGGTACCGACCTCGAAAGGAGAGAACTGGAATTTGGTACCACTCTCAAAAGAGAGAATTGAAATTTAGTATCAATCTCGGAAAAGAGAGTCGGAATTTGTTACCAACCTCGAAAGGAGAGGACTGGAATTTTGTACCAGTCTTGAAAAAGAGAATTGAAAATTAGTGCCAATCTCAGAAAGAGAGTTGGAATTTGGTACCAACCTCGAAAGGACAGAACTGGAATTTGGTACCAGTCTCGAAAGAGAGAATTGAAATTTGGTATCAATCTCGGAAAGAGAGTCGGAATTTGGTACCAACCTCGAAAGGAGAGAACTAGAATTTGGTACCGGCCTTGAAGGATGGGAATTGGAAGTTAGGTACCAATCTCAAAAGTTTGTATTTGATTTGGTCTGGAAGATTTTTGTGGAAATTTTAGTTTAGTGGAAGATTGCATTGAGACATGAAAGAATTTCACATCCCAGGAGAGTTGATTGAATTCTTATTGTTTGGCGAAGGATATGAATCCATGCCATCAGAACCAAATCAAAAATTTAGTGGTTCTGTGTCAGTAGACTTAGTCGACCTTCTCAAAATCGGAAAGAGATCGCTAAGAGTCGAAAAGGTTTGAGAATAGCCTGAGGCTGGGAATTTCTTATTCGGGAATTTGTTTTCATCGTTTGTTGTGATTTGATTTTAACTTGATTTTCAATTTAGAGTTCACATTTATTTGGAATTCATTTTTACATTCAGATTTTAAGAGAGTTCTCATTTATTTTTATTTTTCCTTCGTTCTTTGTTCGAAGTTCATTTAACTTAATGGCGTTTTCCAGTCAATTTGCACAAAAAGAGGTGAAGGCAAAACATGACATGGTCACTTTCATTCCTATCTTATCGAAAATACATCATACATCTTGATCCAAAACATGATGATATTTTCTTTGAGAATTCAGTATCTCATACAATCCAGATAAATCCAAAATAGATTGTGCAAGATTCTTGCAAGTTTCTTTTAAAAACTTCTGTCGAAATCCATGTCTAAATAGTGAGACACATGAATAACAACATCACCTTCCAAATCATCCTTGGCAGGAAATGTCGTTTGGATGTGCATTGGAGGTGTGCTATTTTCCATGTAGCTCATAGGGCCGAAGGCTCTCTAACTCTGTATCTGGCTGAAAGTGGAAAGGCATTTTTTTGTCGTCTATACTTCTGAAAGTGACGGAGATCTGCTCAACAGGCACTCCTGGAATACAATGTTTTGCTATGTCGGCTCCATTCCCTTTTAACACCAGGACGGAACCTACCGGTAATGGTATCTCCACCGACCCTCGGAATTCTCTGAGGCCTGCTATCTGGAGGTCAGATCCGAACATGATGTTACATTGGTTGATGTTGACCTCATTTTTGATGAGGTCTTCTCTTCTTCTTTTTAGTACTTAGGATCTAGCTTTAGGCTTTTCCTTTGACTGTCTTAGAGGACTAGAATTGGGACTCACCACTTAGAAATTCAAACCACTTCTTAACTCCCTGCAAACTCTACAAACTTGACTGTAGACCCCTAATTACCTAGAGGGTTGAAATCAAATGTGGAAGTTTAAAGGATGAGTTCCTATAGGACTCTTTGGCCTTAGGACCGCCCACTGGTGGCCTCGGTCCAGTGAAGGGGCTGACTTACACACACACTACACTCATACACTACACTTTCACACACCTCCTAAAACCACACCCATACCTAACTTGACCTCCCGACTCATGTAAGTGATTCGCATGGATGGTCCTTAACCCCTAAGCCCTCGGCCAAGCAGGGTTAGGAACAACATAGTGAATGCCTCAAATGAGTCTCTTCATGGCTCATGTGGGCTTGATGTGGCTTCATGGCTCAACCAAAATGATTTCATTCCACTCAAATTTACCCAATCTTCAATTTTCCAAATTTTCAATTTTTGACCCCCCGGGACCCTACACCCGCCTAACTTATCCAAAACCCTGGAAATCCTCCAAAAATCATCTAAATTACCCAAAATTCCTCAAAATCAATCCCAAGAATTCCCACATCACTCAAATTGATCATCCATACCCAAAAATACCAAAAATTCCAAAAATACCTCCCAATACCCTCCAAATACCCAAAATACCCCTCTTGATCCAAAATCCCAAAAATACAGAAAATTCCCAGAAAATTCCAGAAAATCCCAAATATTCCCAATTTTATTTTGTTCAACTACACCATGGGCCAATTTTGTCAATTTATCCTACTTTTGTCAAAACCCCCAATTTGACCCATTTTAACCCTAAGTGAACCCAATGTCAAACCAAACCTATCCAATTGACCCAAATTCTGGTCCAATTCAATTATAAACTTCAATTAAACATTCCCAACACCAATCTAGACCAAATCCAAGTCCAATTTGATTGACATTTGGATCCAATTTCACTTTTGGCCTTAAAGCCCAATTTGGACCCATGACCCAAACCTAGCCCAAACTCACCCAATTAAACTCCAATTAACCCCAAATCTTTTCTAAATCTTCCTTAGCATCCCCACAAGCAAAAAACTAACATGATTTGCCCAAAATTTGGAACCAAACCCCACTCAAATTCAACCCAAAGCTAAAAGGCCCAATTTTGACCTAAACCCAAATCTAACTCAAATGAGCCCAAACCCCAAAATCAAAGCCCAATCAAAGTCAAAACCTCTTTGAAACACTCCCATAAACATTTCTCAACATTAATTTTACATCAATTTCAACCCTAGCCCAACATTGGCCCAACTTGGCCCACTTGGACCTATATTGGCCCATTCACCAAAAGAACCCAAATTCAACCCAATTCAAACCCAAATAACCCCCAATTTGCTTCAAGTCACTCATGACACATCCATGAGCTAAACCCAACAATTATTTAGCCCAAGACTTTACCAAAATTTCATCCCAAAATCCATTTTAAAATTCAAAAGCCCACTTTCCTAAACCATCTTAAAAGCCCATCTAAAACCATTTCAAAAAGCCCAAAATCTACCCTAAAGCCCACATGACATCTCCACTTGCCATCCACTTAATAAAAGCCATTCCCTAAGTCCTAAATTCATCATCAAATCATTCCAAGTCAAGTTTCATACAAATTTCCATCAAATTACCAAAAATTCCTAAAATCCATTTTCATGAAATTAACCAAACTTTTTGCCAAGCCAAAGGTGAGCCATGAAGCCATGCATGAGCCACATGTGAGCCATGAGAGCCTTGGACACTCCACCATGCCATATTGGGTAAGAAGAGGGAGGGCTTTCCTTAATCCCTAAAGCTCATTAGCCTTAATCATGTTTCACCTAAACTTAAATTTAATCCAAATATATTTGGATGGAGACTTCTCCATGCCAAACCAGCTGATCCATTTGATTCCCCACAGCATCCAAAGCCACCTTGAGGGGTGCACCAAGCCCAAATGGGTGGGTTGACCAATTTAGACTCAAAACTAGCCATGCCCGTTTCCACTTTGGATCAAAGCCTTTACACATGGCATTTGCCAATTGCTTGCACCAAGTCCCAGCCCTGACCCACCTGACCTTGAGGGTGACCCATGTCTGGTCGGCCGGCCACCAGGCCGCCGGAAAACACCATGGCCGAGAGCTCACATGTGAGCCAACTTTGGAATTCTCCCTTGTCGAGTCGCCCCATCCCCGGTGGCCATTGTAGCTGTTCTTCTCTTGCCGAGAGCAGCTGATCCCAAGCCCTAACTCTCCCCGGGAGGCCCTCCACCCTCTCCTATTTAAACACCACCCCTCTCGGCCAAGAGAGGTGCTCGAAACAAAACCTTAAGGAAACTACGCCAAAATTGTTCCGGACTACTCCCCATACACGAGCACTTGATCCCGCACCGAAATCCCCCTGCCATTTCTTCTCGCGAGCTCGATTTCGGAGTTGAAATCCAAGCCCAAAACCGGGACACTTCTCCACAGTGAGCCAATTCCCAAATTGATTGGTTCTACACCTTTACCGGACCGAGGGAAGGTGTCCACCGGCAAAAGCCCCATCTCCGGGCCACCCGATTGCTCCAGCCTCCAAGCTTTGTGATCGAGCTGTGGTCGAAATCCTACCTGAGCGATTCACCGGACTAGGAGACTTCATCTGGAGCTTGCTGGGATCCAATAGAAGGTGCAACAACCCTCAGATCGAAGCCACACTTCTCTGAGCAAAGGTATGGCCTCACTCTTCTTCCCGAGCTTCTGAACATTCTCCATTTCTATTACGTAAATTTCATCCCACATAAACCATATGGATGTGTTCGTCTTCTCAAGACGAATCCATAGAGCATAAGAACATGAAAATCCATTGAATATCGAGTGAGATCTTAGGGATTTAATGTGGAAGGCTCTCGGGTGAGGACGCTTGGGGACAATGAACGGATGTCGTCCATTCAATACACACACGGACGGACGGCTCAGATGGCGTCGGACCAGGAGACGGTACGAGAACCGCGGGGCCTGGGCTGCTGACTCAAGCGGCGGCGTCGAATGGGAGCGCGACGCGTGTGTTTTCGGAGATACCGAGGATGACGCGGCGCCGCGTGGATAAATAGAAAATTAGGGGTATTTTCTATTTATTTAATTCCCAAAACTTCAAAAATTCATAACTTTGTGTAGGAAAATCATAAAAATAAAATAAAAATACCCACTTGCTCAGTGAATAGAGGAGAATAATGTGGAAAAGAAATTATTTAATTTCATCAAATATTTTATTTTTAATAATTTATTTACTCTCTGCATATTTTTAATTCTCCATGCATGTATACAATTCACCATGGCATGAGACCATAGAGCTTTTGAAGCCTCCGAATTTGGGAACATTCCCTGAATTTTCCAAAGTCGAGGCCATCCCTATGAAAAGTTATTGATTTTTCAAATTCATGTTACTGTTTTGAGTATTTTAATTCCAATAAATAGCATGTTGTGAAATAAATTCTAGGAAAATTTGGCGATGTTCCTTATGACCAGAGGACCCTAGGAAAAATACGTTTTGAGTTAGTTCATTTAAAACAACCCTAATCGGCTTAAACACCCAAAATGGATCTCTAATTAATTAGAGCTAACCATACATCAAATTGACTTGAAATCAATTCTCCACTGACCTTTAGGATCAGAGGAACCCACCATAAAAATTTGAGGTCAATTGGACTTGGTTAGCCCTACTAAATGGGTTGATTAAGCCATTTAGTCATTTTAAACTTTAAAAATTCATAACTTTCAAAATATCTTTTAAAAATTCACCAAATTGGTTTTGGAGCCTCTCTGATATTAGGGGAATTTAAGAAAATTAAAATTTCAATTTTCTAAAAAAGTTGATTTTTTTAATATTATTTTAATATTTTAATAATTAAAAAATAATAAAAATCACAAAAATAATAAAATTCACCAAAATGTCACATTTTGAATTTTAATCACTTAGGAACAAACCCCATATTTTTCTTAGGTCTATTTAGTGAGATATTAAATTTTAAAGCTCTAGGGTAATTTTAAAATTAAAAAAATGTATTTTCTAGCATTTTCACTAAAATAATTATAATAAATCATAGAAAAATCAGAAAATTATAAAATTTGATTCTCTGATTTCCTTGATATCAGAGAGATTTTTGAAAAATATAAAATTCATTTTTCAACATTTATTTTATTTTTAAATTAATTAACACTCTAAAATTTAAAATAATTATAATAAAAATAATATAATTCAAAAAATTACCAAAATTAGTCCAAGTGGTCCTCTGGTCATTAGGAATGTCCCATAATTTTCTTAAGGACAGAAACTTTCCCTTGGTCATGTTATTAAATTTTCCTTGGAAATCTCTATTTTCTACCAAAAATAATTATGTAAATAAATTAAATACAGAAAAATCACATTTTCTCCTCTCATGTCTTTATTGACATATGAGTGAAGTCACATAAAAATTTCAAGTTCATTTGAGTTCAATTTAGTGAGTTATAAAATTATTAAGCTTAAAGGGTAAAGTGGTAATTAAAATTTTTAATCCTTAATTAAAACTTTAGGTTTAATAAAAAATTAACAAGTAAAATATTTGATCCTAATCTGATTTGGATTATTGAAATTTAAATAATTAAAGGGTAGAAACCCATTAAGCAATTTAAAATAATTAAACCTTAATTAAATAATTGATTAAATTTGGAAGAATAATAAAATTGGAATTATTAAAATAGGGATATTATTAGGAAGAGATTTATTCTTTAATTTAAAATTCCCTAAATTAATCATCTCATTAATATTCAATTCTTAATTAAGATGATAACTCAAATTCAAAACATTAAAAGACTTAATCATTAAACTAAAATTAAATTATTAAACTCTTTTAAAATTTTAATTAAAATTAAAAAAAATTAAATTAAATTAAAAAATTAAATTAAATTAAGTAAATTGAATTGAATTAACTTAAATTAAATTAAATTAAATAAATAAATCAAATTAAATTAAATTAAATAAATAAAACCAAATTAAATTAAGTTAAACCAAATTAAAAATTAAATTAAATGAATTAAAATTAAATTAAATTAAATTAAATTAAATTAAATTAAATTAAATTAAAACTAAATCAAATCAAATTAATTTAATGTAACATCAAATCAAACTAAATTGAATTAAATTGAATTAAATTAAATTAAAACTCAATTAAATTAAATTAAATTAAATTAAGTTGAATTAAATATAACATCACCAAAGACATAAAGAATTCAAAATAAATCTAAAATAACTTGAACACTATTCCAAATTTAAACCCATTAATGGAAATTAAACTAAATCACAAACCATTTGAACACCAATTTACCCTCAAAAGCTTTAGTTATCATAACTCCTAAACAGAATATTAAATGAAATGCTACTTCACCTATAGGATATTCAAATGTCCCAGTTCACTGAGCAAGATAACAAAACTTGAGATTCTTGGACGATTAATTCATTTGTAAAATTAAATTCATTTGGACTTAAAACAATTCTAGCAATATTGAAAAGATGTTCAAGATTCTTCTTAAACACTTTCTCAATATGATAGGATGTTTATAAGAACAATTGAATTTAATTGTTCTTTGATGAAGAAAATCGTCTTCAAACCAAAACACAAGGAACCTAGACGTCATAGGAAAGGATTAGCTATAGGATTAGGAACTTGGTAGAAAATCATAACCCTTACCTTAGCTTTACCTAGGAACTTCCTTAAATATTCCAATTGTGATTTAAGTGCAGCTTGGGATGACGGGAAGACCCTCCAGGTACGCTTTTATTTTATTGCAATTTACTTTCTTGCAATTTACATTATTGCAATTTCATTAATCGCATCGCACTTACTTTTCTTGCATGATAAACAACCGTTGCATGAAAACCCACACCTTTAGGATAGTCCCTAAAACTGAAACCAAAACTAAGTTAAAATTCATTGCAAGATAAAATTCACCGCAACAACATTTCAAAATATAAAACAACTCAAAATTTAATCACAAACAGAACACAAAACTACAATTACAACTAAATTAAAACGTCCTGTTGGATGATCGAGAATACCTCGGATGATGTAACCTACGTGTTGCTAACGGGATTTCCCACGTGCCTAAATGAAAGTGTGGAACTCATTCGAGTTGATTTTAGCAAATTCATCCGGACTAAGTGAATCGGATAAAAATAATGATGCCGGAAGGATGGAACACGTGGGATCTTAACCGGTGTTGTTATAATCAACTTTAAGATTTGTTTTAATTAAAGTATTGAAAACACTTGGAAATTAAGATTTTCTCTAAACCAAAACACTTTTCTCATCCCCTGATTTATGACTTCTAAAACTAAAACTTTGCAACAACAAGGAGCTCGGAGCATGGTGGGCAGCACGGCCATCGTCATCAGCAAAACCTGAGTCTACTTCGGCAAAACTTTCCTAGAATTAAATAACAAAGCCATAGGACTTCGAGGTAGTTTGCCTAGTGCAACATAAATCCTCAACTCTTCGTTAGGCATTTGCATTGCAAATTAAGCCCTAACCGGTCTTAGGATTCCGAGGTAGTCGTCCGATACGATAATAAACCCTCACATCTTCGAGGCTATTTGTATGATTTTGTCATATAAATATAAGCCCTAATTAATTAAAATTGGCGAGATTGAAATACTAAATAAACATTAGGACTTTCCTAAATCCAAGCCAAACAATAGGATAGTCGGGAAATTACCGAAGTTCCCTTCGAATCCGTAATTTCTCCTACTTTTCTTCCTTTGAATTCCCAAAACAAAAATGTTCCAAATTTGATCCATTCCCTATTGAAATTCCAAAATTCAATCCTTGAGAACTTAAACTTTGAAATCCTTGAGAGCGAATTATTGATTATTATCGAGAGTTTTCTTAGGTGATTCCCATCACTTAAGATGTAATTAACTATAGGGGCTTGCCCTTATAGGGAATTTTAAAGAACCCAGGTAATATAAACCCTGTTTAATGCTTTCATATTAAGCAGGGGAATTTTTCAGCTTATAAAATTGGTTCGCAAGACCAAACGGATGTCACAAATCTTTTAGTTTGTTTAACCGAGCCCCACCATCAAGCAGTGTGTCTATCCTTAGGGATAGATACACGGTTCATGGTGCGGTGCTTCGTTTATATAAACCATTTGGGATGTGAGATCGGTTTAATCTCATGTCTTAAAATCTTCAAATTTAAAATTATTTTCAAAATCAAATACTACTTTTCAAATTATTTATTTAAATTAAATTAAAAATTCGCCGACAATTTCTGTTAGGCGACCCCCTTTTCAAAATAAAACACAAGACCTAAAAATATGCCGACAGTTGACAAAAGACACTGTCCAGAAAGGTTCGACAAAGTCATGATGATCTATGTGTAGCGGTATGCAGTCGCCCTCCCTGTATATGTTAATGATGCAGCTGTTGGGTATGCAGTCTGCAGGCAATACCCTCCATGCCACCATCCTTCTTACCATTCTCTTGATAATTCTTGACATTGGATCCAACTCACTACGACGGAGTATCCCTGGTGGATTTCCCTTTTTGTTTTAGGTTATGTATTATTTTGAAAAGGGATCGCCTACAGAAGTTGTCAGTGAGTTTTAGATTTTAAATTTAATTTATATATATTTATATATATATATATATATAATTTGGAAAGTAGCATTTGATTTTAAAAATAATATTTAAGTTCGAAAGATTTCAAAGATATGAAATCAAACCGATCTCACATCCCAAATATTTTATATAAACGAGCGCCGCATCACAAACTGTGTATCTATCCCGAAGAATAGACACACTACTTGATGATGGGGCTCGATTAAAAAAACTAGAAGATTTGTGACATCCGTTTAGTCTGAAAACCAATTTTATAAGCCGACAAGTTCCCCTGCTTAATATAAATGAATTAAGCAGGGTTTATATTACCTGGGTTTTTAAAGTTCCCTATAAGGGCAAGCCCCTATAGTTAATTACATCTTAAATGACGGGAATCATTTATGAAAACTCTCGATAATGATCAGTGGTTTTGCTCTCAAGAATTTCAAAGTTTAAGGTTTTCAAATAATTGGACTTTGGAAATTTCAAAAGGGATTAGCTCAAATTTGGAATAGTTAATCTCATGAGTCCAAAGAAAGAGAAGTAGGGGATGTCACGGACCCGAAGTGGACTTCGGTGACTTCCCAACTATCATATGGTTTGGCTTCAATTTGAGAGTTTATTTAATGCTGTAATCCTGCCAATTTTAGTTAATTAGGACTTATATTTGTATGACATAATCATACAAATAGCCTCAAAGATGTGAGGGTTTATGTCGTACCGAACGACTACCTCAGAGTCCTAAGATCAGTTAGGGCTTAATTTTCATAATATGATTATGCAAATGCTTAACGAAAAGATGAGGATTTATGTTGCACTAAGCAAACTAC
The DNA here is from genome assembly GCA_022702705.1 of Papilionanthe hookeriana x Papilionanthe teres. NCBI lineage: Eukaryota > Viridiplantae > Streptophyta > Magnoliopsida > Asparagales > Orchidaceae > Papilionanthe > Papilionanthe hookeriana x Papilionanthe teres. Next base: position 147,105,348 of record CM040423.1, read on the forward strand.
CTCGAAAACCTATGGCTTGGTTATTTAATTCTAAGAAAGGTTTTGCTAATGTAGACCCGAGTTTTTTTGACGAAGATGGTCGTGTTGCCCACTATGCTCCAAGTTCCTTGTTATTGTCGAGGTTTAGTTTTAGAAAGTTAAAATTAAGAGATGAGAGAAGTGTTTTGGCTTAGAGAAATCTTAAAGTCCAAATAGTTTTAATATTTTAATTAAAATAAATCTTAAAGTTGATTATAACAACACTGGTTAAGATCCCACGGTTCCATCATTCCGGCACTGTTATTTTTATCAGATTCACTTAGTCTAAATGAATTTGCTAAACTCAACTGAATGAGTTCCACACTTTCAGTTAGACCGTGGGAAATCCCGTTAGCAACACACAGGTTACATCATTAGAGGTATTCCCGGTCATCCAACAAGACGTTTTAATTTAGTTGTAGTTGTTTTGTGTTCTGTATGTGATTAAATTTTGAGTTGTTTTATATTTTGAATGTTGTGGTGGTGAATTTTATCTTGCTGTGATTTTTTATTTAGTTTTGGGTTTCAGTTTTTTGGCTATGATAAAGGTTTCAGTTTTCATGCAGGGTGACATTCTTGTTTAACATGCAAGAAAAGTAAAATGCAGTGCAGGTAAGTAAATTGCAATAAAGTAAAAGCGTACCTGGAGAGTCTTATTGTTAATCCAAGCTACACTTAAAACACATGTAAGGGCATTTAAATAATTGCCAAAGATACCTAGGTAAATCTAAGGGAAGGTTCTGGTTGTCTACCAAAATCCTAATCCTATTGCTAGTCATTTCCTATGACGACTAGGTTCTTATGTTTTATGGATGATTTTCTTCACCAAAGAACAATCAAGTTCGATTATTCTTCTAAAACATTGACCCGACTCGTAATTACGCAGTAAATTAACTTCCAAAAGATGGCCAAAAAAACTTGACCCGATTTATAAATAGCGGCTAGTGTGCAAACTCTTAAATAATATAAAAATTGGAAAATATTTTATACACTAGGGGTACTACGCAAGTATACGTATCGTTTCAAGTAATATAGAGTTTTCTTTAAAAACCCCAGTATCGATCCCACGATGAAGTGAAGTAAGAGGTCTTTAGTCAAATTCTAGTCTACTGCTAATAGTCTTTAGTTTGGAATGTCGATTAAAATTATGTTTTATCTAACAACTACTCCTAAATGCAAGTGTTAAATGTAAAGATAGTAACTATATCTAAATGCAAATAATAATTCTAAAGATAACTCTTTTTGGATGAATTGGTTTGGAGAATTTTGAGATATTAAAAATTACTATTCTTATGTAATGAAATAGATAATGTATAGGATTGAGATGCATTTAATATTGTATATGTCAAATTAGAGCAATCCTATTCTTTACCATTTGGTCCAGGCATAAAGAACATTGACTAATCATATGCTTGGTTACTAAATCTGCGGCTAGGCTGGGAGGATACCGGCTCTCACTTCGGAGCTCCCACATTCCCGTTGCCTGAGGGCTAACAATCTACACATCATCACCCAAACGATAGGACCGAATTGAGGATTTTAGCCTGTCATTCTAAAATCTCCAATTCTACACCGATTAATATTATTTCCCTATTTATTTGTATTAAATCCTCATGAACTTCACCATCCATGGAATTTGAATGTGGTTCGTATTAGTTGTAGAAAGCATAACCCTCTCGGATCGTATGTTTTCACAACAAATTTTAACATTACAACAGGCCTTAATTGCAATGTAAATTAAGTGCAAGTAAAAACCATCACATTTATAATTAAATTTACTTCTGCCATGCATCACAAAATCCTAAACATGATTTCTACTCATTGCAAAAGAAAAGTAAAAGGAAAATAATGGCATAATTTTCTCATGCCGCTATTTCCAAAGAAGAATAAAAAGTAAGAGAGATACATCACAAAGCGTGAAGAAAACACAATGGAAACTTCATGTAACCAAAGTAAATTCATTCGTTAAGTGTTTACAAAATCATAAGATAATGAAGAACAATACTTAGCTTTTTCCCTTTGAAAGAAAGATGAAGATCTCTCCCATAATGTCTCCCTGCGATCCACGCAATGCTAGTGAAATTCCTTACAAATTCTCTCAAAATCTCCTCTCCAATCTCTTCAAAAGGTAGAAATCTACATTTCTACTCCTATTCTAAAATCCCTAAACATTCTCCAAGTTTTTTCCACTTTTCTACTCTGTTTCTCCACATTTTTCTAACCTAAATTCACTATTTTTAAAGAGTATGGATGAATTTCTAAGAGTTCCCTTAAGCACCCCTTCGAAAAAGCGTCTAAATACATCGAATTTTGGCCCAAAACTGCCAAAAGTCGGTTCATACTCGTCCGGGTAGCTGTCGGCGGGTTCGAGCTCGCTGTCGGCGAGCTTTTCGGGCACTTTTCGGTGTTTTCAGGAAAATCTCACCGTCGGCGAGATCGTGGCTGCCGTCGGCGAGCAGGCACTGCGCAGCTCCACCGTTTTGCTCCATTTGGCTCCATTTTAGCTCTGATTCGCCCCGTTTTAGTTGCGTTGCATTCGTAACAGATAGCCCTACAAAATAAGCATAAAAAAATTTTTCTTTAAAGTATAATCTCATTCAAAAATATGCAAGAAGTGTAAAAGAGATTAGGCATCAAAAGACTTATCGAAAGGTGTCAGGGCAGAATTTCATTTCTTACTCGTTTTTACTCCAAATTGCACTGTTTTTGCTTCCTTTTACTCCAATCACCATTTCTTGTACCTAATATCAAAAAACACACAAAATACCTTCCTTTAAAGTGTAATATCATCAAAAATGAGTAAAATGATATAGCAAAAAGCGTATATATTTTAGGTGTGTCAAAATCCCCCAAACTTAACTGTTACTTGTCCTCAAGTAACACTTTTACTACATAAAAATATAACTCAGGGCAATATACTTTTCACCTGTAATGCACTAAAATTTTTCATTCAAAAGAATATATTGGTTAGATTTTTAGAAAGAAATTCAGTTACTCAGGTTAACGCTACAAGTATAAGAATATTCAGCAATCAAGTCAAAGGGTTCTAGTCTTCTATTTATTTCAAGATAAATCATAATTTGTTACATTAAGAGTGCCTTGAAAGATTATTTGAAAAAGGAGTTCATGTAAACTTCATTAGAATGTAGGCCAATACTTTAAATATAAATTCAGAAATGAAATCAAGTTTTCCCTTTAGAGTGACTCAAGTGAAGCCAATTTTTTATTAGGCATCTCCTCAAGTTTCTTCTCATAAATATTTTTCTTTCTCTTTTTTCTTTTCTTTCGGGATCATTTTCAATCCCTTTTTTTCACTCTCTTTTCTTTTTTCTTTCTTTTTTTAATGAGGATTACTATATCTGGAGAGCCTGTAATGATTTTGTACTTCACTCTCCTCTTTCTAAAGTTCAAACTTGAAACACATCCTTACTTTATAATTAGGTATGAGCTTTATTATTTCATCATAAAGTCACAATCTCTTCTTAACACACAATACTTTAAGTCTCTTAACATTTCAAAAATACAGTTTTCTTTACTTTAAATAGTTAACTATAATCAAATTTTTTGTTACCAAATATCTTATCCTTATAAAATTAACTTTTATCACTAAAAACTTTCATCCAATCATTCCATAATATTCAACTGAAATAAAAAGTTTTAGTTATCTCAAGCGAGGTTCAATTGCCAGAATTTATGCTAATAATTTTTGAAAATATAATAATTGAGAACAAATAAGAGTTAATACCTTTCTTCCCCCCAAACTTAAATTTCAAAAATATTTTGCAATTAATTCCATAAAATGTAGCATGAAGAAAAAGTAAAGGTTGAATCTACTTGCTACTACTACATCCTATCAAATTCATACACATGCATAATCAGGATAGAAAGACTGTAGGAGAAAGTAAAACTATTCTAAAACATGCTTGTAATAAAATTACACTAAAAGAAAGTATTTTCACATTAAAATTTTATTTTTCTTCCTACTCCCAAACTTAATTTTTAACATATATAGCATTCAATACAGAAAATATAAGCAGGAAGAAAAACAATTTAGAAATTCTATCTACCACAAATGTCTATCAAAACCATTTACAAGTATTCATTAGGATAGAACAATATGCAGCAGAAAATAAATCTAAACTAATCATGCCAGAATGAAATTAACTAAACCAAAGTCTAACTAGCATAGCAGGTATCAGCAAGGGAATAAAAAAATGTTCTTCAAGACCTAAATAAAGTTGTAACACAAACATAAACACACAATTCAGATACAATCACAAATGATAAATGAGGTCAATTCTTCCTTTAACTCATCGCATCTCACTAATTTACTTCCAATTTCTAACAGAATCACTACAGTAGTAAATTAGGCACTTCAAAAGATTTTATAGATTATAATCCCAAAGATAATATTATCCCTAATAAATTGGTTTCCGGACACCAATCTCAGGCATCACCTAATATTTTTAATTAAGCACCTCTAACTGTTATAAAAAATAGTGTAAGATCATCCTAATATTATTCATCAAATAGGATCGCGACTCCTACCAAATGAAATCAAAGTCATAGAAAGGAAGGAACAAAATTAAGATGGATCTTTTACAGTTTAAATTTATGATGTCTCTTGTAAAACATAAATCCGGGTAAGACACAAGTCATAGTGGACTCATCAATCCAACTACTACAAGAGAACATAAAAGTCTAACCATAATAAGAAGTTAAGGAATCACCTCCCTCGTGACACATAAAGATCAAATCAAAGCACTAACAATTCAAATATCTACCAATCAACAATCAAACTTATCAATCCATAATGATACATAAAGATCAAGTCTATCCACTCTAAATCAAACACAATACAACACTAACAATCATGACTCTCAAGCACACTAAATCAAAGGACACTGATAACTATGGGCTGCCTCCCTTAAAGCGCTTGGTTTAACGTCATTAGCCCGACAAATGATTCCACTGGATCAAAATTCCAATTAAGTAATCCTTATCAATCGCCCAATCATTTCCAGATCCCGGGATTCCTATAAAATCCTCAAATTTTAATTTTTCATTCAGATCTTCATTTTCAGTTGGATTTATATCATTGTTCCTCATATTTCTTTCTAGATCCAATATTCTTCTATTGATTTTCTCAATTTGCATATTAATATTATCCTTAAAATTTATAAGAAATGGATCTTTATAAGATACCTCAATATCTTCCAAATTTTTGATTAGATTCTCTCTAGATAATTCAGATTCTGGATCAAATTCTTCTATGTCACTCTTATGATTTAAGTTATCTTCCAATTCTTTCTCTTTATAATTATTAAATGATTGAGGATCTATCTTAGTTGAGGAAATAGGTTTTTCTAATTTCCTAGGAATTTCATCCAATGGTCTTCCAATATCCTTATCCTCTTTTCTCAACTCAAAGTTCTATTAAAATTTATCCTCAAATTCTCTTCCAAGTCTTAGTTCAATAATTTTATCTTGTTCATCATTCAATTCAGGTTTTTCTTGTGATTGAGTCGAATCTAAAGATATAAAGACTGGTTGTGTAGATGAATTCCCTAAATAGATAGACTTTAAAATTGTATGGGGTACATCCATCTTAAGTTCATGAGATTTTTCAACAAATGGAATTAAAAGTTTACTATTTTTGGTAGCATCCATCATTTCACACCTCTCCTGAACATACATACAGTCTTCTCTAAGTAATGTTTTTGAATCATCATGAAAACCTATTTCAATCTCATCTTTTAACTTACTCTCAAAACTTTCTTGGAAATGGTCTTTACTTAGATAATCAATTTCATCCATCCAAAAACAATCATCATCTTTTCTCTCAACTGGATATTTCATAGTCTTTAATACATCAAAAGTGACTTCATGGTCATTAATATTCATAGTTAACTTTCCTTTTTGCACATCTATCATAGCTTGTCCAGTAACAAGGAAAGGTCTCCCCAAAATAATTGGAATATCTTTATCTTCCTCCATATCTAATACAATAAAGTCCACAGGAAAGATAAACTTATCCACTTTAACAAGCACATCTTCTATAACTCCTTTTGGATAAATGATAGATCGATCAGCTAACATAAGAGTTATAGTAGTGGGAGAAATATCGACTAAACCTATCCTTCTAAATATAGATAGAGGCATCACATTAATGCTCACTCCTAAATCACATAAAGCTTTTCCTCATAATTTTTCTCCAAATGCACAAGGAATTGTAAAGCTAGAAGGATCTTTAAGTTTCCGAGGGAAATTTTTCTGAAGTATGGCTCTGCACTCCTCACTTAGTGCAACTGTCTCATAATCCCCAAATTTCCTTTTCTTGTTTAAAATATTTTTTATAAAATTTGCATAACTTGGCATCTGTTCCAAAGCTTCAGTGAAAGGTATATTTATCGTTAACTTCTTAAGTACTTTAATAAACTTTAAAAATTTTTTATCCAACTCATGTTGTCTAAGTCTTTAAGGAAATAGAGGGTGTGGTCCTTCCAAATTAATTTTAGTTGGAGATATTAATTTTTCCATATCCTTAGAAACATATTCTTCAGGTCTTTTAGTTTCCTTTGTTTCTCTCACAACATCTTCCTCTTTTCTAACCACATCCTCTATAACTCTTCCAATTTTTAATTGGACAGCTTCTATTTGTTCATTAGTGTTCTCTTTAAGTTTGATCTCAATGTTGCTAGGAAGTGTTCCTTGAGGTCTATTGCTAAGTGAATTGGCAAGTTTTCCCAGTTGATTCTCTAAGTTTCTAATCGTAGCATTTTAACTTTGCAACTGGTTTCCCATTTGCAATACCACTTCTTCCATAGACGTCTTCTTTACCTTAAATTTTTTATCATCGTTAGAGTCTGGTGGATATGAAGGTATATAGTTTGTGTTCCCCTGATTATTCCAACTTCCATTAGGATTTGCATGATTGTTTTCCCATTGTAGGTTTCCACCATCAGTAGTATAATTCCAGTTAAATTTATGATGGTTCTCCTAATCTGGGTTGTAAAAGTTAGAGTACGGGTTGTTTATGGTATTTAAAGTCTCATATGATAATTTAGAATCAATTATAGGCCCTAATGAACTTTCCTCACTTACAGGAGTAAATCGAGGTTGGTTCATTCCAAATTGGTCCAACTTCCTTGATATTGCAGCAATCTGAGATGCAAGAATTGAAATCGTATCTGTATCATGAATACTAGCTACATTTTTATTATTTACCCTTACAGAGGGCCATTGAAATTCATTTGTAGCCATTTCTTCAATTAATGCATGCGCATCATCAAATGATTTTGACATTAATGATCCACCTGCGGCAGCATCAATCATAGACCTAAGGGATCCTACTAACCCATTATAAAAAGTTTGAATAATTAACCAATCGAGCAGAGCATGGTGTAGACACTTTCTTAGGAGTTCCTTAAATCTTTCCCAGGCTACGTATATTGATTCCCCTTCATATTGACAAAATGAGATAATATCGTTTCTAAGTTTAGTAGTCCTTGAAGGTGGAAAATACTTAGTTAGGAATTTTTGAGTTAACTCCTCCTAATTTTTAATAGAGCCAAGTGCTAATGAATATAACCACATTTTAGCCTTATCCCTTAGTGAGAAAGAAAAAAGCCTTAGTCTAACAGCATCGTCTAACATGCCATTATAATGAAATGTAGCACAAAGTTCTAGAAAATTGATAAATGTAAATAGGGATCCTCCAAAGAAGCTCCCCTAAACTGATTGTTCTGCACCAGTTGGATAATCTCAGCATTATTTCAAATGAATCAGCTTCTAAGACAGGGTTTTGTATACTTAAGTTAATTTCATCTGTCGTAGGATTTAAGTAATCCCTCAATGAAGTATGATGATTTTCTAAGTTATTATCTTGAAAGTTTTCCATCTCTATTTCTAGTTTTTCAATTCCTTTTTGTATTTTTTATTTTTTTTATTTTCTTCAAACTCGAGATCATAAGGCACAAGTCCTGTGATCCTTTGTTTCGCATACGCAACATAACAAACAATACATTAAAAATTAAACAAATAATAAATGAAATAGATTCAACACAACAAAATATTTTTACGAACACCTTATTTTTCATATAAACAATTTTTTTTTGTTTTTTTTCACAACACTTTTTCATATAAAAACACTTTTCACACAAAAATAGTTTTTATGACACCACAGTTTTCTAATTCTAAGCCTAATTACTTCAACTAAAATTCTCCTAAAGTTCTTACCGAAGCTTCCCCGGCAACGGCGCCAAAAACTTGACCCGACCCGCAATTACGCAGTAAATTAACTTCCAAAAAATGGCCAAAAAAACATGACCCGATTTATAAATAACAGCTAGTGTGCAAACTCTTAAATGATATAAAAATTGGAAAATATTTTACACACTAGGGGTACTACGCAAGTATACGTATCGTTTCAAGTAATATAGAGTTTTCTTTTAAAAACTCCAGTATTGATCCCACGAGGAAGTGAAGTAAGAGGTCTTTAGTCAAATTCTAGTCTACTACTAATAGTCCTTAGTTTGGAATGTCGATTAAAATTGTGTTTTATCTAACAACTACTCCTAAATGCAAGTGTTAAATGTAAAGATAGTAACTATATCTAAATTCAAATAATAATTCTAAAGATAACCCTTTTTGGATGAATTGGTTTGAAGAATTTTGAGATATTAAAAACTACTATTCTTATGTAATGAAATAGATAATGTATAGGTTGAGATGCATTTAATATTGTATGTGTCAAATTGAAGCAATCCTATTCTTTACCCTTTGGTCCAGGCATAAATAACATTGACTAATCCTATGCATGGTTACTGAATCTGCGGCTAGGCTGGGAGGATACCGGCTCTCACTTCGGAGCTCCAACATTCCCTCGCCTGAGGGCTAACAATCTACATTTCAGCACCCAAATGATAGGACTGAATTGAGGACTTTAACCTGTCACTCTAAAATCTTCAATTCTACGCCCGATTAATATTATTTCCTTATTTATTTACATTCAACCCCCATGAACTTCACCATCTATGGAATTTGAATGTGGTTCGTACTTAGTTGTAGAAAGCATAACCCTCTCGGATCGTATGTTTTCACAACAAATTTTAACATTACAACGAGCCTTAATTGAAATGTAAATTAAGTGCAAGTAAAAACCATCACATTTATAATTAAATTTACTTCTACCATGCATCACAAAATCCTAAACATGATTTCTGCTCATTTCAAAAGAAAAGTAAAAGGAAAATAATGACATAATTTTCTTATGCCGCTATTTCCAAAGAATAAGAAAAAGTAAGAGAGATACGTCACAAAGCGCGAAGAAAACACAACTGAAATTTCATGTAACAAAAGTAAATCCACTAAGTAAGTGTTTACAAAATTATAAGATAATGACGAACAATACTTAGCTTTTTCCCTTTGAAATAAAGACGAAGATCTCTCCCATAAAGTCTCTCGGCGATCCATGCAATGCTAGCGAAATCCCTTACAAATTCTCTCAAAATCTCCTCTCCAATCTCTCCAAAAGGGTAGAAATCTACCTTTCTACTCCTATTCTAAAATCCTTAAACATTCTACAAGTTTTTCTCAACTTTTCTCCTTTGTTTCTCCACATTTTTTAACCTAAATTCGCTATTTTTAAAGTGTGTGGACGAATTTCTAAGAGATCCCTTAAGCACTCATTCGAAAAACCGTCCAAATACATCGAATTTCGGCCCAAAACCGCCAAAAGTCGGTTCATACTCGTCTGGGGCGCTGTCGGCGGGTTCGAGCTCGTTGTCGGCGAGCTTTTCGGGCACTTTGCAGTGTTTTCTGGAAAATTTTGCCATCGGCGAGATCGTGGCCGCCGTCGGCTAGCAGGCTCTGCTCAGCTCCACCTTTGTGCTCTGTTTGGCTCCATTTTAGCTTTGATTCGTCCTGTTTTAGTTGCATTGCGTTCGTAACAGATAGCTCTACAAAATAAGCATAAAAATAACTTTTCTTTAAAGTGTAATCTCATTCAAAAATATGCAAGAAGTGTAAAAGAGATTAAGCATCAAAAGACTTATCAACATGTGTCAGGGCAGAATTTTATTTCTTGCTCGTTTTTACTCTAAATTGCACCGTTTTTTCTTCCTTTTGCTTCAATCACCATTTCTTGTATCTAAAACCAAAAAACATAAAAAATACCTTCCTTTAAAGTGTAATATCCTCAAAAATAAGTAAAATAATATAGCAAAAAGCGTATATATTTTAGGAGTATCAAACATCCCATTATATTGAGGAAGTACTTAGGATGAATCCTAAACATCTTTTCAACACTTCTGAGATTATTTCGAGTCCAATTGAATTTCATTGTACAAGTGAATTAATCATTCAAGAGATTTAGTAAAGCTTTGTATTTTGCTCAGTGAACTAGAATGTTTTATTATCCTATGAGTAAAATGACATTTCACTTAATGTTTTGTTTAAGAGTTATAATAATAAAAGCCTTTAGGGGAAAATTAATTCGTTGAAGATTTTAACAATTTAAAATTGGAATTAATGATTTAAAGTGATTTGGTTTAGTTATAAAATTTTAATTAATAATTTTAAGTTTGGAATAGTATTCAAGTTGTTTTAATTTAATTAAATCTTTATATTTTAAATGATTTTTAATATTTTAGATTAATTTTACCATTTTAAATTTGCTTTGGTTGAAAGAGGTGTTTAAGTTATTTATTTTTATTGAATTTTGATGGCTTGATTTGGATTAATTATAATACTTTAGGCTGATTTTAATTAGTTTGATTTTTATATTTTAATTATGAATTGTTTTGAAATTACTTAAGGTTTTAAATTTGTTTTAAGTTTGTTCTTAAGTGATTTCAGATTAATTTTAATGTTTCCAATTTAATTTAATTTGATTATCAAATCACTTAATGTTTTAAGCTTTAATTTAATTAAGGGTTATTTTCCTATTAATTATTTAATTATCATCTTAAGTTTAATTAAGAGTTAAATATTATTAAAGTGATTCATTTAGGGATTTTAAATTAAAGAATTGGTATCTTCTTAAGTCACATCCCTAATAATCCAAAATTTTAATTATTCTGCCAAAATTTAAATGATTTAATTAATTAAAGTTCCATTTTGATATTTTCAAAGTGACTAATGGGTTTTTACCCCTTTATTCCCTAAGTTTCAATCATCTAAGAGAAGATTACGATCAAATATTTTTACCTTCACTTTTGATTAAACCTAATTATTAATTAGGGTTAAAATCCATTAATTACCTTTATGCCCCTTTAGGCTTATTTATTTCATCACTCATCAAATTAAGCTCAAATGTAATTAAAATTTTTATGTCACTTCACTCATATGTCAATTAAGACATTAGAGGAGAAAATGTGATTTTTCTGTTTTTAATTTAGTTTATATAATTATTTTGATAAAAATAAGGATTTTCAATAAAAATTCAACAACATGACCAAGATAAGGTTTTTATCCTTAAGAAAATTATAGGAAGTCCCTATTGTCCAGAGGACCACTTGAACAAATTTTGGTGATTTTTTTAAATTATATTGTATTTATTATAATTATTTTAAGTTTTAGGGTATTAATTAGTTATAAAATAAAATAAAAGTTTAAAAATAGATTTTATATTTTTCTTAAGTCTCTCTGACCACAAGGAGTCCAGAGAAATAAATTTTATATTTTTATAATTTTTTTTATTTATTGGAATTAATTTGGTAAAAAGGTTGGAAAATTCATTTTTTTAATATTAAAAATTATCTTAAGCCTTTAAAATTCAATATCTTAACCTAGAGACTTAGGAAAAATATTTGGTTGATTCCTGAATGATTAAGAAGCAAAATATGACATTTTTATGATTTTTGATATTTTTGTGATTTTTATTATTTTTTAATTATTAAAATATTGAAAATATGATTAAAAATGAAAATTTTTAGAAATTTCCAATTTTAATTTTTTTAGACTCCTCTAACATCAGAGAGCCCGCAAAACCAATTTGGTGAAATTTTGAAATATATTTTGGGTTTTATGAATTTTTTAATTTTCAAAATAGCTATGTCACTTAATTAATTCTTTTAATGGGTTAAATTACTTCCAATTGACTTGAAATTTTTATGTGATGTTCTCTACATCCTAAGTGACAGTGGAGAATTATTTTTAAGTAATTTTGATGAGTGGTTAATTCTAATTAGTTAAAATTCAATTTTGAGTGTTTGGACTAATTAGGGTTATTTTCAAGGAATTAAATCAAACCATAATTTTTTTAAGGCACTCTGTTCATAAGCCACCTCCCCTAATTTGCTTAGAATTTTCTAAGCAACACGCAAATTATTGGAATTAAAATTCCAAAACAGACACATAAAATTCGAAACTCAATAAATTACCATAGAGATGGCCTCTGGCCTTGGAAAATTTAGGGAATGTTCCCAAAGACAGAGGCTACCAAAGCCCTATGGTCTAATGCCATAGTGAATTATATGCATGAATGGAGAATTAAAATACTAAAATCAGTAAATAATTAATTAAAAATAAAATACTTAACAAAACAACTTAATTCTTTTTCCACATTATTCTCTTTTGTTCACTGAGCAAGAGGATATTTTTATTTTATTTTTGTAATTTTTCTACACAAAGATATGGATTTTTAAAGTTTCTCATATTTAATTAATTCCAAAATACCCTATTTATCTACTTATCCAGCGCGACGCTGACTCAACCTCGGCAGCTCCGAAAGGCCATGCGTCGCTATGTCATTTGACGTCGCCATCCGACTGGGATGCCATGCGGCCCGCAGTCTCGCTCCATCTTCTCGTCCGGCTCGATCAGGACCGTCCATTAGATACACACGCGAATGGACGGCATCCGTTCATCATCCCCAGACGTTCTAACCTGAGAGCCGTCCACCTTCTAGGTTTAATATCTTGCTCGATACTTAACCAAATTACACGTTTCTATGCTCTATGAACTCGTTTGAATGAGACGAACACATCCATACGGCTATTATGCATTGAAATTGACTCAAACAAAATGAAGAATCGAAAGAAGCTCTCAGGAAGGAGGAATTCCCATACCTTAGTTCAAGAGGTGAAGCCTCGACTGAATGTGCTCGGCACGTTCGTTGGAGCTGGAGAAGCTTATGGATGAAGCCTCTAGCCCTGGAGAATTGTCTAGACCCGATATCCACCAAGCCCAATTTTAAAGCTTGGCTGATAAAGAGAATAGCTGGCCTGGTGAGGCGGCTTTTGCTGGGGGACTTCTTCTCTTAGTCTGGTGAAGGTGTAGAGTCAATCAATTTGGGGATTGACTCACTGTGGTGAAGTGTCCTGATTTTGGGCTTGAAATTGAACTCAGAAATTGAGCTCAAAGAGGGGAATTAGGGCTAGATTTCAGTGGGGATCAAGTGCTCTATGCTAAGAGAAGAGTGTGGAATGATTTTGGCAGAGTTTTGGTAAGGTTTTTGTTCAGCACCTTCTGTAGCCGAGAGGTGGTGGTGTTTAAATAGGCATGGCTTGAGGGCCTCCCAGGGGGAGTTAGGGCTTGGGATCAGCTGCTCAGGGAAAGGGAAGAACAGCTGTGGAGTCCAATTGGGTTGAGGCAACTCAGCAAGGAAGAATTTGAAAGTTTGGCTCACATGGAGCTCTCGACCATGGCATTTTCCGACGGATGTGGTGGTTGGCCGGCCATGCATGGGTCACCATCTTGACCTGTGAGGTCAGGGCTGGGTTTGGTGAACTCGATTGGCTTTGGCCATGTGTAAAGTGGTTTGATTAAAGTGGAATGGGGTAGGGCTCATTTTGGGTTTGGTTTGGTCAAACCATGCTTTTGGGCTAGGTGCACCTCCTAAGACCTAATTTTGGGCTAAAAGGAATCATTTGGGTCAGCCAAAAGAAGGTGGTGAGGTCTCTATCCATGGTGAGGTAGCTAAGCTTTGTTTAGAGTGTAGCATAAATGGGGTTAAAAAGGTTTAGTGAAGGGTTAAGAAAGAACCCCCTCTTCTTGCCATTAATGTCTTGGTGAGGTGTCAAAGCTCTCATGGCTTCATATGGCTTGTGAATGGCTTCATTTGGCTTGCACATGGCTTGAGAAAAGGTTGACTTATTTTCATAAAAATTGGATTTGGCATTTTTGATGAATTTAGGGGAAATTGGCATGTGTCTTGATTTAGAATAATTTGATGATCAATTGGAACTTAGGGATGGTTTTAATTGAATGCATGATGAAGAAGAGTGTCATATGGACTTTAGAATGGATTTTTGGGCTTTTTTAAATTTGGTGAAGATGGGCTTTTAAAATGCTTTAGGAAAGTGGGCTTTTAGGTTTTTAAAACAAATTGATGGGTGAAACTTTGGTGAAGGTTTGTGTGAATTAAAGGTTGCAATTGGTTAACGAATGTGCCATGAGTGATTTGGAACAAGTTTGGGGTGATTTTGAGTTGAATTGGGTTTAATTTGGGCTTCTTTAACCATAGGGTCAAAGTGGGTCAAATTGGGCTAACTTTGGCCAAGGTTGGGTTAATGTTGGGTTTGATGTAAAATTAATGTTACAAAAGGTTTATGGGGTGTAATAAAGAGTTTCGAATTTTTGGTTAGGTCTTAATTTTGGGATTTGGACTTGTTTGGGTTTATGATTGGTTTAGGCCAATTTGAGAAATTTTAGTTTGGGTTAGGCTTGGGTAGCATTTAGGTCTAAATTTGGGGCAAATTAAGTTAGTGTTTTGTTTTTGGGGATGTTAGGAAGGTTTTAGAAAATATTTGTGGCTAATTGGAGTTGAGTTGGGTTGGTTTGGGCTACGTTTAGGTCATGGGCCAAAATTGGGCTTTTAGGCTTCAAATTGAAATTGGACTCATATGTTGATAAACTTGGATTTGGATTTGGTTCAAATTGATATTATGGATATTAAATTGAAGTTTAGAACTGAACTGGATCAAAATTGGGATCAATTGGGTTGATTTGGTTTGATATTGGGTCCATTTTAGGTTAGAAAAGGGTCAAATTGGGAATTTTAGTAAAAGTGGGCTAAATTGACAAAATTGGCCTATGATGTAGTTGAACAAAATAAAATTGAGAATATTTTGGATTTTTTGGAATTTTATGGGAATTGTTTTGAATTTTGGGATTTTTGGGCTAAAGGGGTATTTTGGGTATTTTGAGGGTGGTGGGGGGTATTTTTTGGAAATTTTGGTATATTTGGCCATGGATGATCAATTTGAGTGATGGAGATTATTTAGGATTTATTTTGAGGAATTTTGGGTAATTTAGGCAATTTTGCAAATTTTGAGCAATTTCAAGGGCATTTGGTAGGTTTGGTGGGTTTAGGGCCCCGGGGGTCAAAAATTGAAATTTGGGAAAAAGAAGAATAATTAGGTGTGGGTGAAATGAAACTATTTTGGTTGAGCCAGGAAGCCATATTAAGCTCACAAGAGCCATGAGAGGACTCACTTAGGCACTCAATATGTTGTTCCTAACCCTCTTAGCCAGGGGATTAGGGGTTAAGGTCCATTCATATGAGTTATCTACTTGAGTCCGGGAGTCAAATCAGGTATAGGTGTGGTTTTAGGTTATTGGAATGTGTGTGAGAGTGTGGTGTGTACAAGCTTACCCTCACCAGGGCCAGACCACCCAAGGTAATCTTAAGGCCAAAAAGTCCTATAGGGAACTCATCCTTTAAACCTCCAAATTTGATCTTAACCCTCCCAATGGCTTTAGGGGTTTACAATCAAACTTGTGGGCTTTGAAGGGAGTTAAGAAGTGTTTTGAACTTCTAAGTGGTGGGTCCCATTTCTAGTCCTCTAGGATAGTCAAAGGGAAAACCTATGGCTAGATCCTAAGCACTAAGAAGAGAGAGATCAGACCTCAACAAAAATGAGGTCAAGAATCCTATCGTGTGTTCGAGCAACCTGTGGTAGGGACAAAAGTTGGGTTGATCCTTTTTTTCATCTGTTTGTTCTGCGAACCATTTATGTTGAAAACAATCCTCTCTTATTCTTCTTTTCCTGAAATTCCTTATAATCATCGGCAGACGATACCCTCGGATCCAGTCGAAACCTGACTTATCTGTGGACTACAGGTGTTGGAATGGCGTAGTAGCATCTGTAGTAGTGGTAGCGGCCTCAACTTGTCTTCCCAAATGGTGTCTAACGGAAGTACAAACGGGTCTCTCTTTTCTCAAAATCTCGATCTTTATTTTGGGGGATATTGCAAATCTCATCCTCTTAAGGAGCTCAGCGACCGAACATCCCTCCTTTTTAGCTAAACTTTGGAAGATTGTGCGGACTCGGTTGATGGGTGTGGGTCTCTCCCTCACCTCATCATGACTTAGGGTAATGACAAAGTAGCAGCAATCTTACGGGGACTCTCATCCCCAGTGGTATCAACCAGCGGGTGAAACCTACTCCCTCGTAAGAGAGGGGAGGTCTCTAGTGAATCGAGTTCCTCCTACTGTGAAATCTAAATAATTACTGGCAGACTTGCAACTTGTGTTTTGGCGGCTTTAAGAATCCTACGATTGCGGTTCCTCCTTTGAGACCTGGTCAGTGGAGGAACTCTAGAACTGGAACCAATCTCGAAGATTGACGGTACGACAAGATAGGCATTATCAAAATCTTCTTCATGCAGAATTTCCTTCCCTTTGGCAGATGGGAAAGTAGGGGTGGTGAAAGCAAAACTGGTAGCGGTATGGGTAATAACCCTCCTAGGCACGGAGACTATTAAATTGACGGGGGAGGTAGAAACTTTCACCTTCTTATGAGAAGGGAAATCCTGGTGAGAGTTCAGGTCGAACTCAGCAGATGGTTCTTGAATTTCAAAGGTAGCAACTTTTACAACGATTAACGGGGCCTTTCCGAGCACGACCTCGAACTCACTAAAGTCGGTCCCGAACTGGATCATCGGAGCGGCAAGGTGAGCCTCAAGAGAGGTGGGCAAGTTTCAGGAGAAGGTGAGTGTCGGAGTCGACATTGTGTTTGTCGAAAGAAAAAATCTGAAAGTTAGCAAAGGACAAAATGATGTGATCATAGTGCAAACACCTTGCACTATGAAAATGTTTCTCTGTGAACTGGGTGTAATTTCATTTTTTTAATTTTAATTGAATTTTTGTGTTTCATTATGTTTTGACTTTCATAAATTCATTAGAAAGAGTTTTAAGATTTAAGAAGGAATGGTCTGATTTACCGATAGCAAAATCGAGAATGGGAGGCACAAGAGAAAGTAAAGTGTGGGACCATGTCTGGAATCCCCTTCACAATGCATATTGACCTGATGAAACTTGTTCATCAACACACCTATTGGGGATCTGACCCCACAAAATCAAGAAAAATCCTAAAGATTCTTGAACCCCTCTGTTTAAGGATGATTAAACAGCTGGTTCTGAAATTAGGGAGAGTTGATCGTGCTTTCCCAAGAACGAAATGGGTAAAGTATGTCAACAGAAGAATGGTAATCTGATTCATGAGGGGCATGAAAACATTACTAATATATGAATATAACTTTTCTTAATCTCAATGAAGAGAGAAACAGTTCCCCAGCAGAGTCGCTAGAAACCTGTCGGTCGCTAGAAGGGTGGGGATTATCGTTTTAAAATAGATTTAATATATATATATATATATATAGTTTTGAAAAATATCATTCTAATTTAAAAATATGAAATCAAACTGATCTCATACACGCGATAGTTTAAATAATCAAGCACTTCACCGCAAGCCATGTATCAATCCCGAAGAATGGATACATCACTTGGTGGTAAGGCATGATCAAATAAACTAAAGAATCCATGGCATTCGTTTGTTCTGCGAACCATTTATGTTGACCGACAACTTCCCCTCTCTAATATGAATGTATTAGATAGGGTTTATATTAATCTAAGGTCTTTCAGTTTCCTATAAGGGCAAGTCTCTATAGTTAATTATATCTACCTAAGAAAAATCTTGATAAAGATCAAAAAATATTATTTTCATGACTTCCAAAAGGTAGGATCTTCAAGAAAAAGTGATAATAGGAAATCCAATAGGTGAGTGGCTCAAGTTTCAGAACAGTTCTTGCTGGAATCCAAAGGAGGAGAAAGCTAGGGAAAAGACATCGATCCAAGAAGAATCTTGGTGTTCTTTCCCAAACTATCATATGGTTTGACTTCAATTTGAGCTAATTATTTAATGTTTCATCCTACCACGTTATTATTTAGGTCTTACATTCACTTGATATCGATCATGTGAATAGCCTGTAAGATAGGAGGATTTATGTCTTATCATATGACAACCTCGGAACCTAAGGCAAGTTAGGGCTTATATTGCACAAGGTGCAAAGGCCTAAAGAGATAAAGTGAGGGTTTATGCTACACCAGGCTAGCTACCTCGAAGTCCTATGGCTTGTTGTTTATTTCTAAGGAGTTTTACTATTGAAGATGGTTGTGCTACCTAGTATTCATGCTCCAATCTCCTCTTCGTAGCAAGTTTAGTTGTAGAAGTGTCAAATTGAATAAATGAGAAAAGTGTCAAGTTTCAGAATAGGTTTAAATTAAGGTGTCTTAATGTCTTAGTAGGGGAATATTTAACTTGATTATAGCGACACCGGTTAGGATCCCACGTTGCCCTCATTCTGACACCACCATTTTCTTCTGATTCACTTAGTCCAAATGAATTTACTAAACTTATCTAAATGAGTTTCATACTTTCATTTGAACCGTGGGAAATCTCGTTAGCAGCCGTAAGTTGCATCCTCTGAGGTATTCCTGATCATCCGATAGAGACGTTTTAATTTAGTTTCTATTGTGATTTTGTTATGTTTGTGATTAAATTTTGAGTTGTTTTATATTTTGAATGTTGTGATGGTGAATTTTATCTTTTTTTTTATTTTCACTTTGGGTTCAATTTTGTGGTTATCCTAAAAGTTTTGGTTTTCATGCAGGGTGACATTTGTTGTTTAACATACAAGCTTGTAAACAAGAAAAGTAAACTAAATGAAGTACATAAAAGAATGAACTATAAACAATAAAAGCGTACTTATCGAGTCTTCTCGTTCCTCCACCTGAAACTTTAGTATTTTGCAAAAATCATTTATAATTTGCATAAAAGTAAAGGCCTATTGATAGGTTCGTCACAGGCCTACAAAATCCTATGTCATAACTTGGTGGATCCTATTTATTCCATTTGAGAGATGTTTTCCTTTAATAAGTATAATAGGTTCAATTATTCTACAAGATGTCCAGAAGACTTATGAAAAGATCCAGAGAGTCCCTAAATATTCCACAATCCTTTTGAACTTTCTTGAGTTCATTTGAACTTATCCTACTTACTAAATGGCTCATCCATTTCATACCCTTATGCTCAGTGAATTTGATGTTTTGACTATCCCAAAAATGGGGTAATTGTTACTTGAAATTTTATTCATAAATTATTTGAGTAAAGGCTCTTAGGGGCAAGTTAATTTATTAAGAAATTTAGCCAAATTTAGTTTGGAAGTGGACTTGTAGTGTTTCAAAAGTATTTGATATTAATTAACCCTTCTTTTCTAAACCTTATTAGTCAAATTTTAATTAAGTCAGTTCACTATTAAGCCCTTAAGACTTTGGCGAGTATATTTATATTTTTAGAAAAAGAAGTTAAGTTGACTTTTATGATTATGATTCTTATCAAAATATTGAATTATCATTTAAACATTAAATGATGAATTATCAACTTCCAAAGTCAAACCCCCCAACCTTAAGGATCTTTTGGTTTGATTTTCTTCCAAATTAATGTAATTAAAGAAATTACAATTTTATCCTTGAATATGACAAAAGTGAGGTTGGTTCTACCTCTTATCCCCTTATGTGTCAATCATTCTAATATTTTTATTAAAATCATTCATTGCCCATTTACCCTTTAATTAGGCCTAAATTTTAATTAAGGCTAGATTCTTTAAAATTACAACTTTTCCCCTCAGTCTTAATACTTCATAATTAATCAAACTTAAATCAAATGACTTTAAATTTTTTATGTTTCCTCACTTATGGCCAATTAAAACATCTGAGAAGAAAATGTGATTTTTCCAATTTTAATTTACTTTATATAATTATTTTAATGCAAAAATGAGGATTTTCAAAGATAATTTTATACCTTAATGAAAACACATTATTTATTTTTAAAAAAATTACTCGAGGTTCTCCTAGACTAGGGGACCACTTAGATCAAATTTCAAGACTTTTTGAATTTTAATTTAATTATTATAATTATTTTAAAATTTGGAGTATTATTTAAATATAAAATATTATTTATTTTGAAAATTAAGTTTTACATTTTTATTAAATCTCTCTGAGGTTAGGGAATCCAGAGAACCAAGTTTGATATTTTGTGATTTATATTTTTAATTATTAGAATTATTTTAGCGAGAAATTAGGAAAAAAATCCATTTTTAAGCTTTAAAAATTATTTTAACCCTTTAAAATATAATATCTTTACTTAGAGGGTTACGAAAATTATTTCAATTATTCCTAAGTGATTATGAGGTAATTTAGAACATTTCCATCAATTTTATTAATTTTGGGATTTTTATGAATTTTTAATTATTTAAATATTAAAAATAACTTTAAAAAAAGAAAGTTTATTTTAATGCTAATTTTCTTTTTTTTTATGTTCCTCTAACCACAGAGAACTTGCAAAACCAATTTGATAATTATGTGAGTTGTATTTTAATTATTAGAATTATTTTAATGTCAAAGGTGATACTTAGAAAATTCAGTAAAGTTGCCAAATTAATTCCAAACATCGTCAAAATTTTTATCAGAGTTCCACTGATCACAAGCCACAGTAGAGAATTAAAATCAAGTTATTTACACTTATATTTAATCCAAATTATTTTCCCTTTTGTGTTAAGTTTTAATGGAAATTAGGGTTATATTTAGTGAAGTAAGCCATGTTATAATTTTCTGATGGTCCTCTGGTCACAAGTAACCTTCTAAAATATTTTTAAATTTTTTTGATGAGTATATTAAATTTTATAATTATTTTATTAAAACTGACACAACAAACTTGAAAAATGGGGATCTCCTCATAGAGATATTTGATGTGGATGTGACCGTATGTCTTTTACTTATGTAAGAATTTATAAATTTATATTTAAATATTTATATTAATTATTGTAAAACTCACAATTTCAAATGCAAGTATATGTATCATTTTAAGTAATACAAGGCTCTATTGGAGTCCTGGTTATAGATCTCGCAGATAAAGTTTTGAGAAAATTAAGAAATATTTTATATTTTTCAAATTAAAAGTAATTATTATTTTTATTTCTTTTCAAAATTCAAATTTTAAATTTAATAAAAATTTTACTAAATAAAAGAAAGCAATTATTGAATAAAGATTAATGCAGGTATATTTAAAATAACTTTCTCCTTTTCAACTAATCCAATATTTTTAGAATAATTATCATTTGTGGAGAATTTAGATTATGGTATTGTGCCAAATAGAAGGATTCATATTTTTTACCCTTTGGTCAAGGCATAAAGAACATTGACTATTCTATGGATCGGTTCAGGATGTTTTATTAGTAGAATGGGTTAATCTAGGCTCACACTACTAGATGTCCAAGGTGGCTATAGTCGGCCCTACCGGTGACCCATTCCTTTCTATAGATCAAATTATTAGAATTTAGTCTGTCACTCTAAAAACTAATTAATTCTACGCCCAATAATTCATATCTTCTTATTTATTTGCACTTCACCTTGAATATCCCGCATAAAGCCTTCGACTACTCAAGGATTCATGTGATATCTACAAGTTAAGAACTCATCTCCGGATAGGTCTCAAAATTCTTCAACAGGTTTTAACAATTTAAATGGCCAGTTTAAAAAGTAAATTAATATCATGTATTAATATCATCACAATTTTTATAAATATTTTAAGTTAAATTCTCCAACAAAATTTAATTATCTTATTATCTTTTCATAGTTGAAAGGAGAAAGAAAACTAACTACTCAGAACAGATTGAATTCACACAACAAAACATATTTATAAAACTTTAAAGCAAGTTACAAATACTTATCTGGAAAGTTCCTTCAAGTGATTAAGTCTTAGATCTATTAAATCATTAAGTCTTAATTAAATTAGACTTAATCAAACCTAAATCCTAATTAGGTCTAACCCATTCGACCTAATTAAACCATTAAGTCTTAATTAAACTAAAATTTAACAAACTTTAAAACAATTCGACTTAACCCTAATTAAGTCTAATTAATCAATTAAACCTTACCAAATTAGGTTTAATTAACCTTAAATTAATTAGACTTAACCCTAGTTAAGTCTAATTAATCAATTAAACCTTACCCAAATTAGGTTTAATTAACCTTAAACTAATTAGACTTAACCCTAATTAAGTCTAATTAATCTATTAAACCTTACCAAATGAGGTTTAATTAACTCTAAAACAAATAGACTTAACCCTAATTAAGTCTAATTAATCAATTAAACCTTACCCAAATTATGTTTAATTAACTCTAAAACAATTAGACTTAACCCTAATTAAGTCTAATTTATCAATTAAACTTTACCCAAATTAGGTTTAATTAAATTTAAAACAATTAGACTTAACCCTAGCTAAGTCTAATTAATCAATTAAACTCTACCCAAATTACATTTAATTAACCTTAAATTAATAAGGTTTAACCCTAATTAACTGCAAATCCTTATCAAACAAAACTTATAACATAGGTTTAACCTAAATTAAACCAAAGTTGACCTAAACTTAAGTTCAACTCATATTGAACTTAAGTCAAAACCTATAACTTAGGTTCAACCTAACTTGAACCCAAGTTAACCTAAACTTAAATTCAACCCATATTGAACTTAAGTCAAAACTTCTAACTTAGGTTTAACCTAACTTGAACCTAAGTTGACCTAAACCTAAGTTCAACCCATATTTAACTTAGGTTAAAATCTATAACTTAGGTTCAACCTAACTTGAACCCAAGTTAACATAAACTTAAGTTCAACCTATATTGAACTTAAGTCAAAACTTCTAACTTAGGTTTAACCTAACTTGAATCTAAGTTGACCTAAACCTAAGTTCAACCCATATTGAACTTAAGTCAAAACTTCTATCTTAGTCTTAACCTAACTTGAACCTAAGTTGACCTAGTTCAACCCATATTGAACTTAAGTCAAAAACGTATAACTTAGGTTCAAACTAACTTCAACCCAAATTTGACCAAAACTAAGATTAATTCATATTGAACTTAAGTCAAAGCCTAGGTTCAAATTAAACCTAACTCCAACTTAAACATAATATAAGGTTAACTTAGATTTGTCATAAGTCTAAATTAATATAAATCTTAAAGACTTAATATAACATAAAGCGAAAAAAATTTTAAGTTCAAACCAAATTGAATTTAATTGAACTAAAGCTAAATCAAACTTAACATAAAACTCAACCCATATTCAAACAAGATAAATCGACATAAAGTTCGACCTAAATCAAACTTAACGTAACATAAAAATTCAATCAACACAACAAAAATCTTAATAAAATCCAACTCGGCATAAATTTTTGAACAAAATCAACCCAAACCTAAATTGATATAAACAACAATAAAATCTTCAACAAACATAAAAAAATTTAACGACGAATCTCAAAAATAAATAATTTAAAATCAAACACAGACCGACATTTAAAATCTACATTAATACATAAATCACTAAATGAAACTTAACTAAATTTGGACATCTATCAATTCTAAAATGATGACCGACTATTGTTTTCTGACACTATTTGCTTTGTAGGGTTGAAAACAAAACCTCGCTTAGATTTTCTTTGCATGTTATAGGGTGTGTTAACTCTGTTTTGTAGGACGATGATGGCGAGATGCCTACATTAAAACAAAATAAACAAAAAGACATGAAATAAAACAAACAAAAACAATTTAACCCAAAAACCTCGCTTAGATTTTTTTTCATGTTATACGGTGTGCTAACTCTATTTTGCAGAACGTCGACAACGAAATAATAATAATAAAAGACATCAAAATTAAACGAAAGAAACCAAACAACATCTGCATGCCAAACTCACAAGAGCATTCAAACCAATATCTGTTGATGGTTTCTAATGAATGTTTAAATCTCTACATAGCTTCTCTAATGGATTCATTCTGGGATAAGATGTATAGGGTAATTGTCAACACCTCTCTTGTGGTCGTTCTTGTTGAGTCATGAAACCCATGAAGGTTCTAAAGTTAATTAAACAGGTCGAGAAATATCTCTTTTGTAAAACATGTCGGCGAACCGTGTAGGGTGGCTCCGTAATAACTCACCATCCATCTATCCCCAATATGACTTCACGTCGTGTAAGGTGTTCAATCGACATATGTAAGGTAGTAATGGTATAACAAGGTTAGGATGAGAATGACTTTGCAATTTTTGTTAACTTGTTCTTCATTCATTCTACAAAATCTAGAATATGATAAATTTTTAAACATGTAAAAAAAACTTGAGTCAACCGAAGCAATACATAGAAGATAGGATGGTGGATGTAAACATTACTACATAATAGAATGAAAAACATATGATTGTTCCTCCATAAAAAAACAGTAAAGAGTCCATGAAATAAATATTACAAAGATCGATACTAAAGTAAAACATAATACCATTAGCAGTAAATCAACCATGAAAGAGCGCAAGTAATCGAGTTGGAATTATGGGTCCAACTTCGTAAAAAATAATTTGCGAGTTGGATCTCCTAGCAACTTCACATACTTCACATAGGTCTCTCTGTCGGCCTTAACACCAAGATATGTATTAAGGAGCAGAGACACTCCTCAATTGAATTTTCCTGTGATGGTGCAAACTTAGCTTTGCAATATTCAAGTAGTGTCTCTATGGTACCTCTGACAAATTCAACTCCTTTTTTCTTTCTTTCCACCCTAGGATGCATTGTCTTGCCAGTAGATTGAACATCTATGTGGATTTGGCTGAAACCTTCTCTTGACTCCTATATGCTCGGTTTCCATGTCTTGTGGAAAGCCGACAAACCCCTGACCAGTTGGGGTGAAAGCATGAGCTCCCATTGCGACAACCCCAGTAAAAATGTCATCCAATTTCTCCTCCAAAACTGGATCAATGCCACTATATTTGAATTTATTGGTTGCCAACACTGCCTATAATAGAATAAAAAATTTCTTAGTGAAACCATTTCAATGTGAAATTGATACAAGAAGTAATCTTAGGTATGTATTTACCTCTAACTTCTCAGCCCACCGATCCTATGATGCATCAATTGCCCTCTTCAGTGGATCTCAATCCAATCCCATTGATACACATTTGAGTTCTTTCCATATTTTCCGATCATTTTTAATTGATTCCACTTGTTTTTTAGTTTCATCCGATCAGAATCACTGTCAGTCAGTTCCTTGAATTTGGTCATAAGATTTTGCCACCCTTCTTTATTAAAATAGGTAGTGGGCATATTTCCCAACTCGACCTTCCTCAGGCAGAGATCACAAAATATAATGGTCACCTCTCTATCCCACATAACCGATGATCTGGATTCTTTAATTTTACTCATAGCGTACTATCAGATAAACAGGCTAGTAACTTACTATTATTTAAGAGAGAACAAGTCAACCCAAAAATTAGATGAAATAAAAAAAATCGTGGAAATTGAAAATAAGAAACAATACTGTATAAAGCATGTAGAAGGGTTGGTAGAAGATATACAATCAATCCTTAATACATCACCATTATTAGAGGAGAATAAGGGAGATTTACAAGCATACCGTAATTTTCATGTATTATATAGCAACATCTAAACTTTAATATTTACTTATATAACACTTTATTGTCTCAATTGCATCGAAATACAAGCATGAAAAGTTGCTTTTCATTTAAAAAAAAAATAACAATTGCAGAATTTTGAATTCAATTTATAGATTTGTAAGTTATATGAGTAAATATCAAAATTTAGGTGTTAGATATAAAACTATCTAACATTCATGTGGTATATACGTAAATCTCAAATGTTATAAATAACATGAACATTCAAATCAGACATGTTGCATCAAATTCATGGATAATTTAGATTGGTAGATCCAAGGCTCGAGAAATCTAAAACTATGGAACTAAAAGGTTTCCAGAAAAAGTGAATTCACTCATTGTGAACGGGGTGCACCTCATCCTGAACACAATAAGGGGAAATATCTGAAGCAATAGTGTTTATAATGGACTTGAAAGTAATATCAAAATGGCATTTGCTCTTTAATATGAAATCCATATGTAATATCAAAATAACTTTCACATCTCAAAGCATTTACACCTCCCATGATCCATCACTTTGCAAGTCATTAAACTTCTCTTCTCAGAATGAGGAGCTAATCCCATTCTAAATAGTGTCACAACAACAACAACAAAGCTTTAATCCCAGTATGTGGGGTTGATTACATGAATCATTTTTCTTCATTGTGTCCTATTTAGAGTCATATTCTTATTTAGGTCTAATATATTAAGATCATTTTTTATACAATTAGCCCAAGTCTTCCTAGGTCTACCTCTTCCTTTCTTAACATAAGTAAACTCTAAAACATCTACTCTCCTAATCAGATCGTTAGATGGTCGACATTGAATGTGACCAAACCATCTAAGACGACTCTTTCTAATTTTGTCCGCCACAGGAGCTATACCAACCCTATCACGGATATAATCATTCTACATTTTGTCTCTAAGTGTAAAGCCACTCATCCATCTAATCATTCTCATCTCGAAAACACTTAACTCAGTATTATGCTTCTCTTTTAACGGCCAACATTCAGTGCCATAGAGCATTGCAGGTCTCACCACCGTCTTAAAAAGTTCTACACCAATGTGCATGACATCAACACCTTCAATGCAAAGTAAATTCATCTACAAATATTAGAATCTCTTGCACTACCTTGTATTGCCATAATTATCGTTTTGAATGAGTGATCTCCACTATCCAATAATTATAGCGATGATTAATATTTCAAATAAGAGGAAATATCACTGGTAAAGGTTATAAATAAAGCTCATTTTCAGCTCATGTGAGGATTTTTCTACAAATGAAAGATCTCTGAAGATATGTTCAACAACAATTTACCTAGATGATTATTTGCTGCATACGACAATAGTAATTGTGTCACTCATCATCTTTTTTAGATGGGACAATAGTCATCAATTGTCCGCAATGCCCCCTAAAATCTAAATAAAAGGATACTAGAGACAAACTGTTCATCTTAGCTGAGAAAATAATCAACCTAACCAACACAAACTCTTTATACATTTATAACTTTCATTAAATGATTAACCTTGGGGCCTTCGACATCAATTATTTTGACTCAGAGCAATTGCATAAATGTCACTTATGTACTAATTTTTCTATCAAATAATATATTTTTAATATTAGGCAAAGTTTTCACCACAAAAATTTTACTAAATAAAAAAATATATATATTCTTATACTTTTAAGGTGCTAAGAAGCTCTAAGCAATGGAGAAGAATGTCCTGAAATTCTACCTTGATGTGCTAATCAATATGCTCAAAGAACTTTGCTCCATTTCACAGACAAAGCATGGATCAAACATAAGCTGCCAAAGACGAGCAATATGAAGAATTCACAGACAAAGCATGGATCCACTCCCCTCAAGCAACAAGTCCCCCACAAACCGAATTAGTAATGCATTATGCATGTAAAATTAAAAGTATAGATGTTACATATGTAAATAAATAAGAATTTATTTCAATCTTGATCTGAGCCGATAACGGATCAAAATTTATTCGATCCTCTAATTTGACTCATATCTCGACTCAAATGGTTCAATTCTATTTCGATTCAAGATAAAATTTAATCCGATTTTCAAGCGATCTACTATCTTCAAGCCAATTTTACAGCATTATATCCAATTGAACACTTGGTTGAACCCGATCCAACCTTTGAAAGTTCAATGCCTCCTTCGATTTTGAGAATCTTTGCTTAGGCTCCGTTTGGCACAATTTATCCTGGCGGTGGGCGTTTTTTAAACGCCGCGGTGATGTTTGGTTAGAGCGTTCGAACCAGCGGCAGGGATAAGCAGGGATAAGCGCGTATGAATTTACTTGCTAACTCTAAGGATTTATGCCACTCCCTTCACCCCGCGTTCGGCGTTCTGTCGCAGCGTATTACTTCCGAGCCCCTCGATCCCGTCTTCTCGCATCGTTGCCCTAGCCTTGCCCTCCCAATTTGTCGTTGCTTCAATCGGACTGCTTTGATGTGTCGTTGCTTCGAATCGTCACCAACCTCTCGTGAAATCGATTTCTGCAATATTAGGGCAAGGTCTCGACACATCTTGCCTGCCGGAAGCGCACGAGGAGGAAGGAGCGAACTCGGTTTCGAAGGGGAAAGAAGCCTTGCATGTTGTGTTGGAGTTAGATGGACCGGAGAAGGAAGGGGAGGAAGAGCTCGCAGGGCCGAACAATTACACTGTTTATAAGGTAATGTGGTATATTTAACCAAATTAATATATTATTTTATGTGTTTATGTGATTATGAGTTTAATTAAACAACTATTAATAAAAAGTGGTATATTTAAGTGAGTTAATTAATATATTATTTTTTATGTGTTTATGTGATTACGAGTTTAATTAAACTATTATTAATAAAAAAAGTTATTTGAATAAAGATCGAAGTGTTAAAAGTGATGAAATTTTCAACTGAGTGAGAATAATCGTTTATCCAATGAACATTGCTTAATAAGTACGTTACGAATAAGCTCTCCAAACAATAGATCGAACTATCGTGATAATCTATAGATTATTAAATTATCAGGATAATCTGCTTATCAGCAAATTATAAATAATCTACTGCTGCCCCAAACGGGCCCTTAATTACAAGACCTAATTAAATATTTTCATCAATTAAATTAATAAAAAATTTGCAATATCTATACCTAATTCGTCAGATATTCTTTCTTTATTTTCTTATATATATATATATATATATATATATATATATATATATATTCATTTTTATTTAAAATTGCCTAAAGTTATACCCTTTTATACTTACGTCATGCTCATCGCAGTCACAGCCGGTCAAAATTGATTCAACGCTTTCTTTGGTCTAAACATGGTTCAAATATTGATTATTTTACTCTGTATCACACATGCACTGTGTCACACTTTGATTACGAAGGAGATAAATGTGAAATGATATGAATTTATTTTGTACTAAATAAAAGATAATAATTAATGTACAAACTATATAAATAATAAGAGTATGTAGAAGAAAATAATACATTTGCTCTGTGAGGGTAGTTCACCAAACACTCCAGTAGAACTTTGTAAGAAACTATGAACACATAGTTCAACAATAAACTCTAAACATAAAAAAGATAGTATATTAGGACATACTTAGTGTATATATGCCATTATAAAATGAATGTCATCATAATTATCATTGATAATATGATGCCTAAATCATATGCTCTAAATTAGTCTATAATAATAAAATGATAATTATGCTCAAATATTTAATAAGTTATACTTAATGATAATCAATTTTGTATCTCTCTATGGAATCTTATATAAGTCAATCACATTCCACTAATATTTGACTAAATTGTTATTAATTATTGCTATACTGGATAAAAAGCTTCTTTCCAAATAGTTTACCAAGAATGTTAAAAAATATAATTAAATATTATTGATGTGTGCTAGAAAATTCGTGAAGATGGAGTAATGAATTATCGTCTTAGCATTGCATGAGAATTCAATATATACTCAAATTAAAAAAACAACTCGTAGAGACACCGGAAGTTTTTACATTGAAAACCTAGAAATAAAATAAGCTACAGGGCCTAGCCCAACTGAAAAAATCCATTATAAACTGGACATTACATGTACATTCCCGCATCCCACAGATAAGAAAGTGTTGAGCACTTCGACGTATGATAGTCTAATTTTTAGACTACTTTTAGTATTATACACCTGCTATAGGATTCATTTTTTGTTCATAAAAAAAACATACATGCCTCGATTTATTGTTAAACATAATTGTTTATGTTAGATTGAGTTTTATAGTTACAAAGTTTGCTTTTTCTTGCAAGTTACTTTTATTAGTTAATACATATTTCTTCCATGCAATAATGATCATATTTAGAATATCAATAACATTTATCGTATTTCTTATAAATCATATTTTACAAATTTTATAACTTGTATGATTGCGCGTAGAGATATGTAAGTTGATAGATCTTTTTTTTTTGGATATTAGCTAACGAGCCAACGAGCCCACAAAGTGATAACTCTATAAAAAGATCATTGAATTTCTTTAGATTGATATTTACCTTTTTGGTTTTAAGGTGTCTAATAAAACCGTTGTTAATAAATATATAAATTAATATAAAATTAAATAAATAATAACTATTTAGTCATATATGAATGGAATGTGATTGACTTATATAAGATTTCATAGAGAGATACAAAATTGATTATCATTAATTATATTTTATTAACTATTTGAGCATAATCATCATTGTATTATTACACATTAATTTAGAGCATATGATTTAGGCATCATATTATCAATGATAATTATGATGACATTTACTTTATGATGGCATATGTACACTAAGTCACACATCTTTGCATGGTCCATACTATATGTCCTAATATACTATCTTTTTATGTTGAGAGTTTATTGTTGAACTATGTGTTCATAATTTCTTAGAAAGTTCTACGGGAGTGTTTGGTGAACGACCCTCACAGAGCAAATGTATTATTTTCTTCTACATACTCTTATTATTTATATCCTTTGTACATTAATTATTACCTTTTTTTTAGTACAAAATAAATTCATATCATTTCACATTACCACCTTCGTAATCTAAGTGTGACAAACTGCATGTACGATACAGAGTAGAATAATTAAATATTCGAACCTTGATTTGAACTATGTTTAGACCAAAGAAAGCTTTGAATCAATTTTGACTGGTTGTGACCGCGATGTGCATGACGTCAGTATAAAAGGGTATAACTTTACGCAATTTTAATTAAAAATAAATAAATTTATTTTTTAAAAAATAAATAAAAAATATATGAGGAATTAGGTATAGATATTATCAAAATTTTATTAATTTAATTGATAAAAATATTTAATCAGGACTTGTAATTAAAGTAAAGGTTATGAAAATCAAATGAGACGTTGAATTTTCAAACGTTGAATCGGGTTCAACCAAGTGTTTAATTAGAAATAGGGCTGTAAAGTAGGTGAATGAACTTGTTGTAATAAGTAAGCGACAACCGATGCTGATGGTGCAATTGGTGAGAGATATTGGTGGCGATCGGTGACTGGTGGTTGGCGGTGGCTGGAAGCGATTGATGACGAGGTTATGCTGAGCATCAGCTCCTATAAACTTCTAGCTCTTTTTCAAGCTTCAAGCTCTGCTCATCTTTCAAGAGAGGGGTGTGATTTTATTTATAGAGTTCTAAGTGCAATTAATGCAGAAATATGAACTACTTTGACGGAGAGCTTCCTTTGATCAAACAAAATTTGATGAATATTTGAGTGCCTTAATGATATTTTGGGATCGTTGGATTCTTCTTGTCGAGATGCTTGATTCTGCTTGAAGCTTGTAAAATTCGACGTTTATTTGACCATCCAAATGTGTACAAATGACTTCCAAAAGTGGTTTAATGGTTTGATCAGGGCTTGATTTGATTCTGCTTGGATCAGTTTTGGTACCATTGGGTCTGTCACATCGTGTCGGTCTTGCCTTGAGGTATGTATTTGATGATAGAAACTTGTTGATTGCATATTAGATGCTCCTCTATTTTCATGTGAGGTCAACTTTATCATTAGAATTATCAGATTTGAAGCACTTTATCTTTGGTGATATTTTATTTACATTAATACATATATACAAACACACACACACACACACACACACACACACACACATATATATATATATATATATTATATGTTTATGTACTAGGAGTGTCTGCTGAGCTCATATGACTAAAGAATTAATGTACAGCCTTCATTTGTTCAAATGGTAGGGTAGCTTGATCTTTCCTCCGAGGGTTCGAATTCCTTGAAAACCCAAAAGGATCTTTTAACTTGTTGGGCTTCTGGTCAAGCCCACGTGGAAATGACGATTGATTCTTACGCGACTGCGCAAAGGATTTGGTGTGTGTGTGTGTGTAAAATATCTTAAATTATTTTTTTATCATAAATGCATATGATTTTTTAGCATATAAATAGGCATGAATGAGAGGATTGAGGTCGGGTCCTCATCTCTGCATAGCATGTGATCTGGGATTTCTACGAAGAAGAAAGTCATCATTAACCTACGTAGCAAGTGATCCATGGGGACCTCGTTCTTGTTGTGGCGCAAAAAAAAGTCGTCTTTGTCCTGCGTAGCAGGCGATCAATGAGATTCTTCTTCACATTGTGTCGCAGAAGGAAATTTGTCCCCATTCTGCATAACAAACGAGCAATGGGACATTTTTCGGAGTTGTAATGCAGAAGAAAGTTTCTCTATCTTGCGCAGCAGGTGAACAACGAGATCTTCCTTCGCACTGCGAGATGAAGAAAGTTATGCTCGTCCCTGCCCAACAGGTGACTTATGGTTTCTTTGTTTGTTGATGCGGTGCATTTCGGTCGAGATGAAGAAATGATGGAGTTTTCCTGCTGCACTTTGATGAAGAGATTTTCATGCTTATGTGGTGGCGATATCTGGAGACCCCCTGAAAATTAGCAGAAGTAGCAAAATTTTGGGGAGGTAATGCAGACTTCACTTGAAGATAACCTGACTTATTGTAGACCTTTAACTGTTTAATGTGGCATTCACACACGATCATGATGTGTATATATGCATGTTTAGAAAGTTCTAAAAATTTGATGCGGCTTTGTGGGTCGCCAAATTGGAAATTGTTGGTCGCTTTAAAAATATTTTGAAAATATGAGACCAAACTGACCTCATATATTTAATAGTTTAAATGATCGAGTACAACATCACAAATGATGTCTATATCCCAAGGGATAGACACATCGCTTAATAATGAGGCTCGATTAAATAAACTATAGAATTTATGACACATGTTTGATTTACGAACCATTTTATGTTGACTGACAAGTTTTCTTATTTAATATAAAATATTAAATAAGGTATATATTAAGCTATATTCCAAAGTCCCCTATAGAGGCAAACCCCTATAGTTAATTACTTCTTAAGTGACCAAAGCCGCTTAAGAATACTCTCGATTCATATTAGTGGTCTTGCCTTCAAGAATTCCAAAATTTTAGTTTTCAAGATTGTACAAAGGAATGTCAAATGGGAAAGATCAAATAGGAACAATTATTTTCATAATCTAAAGGGAGAAAAACTAGGGGATGTCAGAGATCCTGAGGGAAACCTTGGTGGCTTCGTGAATTATCTTATGGTTTGGTTTCAGTTTTGAAGAGATATTATTTAATGTTTCATCTTGCCAATTTTATTATGTAGGGCTTACATTTGCATGATATCGATCATGCAAATAGCCTGATAGATAGGAAGATTTTTGTCGTAACGAAAAACAACCTTAGAATCTTAAGATGAATTAAGGTTTATATTGCACAACATGCTTGTGCAAAAGATTAAAAGATAAGTTGAGAATTTATGTCGTACTAGGTGAACTACCTTAAAGTTCTATGTCTTGTTGTTTAAACTAAGGGAGGAATTTTGTTGTTACGTGTTTGTTTGCTCTCATGAAGATGTCTTTCTGCAGGTCCTCGTCTTACTGCTCACGGTGTTAGCTCCAGGCTCCTTGTTGAAGTGGCAACCCTAAAATCTAATGTTTAAAAGTTTTACCATTTATGTGATAGGTTTTGTTGTTGTTGTTATTCTAAGTGTCATATTGGGGAAATTTTAATTTAATTAAAGCGACACTGGTTAGGATCCCATGGTTCCCTCATTCCGGCACTATTATTTTCTTTCAGATTTACTGAGCCTAAACAAGTTGTTAAGCTCTTTTAAACCGGGGAAATCTCGTTAGAAACCGTAAGTTACCTCATCTGAGTTAATATTGGAAAAGGTTTATCTTAATTTTGAAAATTGTTGTTTTGTTTTGTTATTTTGTTTTTGTTTTTGTTTTTTTTTTAAGTGTTTCAACCAAGCATACATAGTACATTAAAACAGTAGTAAATTGCAGAAATAAAATGTCAACAAATATAAACTTTAAATGCGTACCTGTAATCTTCTCGGTGCTTCTGCTGAAATGTTAGCATTCATAATCATGTATATATTGCAAAGTAAAAGAAACTACTAAGTAGCAGTGAAGTTCTAATGGTTTGAGTTCAAAAGAGACCATAATTCATAACTTGGTGGGCTCCTAAAGGTTTTTAAGGGTGATCTTCTTTAACAAAGCATAATAAGTTCAATTGTTCTTCAAAAATATTCAAAAGATTATGAAAGTGTTCAAGGTATGACCCTGAACAACCTTTAAGAATCATTTGAGCCATTTCGAGTTCACTTGAACTTTCTTATGTTGTTAAATAGTCCGCCCCAAGCTTCATTGGGTTTGACCTATGCTTAGTATT
Organism: Papilionanthe hookeriana x Papilionanthe teres; assembly: GCA_022702705.1. Lineage (NCBI taxonomy): Eukaryota > Viridiplantae > Streptophyta > Magnoliopsida > Asparagales > Orchidaceae > Papilionanthe > Papilionanthe hookeriana x Papilionanthe teres. The sequence goes on from CM040423.1 coordinate 147,139,893, forward strand.
ATATTTTAATTGATCCATGATAGAGAGAGGATAGGTAAGTTTGAGCTTGTAGTGTTTGGTGGGAAATTAATCATGGTTTATCTTTCAACTAACCCTTATGTATCTTTAGATTGAACTTAGCTCACTATAAAACTCTTAAGACACTGGGATAAATGTGTAAATTAGGAAACCCTATTAAGAAGATTTAGTTAAAAGATTAACCTATGACTCAACCATTGGTTTGGGACTTTAGGTTAGTGAGTTACTGACATTTTAACTTATGTCCCAAACATTTAAATCACTCATGTCAACTTAATCTTCCAATATTCAATAATTTGAATAATTACATTTTCATTATTCTTTTCTAACAGGAGGTTAATTGGTTTATACCTCTTACCCTCATGTTTCAATCACTCTATAACATTGCTCAGGCTCAAATATTATCCTTTAAACCCTTAGCTTACCCTAGATTTTAATTATGGGGTGAAGATGGAAATTATAATTTTGCCCCTAAGACTCCTATCTTCATAAATCTTCTAAATTAATTCCTATAGGCTTGAAATTTTTTTGGTCTATCTCTCATGGATCAATTGAGATTCCATAAGAAGAAATCACATTTTTATGATTTTTATTTTATTTTTTATAATTATTTTATTAAAAAATAGGCATTTCCAAAGTTAATTCATTTTATCAAACAAAACAAAGTTTCTATCCCTGGTAAAATTATTGGAGATTCACCTAGGTTAGAGAACCACTTAGGTTAAATTTCATGAAATTTTGAATTACATTTTAATTTTTATATTATTTTTTTATTTTAATAGTTAATTAAATAGAAAATGCATTTTATTTTCAAAAATCAATTTTATATTTTTCATTGATTTCTCTAACTTCAAGGAACTCAGAGAAAATTATTTTAAATTTTTTCTGATATTTATTTTGTTTCTTATAATTATTTTAGTGAAAAATGAAGAAAATACATATTTAGGCATTCAAAAATTCATAAATTTATTTAAGAAAATAGGAAAAATATTCCAATTGGTCCCAAGTGGGTAGGGAACAATTAGGGACATTTGCTGCATTTTTGTATCTTTATGATTTTTAATTATTTTTAATTTAAAAATTGATTTAAAATAGAATTTTTATTTTAACACCAATTTTATTTTTCTTGGGTGCCCCTCGTCACAAGGATCACTCTAAACCATTTTTTAAAATTTTCTTAATTATATTTTATTTATTATAATTATTTTAATGCAAAAATCATAGATTTGATGTAGTATTGAATTGCTTAAACAGTTTAATAATTGTTTTTATTTTAATGCAATAATCATTTTTTTTTAGAAAAACTAATTATTTAACTAATTTTATTCAAATAATTGTATTATTTTATATAATAAAAAATTCAAATAAGTATGTTGCCTTTCAAATATAATAGGTTTGATGTAGCATTGCATTGTTTAAACATTTTAATATTTTATTCCAAACCCAAATGAAATTGTTTATCAAGCTTCTTAACAAGCTTTCTTCGTGAGCCCAAATGATATTTTTTGCGAATATAGATGAATCAAACTAGGAAGTGTTCAAACTTGTTCATTTAAGAATCAAATAGTCCTAACAGTGTTCAAATTTATTCATTTTAGTTAATCGAACGAACTTGAACGAGCTCTTATCAAGCTGATATATATGAGTATCTTATCAAACGCTCTGCTCATTTGCAGCCCGACTTACAGCTCTATTTTTGTTAGTTTTTTATTTTTTAAATAATGTAGTTATTCATTTTAAATTTATTAAATAATTATTAAAATTATTTGAATGTAATGTTTATTATTATTTTTTTGACTTTGAGAACGAGTAAATATTTTAGTTGATATTATATTTATAAGGTTTAGCATTCCAGCATAAGTCGATAATAACTTAAATTATATTTATGTTAATTTGCTTCTAATCAAATATATTTAATACAAATTATAAACTAAACCAAAGTTTAGTTAATATAAACCCTCTTAATGAATATAAACAAATTAAAAGAAAATATAATTTTTCTATGATAAATAACTAAACATTATAATATTACAATTATATCATAAAATATCACTGCAAATTATTTACTATAGACCTATTTAAAAAAATATTAAAATGCTTATTATAATATAATATTTCACGTAATATTTTATATTACAATATTTTTCTAAAACAATTGCATACATACTATTAATCATTTATTGGATATGATACTTATTTGCATTAGAATTTTTATTTAATGAAGTAATTATATAATATTATAGACATTTATATGATATATTTGTAATGTTTGTTGATCAAGCAGACACAATAAAGTTAGTTTTATTTAATTTTAGAAAAAATGTAAGTCAAAGACCTATTTATATATTAACAAATAGTGTATATCTAATTATAGTTAGTATATATTAACTCGAGTTTGAGCGTGCCGCGTGCCTCTGCCTGTTGGTTGGCATCACTGGTGTAAGACCCCTCAGGTCGGGGGTTCGAATCCTCTCCAACACAATTCACTTTAAGGAAGTGGTACTCGAATTGTTAGACATATTAGAAGTGGTTGGAGGCTCGTATAATAACCAAATAAAATTTAAATTTAAGAAACAATAAATATTATGTTTCAAATATGATAAATATAAAAACAAATTAGAATTATTGAGTGATTTCAAGCTAGCTTGACCCAATTATTACTATAATTTATGAGTGATTTCAAGTATGACAATCTCAAAAGCAAAACCATAAGGGTTATTTATTTTTGTATTTTAAATTTAAGACAGAGCCTTCAATGACCTGGACTATTAATTATACAAAGTTTCTCATTGGCTCCCTTATAAGCCATCAATTTATTACTCCCTAATGTATGATTATGATTATCATCCATATAACTCAATTAATAAATGATTCCTAACTTTCCCAACAATTTATAAGGTGGTCCTAACTTCAACTAAAATTTGTTAACAAATTTGATAGTTGCATTTTCAACTAAAATTTGTTAACAAATTCCTATGGATTTACATATCTACAACCTAAAATTTAGTAGATACATTTATAGCCCTTTGGCATAATAAACCTATGCATAAAGGTGCAATTAATGTTTACCAAAAAAATAAAAATAGAATCTTTGATGAACACTTCAGTTCTAGCACTTGGTCTTTAAAATAAATGTTCTTCTTTTCTAGTACTCATGATCTTATTATCTGAGAACCTACTAGGAAAAGAACATAGAGATGAATCTTTGTTAACTTTATTTCCAAGTCATGCCATTCTCCTTAGTCTCATATGTGACTCTATCATGAATTATAACTCCTTGCACTTCACCTCTCTAAGGGTCCGTTTGGGGGCAGCTGCAAATTATTTATAATCTGCTGATAAACAAATTATTATGACAATCTGATAATCTGCAGATTATCAGGATAATACCCCGTTAGTTGACGGTTTGAATATAACCAATGACATATGGTGTTGGTTAATATTCGCTCATAATCGACAGTTTATTGCGTCGGAAATAAAAAACCGTCACTCGACCGTCGGTAATTTACTTTCTTACCGACGGATTACACCATCACTTATTAAAAAAACGAGTTGGTTAGGCACCCCACCAAATGATAGATTCATGACTAACCAACGCAATATGATCGTTGTTTAATATTTTTTTAACTGACAGCATCAGACGTCGGTAATGATTAAAACAGTCTAAAAAATTTTTACCATTAATAGGCGACAATATTTCATGGTGTAAAGTCGTCGCAAATAACCCATATCATAAACTGTTGCAACACAATTAGAAAATGAGGCATTTTTCGCGACGCAAATGAAAGCCATCGGTTTTGCTGTCGATTTTAGAGCTTTCTTACTATAGTATAATTAAGATTGTATGTATGAAAAAAAAATAAATCTGAGGGTTAAATATATAAATACATAGGAATTGAGTGATATGGATGTAAATCTTCCTTAAATAAAGAAGTTGAATTCCGCCAACTAACTCATGGTTGTTGAATAATAATATAGCATCCCGGCTTTTATTTAGTTAGCTACCATTTTTCGAAATGAGCGTAGCTATGACTCGTAAGCATTGTAAACGTGATTACATGAAATAAATCAATGATATTAATTGCTATAATATGGTGTAATTGCTCTGATATAATATAATTAATATCGATTCCATATGCTGATGTCTAAGCTTAATTTTTGCTCTTAATTTACTTTCTTTCCTATTATAAATCCTAGAATACTTGTATAAATACTACCTATCTTTGTATTATTAGATATCAAATAAAGAAATACAAATTTCATTTCCATAATATGATATCAGAGCCTATTCAAAATACATCTTATTTGCTCGAAAATTTCAACATACATAATTATTGGTTGACATGTCAAAAATGATCAGCCATAGAACATCACATTAAATAATCTTCAAATAAAGATATACTTTCCTCCGTGTTGCTGTAAGATTAGCGTAAGCATTTTATAATAAATTCTTTGCGATTAAGTTTTATCATAAATATTTTATGCAAGCGTTCTTTACTTTTTTTCACAATCATATGCTCTGAATTGTTGAGTAGAAATTGTAATGTGTTGACAAATAATACAAAATTATGTCTAAAATAAACCATATAATTATGTGCTCATAAAAAGTGATGCAAACTTTATTCAACTAATTATTTATACTAAATAAAGAGCCACACGTGTTTCCATATTATTCAAACCCTTCCAATTATTTCCTTTATCTTTAAAACCCACGTGAAGCCTTCTTTGGGACTAAGTCCACAACAACACGTGCTCCCTATTTAGTTAATCAAACATAATCATTATGTAAAAAATATGAGATTAATTTTTTTAGTAAAAAGCCTTAAAAGGACATATTATGAATATTTATGATATATAACCAAAATTAATATTATTATTTGGCGATATTTACATTTAACAATTAAGATATTTACATATATACCATCAATTCCAATGTATTTTTCATTTATTTAACATTTATATCATACAAATCTTTCAAAATAAAATCTTTCATCTATCATACAAATCTTTTATAATCATAATGAAATATATGTTCTTATGCATATATATATATATATATATAAGTTGACATTCATGTAAAAATCAAAGTTTGTATCAATAGGATTAAGTGAATTCGGACAAAATTAAGAGTTTTCTTATTTAAATTGTTGTATTGAATTCTGCATATTAATTTTACATATTCTTTTCTTATAGCTGAATGGTTAGATTTGGAATATATATTATTACAAATTATTATGTATTATTAGGATACCTAAATTAGATTGTATGGACTATTATTTATTGAAATGAAATCAAAGGAACAAGACAAACAGTCTATTCGTTCAAAGTCATTAACAGTGTGGGTGTTAGATATGCAAATAGATTAGTATTAAGTGGCATGCATGTAAATCTCAAATCTTATGCATTTAGTTGTCTAACATCTAAACTTCAATTTTTACGAACATGCCATCTTCACTATGCATTAAAATATGTATTTCACTAAACCTAAAATTTAAATTTGTGATATGAAAGATTTGGGTGGGACAAATATTAAAAATAAAATTTAGGTGTTAGATATGTAATATCTAATTGTTTTGTGTTATGATGACGCTATTATTTTCTTCTTAGAACATGAGTTAGGAGCCAGCCGGGACCGATCCGGTCCAACGCAACTAATGCCGGTCACCTTCCTTTCCCCTTCACCACCACTGCTCGATCCGGTAGACCAACAAGCAAAACATTAAATACACAACTTCAACTATCGCGGTATTACTTTTTGGCATTAATTCATACAGCTTGTATTCGACCCCTCTCCTCCCCACGGGACCACACAACACGCAACAGCGAGCAGAAACTACCAATAGAATCAGATCAGCCATGGAATCTTACACAACACATAATTAAATTTCGACAAATCAAACACCCATCTACTTTACAACGCCGATCGGTTGGTGGTAGGAAGAGTTGTTGAACAGATAATCACAGCAGCAGTGAGTGTTCACTCGCCGGCGGCGAGTGCAGAGTTCTTTAGAGCTTGACGACCTCCGGTATGAAGACAGGGTAACGGTCGATGCAGTCAGCCCAAGGTCCGTCGAGCGGTGTCTTAACGGTCCTCATGCATTTCCACACCGCGCTGTTGCACTTGAAGCCGCTCCCGAACCCAATCTGCCAAACCCGATCGCCGCGCTTAATTCGGCCTTTGGATTCGATGTAGTTGAGTTCGTACCAGAGGGAGCTGCTTGAGGTGTTACCGAAGCGATGCAGTGTCATCCGCGAAGCCTCCACGTGCTCAGGCGAAAGCTGCAGATTTTTCTGCAGCTCATCGATCACTGCTCGGCCGCCTGCGTGGATGCAGAAGTGCTCGAACGCTTGCTTGAAGTCTGGGATATATGGTTTCCATTTCGGATTTATGATCTTTCGGCCAATGAGTGTGAAGAGGAAGAGGAGTTGCTCGGAAGCCGGGAGGACTAGAGGGCCGATGGTCGTGATATTGGATTTCAGAGCTTCCCCTGCTATGGCCATGAGGTCTTTAGAAAGAGAGATTCCGGAATGTCCATCCTTGTCCTGTTCCTCGTAGACGCAATGGTAGGCTTTCTCATCAGCGCCTTTATGCGTTCGAACGAGGTGGAGAAGACGGTACTTTGCGCGACGGCGGTCGCGGCGGCGATTGGAGAGGAGGATTGCTGCGGCGCCCATGCGAAAGAGGCAATTCGGAAGAAGCATGGAGCGTTGGTTCCCGGCGTAGAAATTGGGGGTGATGATCTCGGTTGAAACAACGAGGGCGGTGGAGTTGGGGTGAACCTGTAGGAGATCTCTGGCGAGGTCTATAGATATGAGCCCTGCGCTGCATCCCATGCCGGAGAGATTGAAACTACGGATGTTGCCGCGGAGTTTATAGCGGTTGACGATCATGGCGGAGAGGGAAGGGGTTGGTGAGAAGAGGCTGCAGTTGACGACGAGAATGTCGATGTCTTTGGGCTTTAGACCGGTGCGGGAGAGGAGGTCATCGACGGCGGAGAAGATGACGAGTCTGGCTTCGGTGCGGGAGGCTTCCATGTTGGGGCTAGGTGGGATATAATGGTTAGCAGGGGGAAGGCAGGTCTCTTCACCCAGGCCAGAGCGCTCGAGGATTCGAGCTTGGAATTGGTAGCTCTTTTCGTCGGAGCAGATGATGCGGGTGTGTTCCATGAAAGTGGAGAAGGGGACGCGACAGGACATGGGTGGTTTGAAGCAAGCGTAGTCGAGGAGATAGATAGGGCGAGGGCGGGACATGAAGTAGGCGGTGGCTACGAAGACGATGATGAAAGCGGAACAGAGTATTTGGAGGAGGTCCAGTTCGAGGGAGCGCCAAAGGGAAAGAAGTTCGGAAGGGCCCATTCTGACAACTTCAAGCCCGAAGATGGCGATGATGGGGATGAGGAGGAGTGTCAGTATGTGGTTTACTAAATATTGGTAGCCAAGTTTGACATATTTGAGCTTGACGGAGTTTTTGAACTCTGGAAGAGGAGGGGATGAGGAAGAGGAAGAGGAAGCAGAGGAGGTTGGCATGGCTGAATGTTGGATTCGCGGATGAGTGAGTGATTCGTTTAATCGGGAAAAATGGAGTTTTTATTTGTCTTTATTCCTTCTCCGGCGGGTTTGGGGGAGAATGGATTGGAGAAAGGAGGGGGAGGGAGAGAATTTAAAGGGTGGTTCAGGGCGCAATGAATGGGGGTGGATGGTAGTTTAAATGAGAAGCTGGCTCCAGGCCGGCTCTTGTAAGCAGCAAAAATATTACGTAATTGCGAAGGCGACACTGGGATTGGGAGGAACAATATTCCTGTGTTCTGTCGTTGGGGTATCTGGCTATTGTATATTTCATTATTATTTCTTCCTTTTCTTAAAGAAAAATAAAACCAATTAAGAAAATATTAAAAAATTTCTTGCTTAAATATATACCAATTCTTATGTTTTTATGTATTTGTATGAATTTTAAGACTTTTATACATAAATGAAAATTTTGTCTTTAAAAATATTTATTTGATTTAATTGGGTCAATTGGGTTCAAATGAGTCAGTTGGTATCTCTTGACCTATTTACATTTGTGTTAATCTTTGCTTTAATCCATATAGCCAATTTAAACGGTGAGGTCCATTTGAGTCAAATATTTTAGCTTGGGCTAATCTAAGTTTAATGGTCTGACTACGTCAACTTAAAGATGATTATAGCTCGAACCAAGTTTTAATGGTTTAATTCTCATTGTTCTAGATTTTATATTTCACTTCTAGTTCCATTGCTAAAAAGTTCCATTTGCTCACCGCTGGTTCCTTAATTTTAACATTTTAGTTCAGATTAAAAACCAGTTTTTTCACATAAAATTTAGGTCAGAAAAAAGCCAATATTAGATGGAAGATAACGACACTAGCTCTTCCCTCCGTACATCATGACTTCTGCGTTTCGGGCAGCTTGTGTGTTTCCTGACAAGCTATTTATCTGAAAACGCAGACGGCGCGTTTTGTGTGAAATACTAACTGTGTTTTCAAAACACTGCTACAAAGGATAAGCCGCAAAAAAACACCCTAATTTTCTCAAGTTTTTCTAAGTGTGGATGGCTGATAATGCAATTTATATCTTTTATCATGTTGCATCTGCAATTTGTCATTTTTTTTAGTTCTTTGCTTCAGTTCATCATGTTCTCTTTTCTTCAAGTTGGTTATTTAATGCTAGACTTCTATTAAGGGATAGTCCTTGCTTCAAGTTACTCATTGCCTTAATAGTTTTTAACCGCTCTTTCTTCTGTGCCTTAAAATGGGCTTTCTTCTTTATAGAATGACTTATATATGTTGCTGGCAACTATTTTTAGCTAGGAATAGAACCCTAATTAACTTCTTTTGTTTCTTACAAGATTGTCTTCCTTTTTTAAAATTTTATCCGAAGCGCATATAAAAATTAAAATTTATTATTACTTTAATTGAGTCACGGCTTTTATCATCTCAAAATAAAGGATGAAAAAAAATTGTAAGTCCACGTTATAAAATTTAAATGGTTCATAAAAGCACTCCAAAGTATCATGTTCGGGACCTCATATTTCATTTTCTCCCCAATAAAAAATAGAGAACATTTTTTGGGGACTCAGGACGTAGCTCTACTTCCAGAGTCCTATCAAATATTACCACGTGGCCTACACCAGGCCCACTTTATAATGGATCTGCGAGGTTGTTGGAGCGGAACTGTAGAGGCTTTTGAAGGTTAGTTTGATTTTATTGGGTTAATAACTCCAATAACCTCACAATAAACCTGCAATTACCTCCACAGTTCCATTGGAGTGGATACCGCGGAGGTTATTGCCGGTTTATTTGCGTTTTATTAGGGTATTAACTCCAATAACCCTGCAATAACCCATCAATCACCTCTGTGGTTATATTTCAATAACCCCGCAATAACCCCCAATAACCGCTGCGGTTTAACCCTAATAATCCTGCAATAATCTTCGCGGTTCCATTAAATAGACAAACTTTTTTTGGGGGGCATTTACATGCATGTAGGTGACACCTATACTTAACTTTTTACATTTATACCACCCACACCTTTCATATCACATGTAAAATGTCAATGTTTTAACTTCTAAAAAGGTAAAGTACATCTCTTCAAATAAGGGCAAAATGGTAAATATGTACTGAAGTTTTGAGGTTGGATATGTAAATACATAAGAATTGAGTGGTAAGAATGTAAATCATCCTTTGGTATGAAAATTGTTGTGCGCTCAGTTGATGAGAATCAGAAGCTATATAATTTCTTCAGGTGGTGGGGAAGAATTATATGAAGAGCGTATTCCAGAGTTTTCCGCGGGGCGAGAGAGAAGAAAGAAGGGTTGATTTGAGTTTGTTTCCAATGGCGTTGAACCTAACCGAAGCAAAGGAGACTAAGTCAGCAAAAGATAGGTTAGGAAGTATGGAATAAATTTGGATGGCGAGAGGTCCTCATGGGGGGTTGGGGGTTGGCACAGGTGGACGAGGACGAACGCAGGTGGCGCTACGTCTGCCTGATAATTCCATTACTTTATCACCATTTTTTCCTTTTTGTTCTTAACGTAGTCTTGAAATTAAATGCCATCGGCTCCACGATTTAAGTGGCGAATAGACGACACTGATATGAAGATATTCCTTAATTGGATCCGACTTGGCTTGGGACACCTTTGGTTGTTTAAAAAATTATGCATATAGAGACAAAGTTGAGAACAATCAAGTGCGCTCTTTTTTGATGAAGGGAATAGGGGAGTGAGAGAGAGAGAGACCTTATTAATTGGACTCAGTATGATCTCTCTCACTTGTTTAATCATAAAATGATAATATTAAATAGTTTTAGTATGGATGATTTGATGATGGCAAACTGATCTGATGGAGAGAACATGCAGCACATAATTAGAAGTAGACAGTTTTTTTGCTATCAATGGATAATATGTTCAATTGATACTGAACAATGATCACTTGTCATATCAATTCGATAGATGAATCCGACTAGTCAACCAAACAACTGGTACTCAGTAGATCAATTTGACAAGTCAATCCGATACTTGGTCAATCAGCTTGGTAAGTTAACCCATTACTTTGACAATGGAAAAAAAAAAAAAAGGTTATCTATGCCCATTGGGCATGCTAACACTTTTTTTGGCACTTGACGGCCTTATATATTTACACGTGTGAGCGCTTAGACACACACACACAAACTAAAAACATAACTTGATCAAACAAAATTTTGATAGATATTAAAATTAGTTAATCTTTAGTGTCAAGATCAACCAAACCCTAATTTCAAAAAAATTATAGTCAACAGGACGAACTCAGCTATATCAAATAGTATTCAAACCAAGTTTAAATGAGCATAAATAAAAAAATTGAAGCATAATTAAAAACTTTTAAAAATGATTTTTTGATAAAATGGTCATTAAATATCATGCGTTTCTATTAAAATGGAATATCTTGATGAGAATTCAATGTGTCGAACATCATTTAATTCTTATAATATTAAGACACTTAGATCCTAAAAATCATTTAATTAGGAGATTCACTCCATTATGTTATATTATTTTGATTTTGATGATATTTACTTTTTTTTCATCTACCTGTGTGCGAGATCTTCATAAAAGCTTAGCGACAAAATCCTCTTTCTCTACAGTCATAATTTTCTTAACATGCACTTGTGCATCTTTTATGGAAAGAAATCTCACCTCTACATGCTCTAGGAACACTCATTTAATGGTCAATATGCATAATACTCATAACAATAGTTCATCATGCCCATTATCAATATTTGAATTGTGGATGTCAAGTCTCTACTTCGATCCTCCTCAATGAGCAGAAGCTATTAGCCAAGGTGCATTATGTCCATCTTTGGAAGACTACATTTGCGGAATGCTGGAGCTCAAGATGGAATTGTTCAATTTCTATGAGAAGCTCAGCAACCAGCACCATAACAACACGAAAGGTTCCTTCTACTTTAGGATTAATAACTAATTTGGTTGCTTGGCTTGAATATGCTTGTACAACATTACAAAACCAAACTTCTTGACACTTCTATCCTTATAAATGCATCTTCTACCCTTATAAATGCATCTTATACAGCTGTTGACCTCATTTTTACCTGAGGTTGGTTCTATTCTCTCTCTAGAACTTAAAATCTAGCATTAGGATTTCCTTAGTGGTTTTCCTAAATGACTAGTAGTGGAACCAATACCAAGCTAAAACTTCAAATCTGTCTTCACTCCTTATAGTTTCATAAACTTGACTTTAAATCCTTATACCCTTGATTAAGTTGATTAAAGCCATCATTTAAGCTTGAGTTGAGTTCCTATTGGATTGAAAAAGCCTTAAACCATCCTTTGATCCTAGAGATTAGGATGTCTATTTGTTCTATCTTATTGGACACTTTGCAATTCTGTTTTCTAATTCTTTGAATAAATCTTTCTTTGGTTAACTATGAACATATAGGGTACAAGGTTTAACTTGAACTAAGATAGAGTTCATCTTCAGTAAAAGAGAAGACAAAAATGAAAAATTACCAATTGGATTTGAAAACACAAATAATTTGAAATTAAACAAAAATAAATTCAATGAAATGATAAAAAAAAATTACAAATACAACTAGCATCAAATAAAATTAAATTCAATAAAATCATAAAATGAAAATCACCAATTAAAATCATAAAGTAAAATTCAAAATAAAAGGAAATCAAAGTCAAACAAAATCATCATATCAAAATTGAATCATATAAGACCAAAACTCGTTAAATCTTCAAATAAAAAAATAATTGAAATTAAAGCAAACTCACCAAAGTAAAATCAATATTAAAATCAAAATTAAAATTAACAAAATCATAAAAATCAAATTAACAAAAGCAAAATCACAATTGTTTTTTTTAAACCTAAAACATAAAAATAGAAAATAATAACAAAATGAAAGTCCAAATAAAATCAAATAAAAGAAAATTCATCAAAATCTCGAACCAAATTAAAATTTTGAATCAAATTCACCAACATCTCCATTAAAATAAAAAATTACAAATCTAAAATTAATTAAGAAAATTATGATAAAAGAAGATATATATATATATATATATATATATATATATATATATATATATATATATATATATATATATATATAATTAGCAATTTTTGTAATAACTAATTTTAATAAATAAGAAAATTAAAGAGTCCAAAAAAATAAATAAAAATAAAAATAATAAAACGAGCACTTCTCTCTCTCATGATTTCCACTCCACACCCATTTGCAAACCCTAAACATATTACACTTAAATTCATACCCATTAAAATATCCAAATCAAACCAAAGTGGTATCTAGGCCTACCTCATGACAAACCAAATCTCAAGCCATTCCAAGCCACCAAGCCAAAATCAAACTTGAATGCGAGCAAAAAACCAACTTTATGACAAGTCCACATCAAAGTTATTCAAGCCACCTCAAAATCAAGCCAAATCCAAGGAAAAGTCAGGTCGAAATTAAAACCACCCAAATGATTAAACATTAAACCCATATTTAGTCAAGACAAAATAAATCTCATCGATGCAAATCAAAGCCACCTCAAGGTCAAACCTAGTCTACCACAAAACCAAGGACATCAAGGTAAAATTCAAATAAAATACACTCGTGACCAAGCACCTCAAACCCAATCCACTCATGAACAAAACCCTATTCAAGCTTAGCCCAACCCATTGGTCTTTCCCTAAAAGCCAAGCTAAGATCCCAAAGGCTCCAAAGACCCCCCTATGACAACATAATGCCCCAAACTAAGAGCTTTCCATGCATGCATACTCTGAATCCCCTTGGTGAAACTCTGCCCATATGTTTTTGAACATCTTAGCCAAATCTCTTTGGCCATTTCCCTTCCATTGACCAAGCATATTGCCCACTATTCCCTTCAATTTCACCAAGAAGAGATAGGACCAAATCTGAATTCTCATCCCCACTCAATAAACCTTCAAATTAATACCACCAAAAACTTTACTGATCTCCTAAACCACCTCCCCACCTGAGGAGCTCTTGGTAAAGAGAAAATGAGGACCTAAAACCAACTTGAATTGAACATAGGAGGAGATTCGTGCACTCAAGGTGACCACTTTAAACCATTCTAACGAGGCCTCACCACTTGGATGAAGGTAATGCACTCAGACTCCCATTTTTGCCTCGGTCTTGGTCCTTGATGAAAGAAATTTCAAATTAAAAACATTCTAGCCATAGGATCCACACCCTAAGAACATAGAGATCCGTTTGGTCCAGTTGGATTTTAGAATTGAGTGTTAGTCACTCAGATCAAGAAATATTCAATGGGTGGCTTGTGTTCATCATTCCTATGGGGATGATGAATAGATGTTTGTGTATTTGGCGTAGATGGTCGTGATTACATTGTGCGACATTGTTGGATTGAGCAGAGCAGAAGATCGTTTGCTGAGGCGCTGTGGCCAATCATATTGTGGCGAATAGTGAAGTGCCTTGTGAGCTTTAGCAGTCATCGTAGGATGAGCTGACTGCTAAGTAGGACACACATATAAGTAGGAAAATCTAGTTTTTTAAATTAAATAAATACATAATTTATGGATACCTAAGAAATTCATAACTAGTTAAATAAAAATTACAAAAAAAAAAATAAATAAAATGCCTTGAATTCAATAAAACAGAAAAATTTAATGAGAAATGTATTCGAGGTAAAGTGAAATATAATTAACTAAAAATTTTAATTAAAATTATTAAAAATCAAATTTCAGTGAAACTTCATTTGATTGTGGTCTCTGACTTCAGCGATGTCCCATAATTTTCTTAAAGACATAAACAACAAATTAACAGAAAACTATAGTTTCCTTTAAAAAATTGGCATTTATATTGAAAAATAAATATAATAAATAAAATAAAAATCAGAAAAATATGAAATCAATTGAAAATTAAGAAAAATAGTAAAAAGAGCGAACCTTTGTGATGCATTGATGATTTAACTCTTTGGAATCCAACAAATCACTTAAGCCACCTAATGGTATATTTGTCAATTGAAAATTTGTACTTTTAAACTTTTGTTTCCATATTTCAATTAAAATAGAAGATTACACTACAAAATTTTAATTATACGACCTATTAAACATGTGGAATAAAATAGTTAAATAATATCTTCATTTGAAGAGTAAAATTACAAATAAAGATAAATTTGTAAATATTCAAAATTTGAAAAAATATATTTTTTAAATTACTAAAAAATTTAACTATTGCAAATCATGGGGCAAATGATTAACTGAACATTAAAAATATTTTCTTAAACTTTAGTGAAAACAACGAACCAAAATAATAAAGATTGAAAATTCTGACTAAAAATCAACCATAAGGTTAATTTAGGCAATTGGAAATATTAAAATTGGAAATTGTGATTAAAAATCATTAATAAAATACTAAACAATCAAAATCCAATAAATGGATTTTGATTCTTAATTTACAATAAAAAAGTGAGGGAAGTCATATTTATAATTTTCTAAAATTACAAAACTATCCTTAATTCTTAAGCCTTTAATCTGAATATTTGAGAATTAAAACTTGTAAAAGTTGAACTCAAATGGTCATTAGTCAATAAAACAGTAAAATTTCAATAAAACTTGAATAATTAAAAGTAATCAAAAGATTATTTGTAATTTCTCAAAATTATAATATACCTTACTTGCTTTCAAAACAAAAAACAAAAATTGATTACACACACTTAAAACTTATCATATCTCATTTTAAACTATTAATAAATGGACAAACAAGAATCAAATAATAAAATCCTATGTTTATAAGTGATTAAGGGCATATTTGTGACTTTTTTTAAAATTACAGCTATAACCTTTTCATTATTAAACTCAACAGATGAAATCATTAAAATTAAAAATAACAAACAATTAATTCAAATCACCCATATAAAAAGAATAAAGTATAGTAAGCAACATTCACTTTGAAATGAGGCGGTCTGTGTCAAAAATGACAATTTGACAAATATACCTTTATGAATTAAAATCCTCATAACTCCCTCAAGAAAACTCTAAATTGAATGAAGCTTCACCAACAAATCAAGTGCACAAAAATGAATCGAGATACTTAAAAATACATTCCATTAAATAACATTTAAGAATTTTCAAATAATTAACTCGTTAAATAAATATGTTAATTTAAAAAATTTCAAATGAACCTTGAATGGCTTGAAATTTTAAAGGTTATTTAGAATATGATTCTGAACATATCTATAAAATTTCAATGGATTGGGAGGTTAATTGAACTTAGTATGAATTTCGAAATAAAAGACAGTCCTCTTAAAAATCAAATAAAATTTAAAAAACCAATCATATTAAAAATCGAATAAAAATCAAAAGATTATCCTATTAAAAACAAAAGAAAAATAAAAAAAACCAATACTATTAAAAATCAAGTAAGAAACAAAAAAATATTAAAACGTAAAGTCAACCATTAATTTAAAAAATATCTACCACAGTTCTACAAATATCTCTTATATGACACAACATATGGTTGCTAACAAGAACCCTTTAGTCAAACTGGGGCTAACTACTTCTTCTGACTAAGTAGATAAGGGCCAACGACAACCTGAGACGATGAAACTATGGGAAAATGAATGAGTTTCTTCAACCTTTTCTCTCCACTTTACATTGCCATCTTTAGACATTATAAGAAGTAAACCCTATCACTAGGATTAGGCCAGGTGAGGAAGTTCTGTTGCGTTGTACTTCATATCGTGTCTATTTCCTTGTTAGACATTTGTTTAGAGCGAGTAACTAGCTGTTTTTTTCTTATATAATGCATCTCCCTAGCATACTAGTCTAGGCTGTTGTAGTTTCTTTTACATGTTTCTAGGTTGTCACAGTAATCTTAACATGCACCAACTTTATTTTGCTGGACACTGTAATTAAGTTTAGGCTACTATAACTAACTTAGGTTCACTTTTCTATAGTGTCTTTCCAACTTCTAGAGTTATGATATCTGTCATTATTGTTCAACTATTGACATCCGAATTATCTAAGAGAAAATGAACATAAACTTAAGAAAAAAACTCAAATAAACTAACAATGATGTTCAGATGATATTTTTAACCGAAGAGACTGATGTAGGTTTAGGTTTGGTACCATTTTTGTCATCTTTATTATTTTGTTGCTTGTGGTCAATAGGTAACCAAATTTTTGGTCGGTGTTTTGCTTGTTCTTTTTGCTTGGATTATCATTAGACTCATTATGTCTAAATTTTCTATCCCAAAATAAACAATTTCAACATTACTTCTTAAAAACTATTAAGAAACTTGTAAAAAAACAAAAAAAAAAATGGCATTCACACCTTAAAAACATCACTTATTTAAACAATAAATTTGACATTAAACAAAAATGAGTAGAGAAAATCTTTGTGATTCCTATAGCTTCTGTTCCTTGTCTTCAGGCCCTCATTCATTACACAAAAGAATTGATTTATCCTTTGAGGATCACTGCCTTATAGAGTGAGTCAGCCTCTACATATCATTTGACCTCATGAAAAAAATCTTCTAAACATTTATCATTAAGGACATGCATACCTATACAAAACTTGTTCTATTCACTTAGCGCAAAGAGTTAACAAAATAATAAAATACTTGAGTGTAGTGAGTTTTACAAAATTAAATTTAATTGCAAATATATGTTTGCATTAGTCTTAGGATATTCTGCGCAATTCATAATTAGACAAAATCATTTTATAAGCACTTTGTAAGACCTACTTTTCCTAATAAATAATGGTTTATCCTATCTTACATCATTGGATGATTTTCTGTGATTTGGTGGTTTAAATGACAACCCTTTCTTGACGGGGCGATATTTCCATTGAATTTTGGTTGTGCGATGTGTTTTCTTTTCCTCAGATTAGGTTCTGAGGTTTCACTTTTTTCAATTAATTTAACCTTTAGTATTAAGATTCTAAGATTGCTCATATCCTCACTTTTTATGCTTTCCCAAGACCATATATCGTGTCATCTAAGTCTAATTTTTAATAAAATGTTAATTGAAACAACAAATAAAACTCTTTCAAAATCATTAAAGCCAAATAATATGATAGTTGAGGTGTTACTGAGTTTCTCAGTATCTTCAACATTTTTATTCTTCTTCTTTTAGGTTTCATAAATAAAATGTTTCACTTTTGAGTATTCCCTTTTGATATTCATAATAATCTAGTATGAAAATTGAGCTTAGAAATTTCTTGAAGATAAAACCACAACCAAAATAAAGTATTTTGTTAAGTAACTTTTGTTGCTTAAAATGTAATTAAATATAGAGGCCTACTCTTATATAAAGTTTGAACCCCAAAGTTAATTTAAACCCTATCTAGTCTCCATAATAAATCTGGAAAAGATGTGTTAGTTTTGATCCTAGATCTTGTAAATATCCATTTTTTTGTTAATGTAATTGAAGTCATCATAAAGTTTTACTTTTATCTTTCAAAATGGTATATTACTTTTGATTTCATTTTTTATTATTTAAACACTAAATCTTCAAATTTATATGGTCCAAAACTCAAACAAAAGCCATAAATAAAATCAACAACAACATAAGCAACCTGCAATCCTCTAACAATCATTAGAGACTTAACTTAATCTCGCCTCATTACATTATCTTGTTTTATAATTCCTTTCAATTAATGATGTTTGGCTTAAGAGTGTTTTTTTTAGTTGACTAAAATATTTTTCCTACAAGTCATAATTATCATTTTTTTTTCATCCAATCATAATAAATATCCAACACCCAATTCTAACATATTTTAAGCTCTATAACTAAGTTTTATGATAATGCATGCGATCTCTAATAAAATAAGCTTTTAATGTGCTCATTAGTGATTTTTTTATTTTGCTATTCTCGACTACTAAATTTGTACTTAGTTCTAATTTCATTTAAGAGAGATTTCTTATACCTTCAATGACCTCACCAATTTTTTTTTTATTACGTAGTTGTTTAAGGAGACATAAGTAAAAAGTACTTTAAAAATTTTTACCATAAGGCTTATCAATATTTAATGATAAATTTTGATTTGCTAACTGGGTCTTTAAGGGAGTCTTTTCTTGGGGGTTTTTGGTCTTTGTTAATGATAAACACAGTATATTCCTATATAAACCTGATATATCATACACTTTTCAAATCACTGCTAATGAGACTATCAGTATGCATTGAAACTAGTTCTAACAACTCATGAGCAAGCATATGAATACTATAGAAATACAAAACACATGTCTAAGAAAAAAAATATAGGTAGCACGGGCTCTAATTCTTACTCCCTTAGCATTTACAGCAATCATACAAACCTTGGTCAAAGGAGTATAAGCCAATCAATATATTCCATGCTAAAATTTTGATATCCATTTGAGATGAAGAAACTATTAAGTGGGTGTATCCATTATATTTAAATAAAAAAATCAAGATCAAGATAGTCATTTTCATTAGAAATATAGGAACACCATTAAAGCACAAAAACAACTTAAGAAAAAAATTAATAGACTAATTTGATTGTATTTCTCAACTAATTCATATAAATCAAACCACTTCATCACATAAACATCACCGACAAAATCTAACATCAAGACAAGTTCATTATCAAAAAAAGAATACACAATCCATTCTACAAAATTAAAAGGATTTTATTGATAATAGAAGCTCCATTGATATCATATTCTAGTTCATGTTTCTTATCATGTGCCAAGTTGAGAAGAACCTTCAACAAGTTGTCAGACTGCTACGTGGTTTTAATATTTGACTAGTGAGAGTGAAGGAAATAATCACTCTTTTTATTACATTTAGGGAGTTCTCCTGATAGGTGAATCACTCAATCGAGTTTATATTGATGATATTGAAATTAACAAACAAAGGCATCTTGTAGAGGCCTCTGTTGACCTCATTTTTTGTGAGGTCCCTCTCTTTCTCTAGAGCCTAAGATCTAGTCATAGGTCTTCAAACTGAATCTCCTAGAGGACTAGTGTTGGGTCCCACACCATCTATAAATTCAAACCAATTATTGATTCCTTGTAGTCACGTATGTGTGGGTTCAAATCCTCAGCATTTAATTGAGCCAATTAGAACCAACATTGAAGCTCAGGTCGAGTTCCCATAAGGACTGGAGAAGCCCTAGGAAGGCCTTCTGGATTTAGGGGTTCCAATACTCAACACACACATTCACATACATCATCCATAATTACACAACACATACAAATGCCACAACTCACATGCAATTCATCGACCAATATCAAGATGAATTTAAAATAAAATGAAGGCCCTCGTAGCGTGATTTTGAGACCCTTCGATACAAGTTAAGCGACTCATTGCCGAGAGCGTTCTACCAGACCTTGATTGTTGCTTAGGCGAGGACCGCTCAACACTTGTCTACTTTTACTATACTATGATAAACAGTTTGAAATAATATAGACTTCCTAAAAGGAGTTGCCAAATTTAATTTTAATGCTCCACTGAGTTATGTGAGCTACCTCTTTGGTTCATAACAAGGTACCTTTTTCTTCCCCCCAAACTTGCTTTTTTCCATCACATATATAACATGAAGTAGCAACAGAAATAAAAAGCAGGTAAGTGCACGAAAGGAGTAAATGCAAAATATAGTGCAATAAAAATTTCACTATAAAATTGTCACTTTGTAGAGAAATAAGATTTAAAACTACTCTAAATGAAAACTTAAAGCAAATTTAAAAGAAA
This sequence comes from Papilionanthe hookeriana x Papilionanthe teres, assembly GCA_022702705.1. Lineage (NCBI taxonomy): Eukaryota > Viridiplantae > Streptophyta > Magnoliopsida > Asparagales > Orchidaceae > Papilionanthe > Papilionanthe hookeriana x Papilionanthe teres. Next base: position 147,160,121 of record CM040423.1, read on the forward strand.
ATTTCGCAACAAATGCATAAATTAAAAACATACTCAACCCATTAGTTAACACTTGGATTGCCACTCAACATAACACTTAGTTTAATATCCTTAGTCTGACGAAAAGGACCTCCATGATCAAAATTTCGATTTAGTAAACCTGATGAATCGCCCAATATCTTGTTGGTCCTGAAGTGTTTATTAAATCATCAAATTTTAGTCTTTCTTGAACATTTCCTTCTCAATTTGACAACAATAATGCTGAGGGTGCGTAAATGATTGATTTAGATTCATTTCTAATTCTTCTTTCTAAATTCATGATTCTCTCAATTATTTTTCCTTTCTGCAGATCAGAGTAACTCACTGTAGTTTATGAGCCTGATCCAGCTGGCAGGCCCAATACAGCAGGCTAACCCACTATGCAGTTCCTTGTCTCGGGCCCAACAACAACCCGCTTACCCATCGACACGACTGACAAGCACTGTAACCTGATATAGTCGTTGACTCGCTTAACCCGATACAGCCGATGACTCACTTAACCGGTCTGCTAACACAACTGACCTGCGCCGCATCCTGATACTAAAAGCAACCCATTTAGACGCAGAACCGTTCCTTATGCGAGTCCCATGGCCTCTGCCACTGCCATGCGCCACCTGTGTTGCTGTAAAAAAACTTCAAAATTTTGAAATTTTAAGCATGTGTACCTAATTTTTAGTATTTCACGAATTTTCGAGTGAGACAAGTGAAGTCATTCGAAATTAGACGACAACTAATATATTATCAACCAATTTTATCATTTAGCACAGATCACGTTGAATGACAAGAATCTCAAGATATTTTGTAAGAAAAAATATTCAAAATCAAATTAAATATCATATATGATTCTAAATTTAGCAAAATTATTATTAAATTAATCGACGATAAGACGGACTCAATGACACCATAATTGATCAAATTTAAGTCACCTCATGCCCAAATTAAGTCGTTATATCACTATTGGAAGCTTTGAGTTGCTAATTAGAATGCCAGATGTATTCCAAATTAGACATGCTTAAAGGCAAAATTGAGCGTCGATGAGATGAATCCAACGAGCCCAAGATTTCTCAATTTTGACATCATGAAGGCATAAAATATTTAAAAAACGTCTTTCACTAGTGAGATTCTCTCTGGCCGTTTAATAGAGTGGTTCAAAATTATTTTATTTATACAGAAACCACTCTTAGTCTCTATAAATAAAACTCAATCTCCTTCAAGTAGGGGGATCGAACGACAAAGACTTAGAGCCTGACCGAGATCTTGACTAAGAAGAACAATATTTTGAACTGAAGATCGGACGAGCACTTTCAACTCTCGCAGCTGTTGACTATTGTCAACAAGTGCTCGCCAGCCGCCATCAACCTTAGTCGGTAGCCCCCTGCTGGTTGCAATGAAGCTCCATGCATAGTAATTAACTATGCCGCAGAGCAACAAAGCACTCTGTGAAATAGTGCAACATCCCGAAGACCTGCAACGACATGCCTCAAAGAAGGTGCAATGAAGTCCTGATAGCTACTTCCAATTACAACTACTCGTGACCGTTGTACAATGGGTCATTCTGTATACAAATATTATACTTCGAAAAACTGTTAGAACTTTCTTGTATGTGGGATAATAGTATGTACATGTAGTCACCAACTTACACAAGATCATTCTGACTATGCTAGCCCCTACATTCTTTTTCCTTTTTCGGGGTTTTCACATAAAAGATACAGAGTGTGTCTACCTATCACTTCAATTACTTATGCATGTTAGACTTTAATACAATATTAAAATGCTATAATTACTCTACCAACACGAACCTTCTAGCACCACAAATCTTAAGTGAGTTTTGCCAAGTATAAAACCAATATAAACTGTGTCTATGTATGTATGTATGTATGTATGTATGTATGTATGTATATGAGTACATATATTTTGTGTAATGAGAGAAGCATTTTCATTTGTAATCATCAATTAAAAAAACCAATAAATAAATATATTGATCTCATTAATTATGCATAGATCTAATTTCATTTTTTCTGTGTTCATACCATTTGTTTAGTTGGGCTGTCTGCACTCTCATATTTAATGTGGCCTTATTATTGCAATTACCACTCATCAATCAGCTAGTCTCCATTATCCACCCATTTTATAATAAGAAGATTTCATGCCTTCTAAAAAGTCAATAAATAAAATAATAAAATATTTTTATGTACAAAAGTAAGGAATTATCTCTTATAATTATTAATAAATAGGAATTAGATTAATTTGGACATTTGCATTACACTGCAAACAGTTTTATGTATTTACATATCTAACACCTGAACTCTAATTCTTTTAAGTATTTAAAACGCATACAATTTTTATATCAATAAAAAATATCATTAATACTATTTTTGAAAAAAATGAAACATATAGTTCTAAGCATAAGTAAGAAATTAAGAGTAAAGTGCTAAAATTTTGGATAAATGTTAAAATCACTCGTCAGATAAAAATTTGTGTAAAGTATCAAATAGGGAAAAATTTTATGTCTGGACTCTGGATGTAGCTCTACATGTGAACTCCAATAATGTATCGCCACGTGTGCTATATCGTAGAGGTTATTTCGGGGTTATTGAAGTGGAACCGCGAAGGTTATTTCATGATTATTGAAGAGAAACTCATATATTCCACTTCAATAACCCCAAAATAATCTCTGCGATTCTACTTTAATAACCTAAAAATAGCATCACAGAAGTTATTTCGGGGTTATTAAAGAGAAACACATATATTATACTTCAATAACACTGAAATCACCCCGAAATCACCCTGAAATCACCCCGAAATAACCTCGGTAGTGTTATTTCAGAGTTATTGAAGAGAAACTCATATATTCTCAAAACAACACCGCAAAAGTTATTCCAGGATTATTGCGGATTCCGTGGCTCCACTTTAATATTTTTTTAAGTGGGCCCAATATAACACACATGACAATATATTATAAGAAGTTCGCACGTAGAGCTACGTTTGGAGTCCGAATAGAAAATTTCTTTTCCAACTATTTACATAGCGCAATTTTGATGCTTCAACTTATACAAGTGTCAAAATAGTTCTCGACTATTTTAAAATTAAGCCAATAGTACTCTTCGAAAACTATTCTAACCTCAATCTAAAAAAACCGGATAATTTTTAGCACTAAAATAAAATTTTAAATTAACATTAAAATAATTTATATAAATAAAATTTATTCAAAATCTAAATGGAATATATTGTATCCATCCATTTTCCATTTTCCATTTTCTAACTGTAGTCGCCGCCGAATTGCGATACTTTTCCGTTACTTAATTGGCAATGGTTTATATAGCACTTTTTACGTGCGCAGAATCACGGACTTCTTTCCCTCTTTTCCTTCCAACCTCTAACTTCAACCTTCCAACAGCCAACTACCAATTTTAGTCCTTCCCACTTTTATTTTCCCTTCTAATCTTCTTTCTTTAAATTAATTTATTACATTAATTAAATTATATGAAATTTGCAACTATATGGTTGACTTAATAATTAAAGATGACGACTTGTAGTTAATTGCCAAATAATTTTTTTATTTGTTTTTTTTTTTTTGAAAATCGACATATATATAAAAATTGAATTTTGGGTGTTAGATATAGGGCTATCAAAAAAGCTTATTGTTTTGCGAACAACCTGTGTTCGGCTCGTTAAGTAGCTCGTGAAAGAGCAGAACACACAAATTTTTTAAGCTCGAATTACAAACAAGCCGAACACGAACACCACTTTGCTCACTCGTGTTCTGCTCGTTTTAGCTCGAAATAAAAAATAACCATATAATTATTTATATAATTATTTATTATACATATTATTTATATAATAATATATTATATATATTTATATCTAAGTTATTATAATTGCTTGTGTGGAAATGTGGTTCCGTGTCTTTTTTCCATATAGTTGTTCCAAGTTTGAATCCAACACTATGCATATATTTTTTTCAATTAATTTTAACAAGCTAATTTCGAGTCGAACATGAGCATAACACAAACAAAAATAATTAATTCGAGTCGAACATAAACATATTGTTCTTGAGCTAATTTTGAACACGAGTAATTTCGAACGAGCCCAACTTAAGCTCACTCATGCCCGGCTTGTTTACCGCCCTAGTTAGATATGAATAAGGATAAGAATTAAGAGTAAAGATGCTAACATTCCTTTTTTTTTTTTTTTCAGAAGAAGCTCACGTGGTGATCCAAAAGATCAGCTGAGATTTAATGCTCTAACAAACAACTTTGATTTATATAGATGCAAATAAGAAATTGTTTACAAAAGTGGCTATAATTTGCATTGGAGAGTGTGATCTGAATAAAAAAATTGGGTAAGAGTAAGTTTAAATATTTTAATTTAATGTTAGATGAGAATAGTCAATCAATTTTTATATTTATGATAATTAAAAAAATTATCTTTTCCAGTATTTGGTAAGAATATGCTCACCTTTTCTCCAATGTAGAATATAAGGGACTAAATTTGAGCTTAAAAAATAAAAATAAAAATGAAAAAATAAGTAGAAAAACCAAAGTATATTTCTAACCTTACATTTTAAGGTTTTAATCTTAATGAGAGAACTCTCTCCCTTTCTCTCTCTCTCTCTCTACTGTTTTTATGTAGATCTTAATTGTGTAAATCAATTATCAACTTGAAACCCTCAATTTTCACCTATTAAGCTCAGTGGTGAGTTTGCTCACGCGCAAGGGGGAGGGCCAACCAATATATTTTCCTTCCCACGAACTCAAGTCTTGTAGTTTGGATCGGACAAAAGGCAGAGATGGTTCTCTTCTCTATAGTGACGAACTCTGTGAATGATACAATGACAAGCATCCTAAAAAGAGCTAGGATGGCCAACTCCCATAGTGAGTGGACCCAACCTTGGACGGAGGTCAAACCAAGCAAATAGACCCATGAAAGTGAAAGGCTGAAAATCGGCTTCAACGTCCCGGAGACATACGAATTGCAGCATAAGCCACCCCTATCAAATAAGAGTGATTGGTCACGACTTCAAGATTGTTCTGTGTGTCTCATAAATTACTCTCAATCCTCAAATGTGATGAAGAGCAAGTCACCTAACTCGCTTTTAGCTCATCCTTGGAGATTGATAGTGACAAGCTCCACGCTTGGTGCCGAACAAGTCATCTTAAGGGTCCGCTCGGTGAAGAGTGACAAGCTAATCAAATGGTAGAGATTCATACTAATTCAAACTTGAGCGAACAAAATGAAAAAGAAACCACAATGCTAAGTTTTAAGCACCGAGCAACCAATAAGTATGATACACCACAGCAAGTTGTTAGGAAAATAAATAAAACATAAAGCGAAAAACAAAGATATAAACCAAAAGAAAATATTTCATTTTCTTAAACAACATGTTACATTTGTTCACATTTTGTCCCAAATCATAAGAAATGTTTAAATACAAAACATGAATACAATAAAAAAAACAGACATTTCAAGAATTATAGGCTTCGCCCCCCCATCCTCAACTTCCTCTCCCTCTTCCTACTCTGTTCCCTCGGCTCGATCCTCTTCTTTTCCATTCATAAAGTTGACTTCTACATTCTCATGAACTAAGAGAAGCGTGGAAAACTCGTCGATCTTAGACAACTTATGGTCAATCAACTTGTACTTCACAAACCTTTCAATAGTGATAGAGGTACCAAACAAGATCTGACAGTACAGTCCCTCGACGGGCTCCTCTTTTGTGATCATTGAAGAGACACTCTTTCAGTTCTTGGTTTTCTTGAAGAAGAGAAACCATTTTTCTTTGTGATCTTGCACAGCTAAATCTCTCTCTCTCTCAGCCAAGACATTTTTTAGCCTCTCCTCGACTATGAACGTTCGTCTTTTTACTTCTTAATCTTAGAGGCCATCATATCAAGCTAATTTGTAGCCTTGGCTTACCTCACCTCTTCCCAATCTAGAAGCATCAACTGAATGTGTAGGCCTACCAGACCATGGCATGATAGTAATAAGCTAACTAGAAAATGTCCCACTCATCCAGGGACCACAACGATTTCTCCAACATAGGGGTCAAAGGCAGTTCACATCTCCTCGGTCATAGTTCTTTCACCATCTGACTGATTCATTCAATTGACTACCTTGTTGTCTAAGTATTGGAATAGTGCGAGGCACTGATCCTCAATCAACACGATCCTTGAAGACTCACAGTAGAGTACATATCCAACAGCCACTGGTACAAAGGGCAACCATTAACGTAGCCTTCCAATACTTAATCTTTTTTTTTAGAATCAGAAGTGTAACATTATAACCGACGATGAACTAAATGGATCATATCAACCAATCTTAAATGAGAAGAATTGGATGAATAGTTTGATCGTCCAAGAGATCTTCATTCACTAGCAGAAGAGGACAAAGGTCATGATCGTCACTACTGAGTTTCGTAACACATGCATAGGAATGACTCCGTATCTATTGAAGATCAATCGGAGCTCTTACACAACGACAATCAAAGGCCTTGTTTGAATTAATTGCTGTAAAAGATCAGATCAATGTTGAAGCTATCTGTAGCATGCTCATGACTCACTGACGATCTAAACCGAATTTAGGGGCTAAGAGTATACATATCTTAAAGTTCTTTCACCTCACTTGAGATTGATGTGGAGGATTCAGTGACTGCAATCGAGCTGAAAGTTTCTTACGATAACTTTGGTGCCATTAGAGAGAAGAAGGGGCCAAAAAAACTTGGAGCAGGAAGAATGGGAAAAGAACGCACCTAGCACACAAACACTCCTACCCTATTTATCTGAAAAAGAAGGTATATGAAGCGATGTGGGATGCAGTGACATGATAACCAAATCAATGCAAAAATCGAGGTAAGAAATTAAAAATTCTAAAGCAAGATAATTATTTTTTTTAGCTGACATGTAGGTAACATCAAAACCTCTTGGAAAGCTATTTTGAAAGGAAGTACTTTCACTCGTAGCTTCACCTGATACAACCCTCAGTGAAGTAACCACTTATACAACTCCTCACCATCTAACTTGAAACAATGGACTCGCCCTATCTCTACTTGAAACAAGGGTAACGAGGAAACATTCTATATTGCCATCAACTCTAAGCGGAGTTTTTTTATTTGATCCTCCTCTTCACTGCTCATTCATTGCTTTTCTCTCACGCAAAAATTTTCTTCTTCTTTTCCTCCTGAGCCTTAACCCTCAAGTCTCAAGGGCCCTAATTAGCACCTCCCTGTCATGGTCCTTCGCCTCGGGTGCTCCATTGCCGCACATCATAAGTGCTCAGGTGCAGAGGGTGAGTTCGATGTACCAGGGCTGGAGGAAAGAGCACACGCATTTTCAGGACCCTTGCAGTCTATTTATACTAACAATGAGAACTGAGATCTAAGGAATTTATTTTTGAACAATTATATTGTCAAAAATTTGACCTAAATTTTTATCTTTGTCATAAAAGATTCTCGTGTTCTTATGACTGCTCAACTTTCCAAGAGTAAGAAAATAAAAGAATTAAATATGCATACAAAAAACATGTTGGGACGAAACTTGATGAAATCTCATGGTTTGGTGAAGATATAGCAGTAACGAGCGATAGAATCGATCGACAAATTATTATCCACTCGAACCAAGATAAAGAAACATGTATGAGCGAATCTCGAGCTAACCGGTTTCTTTATCCCTCTACTCATTATCTCCCGAAAATTGTGATCTCAACAGTTTGACCAGTCGGCCTGCCCAAAGAGCAGGCCTAGGGGATCATTTCTCGAATAAAAGTGTTCTATTCGGAAGTACCCGCCGCCATGTATATCGATCTCATATTTGTAAATTATTAAAATAACTTTCTCAATCATAATAAGGTGAAGACATAAATGTAATTTCATATCTGTATCCCCTTATGCCTATAAACCGGGTGTCATTTCTCAAATAAAAATTGCACAATTTCCACTCTTCATTACTATGCTCTATGTGTCATTTTCTTTCTCTACGATGTTCTATTCCTTGGATTTGTCTCTCAAACAATTTCAGATTCAACAGTATACATGTTAAATCTTCATATAAGACTCAATGTTAATCTCCAACGCATTTATTGTAAATTTTTAAGCTCATAATAAACATAAATTTAATTCAAGTGTATTAATATAAACATGAAATCTTTTTATATTTAGGCTTTTCTTAGATTTGCATGATAAAATTATTATGTATATTATATTCATTTTAAAATAAATCTGTAAATTTTAAAAAAATTCATGATAAAAAATTAATAAAAAATTCATAATCAATATTTCATTCCTTTTTTTCTGTGCCAATTGAGGACTCCCCATCAATCGAAGTGGGGATTCCCTGTGTGTTAGAAATATGTCATATCTGATGGTGTAATATAGCAACGATCAAAGGGCACATAACATGATTAATGCTGTAAGTTAAATTTGACTTAAAATGAACTCAAATTTGACCCAAATTTGATACAATCCTAACCTGTATTTGACTTGAACAACTGTTATGCATATATTAAATAGGGTATGTTGAGGGTTCAGGTCAGTCAAATTAGAGACTTGTCTTAAACTCTCTGATTCATTTAGTATTGGGTCAGATTCAGATCACGAAGTTTTGAGTTAAGTCAAGTTCATGTTAGATTCCAATTTAACCCATGAATTCGATTTGACATTCATATAGCTATTCATCATTCATTAAAGGTTTAGATTCGCCTCACCATTTGTAAACTGCGTTCTCACATCTTATTCGAAAACACAGTTCGTTTTTTACACTAAACATGGAACGCAGGTTGAGTTCTGCGGTCCGCATTTTTTAATAAACAGCTTATTTGGATAAGCAGGAGCTACCTCAAACGCACCCTAAAGCTCAGATAAATTTTGATTTTTGATAATCTTAAGAGTACGGACTACATGTTAATCAAATTTAGGCGCCTTAAATGATGACCAACTACTAAACTGAACTAAACAGTCTTCCTTTTGTCTACATAATGTGCTTATCGCCACAGTTATACCAATAAAAAGGACTCAGTTGGTCCTCTCATTAATGCTTGGCCGGTTGATCATTCTGCTTTTAAATTAAATGATGAAGATAGCCATACAAAATAATTAAAGAGAAAAATAAAATCAAAATATTTTAATCTGCAATTTATATTAAAAATAAGATGGTATTATACATACATACCACACAATTCTTAATATATTTACATATTTAACACCTAAAGTTTGATATTTATGTTGGTAACACTTTAATATTAAAAAAAAAAACTTGGGATAATTACATGCATACCACTGGAGATATTGATATTTATAAAATTACTTATTCGGGTGATTTTTTTTGAACTATCGAATCGATTTATTTATGTATGACGCAATTAAATTATTGAGAATATGATAGCAATAAAAAATTTCATTAAATTTGAATAGGTTGGTCCAAATCAAATGATTTTAATTGAATCCTATTTGTTGGCCAATTGAGCTTAATTATATGAATCTTGATATGTAGTTCATTATGGGGCATTCACTTTGTACATTTCAACCACCCAAATCATCAATATCACATAAAACTACCAGCACTTTAATTTTTTAAAGTGAAATATATCTTTCTGTGCATAGATAAAGCGGCCTATGTGTAAAAATTAAAGTTTAGGTGCTAGATTTGTAAATACATAAGCATTGAGTGGTATGTATGTTAATCTTCCTTTATAGTAATTATCAAGCTGAGATTTGTCACACTAGGATAACTAGGAGGATTTTCAACTAGAAAGATGGTACTACACAGAAAGATTAATGAAGCATGAAAGCTTCAAGGTAGTCTATCTTAGTGGGTGTTTTGCAAATAGACATCATTACATATTTGATTAAATAGATTTATCAATGGTACCCCGGTTGTTAAATTGGGTAATATTTTTCTATATTTATTCAAAATAAATTTTAGAACTTGTAGGAAAATGACCTCACCTCATGCCTCTCAGCCATTGGTCCCCCTTGCAACCAACTTACCTCTCAACATAATATAATGGAGAGCTACCCGTCTCTACTCTCACAAGCACAGATATATGGCTAGGCCAACAATCCATGTACTTATCACCAGACGTGACCAAAATAACCATATGTAGGTAATGACCAAAGTAACTCCGAGTGTGTGTTTATGTATTTGTGTGTGTGTGTGTGTGTGTCTGTGTGTGTGCGCGTGTGTTAGAATATGGCGCGGAAGAATATAATGAAGCATTAAATATGAGGGAAGCTTTTTGAATGCTTTACATTCTCCTATTGTCTTCTATGCTTCTCAACAATACTTATCTTCTTCTTCATCTTCTACATGGTATCCGAGCTTTCTACTCAACAACATTGATCGATTAATAGATTCTCTAGCTCAACTCCAACAAGATTTAGCCAACAATCTAATGTCTCTCTCAACAGAATGAAAGAAATCAACATCCTTGAATCTCTAAAATATTCCTATCACACATCAAAATAGTATCAATAACTCCGTTAACATACAACAACTATTAGGTATGGAGTGCTCAATTTCTCAAGATCTTTATAACCAATGAATTCGAAAATTTTTTGGAAGAAAACACCACCAGTCCTTCAAAGCTTCACATAAATGAATCTGAAACTCAGAAAGGGAACCCATACTTTCTACTATGGCAACTAGTAACTCGTAATCTAGCTACTGTGATTCTCTCCACAATCTCCACACAAATAATTCCCTATATATTACATCGACACAAAACCTAAGCCATCTGGGTTACACTGGAAAGAAGATTCCAGTCATTGAATCGCTCTCAAGTTATACAATTTAAGAATGAGCTTCATAATATCCCAATGAGAGGCAATACATTGTCCTAATAACTTGTCAACGTCAAGAGCATCATAGATAATATTACAACTTGATCCATGAAAGATACAGAAAATATAACACTATATAAATTAAATTGGGTACCACCTTAGTATTAGAAATTCAAAAAAACCATGCACGCACAACTTTAACCTATCAAAATTAAAATTTCTACTCAATTCTACACAGTGAAGATTCCAAACTAACCACTGAAACCATTAAAGAAAAACCTTCCACCGCAATATTCACAACCAAAGATAAAAGCCATTGATGGCGGTGAAATCATATGGCTCGCATGTCATCGCCGTTAATTCTTGTATCATGTTGATGTCATGGAGTCGCCACTCTTTTTCTCTATCTATCGCCCTAATTCTTATCCTACCTAGACTTATTATCAGAAGTCTTTGGATAAATTTGAGAATGATTAATTATGATAGAGATTGAGAGAAAATAAGGTCAAATGATAATCTCGTAGAACAAGTCTTCAAATTGTGTAATTACTGAAGTTTTTTTTTTATATGAGAAAATCATATGAAGATCTTGGGTAACCAGAGAGTTCTTGTAGGTGAAATACCTATCCTGAGTTCTTTAATCTCCTATAGAAGCAAGCTCCTATAGAAGCAAGCTCCTATAGTTAATTACATCCTGAGCAATTAATATTGCCTGGGAAAACTCCATATTAAGGTTAACATTTATCCTCGAAAAAGTGTAAGTGTTGTTGTAGCAGTGCGTTTCTGAAGAATCGATACTACCAGAAAGTTTTATTTATGTTGGGTGTATGTCGTTGTTTTGTTTTGTTGTTTTGGTTTCATGTCATGTGATATGTCGAGATGTCGTAGTTTGTATGTCGTGTCATGTCATAATGTGATGTCGTAATTTCATCTCATTTTATGTCGTGTCTTAATGTGAATCATAATGTCATGTCATTTTATGTGATGTCGTAATTTCATAAGATGTCGTGATTAATATCTTGATTTGTCATGAGATATTTTATCTCATATGTCGTTATTATGGCATGAGATACCTTCAATGATGTCAAGAAGATATCATTACTTATTTATTTTTGTTATTTTGTTTATGATTCCATTTTGTTTTAAATTTTGGTTTTGTCATGTCATTTTGTCATGTCATTATATCATGTCATTTTATGTCATGTCTTAATGTGATGTCGTAATGTCATAAGATGTCATGATTAATATCTCGATTTGTCATGAGATATTTTATTTCCTATGTCGTTATTATGTCATGAGATACCTTCAATGATGTCGAGAAGATATCAATACTTATTTATTTTTTTGTTATTTTGTTTATGATTCCCTTTTGTTCTAAATTTTAGTTTTTTTTTCATGTCATTTTGTTATGTATTTATTTTGGTTTAGTGTCATGTCATCATTTTATTGTGGTATAGAAATGTCATCGTATTTTTTTGTTAATGTTGATGTTATGTCGATGTCAATGTTAATAATTTTGTCGTTTTATTTCAAATTTTGTGACTAACCTAAAAGTCCAGTTGTCATTGTTGTCATGTCATTTTTATTTTGTTGTTTGTAGAAAGTTTAAGTTTTGTGGCTATCCTAAAAGTTATGGTTTTGTTGTCAATGTTCCGTCGTCGACATCCCGCGAAAACGAGTTAGCACACCCTATAACATGCAAAGAAAATCTAAACGAAACTTCATGTCTTCATCCTGCAAGAAAAATAAAGTTAGAAACAATGTCATATCAAGATATTTAGATTACCTGGTCAAGGTGTCTGTTGATCCAGAGTTGTCGGATGTCCGAGTTTGGTTGAAATGTCGATTAATGTCAGTTTGTGTTTGGGAATGTTGATTAATGTCGAATAATTTCATTTGAAATGTCGAATTTATTGAGTTTCGTTTGAAATGTCGGATTTATGTCGGTTATGTAGATTTTTGTTTGAAATGTCAAATTTATGTCGATTATGTCGATTAATTGTTTGGAATGTCAAATTTATGTTGATTTGAGTTCAATTTGGTCTATCATAAGGCTTATGTTGATTTAGATTTAATTTTGTCGATTTAGATTCATTTTGGGTTGAACCTAAGATTTATATCGATTTAGGTTCAATTAGGTTAAACCTAAAATTTATGTCGATTTAGGTTTAATTTGGGTTGAACCTATAGCTTATATTAATTTAGGTTAAATTTGGGTTGAACCTAAAGTTTATGTCGATTTAGGTTTAATTTGGGTTGAACCTAAGGTTTATGTCGACTTTTATATGTTTAAATTTGGTTTCAGGTTTTGACCTTGATTTGAGTTTAGTTATGGGTTTTATGTCGATTTGAGTTTGGTTAGGTTCATTGTCAATTGAACCTAAGATTTATGTCAAGTTGAATTGAGTTAGGTTCATTGTCAGTTAAACCTAAGGTTTATGTCGACTTTTGTCTCGTTTAAATTTGGTTTCGGGTTTTGATCTTGATTTGAGTTTAGTTATGGGTTTTATGTCGATTTGAGTTTGGTTAGGTTCATTGTCAATTGAACCTAAGATTTATGTTAAGTTGAATTGAGTTAGGTTCATTTTCAGTTGAACCTATGGTTTAGATTTTGACTTAAGTTTAATATGAGTTGAACTTAAGCTGGGTTTTAGTTTAGATTCAAGTTAGGTTGAACCTAAGATTTAGGTTAGACTTAGGTTCATGTCATGTTAAACCAAAGTATGGTTTGACTTAAGTCTAAAATGGGTTAGACTTAAGTTAGGTTTTTGGGTTAGGTTCATGTCAGGTTGAACCTAAGTATGGTTTGACTTAAGTCTAATATGGGTTAGACTTAAGTTAGGTTTTTGGGTTAGGTTCATGTCTAGTTGAACCTAATTATGGCTTAACTTAAGTCTAATATGGGTTAGACTTAAGTTAGGTTTTTGGGTTAGGTTGAACCTAAGTTTGGTTTGACTTAAGTCTAATATGGGTTAGAATTAAGTTAACTTTTGAGTTTAGGTTAAGTTAGGTTCAATTCAGGTTGAACATAGACTTAAGGTCGACTTAAGTTCAATATGGATTGAACTTAAGTTAAGGTTTTGAGTTTAGGTTAAGTTAGGTTCAAGTCAGGTTGAACCTAGACTTAAGGTCGACTTAAGTTCAATATGGGTTGAACTTAAGTTAAGGTTTGACTTGGATTAAGTTAGGTTCTAGTTAGGTTGAACCTAGACATAAAGTTGATTTTAGTTCAATGTGGGTTAAGTTAAAATTTGATTTGAGTTTAAGTTAGGTTGAACTCGAGTTTAGTTCGGTTTAGGTTAGGTTCGATATGGGTTGAACCTAAGGTTTTAAGTTAAGTTAAGTTCAATGTGGGTTGAACCTAAAGTTTAGGTTAACTTGAGTTCAAGTTAGGTTGGACTCAATTTAGGTTATGTTTAGGTTAGGTTCAATGTGGGTTAAACCTAAGGTTTAGGTTAACTTGAGTTCAAATTAGATTGGACTCCAGTTAGGTTAGGTTTAAGTTAGGTTCAATGTGGGTTGAACCTAAGGTTTAGGTTAACTTGAGTTCAAGTTAGATTGGACTCAAAGTCCAGGTTAGGTTTAAGTTGGGTTCAATGTGGGTTGAACCTAAGGTTTAGGTTAACTTGAGTTCAAGTTAGATTGGACTCAAGTTAGGTTAGGTTTATGATAGCTTCAATGTGGGTTGAACCTAAGGTTTAGGTTAACTTGAGTTCAATTTAGATTGGACTCAAGTTAGGTTAGGTTCAATGTGGGTTGAACCTAAGGTTTAGGTTAACTTGAGTTCAAGTTAGATTGGACTCAAGTTAGGTTAGGTTTAGGTTAGGTTCAATGTGGGTTGAACCTAAGGTTTAGGTTAACTTGAGTTCAAGTTTGATTGGACTCAAGTTAGGTTAGGTTTAGGTTAGGTTCAATGTGGGTTGAACCTAAGGTTTAGGTTAACTTGAGTTCAAGTTAGATTGGACTCAAGTTAGGTTAGGTTTCGGTTTGAATTTAAGTTCAATGTGAGTTGAACTTAAGTTATATATTTTATGTCTTATTAGAGTTAGGCTTACTTGGGTATATAAGCTACTTCAAGTCAAATGTAAGTAAGACTTAAGAGATAATTAAGTCTAATAGGGTTAGACTTAATTTAAGGTTTAAGGATTACTTAAGCCTGATGTGAGTAAGGCTTAAGGATTAATTAAGTCTAATTAGGTTAGACTTAATTAGGGTTTAAAGGTTACTTAAGCCTAATGTAAGTAAGACTTAAGGATTAATTAAGTCTAATCGGGTTAGACTGACTTAATTATGATTTAAAAGTTATTTAAGCCTAATGTAAGTAAGGCTTAAGGATTAATTAAGTCTAATTGGGTTAGACTTAATTATGGTTTAAGAGTTATTTAATCCTAATGTAAGTAAGGCTTAAGGATTAATTAAGTCTAATTGGGTTAGACTTAATTATGGTTTAAGAGTTATTTAAGCCTAATGTAAGTAAGGCTTAAGGATTAATTAAGACTAATTATGTTAGACCTAAGTATGGTTTAAGAGCTATTTAAGCCTAATGTAAGTAAGGCTTAAGGATTAATTAAGTCTAATTGGGTTAGACTTAATTATGGTTTAAGAGTTATTTAAGCCTAATGTAAGTAAGGCTTAAGGCTTAATTAAGTCTAATTGGGTTAGACCTAATTATGGTTTATGTTTGATTAAGTCTAATTTAGTTAATATTTAATGGTTTAATTAGGTTTAATGGATTAGACCTAATTAGGGTTTAGGTTTGATTAAGTCTAATTTAGTTAAGACTTAATGGTTTAATTAGGTTTAATGGGTTAGACCTAATTATGGTTTAGAGGTTACTTAATCCTAATGTAAGTAAGGTTTAAGTTTATTAATTAGGTTTAATAGGGGTTAAACCTAATTGGCGCTTAAGGGTTACTTAGACCTAATGTAACTAAGGTTTAAGTTGATTAACTAGGTTTAATGTGGGTTAAACCTAATTAGGATTTAAGGGTTACTTAAACCTAATTAGGATTTAAGGGTTACTTAAACCTAATGTAAGTAAGGTTTAAGTTGATTAACTAGGTTTAATTTGGGTTAAACCTAATTAGGGTTTAAGGGTTACTTAAACCCAATGTAAGTAAGGTTTAAGTTGATTAACTAGGTTTAATGTGGGTTAAACCTAATTAGGGTTTGTTTATTATTAAACCTAATGTCTTTAAGATTTAATAAGAATTAATTAAACTTAACTGTCTTTTAAGTTTAATTAAAAATTGATTTTATATTAAACCTAATGTCTTTAAGGTTTAATAAGAGTTAATCAAACTTAATTATGTCTTTTAAGTTTAATTAAAAAAATTGATTTTATATTAAACCTAATGTCTTTAAGGTTTAATAAATGTTAATTAAACTTAATTATGTCTTTTAAGTTTAATTAAACTTTGATTTTATATTAAACCTAATGTCTTTAAGGTTTAATAAGAGTTAATCAAACTTAATTATGTCTTTTAAGTTTAATTAAAAATTGATTTAAGTCTATTTTGATGTCATTAGACCTGCTTTAAGTCTATTTGGAGTTAGACTTAATTTTGACTCAAACCATTGTGGAATGGGCTAAGTTGGGTGAAAGAGTGATTTTTAGGATTTTAAATTTATTAATTAATAATGAAATTAAAATCCTAAATTTTGAAATGTCATTCAAAATAGCTTAATGGCTTAAAAATCATTGTATTTAGATTCTTCATGTGTCACCCTAAAATTTCCAGCCATTTTCAAATTTATTTTCCTTAATTCCTAATTTTTATAATTATTTTTATAAATAATTACAAAGTAGCTTAGAAATTAAAGAAAAATATCCTAAAGAACTTTTCTGTCCTTAGAAAAATTAGGAGATATGTGTCATAACAGAAGGATAATTCTGTGGAAATTTCATAATTTTTGGAATTATAATTAACTTTTAATAATTAAATTACTCCAAAGAGTAATTAATTAATTAAAAATAAAATATAATTCAAAAATTCAAAATTTTACTTCGACATTATTCTCCTCTTTCTCCTCTTTCCAGAGGTATTTTTATTTTATTTTTGTGATTTTTCTACACAAAGTTATGCAATTTTGAAGTTTTTAAGGATAATCTGGAATTAAATTCCAGAATTATCCTGAATTACCCTCTCTCTTCATATGTGCCGTCGATTTTCAAAGATCAATATCTCACTCGATTCTTAACAGAATTGAATGATTTTTTTTAAATGATCTTCTCGACGAGTGTCACCCATCCATACGGTGATGAATGGGTTTTGAGAGGTCAAATGGTACAGATTTTGGAATATGTATTAAACCCAATAATTTTGATAATTGCATCCATGTCTTTGCCTTAATCCATTTGGAATCGATTTGATTGTTTGAGGAGCTTCCCCTTAGCTTCCTTGAGGTGGATTTCAACTCAATTTGACTCAATTTGGTTTGAAATTGGGTGGAATTTGGGATTCCACTATGTAGGTGGCGTGAGTCACCTTAAGTGGGTTTGGAGCCAAATTGGCTAGGTTGGGCGAGTCGATGTGGCTAGATTTTGCTATGGCTCTAAAGTTGGGAACCTTAGGCACAATATTGCTGTAGAAGTTCAAGAGATTTGAGCATCCTATCTAGGTTTTCCAAGTTGGTTTTTCTCTCTTCCATATGCTTGGGTTTGGGTCTTATTGATAGCCATGGGAGGGCTTTGGATGAGTTTTGGCTAATGAGGATCATTTGGGGGAGTTGTCATATGCCTCATTAATGTCTTGTGGGGAAAATTTAGGCTATGGCAATGATGAATTGCCAATCTCCAAGCCTAGGCATCATAGGCTTAACCATGGTGAAGGCTTTGGAGTTGGGCTCTTGTCTTGCCCCCATTGGGTCCTTTGTGAGGTGGATTTGGCTGGGCAAATCATGTTGAATCCACCTCCCCTAGATGGCACTCAAGGTGATTTTCTCTATTTGAGGAAATGGTGACACATAAGCCCCTTACTCATCTCATGCAAGCCTTAACCATGATGGCTCTTAACCAAGGTGTGGGATGGGTTAGCTTCTTGTCTCCCTTCCATTGGGTGGTCTAAGAGGTGAAGGATGAGTCATGAGAGTGAGCCCTCCCCCTTCCAACATCTCATTTAAGGTTTGGATGAGAAGGTGACACATATTTTTCTCATGCAAAATTCTTAAAATTTAGTTATAACCATGGTTAAGTAAGTTACTCATGTGAGTTTAATTGGCGTCTAATTTTTATTGGTGAGTTCATGAGGATGAGCCACCTCAAATTTTAATTTCATGAGAGGATGACACCTCATTTTCTTTAATGATTATTTTCTTTAACCATGGTTTATAGGTTATTTTAATGTAATAACCTACACTTAATAAGTCCCATGTGTCATGAATAATCCATGGATGAGGTCATTTATGATGTAATAAAGAGATTTAGAATTTTTAAAAATCATGGTTTCATGCGTTAAAATTCCATTTTATGCCCTTTTAATTTTAATTTCCATATTTAATTAATTATGTCATTATTTAAATATTGAAAATTATTTTATTAATCAATAATTAATTGAAAATAATTACAAATTAATTATTTGATTAATATCCATGTCATTAAAATTGATTTTTGTCTCTTTTCATGACTTTTCAATTTAATTTTCACTTTAATTAATTAAGTCATTAATTAAAACATGAAAATTAAATTATTGGTCAATTAATTAATTAAAAATAATTTTGGGATAAATTATTTGATTAATTCCATTATTTTTAATCAATTTGTGGATTTTGTAATTTTATGGCTTTTGAATTTAATTTTTTATTTTAATTAAGTAGGTCATTAATTAAATTTTTTAAAATTAATTCATTAGCCTATTAATTAATCAAAATAATTTTGAAATCAATTATTTGATTAATTTTATCATTTTATGACTTTTAATTTAATTTTCATCATGTCATTTGATTAATTAAAATATTGAAAATCCAATTATTAGTCAATTTAATTAATCAAAAATATTTTTTTTTGAAATTAATTTGATTAACTTTTGTCATTGTGGGGTTTTAAACATGTCATTGGTTGTTTGATCAAAAATTGATCATTTTGACCAAAGTTGACTTTTTAGGTCAAAAGGTTGACCTATAAGGTCAACATGGTTGGTCATTGGGTCTGGTTTAACCATTTTAACCAAAGTTAACTGTTTAGGTCAAAAGGGTGACCTATGGGATCAACAGGGTTGGTCATTGGGCATGGTTTAACTATTTTGACCAAAGTTGACTTTTTAGGTCAAAAATGTGACATATGGGGTCAACAGGTTTGGTCATTGGGTCTGGTTTGACCATTTTGACCAAAGTTGACTTTTTAGGTCAAAAGGGTGACCTATGGGGTCAACAAGGTTGGTCATTGGGTCTGGTTTGACCATTTTGACCAAAGTTGACTTTTTAGGTCAAAAGGTTGACCTATGGGGTCAACAGGGTTGGTCATTGGGTCTGGTTTGACCATTTTGACCAAAGTTGACTTTTAGGTCAAAAGGGTGACCTATGGGGTCAACTCATTGGGTCTGGTTTGACCATTTTGACCAAAGTTGACTTTTAGGTCAAAAGGGTGACCTATGGGGTCAATAGGGTTGGTCATTGGGTCTGGTTTGACCATTTTGACCAAAGTTGACTTTTTAGGTCAAAAGGTTGACCTATGGGGTCAATAGGGTTGGTCATTGGGTCTGGTTTGACCATTTTGACCAAAGTTGACTTTTTAGGTCAACAAGGTATTGACTCATTTTAAAAATGAGGCCAACAGCCATCACACACAATAAAAAACTAATACTAGAAACAAAACAAACTCGACCAAATACCATGATAACACCAACGAAAACCCCACCACCACTTATCGAATATGCCTCAAAATTAGGCACAGTGCTGCACAATCCTAGCATTTCACCAACTAATAGTATAAACCTAACCCTCAAACACAACACAACTCCTTCACAACAAATATAACACAAACACCACAAACATGGGTACCTGATATAGAAGAATCCACACATTTCACTCCATATCATGAAAATTTGTAGAACCCAAAGGCTGAACGTGGTATGGATCAGAGCATAGTAGGCAATGGTAGGACCATTAGCATCTCTTATTAAGTGAACATACTACTCCCACCTCCAACAATAAGTTTACACTCTTATCTTTCTACAAAGCACCTCATTTATTAATCCATGGGAAATTTACGTGATTTCACTGCATTAAATAT
The DNA here is from genome assembly GCA_022702705.1 of Papilionanthe hookeriana x Papilionanthe teres. Taxonomy (NCBI): domain Eukaryota; kingdom Viridiplantae; phylum Streptophyta; class Magnoliopsida; order Asparagales; family Orchidaceae; genus Papilionanthe; species Papilionanthe hookeriana x Papilionanthe teres. The sequence goes on from CM040423.1 coordinate 147,180,139, forward strand.
TATGGTTTATTGCTTATTTTTTATGATTTTATACTTATCAAAGGTTCTTTTTAGTATTTACAAGTTGCATGTGTCAAGCGCACAGAACAAAGTTAAAGTGGCCAAAATAGGGTGACCTAGCATAACCACTGTAAATCTAGACATGACTACGAGAGCTATGATGTAACCACGCCAGAATTGAGCCTAACTACGCTAGGTTTGGCATTACTATGCCAGATCTTGACATAGCTATGTTAGGTTGGCATAGCTAGACCAACCACAGGCGTGGTAATGCCACCAGATGGATAGAACTTGATTTGGTAAGATTTTTCATTTTAATTTCAGCTAAAGCTATAAGACAGAAGTTAAGGCACGACCTAAACATATTTGGTAAACTTTGGCAGTTCTCCACATCAAAAATTATGGTTCTAGTGAAAACCTTAGGAGTTGGTTTCTTCTTTCTTTTGAGAGATGACTCTTAAGGTTAGTTTCTTGTGAGTTTTGAGAGATGGAGAGAAGAGATTGAGAAAAATTGCATGAGAACGGAAATGAGTGTGGCGTATTGTTAGGACTGGTTGGTTTAGTGCGAGTTTTTTATACCTCTTGTACTGCAATCTTATGATTATGTATGTTATAAAAGTTTTCATATCTTCTTATCTCATTCTTTATAGCTAATCTTGTTTCATATTTCGATGATATAAGGCATGTGATTTTGATTGTTTTATCGTATGTATTTTTGTTTCCACAATGCATTTTTTATGCATGAATTTCATATGTTGATGTGCTCTAACATTCCAATCTTAATTTAATTTGATCTAGACACGATAAAATGTGAAATTTCCTTAGGATCTTGTACTTCTACCCATACCTTAGAAGAAGGAATAAGTTAATCATAATAACTAGTGAAATAGGCATATTATTATTAAGTTTTTGCAACCTAGAAAAGAGGATATGAAGAATCATGAAAAATATTGTTTGGTTAAGCAAAACTTAACTGTATAGGGATTTTGATTCTTCTTATAACCTAGGCACAAGCTAAGGAAAAATATTTGTTCCTAGTTGTCAATAATAGTGTGAGTTTCATAAGAAAAACATCAAGAAACCACTTGACCAGTGTCATATAGGTACGAAGCTTTCATATCTGAAAGACTTCAAAAATCCTAGTTTGTTGCTTCTTTCCTTTTTAGGATTTAAAACTTTTCATTCCTAAAATTGAACCATCAAACTAGGCTTAGGGATTCAGTAAAGCAGAACTTCACATATTTGAAATATTATTGACACTTTCCTCATAGGATCGTGTCAGCCATTAAAGTCTCTGTGATAGATTTAATTTAGATATAGTGTATATATATTTTCAGAAAGTATCATTATTAATTTTGAAAAATATGAAATCAACCCGATCTCATATAAACGATAGTTTAAATAATCAAGCGCTTCGCCGGAGGACATGTATATATCCCAAAGGATAGATATGTGGCTTGGTGGTGAGGCTTGATCAAATAAACTAAAGAATTCATGACATCTGTTTGGTCTGCGAACCATTTATTTTGACCGATAATTTCCCCTATTCAATATGAAGCAACTAGATAGGGTTTATATTAATATGAGGTCTTTAAGTTTCCTATAAGGGCAAGCCCCTATAATTAATTATATCTTAGATAACCGAGGTTACCTAAGAAAACTCTTGATATAGATCAATAAATATTGTATTCATGACTTCCAAAATGGTAGGATGTCGGTCGATAAAGGGGCGTCGTGAGAGTTTAAAATATACATATGTAGTTTTATGAAATAGGGTTTTAATTTAATTTAGTATATGTGGAATTTTGAAAATAATATTTTAAATTTGAAAAATAAGAAATCAAACCGATGTCATATAAATAATAGTTTAAATAATGAAGCACTTCGCCACAAGACATGTATCTTTCCCGAAGAATAAATATATTTCTTGGGGTGAGACTTGGTCAAATCAACTAAAGATTTCTTGACATCCGTTTGGTTTGCAAACCATTGTTGACTGAAAATTTTCCTTATCTAATATGAAGGAATTAGATAAAGTTTATATTAATTTGTGGTCTTTAAGTTTTCTATAAGGGCAGGCCCCTATAGTTAATTACATCTTAAATAACCGAAGTCACTTAAGAGAACTCTTGATATAGATCAGGAAATTTTTATATTCATGACTTCCAAAAGGGTAAGGTTCTTCAACAAAATTTGATAATAGGAAATCCAATAGGTGAGTGGCTCAAATTTTGGAATATTTTTTGTAGGAAAGACAAAGATCCAAGAAGAATCTCGGTGTTTTCCCGAACTATCCTATTATTTGGCTCTAATTTGGGATGTTTATTTGATGTTTCATTCTGCCAATTTTATTATTTAGGACTTATGTTCACTTGACACCGATCATGTGAATAGCATGGAAGATGGGAGGATTTATGTCATATCCGATGACAACCTCAGAATCCTAAAATGAGTTAGGGCTTATGTTGCACAACATGGTTATATAAGGGCCTAAAGAGATAAAGTGAGAGTTTATGTTACACTAAGCAAGCTACCTCGAAGTCTTATGGCTAGTTGTTTTAATTTCTAAGGAGTTTTGCTGTTGAAGATGGCCGTGCTACCCACCATGCATGCTCTAAGCTCCTCGTCGTAGTAGGTTTAGTTTAAAAAAGTGTCAATTGTAAGAGAGAAGAGAAGTGTCATGTTTTGAGAATATTTAAAGTGAGGTGTCTTAATATTTTATTAGGGGAACATTAAAGTTGATTATAGTGACACCGGTTAAGATCCCACGGTTCCATCATTTCGGCACCACTATTTTTATCGAATTCACTTAGTCCAAATGAATTTGCTAAACTTAATAGAGGTGAGTTCCACACTTTCATTTAGACTGTGGGAAACCCCGTTAACAACACATAGGTTACCTCCTCCGAGGGATTCCCGATCATCTAACTAGACGTTTTAATTTAGTTGCAATTATGATTTTTGTTTGTGATTAAATTTTGAGTTGTTTTATATTTTGACTGTTGTGACGGTGAATTTTATCTCATTTTTTTAAAATTTGATTTTGTTTATGGTTTTGTGGCTATCCTAAAAGTTTTGGTTTTTTTGCAGGGTGACATTCTTGTTTAACATGCAAGCTTATAAGCAAGAAAATGGTAAAGAAAGTGCGGGAAAAGCGTGTGAACTTGTAAAAGTGTACCTAGCGAGTCTTCTCGTTCCTCCACCTAAGACTTTAGTATTTTTGCAATAATCATTTATATTTTGTAGGAAGGTAAAACCCTATGGATAGGTTCGTCACAGGCCTATGTCATAACTTGGTGGGTCCTATTCATTTATTTAAGATATTTCTTCATTTAATAGAATATGATAGGTTCAGTTATTCTCCAAGGTGTCCAGAAGATTCGTGAAACGGGCCTATGAGGTACCTAGACATTTCACAATCCTTTTGAGCTTTCTTGAGTTCATTTGAACTTATCATAATTATTAGATGATTCATTCTTTTTATATCCTTGTGCTCAGTGAGCCAATGTTCTAGTCATCCCAAAAGGCGGGGTAGTTATCATTTGGCATTTTACTTAGGAATTATGTAAGTGGGGCCTTCAGAGGCAAACTTAATTTATGGAAGAATTTATCAAATTTTGATGGGCTTGTAATGTTTCAAAAGTAGTTTTAGATTAACCGTGTTTCCTTTTCTATTTCTCATTAGTCAAATTTTCAATTAAGTCTAGCTCACTACTAAGCCCTTAAGATTTTAATAAGTATTTTTTATGTCTTTTAGAAAAGGAAGTTGAGTTGACTTTTCATGGTTATGATTCTTATCTAAATATTGAATTATTATATCAAATAAGGGGTGTTAAATTAATGGAATATTAACTTCCAAAATCAACCCCTAACCTTAAGGATCTTTTAATTTAGTTCTCTTCCAAATTATAATGATTAATTAAATTATTTTGTCTTTTAATGTGACAAAAATGAGATGGGTTTCTGCCATTCACCCTTTTATATTTCAATCATCCAATCATAATGGTTAAGATAATTTATTACCCCTTTCCCATTTTAATTAAACCTAAATATTTATTAAGGTTTATATCTTCAAAATTACAATTTTACCCCTAAAGGCCATTATCACTTCATAATTCATTGACTTTAATTCAAATGACTTTGGAATTTTTATGTGACTCAACTTATGGGTTAATTAAAACATGAGAGGAGAAAATTTGATTTTTGAAAATTTAATTTAATTTATACATTTATTTTAATGCAAAAATATTGTTTTTCAATGAAAATTCAATAACTTGTCCTAAACAAAACCTTTGGCTTTGAAATTTTTATTGGAAGTAGACATTTACTAAAGGACCACTTGGATCAAAGTCCATGATTTTTTATTTTAATGTAATTATTAGAATTACTTTAATGTTTGAAGTATTAATTAAATAAAAAATATTATTTAAGTTGAAAATAAATTTTGTATTTTTCAAAAATCCCTCTGAGGTCAGGGAACTCAAAGAAACAAATTTCATATTTTTTGATTTTTCTTTTAATTATTTGAATTATTTTAGTGAAAATTTAAGGAAATTCCATTTTAGCATTTAAAAATTAATATTTTTATTTAGAAAATTATAAAAAAAATATCCCAATTGTTCCTAAATGCTTAGGAGACAATTTGGAACATTTCCAACCATTTTGTTAATTTTATGATTCTTGTAAAATTTTAATTATTTAAATATTAAAATAATACTTAAAAATAAAATTTTTATTTTAATTATAATTTTATTTTTAAATACTTCTCTAATCTTAGAGAGCTCCCAAAATTAATTTGGTAAATTTTTGAGTGTATTTTAATTATTATAACTATTTAATTGTCAAAAATGTGATTTAACTTGAAAAATTCATTTTGGTATTTAAATTAACTCCAATTGGTTTGAAAATTTTATTGGGAGTCCTTCTGACCTTGAATTACAGTGGAAAACAAAAATTAAGTTATTCTCATTTATATTTAGTCAAATTTATTTTTATTTAATTTTTAGGTCTTAATTTCAATTAGGGGTGTATTTAATTTTTTAAGCCAAGTTTTTATTTTTCCTAGGGTCCTCTAATCATAAGTAACCTACCAAAATTTATTTTGTATTTTTTTGATTAATATTTTATTTATTATAATTATTTTACAAAATAGGGATGATAACTTGAAAAATAGAGATCTCTGCATAGAGTTCTCCTCTAACTTTGGAAAAATCAGGGAAGGTCCCCTAAGACAGAGGCAACAACATACCAAAATCTTAAGTTATGGTGAAATGTCTAAGCCAATGGAGAGTCAAAAATTTCCAGATAGTATTTAATTAATTAAAAATAAAACATGCATAAAATAAACTTCAAACCATTTCCACACTACTCTCCTATGTTCACTGAGAACTAGGGTATTTTTCTTTTATTTTTATGATTTTTCTACAACCATTTATGGATTTTCAAAGTTGGACAGATTTAAATAATTCAAATAAATCCTATTTTTCAATTAAACACGTGTCGCTGACTGGATCCTTAGCATCTTCGAAAGACCACACGTTGCTCCGCCATTTGACGCCGCCTTCTAATTCAGTTGCCATGCGGCCACGCTTCATGTTAAGATCCCTTGACCTGCACAATCCCAGTCGTCTAAGCTTTACACACTCGATCGAACGACGTTTCTTCATCGTCTTCGACCGGTTCATCCAGAGAACCGTCCATCTTCTAGACCTAAGAATTTGAGCTAGAATCAACCAAATTGCATAGGGTTTGTTTCTAGAACTTCATCTGACCTAGACAAACCTATCCATACAATTTATACAGTATGAAATATGGTCTACACATGTGGGGGACGAAGAATAGCTCGGGAGGAAGAGTGAGTCCAATAGCTTTGTCTGAGAGGGGAGACCTCAATCAGATGGTTGCGGTAGCATCTATTGGTCCCAACGAACCTCCAGATGGATCCTTTTGCCATGGTGAATTGTCTAGACCCAAACTCGACCAGACCCAATTTCAGGTGTTGATCAAAGTCTGGTGCAAAGGCTTTCTGTGAAGGAGATTTGATGGATGATCTTCTTCTTTCAATACTGTGAAGGTGTGGGTGCAATTAATTTGAGTTTGTTGCAATGTGGAGCTGTGGTGGAGTTTGTCCTAGTTTCGACTGAGATTTCAGTGAGGAATTTGCTCTCAGGGAGGGGGAACCAGAAAGGCAAAATGGATGGAATGAGCTTAGGGAGGTCTGGAGAATCTCTGGTGAGATTTTAGCAAAGTTTCCTTAGGAAATATTTAGAACTTAGATTTTACCCGTGAGGGGTGGTTTTTATAGCCATGGTTAATTGACTGAGCTTAGAGCTTAGCTTTGGGTGCTTTAGGCTGCTTAGGGTGAGGACAGAGCAGTTCCATTGACCACTTAGGGGATACCTCACTGACAAAGCTCAATTTTGAATTTTAAGGGGTATGGGGGTGCTCAGCCTGAGCTATTCCGGTGGCTAGGGTGGCTGGCAAGGATTGGGAAGGTGGCTGGTAAGCTGTTGGGAGGTGAGAGAGGAGTTAATGAGGTTAATGGACTGCTATGATGAGTAGTTTGCTTGGAGTAAAGGGTTAGCCAAAAGAGAGAGGTCCGTTGGTCCTAAGTGAGGGATCTTTGGTCCATAGCTCAATGGGCTTGGGTTTGGCTGGTCTTGGCTGGTCCTAAGAGTTCCAAGGTCAGCTGTAGTGAGCTCAATTTGACCAAGTTGGTTTAATTTGGTGACAGTAGGTCATGGGTTCAATTTAGGTCATTTTGGGTTTAGGTTGGGCTAAGTTTGGTTTGGGCTTGGGTTAGACCTGATTGATTGCTTAAAATGATGTGTATGATTGTCATAAAATGTTTAAAATAGAATTGGAGTGGTTTTAAATAGGTTTGGGGGTTCAATTTGGCTTGATTTGCGATTTTGGTTAATTTGGGGCAAGTTGGGTTAACTTGTGTTTAAGTTAAGCTAGCTTTAAGTCCAAGGCCAATTGAGGGTTCCAAATGGTCTAGGGGGATGTTATAAAGAGTTCCCAACATTAATTGGGTGGAAATTTTAGGGTTAGGGCACTCAACCTGGGGAATTTTGGGCATGTGTTTGATTTAGGTCAAAATTGGGGGAATTTGGCTCAAATGGGTTTGGGTGAGGTTTAGACTCACATTGAGGACAATTAATGGTTCAATTTTGTTTAGGGAAGTGTAATGAAGGGTTTAGAATTCAAATTGGGGAGAAATTAATTGGCGTTAGGTCAAATTGGGGGAAATGGGCCACTAGGTCAAAATTGGGAATTTTGGATTTCAAGTGAAATTGAACTCAAATGTGGGCCAAATTGAGATTGGATTTTGTTTAGATTGAGGCTAGAGATGTTAAATTAAAGTTTGGAATTAAAATTGGCAAGATTGGGGTTAATTGGGTGGACATTGGGTTTGATTTAGGTACTTTTGGGTCAAATTGGGGCTTTTAGTCAAATTGGGCTAAATTGGTGAAATTGGGTCATGTGGTAATTGAGAGAAATGAAATTGGGAATATTTGGGAGGTTTTGGAAATTTTTGGAAAATTTTGGAATTTTTTAGATTTTTAGGCCAAGAGGGGCGTTTTGGTAATTTTGCAAATTTTGGGGCTATTTTCGAAATTTTGGTAAATTTGGGTAATTTTGGCAAATTTGAGTAATTTTGGTCAATTTGAGTGATGGGCAATATTTTGAAATAGTTTATGGAGAAAAATGGTTAATTTGGGTAATTTTGGGAGTTTTAGAGGACTTTAGGGTTTAGGGGTATTTTGGATAATTTTAGGGGCCAAGGGTCAAAATTTGAAAGTTTGGAAATATTGAGGTTGGTTAGAGGTGAGTAGTATGGGATTGTTTAGATTGTGCCATGGACCAAGGGTAACCCTCATTTGGTCCTCTATGTGTTGGTACTAATCAAGCTTTAGCCTGGGGCTAAGAGCTTGAAGAAAACCACACACATGAGTTTCCAAAGAGTTAGGAGGCCAGGGTGAGATGTACTTTGCTTGGGTTTGTGAGTGTGAAATGTGTGTATGGTGTAAGCTCCAGACTTCCCAAGGTAAATCCTAAGGTCTAACCACCTATAAGAGATTTGCCCTAGGCTTCCTTATGCTTGGTCTCCTCCTCCCAAAAGCTGGAGGTTAGGCCTTAAACATATGAAAAATCCCAGTGAACTGAGAAAAATTTGAATTTCTAAAGGGGACTAGTATTCTAAGAAAGTCACCAAGAGAGTCCTATGGCTAGACCCTAGCCATTCTAAAGAAAGACTAGACCTCAACCAAAAGTGAGGTCAATATAAGATTCTTCAAGAAAATGTGATAATAGGAGTATCTCAAGTTTTGAAACAATTATTGTAGAAATCCAAAGGAAGAGAAAACTAGGGGAAAGACAAAGATCCAAGAAGAATCTTGGTGTACTTTCCCAAACTATCCTATGGTTTAGCATCAATTTGAGATTATTATTTTATGTTTCATCCTGCCAATTTTATTATTATTTAGGGCTTACATTCATTTGATACCAATCATGTGAATGACTTGGAAGTTAGACAGATTTATGTCATATCTAATGACAACCTCAGAATCCTAAGGAGAGTTAGAGCTTATATTGCATGAGGTGCAAAGGCCTAAAGAGATAAAGTGAGTTTATGCTGCACTAGACTAGCTACCTTGAAGTCCTATGGCTTATTATTTATTTTTAAGGAATTTTTCTGTTGAAGATGGACGTGTTGCCTATAATTCATGCTCCAAGCTCCTCGTTATAGCAGGTTCAATTACAAGAAGTGTCCAATGTAGGGGATAAAAGAGAAGTATCATGTTTTGGAAATGTTTAAATCGAGGTGTCTTAATATCTTATTTGGGGGAATATTTAATTTGATTATAACAATACTGGTTAGGATCCCACAATTCTCTCATTCCGGCACCACTATTTTCATCAGATTCACTTAGTCCAAATGAATTTACTAAACTTAAATTAATGAGTTCCATACTTTCATTTAGACCGTGAGAAATCTCATTTGCAGCCGTAGGTTGCATTCTCCGAGGTATTCTCGATCATCTAATAGAGGTGTATTAATATAGCTATAATTATGATTTTTGTTTTGTTTGTGATTAAATTTTGAATTGTTTTATATTTTGATTATTGAGGAAATGAATTTTTTCTTATTTTGATTTTAATTTTTTTATTTTAGTTTTAGTTTTATGGCTATCCTAAAAGTTTTGGTTTTCATGCAAGGTGACATTTGTTATTTAACATGTAAGCTTTTAAACAAGAAAGGTAAAGTAAAAGAAGTATTGAAAAGAAAGTACTATAAAATTGTAAAAGCATACCTGTCGAGTCTTGTCGTTCCTCCACCTTAGTATCTTTTGTAGTAAATAATGATAATTTGTAAGGAAGTAAAAGCCTATAGAAAGGTTAGTTACAAGCCTACAAAATTCTATGTCATAACTTGGTGGGCCTTAATTATTTATTGAAGAGATGCCTTCTTTTAATAAGTATGATAGGCTCAGTCGTCCTACAAGATGTCCAGAAGACTTGTTAAAAGGTCTAGGGAATACTTAGATATTTCACAACCCTTTTAAACTTTCTTGAGTTCATTTAAACTTATCATACTCACTAAATGATTCATCTATTTCATATCCTTATGCTCAATGAGCTAATGTTTTAATTGTCCCAAAAAGTGGGGCAGATATCACTCAATATTTCATTTATAAATGGCATTTAGAGGTAAAATAATTATGAAAGAATTCAACCAATTTTGATGGGTTTATAGTGTTTCAAATGTATTTTAAAATTAATGGTGTTTTGCTTCTTATACCTCATTAGTCAATCTTCAATTAAGCCTAGCTCACTAATAAGCCTTTAAGACTTTAGTGGGTATATTCAGAATTTTAGGAAAATACTGACTTATGTGATTAGACTCTCTTTAATCCTTATCAAATTATTGAAATTATCATTAGACACCAATTAGGGGTATTAAATCAACACATTATTGACTTCCAAAGTCCAACCCCTAACTTTAAAGATCTTTTCATTTTAATTATCTTCCAAATTGATATAATTAAAGAAATTACAAGTTTACCATTTAATATGAGAAACATTAGATTGGTTTCTACCATTTAACCTTTTATATTTAAGGCATTTCAACATATTGGTTAAGATCATTCATTACTCATTTCCCATTTTTAATTAAACCTAAATATTGATTAAGGCCAAATCATTCAAAATTACAACTTTGCCCCTAAGGCCTTATTGCTCCATAATTAATTAAATTTAATTCAAATGACATCAAAATTTTTATATTACCCCAACTTATGGGTCAATTGAAGCATTAGAGAAGATGATGTGATTTCTCTTAATTTAATTTAATCTATATGATTATTTTTATGCAAAATAGGGATTTTCAAAGAAAATTCAATAACTTAGCAAAAATAAAACATATGTCTTAAAGGAAATTTTTGGAGGTTCACATAGACCAGAGAATCATTTGGACCAAATTTCATGATTTTTAAATTTTAATTTAATTATTATAATTATTTCAATTTTTAGAGTGTTAACTAAATATTAAATATTATTTAATTAGAAAATTAAGTTTTATATTTTTTTTAAATCTTTCTTAGATCAGGGAACCTAGAGGACCAAATTTTATATTTTTATGATTTATATTTTAATTATTAGAATTATTTTAGTGAGAAATTAGGGAAATTCCATTTTTTAGCCTTTAAAAATAATTTTAACCCTTTAAAATTTAACTTCTTTATTTAAAAAGTTAGGAAAATTATTCCAATTGTCCCTAAGTGATTAGGATGCAATTGAGAAAATTTTCATCAATTTTATTAATTTTGTGAATTTTATTAATTTTTTAATTATTTAAATAATAAAACAATGCTTAAAAATAAAAATTTTATTTTAATTACAATTTTGTTTTTACAAAATTCTCGTGGTCATAAGAAACGCCCAAAAATAATTTCATGATTTTTTAACTTATATTTTATTTATTATAGTTGTTTAATGACAAAGATGATATTTAACTTAGAAAATCAAGTTAGGTGAACAAATCAATTCCAAATGATTTCAAAACTTTTATGGGAGTTCCTCTAATCCTAAACCACAGCGGAGATTGATTTTTACATTATTTTCATTTATGTTTAGTCCAATTTATTTTTCTTTAGAATTTATGGTTTAATTACAGTTAGGATTATACTTAATGAGTTAAACCAAGTTTATATTTTTCCTATGTTCCTCTGGTCACAGTGAACTTATCAAAATTTACTTTGAATTTTTCTTATAAGTATTTTAATTATTATAATTTTTTATACCAAAACAGACACCCACAATTTGAAAAATAGAGATATCTTCATAGAGATCTCCCCTGGCCTTAGAATAATTAGGGAAGATCCTCCATGACAGAGAGAACAAAAAACCCTAAATTTCAAGCCATAGTGAAATATGCATGCACATGAAGAATCAAAAGACTCCAAACTATATTTAATTAATTAAAAATAAAATACACATCAATTAAACTTCAAACTAATTCCACATTGTTCTCCTCTATTCATTGAGCAAGTGGATATTCTTATTTTATTTTTCTGATTTTTCTACACCAAGTTATGAATTTTTAAATTTTCCCTCATTTAATTAATTTAAAAGAAATCCTATTTTCTCACTTAAACACGCGGCGCTGATTGTATCCTTGGCAGCTCCGAAAGACCATGCATCGCTCCATTATTTGACGCCGCCTTCTGACTCAGCTACCATGCGGCCACGCTTTATGCACTGTGCTCCCTTTCGACTCCATCCTGGTCGTCCAAGCAAAACACGCGTGATCCAACGGCTCCTCGTCTTCATCCCCAACTGATTCATTCCGAGCATAGTCCACCTTCTAACCCTAAGATCTTGAGCTAGGCTCAACCAAATCACACAAGGTTTGTTTCTATGGACTCATCTAGCCTAGACGGACCTATCTATACAACTAACTAGCCTGATATTGACTCAATGTGCATAGAGAATTACAATAAGCTCGGGAAGGTGAGGGAGTTCAATACCTTTGTCTGAGAGGGGAGGCCTTAATCAGATGATTGTAGCAGCTTTGATTGGTCCCAATGAACCTCCAGATGAAGCCATTTACCCAGGTGAAATGTTTGGACCCATGTTCGACCAGACCCAATTTCAGGCATGGATCAAAGTCTGGGATAGAGGCTCTCTGTGATGGGGCTTTGATAGAGTAACTTCTTCTTTTAGTGTGGGGATGGTGTGGGTGCAGTTAATTTGATTTTGGTTTATTGTAGATTAGTAATTGAATGTGTCCTAGCTCCAGCAAGGTTTTGAGCTTCAAAATTGAGCTCAAGCTGTGGGGGAAATGGCAGGGAATTGGCTGGAATGAGCTTAGGGAGGCTGCAATTAGCTTTGGGAACAATTTGGCAGAGTTTTCCCTACGTTTTGTGTACACTCCTCCTTTAGTCGTCAGGGATAGTAGTTTAAACAGAGGAGCTTAGAGGGGCTTCCATGGCTCAGATTTGGGTGAGTTTAAGTGCTTAAGTGGAGGGCAGTGATGCACCAAAAAATATATTAGATTTTTGCTATACAATTTGTACTAATTTTTTGTGATATTACACTTTAAAGGAAGATATTCTTCATGTTTTACGCCAGATATGATGATTTTAGGTGATTAGAGCAAAAAGTAGCGAAAAGAAACGAATTTAGAGCAAAATGAGGCAAAATGAAGAAAACAGTCTTCTGGCACCGCCGGCGCCAGAATGGGCGCTGTCGGTGCCCAATTCCAAAGAGTTTAGAATTAAATGGTGGCCCAACTCCACCTGCGGTCGAACGCCCATTCGGTAGAATTCATAATTCAATATACTTGTATGCTTTTTGAAGGGTTCTTTGAGGAAATGCTTGGGGAATTCATTTCTAAACTTTTATAGATAGTTTTAGATGCCGAAGAAAGTAGTGTGTGTGGGTGTGTGTGGGTGTGTGTGAGTGTGTGTGAGTGTGTGTAGTAGGAGGAGAGGAAGAGAAGTGAAGAGAGTGTATTGGAGTTTGTAGAGAGAGTGTGTTAAATATTGTTAAAGTGAGAGTTTACTTCTTTCTTACTCTTCTAAAGAGAGAATTGAGTGTTGTAGATAAGAGAGAAAAGGATTCAAATAAACTTCAAGAGATTTTCTTGGGAAAGATAATGAGATAAGTTGTATTTACTTTTGTGGATTGTATAACTTTACTTTTATATATAAAATCCATGTTTTGTTGTGTCTTCCTCATAAATTCTGAGTAGATTTCTGTATCTTTCTTCTTGCAATGTGATGTGGTGAAATGTTGATGTAGATTTAATGTGCCATAAGATGTTAAGAAATTGTGACAGTTTTTCACTTTGAACTTCATTACTTTTTGATCTGACCTATTGAATTGTTAAAAATTATTGTGAAACATTCAATCCAAAAGGATTAAGTGTTCTACAATATTAGTGGAGAATCCATTCAATGTCCATGAATGAGTTGCATAGTTCATGGGAATGGAGTGCAAATAAATAGGGAAATCTGGTTTGATGGGCGTCGAATTGGACATTTTAGAGTGACAGGCTGAAATCTCCAATTTAGTCCTAAAGTTTGGTAACTAAAGCGAGGTTGGCCTTCAAGTGAAGGGAAGTGGGAGCTCTGAAGTGAGAGTCAGTATCCTCCCAGCCTAACCTTAGATTTTGTGACTAAGCCTAGGATTTGCTAATATTTTTTTCATACTTGGAAGAGGGGGTACTCTGACGAGGGTAAATAATATAATTGCTCCTATTCATCATAATACAAATCTATTATCAATCTATATCAATCACTCATCACAGACTCATTGCAAGAGGAAATATACTTTTCTATATTAGAACCTTTCAATACAAAACTTAGTGTGTGTTTGTTAATCTTGCTTAGAAATTTAGAAAGTAATTGTAGTTAACTTAGACGTAGTTATCTTTACACTAGCAACTTTAATAGTACTTGCACTTGCATTGTGAATTGAGTATTAGAATTCAAATCTTTGGTATATTTTGATAAAGTTCGTACCTTCCTTGTAGGATCGATAACCAGGACTCTACTAGAGCTCTGTATTACTTGAACGATATGTATACTTGCGTATGCAGGTGAATGCCTCATTATTAAATTGATCTTATTTTAAAATTAAACTGAAACTATCCTTTAAATATTAACGTTAGAGGCAGTGCACCTGACACTAGTAGGTCGAGTCAAGTTTTTGGCGCAGTTGCCAGGGAAAGTATAAAACGGTAACTGTTAAAATTATAGTATTTGAAAACTTTTACTTTGTAATTTACAATTCTGTGTGTGCTTGTTTACTTTTTAGTATATTTTTTGTGATTTTATATGCGTAGGATTGGATCTGTAGATTTAGTGCCTTACAATTCAGAACTAGAGCGTACTGTTAAAAAAATTCGAAAATAACAAAAAAAATCTGAAAATCCTCACAAAATGGCAAACAATCAAAATATACCAATACCTTTAAGAGATTATGCGAACCCAACAAAAAATGAAATTTACTTAACTATCCAAAATCCTGATGTTGCTGCTAATTCATTTTGAGATTACACCTGCTATTATCCAAATGGTACAAAACAACCATTCTGAAGGAACACCAAACAAAGATCCTAATTTACATCTTACTAGTTTTTTAGAACTGCGTGCTACTTTTAAATGTGATGTAGTGTCCTATGATGTTGTCAAACTTAGAGTTTTTCCATTCTCATTAAGGGATAAAGCTAAGGCGTGGTTAAATTCGGTAGCACCTGGATCTATCAGAACTTGGGAGAACTTTAACAAAAATTTATGTCAAAATATTTCTCTCCATAAAAAACTATGAAGCTAAGAAATGGTATTACATCTTTTGGTAAGTTTGAAGGGGAATCAATATGTGAAGCTTGGGAAAGATTTAAAGATCTTCTTAGGAAGTTCCCACATCATGCTTTATTAGATTGGTTAATAATATAAACATTTTATAATGGATTAGTGGGATCTCTGAGATCAATTCTAGATGCTACTGCTGGTGGATCATTAATGTCAAAACCTTTCGATGAAGCATATTTATTAATAGAAGAGATGATTACTAACAATTTTCAAAGGCCCTCTAAACAGGTAAATCCTAAGAGAGTAGCTAGTATTCATGAATCTGATGATATAACTATGATAGTCTCTCAAATTACTACCCTTTCGAAGGAAATATATCAATACATAATAAATTATTCTCAAACACCCCTAGTGTTTGAGGAAAATTCATTAGGACAGAAAATAGAAACTCAAAAGCCCTATGAGACCTTAAATGCTATAAATAATAGACCCAACAATCCTTATTCGAATTATTATATTGCTGGTTGGAAGAATCATCTGAATTTTAACTGGAATAATAACAATGTTGTTAACCTGTAATGGTGAAACAACTCCATGAACCTAGTAGGAAATTTGAACAACCAAGAAAACACAAAGGTTAGACCTTATTCTTCAGGTTTTAATAGTAACTCACTATTTAAGGAAAAGAAGTTGTCTACTGAAGAATTAATTTTAAATATGGTTAATCAATTACAAACTCAGGGTGTTGCAATTAAGAACATTGAAAAAAATTAGGACATATTTTCACTGCGCTTAATAATAGACCTTCAGGAACTCTTCCCAGAAATGTTGAGATCAATCCAAAAGATCAAAATAAAGAGCAAATTAAGGTTATTCAACTAAGGAGTGGAAAGGAATTAGAAATGAGAGTGTAAAAAGAAGTTAAAACTGAGAAAGAGAAAAAGGAACTAATAGAGTATACCCAGACATAGAATATCTGCTTAAACCAATGAAAATTTTTGTAGAAAAAATAGCACCACCTTTTCCTCAAAGACTGAAAAAATAAAATAGGGATAATTGATTTACGAAATTTTTAGAAATCCTCAAGAAATTAACGATAAATATTCCCTTTGTTGAAGCGTTAGAACAGATGCCTGATTATGAGGAGTTTATGAAGGATATTCTTAAAAGGAAAAGAAATTTCATAGATCATGAGACTGTTGCACTTAGCAAGAGTGTAGTGCAATTATTCAGAAAAAGCTTCCCAAAAAACATAAAGACCCTGGTAGTTTTACTATCCCGTGTGCTATAGGTGAAAAAGTTTTTGGAAGAGCGTTATATGGTCTAGGAGCTAGTATTAACCTTATGCCTTTATCAACTTTCAAAAGATTAGGAATAAGAGAAATTTCACCTACTTCTGTGACTCTTCAGTTAGCTAATCGTTCCATTACTTATCCTAAAAGAGTTGTGGAAGATGTACAAGTGAAGGTTGATAAATTTACCATTCCCGTGGACTTTATTGTTTTAGATATGAAGAAAGATAAAAAAATTCCAATTATTTTGGGAAGACAATTTCTTGCCACTAGAAGAGCTATGATTGATGTTCAAAAAGGAGAATTAACTATGAGAGTTAATGATCAAGAGGTGACATTTAATATTCTAAAATCTATGAAATATCCCTCAACAGAAAAAGATGATGGATGCTTTCGAATGGAAATCTGTGATTATTTGAGAGATGATCAATTTAAAAAGATGTTGGAAAAGAAAATAGAATATGAAAATTTGAAATGTCAGCTTAATAATGAAATTGAAGATGATTTTGATGATAAGAAGAATGAAGATTTAGATTATGTTCAAGAAAGATGTGAAATGTTGGATACTATGAAAAGTGATGATAAAAGTTTAATTCCATCTATCATAAAACCACCCGAACTAGAAATAAAAATTCTTCCTAGTCATTTGAAATATATGTTTTTAGGAGAATCATCTACCTTACCAATTATTGTATCTTCGAATTTAAATGAATATCAAGAACAAAAATTATTGGATACTTTAAAAAGATACAAAAAGGCTTTTAGTTGGACCTTAGCTGATATTAAAGGAGTCACTCCTTTGATTTGTATGCATATAATTTTGTTAGAAGAACAAAATAAACCTAGAGCTGATCCACAAAGAATATTAAATTCAATGATGAAAGAAGTAGTTAAGAAGGAAATTTTAAAATGGTTTGATGATAGAATTATTTATCTAATTTCAAATAGTGCTTAGGTAAGTCCAATTCATTGTGTCCTTAAGAAAGGAGGTGTGACTATTGATGTAAATGAACGGAGTGAAATTATACCAACAAGACCAGTTAATGGCTGGTGAACTTTTAGCGATTATAAAAAATTAAATTCCGCCATTAGGAAAGATCACTTTCCTCTTCCTTTTCTAGATCAAATGTTGAATAGACTTGCCGGACATTGTTTTTTTGGATGGATATACTGGTTATCATCAAATACCTATTCCTCCCAAGGATCAAGAAAAAACTACATTTACTAGCCCTTATGGAACTTTTTCTTTTAGAAGAATGCCCTTTGGATTATGTAATGCACCTACAACATTTCAAAGATGTATGATGTCTATTTTTAGTAATCTGATTGATAATGGAATAAAAGTAATTTTGGATGATTTTTCTATATTTGGAACTTCATTTAACACATGTTTAAATAACTTAGAAAAGTTTTGGAACTTTGTGTGAAATCAAATTTAGTTCTAAATTGGGAAAAATGTTAATTTATGATTGCAGGAGGAATTATACTTGGGCATAAAATTTCTGAATTTGGTGTGGAGGTTGACTCTACAAAAATTCAGGTTATTGAGAAATTACCTCCTCCTACTATAGTGAGAGAGGTGAGGAGTTTCTTAAGACATGATGTATTTTACAAGCGTTATATTAAAGGTTTTTCAAAAATTACTAAACCTCTATATCAACTTTTAAAAAAAGATAAGAAATCTGATTTTAATGAAGAATGTTTGAATGCCTATGAAATATTAAAAGAAAAACTAATCATTGCCCTATAATTGTTTCACTTAATTGAGAGAAACCATTTGAATTTATGTGTGATGCTAGTGATTTTGCGATTGGAGTTGCTTTAAAGCAAAGGTATGACAAAATGTTCAATGTTATTTACTATGCCAGTAAAACTTTTAATGAATCTCAGATTAATTATACCACTACAGAAAGAGAATTATTAGCTATTGTGTATGGTTTTGAAAAGTTTAGACCTTATCGATTAGACCTAAATGTATTGTGCATACGGACCATTCATCTATCAAATTTTTAATGCAAAAGAAGGATGCAAAACTGAGACTAATCAGATTGATACTTCTAATGCAAGAACTTGACTTTGTGATAGTTGATAGAAAATGAACTGATTATCAAATTGCTGACCATTTGTCTAGACTGAAAAATTATAAGCTATCTGAATTTGAGATGGAAATTACAAAAACTTTCCCTGATGAACAGCTTTACAATATTAAGGAAAGAAATTTGCCGTGGTATGCTGATTTTGTGAATTATGTAGTAAGTGATATTTTGCCACCCGATTTAACAAGAAAACAACAAAAGAAATTTAGATATGATGCTAAAATTTACTTTTGAGATGAGCCATACCTATATAAACAGTGTAAAGATTTTATTATTAGAAGATGTGTGCCATATAAAGAAATCGAACCAATTATTCAGAGTTGTCATGATTCAAAATTTGGAGGACATTTTGGTAATGATATAACTACTTATATGATTTTAAAATCTAGATTTTATTAGCCTACTCTTTTTAGGGATGTATACAGATATATAAAATCATGTGATCAATGTCAGAGAGTAGGTAATATGTCTAGAAGAAATGAAATACCTCTAAATTTTACATTAGAAGTTGAGATCTTTAATGTATGGGGATTGGATTTTATGGGACCATTTACGCCTTCATTTGGAAATTTATATATATTGGTCGCTGTTGATTATGTCTCAAAATTAATCAAAGCAATTGCTTTACCAAGATATGATGCTCGAAGTGTTTGAAAGTTTTTAATGAAAAATATTTTTACAAGATATGGAATGCCGAGAGCGATCATAACTGATGGTGGATCTCATTTTAAGAATAATTGGATTTAGAGATTGGTAGAAAATTTTAATATTATTCATATAATCTCTACTGCTTATCATCCTCAAAGCAGTGGTTTAGCAGAAGTGTTTAATCATGAAATTAAAAGATTTTTGAAGAAAACTGTGGATCTTTACAAATTAGACAGGTCTGTAAGATTTGATACTTCATTATGGGCATATAGAACTACTTATAAGACCCCTATGAGAACGTCTCCTTATAGAATAGTATGGAAAGACTTGCCACTTACCTTTGGAATTGGAGCATAAAGAATATTGGGCGATAAAATAGCTGAATTTTAACTTAAAGAATGAAAGTGAGAAGAGATTTTCGAAATTGAATGAACTGGAAGAAGTTAGAAATGAATCTTATCATAATGACATGATTTATAAGGAGAAGATGAAACTCTGGCATGATAAGAAGATATTACGAAAGAATTTAAACCTGGAGAGAAAGTGTTGCTATATAATATAAGATTAAAATTATTTCCTTGAAAACTAAAATCGAGGTGGATTGGACCTCTTACTATTATAATAGTTTATACTTTTAGAGTTGTTGATATTGAGGATTCTAAAACTGGAAAGTTATTTAAAGTTAATGGGCATAGATTAAAACCGTATTTTGAAGGGTACCAACCAGATCTGAAAGTGGTTTTAATGTTAAGTCATTCTGAATAACTGAATGTTTGTCGAGCTGATGACGTTAAACCAAGCGCTTTGTGGGAGGCAACCCATATTTATTGTTGTTATGTTTGTTTGCTTGTTTTTAGTAGTTGTATGTTCTAATCGTTCGTAAACATCATGAAAGATTGAAAATTATTGGATCGTATCGAAGAATTAAAATATTTCAGACCAAAGTAAAGTTTGGTGCATTTTTGAACACTAGCACCACCGGCACCAGAATGGGTGCTACTGGCACCATATTCTAGAGAGATTCACCTAATTTTGGTGTTTGGGCACCGCTGACGCCCTATTCGTCACCGCCAGTGCCGAAGTTCTAGAGACGGTTTATACAGTTTCAAAATACAATTTTTGGCAGTTTTATGAGGGATTTCATCCTAGTAACTCCCCAAAATGTATTTTTAACCCCCTAAACTCTAGAAAATCGAAAGGATTCATTCCAAATTCGCATCCATTGGATTCTAACTCTGTAGAAACCCCAAGATTTTGAGTTTTCAATAGACAAAAATTCATCAGTTTCCAGGCGCAACGATTATTCAACAAGGTGATGATGAAGAGGAGGATTATTAAAGAAAGAGACTTTATGAATCGCGGTATGGATACTCCCAATACTCATGTAGAAGACATTATTATGCAAATGCATTGGGAAGTGTTATGCTACACTACTACCTCTGTAGTCATTTCGGTTGTAAAGAGTTTTATGCAAATCTTCATGGAATCAACCAATGATTCTTCTATGTGCGAGGCAGTTTTGTACCATTCACTCCTTCGAAGATTAATGATTTGTTTATGATTGAGACTGTGTCTATTTGCCATTGTCTGAATTTTGATGCGAAGAGGGACAATATGAATGAAATTTATCGTTATTTGATGGATGAAAATGAAGATTGGGAGATACGTGACCACATATTTGTAAGTTTTTCTATCTCATCTTTAAATCCGATGTCAAAGCAATGACATTACTTTATTTCTGCAAAGTTACTTCCTACTATGAAAATTAGTAAAGTGATAAAGGAAAGTGTCATTTTAAATTACTGTATTCAAACTAGAAGGCCGATAGATATTGGTTCTATAATTGTGAAATCTGTATTGCGATTCATTGTTCATGGATCAAAATATAGACTTGGACATCCTTCCACCTTATTTCTTCTTTGTAGCCAGTCACAGGTTCCATATGAAAGTTGGGAAAAAGTGCTTCTTCCTTGGAGGCCTATAGACACAACTAATCTTTATGACTGTCAGGCAATAGAAGATGAGAATGATATGAGCCTTATTGTAGATCAACCATCTCAGAGTTCACGACCTATTCAGCCTTACTTTCTTGAAAGTTCCCAAGTGATTTTGAAGAAGATCAAGAAGTTGGAGAAAGAGGTACAAAATCTAATGAATGCTATTAATAATATCTCTGATTTATTTGATTACTTGGATTGGAAGATGAAAGAACACTTTGACCACACTGGTTGAATTGAAGATATTTTGGTGAATGTGACGAAAAGGAATGTTGTGATTGCCGAGGATTCGACTGATGAATTCTTGTATCGTTCCTTCTACAATTTGTTTGTGCATCGTCAATCTATTAGAGATATCAGAGGAAAAGATACTATTGAGACTGACGAAGATTAGTGACTCTGCTTTACATTTAGTATTTGGTACTTTTATTATGATTTGGTGTGCTTAATGATGGTTTGATTAACTATGTAGTGTGTAATTAAACTTATCATGATTGGATTTTGTGTTCATGTTTAGTTTTCAGCGTAGATATCATAGTGTGCTTGCAACACTGATGTTATATGGCTTGATGAACTTTATATGAATGTTTAAGTGTGTATGTTAAAATATGGATTTTATATATTAAAGTGATATTTTGTGTTGTTTGTGTAGATTTGTTGTTAGTTAGTTGCTTAATTGATGAAATGGATGCTTAAAAAGGCTAATTATGTGATGAAATAATGTTGAAACGATCGAAATTGCAAAAATTTTACAGACCCAAAAAATTGAATTGGTGCCGCCGGAGCCAGATTGAGCGCCGCCGGTGCCCAAATATAAAGGGTTTGGTAATTAATTTAAATAGAGTGCCACTAGCTCCTTATCGAGCTCGTTGGTGTCCGAATACAGAAAGACCCGAAAACCCTCTTTATTTCACGATTTTTCCCTGGGACCCGCCATTTGCACCATTTTCATCTTCTTCTACCTCTAGCCAACACATTTTTGAGATATAGAACTTTCTAGATCATGGATTTAAGTAGATTTCAAGGCTTAAAAAGTGTGGATCTTGTCTTCTCTTGGTAAGAGCTTCACCCTAAACTAAACATTTTTTATTTTCACCACGGAAATTTCTCACATTGCTTAGATTCGAGATTTTGAAATCTTAATGAAGTTTTGAGATTTTCCATAGTGATTTAAGCTCTTACTAAGATTTTCTTTAGGAGTCTCCTATTGTGATTTTGAAACTTATCGGATTTTCTTGCAAATTTTTAGAAAATTTCACATGGCTCCCAGAACAAGTACAGGCAAGAGAAAGTTGGATTTTGATGAAGAAAGATTTGTTAATGTGAAAGCACAATACCGTTTCAATTCATTCCT
Source organism: Papilionanthe hookeriana x Papilionanthe teres (assembly GCA_022702705.1). Taxonomy (NCBI): domain Eukaryota; kingdom Viridiplantae; phylum Streptophyta; class Magnoliopsida; order Asparagales; family Orchidaceae; genus Papilionanthe; species Papilionanthe hookeriana x Papilionanthe teres. The sequence goes on from CM040423.1 coordinate 147,202,348, forward strand.
TTATAATAAAAAGTGTATTCAAGACTGAGCTTTTGAAAATCCGGGCGGATCTGTAGAGTAGTTGATTTCTGATCGAAATTGGGAAGCCTTTTATTATTTTAGTGATAATGCTATTATGAGAGCTGTTCGAGAGTTTTATGCAAATCTGCCTTTGACTGAGATGAAATACTTGCTTGTTTGAGGAAAAAAGGTAGAATTCACCCCTAGGCATATTAATGATTTTTATCAGTTACGGGGGATAAAATTTTGTAAATATGAAAACTTTGATATAAGGGAGCCAAATATGAAAGAAGTGATTACATTTCTTACTAATGGAAGAGGGTATTGGAAAACAAAGGAAAAACATATGATTAATTTCCCTGCTTCCAAGTTAAATGTAGCTTCTAAAGCATCGTACTATTTCATCTCTGCAAGACTACTACCTTCTTATCATCACAGTGAAGTCACTACAGATAGAGCAATTCACAATTATTGTATTCAGACTTTAAAACATATTAATATTGGATTGGTTATCTTCAAGAATATTAAGATAATTGCTAGAGGAGAAACCACTGGTGGATTATGACATCCTGCCCAGATTCATGCATTATGTGCACTGTCTGGAGTTGAGTTTGATAGTTCTGAGGAGTTAGTCCATCCACTGAGGCCTATTACCAAGATCATTATTCGTACTTATGAGTCTCATGTGGTAGGGAGATAAAAAGGTAGGAGTACTGATATTTTTACTACCAGTCAGGATATTCCATCTACTTCTGAGCCACGTACATTATCTGATGTTATGGAGCAGTTGAGGATTCAAAGTGCCAGTATAGATAGACTCCATAACATGATGGATGAGTTTGAGGCTAGAAGTGATGTGAACGAAGATTACATGAGGAGGAGAGTTGAGCATGATATAGCATATCATGATGCTCAGGTCAGATTCATGAGGGGAGAATCTGGAGTGATATTTCCTACCTGCCCTAGTTATGTTCCTTACCGACCTGATTCATATAGAAGAAGCTGAGGAAGCTAGAGATGATGATCGATAGTTTTGTGATTTCTATTTTTCTTTGTGTGTTCTAGTAGTTTGTTGTTTTTTTTCTGTGATTAGTGTAGTTTATTATTGTATCTGTGTTGAAAAAATTAAAATGTAATGAACTCTGTGTTAGTTTGTTTAGTGATTTGTATTGAGATTGTGATGTTATGTTGGATGTTTAATGTTTAAGTGTTTAATATTTCTTCACCCTTGCAAAATTTTTAATGTTATATATATTAATGTTTCTAACGGTTTCATGCTTGCTAGCTTAATTTTTTATTAATACCAGCATAGCTTCAGAAGCTTTCAAAATCTCAGCACAAAAATGTTAGTTTTCTGTTACTCTCTACCTTCATAAATTTATATGCAATGAAAAACTTAAATTTGGGGGAGGGTAAAATATTAAATCTTACTTGTTATCAATTAATATAATTTCAAAAATCATTAGCCTGAATTTTAGTAGTTGAACCTAACTTTAGATAACTAAAATTTTAATTTCATTTAAATATTATGGTAAATTTGAATGAAAGTTTTTAGTAATAAAGGTTAATTTTAAGAGGTTAAGATAGTTAGTATGAAAGGATTGGGCTATAGTTGACTATTTAAAGTAAAGAAAATTGTATTTTTGAAGTGTTAAGAGACTTAAAGAACTATGTGTGGAGAAAGTATTGTGACTTTATGATGAATTATAAAACTGATATATATTTATAAAGTAAGGAGGTGTTTCAAGTTTCAACTTTAGAAAGAGGAGAGTGAAGTTCAAAACTATTAAAGGCTATCCAGATATAGTAATCCTCACAATAAAAAAGAAACAGAAAGAAAAAGAAATAAAGAAAGAAAATAAAAATAAAATGAAAAGAAAGTATGTGTGAGGAGAAGCTTGAGGAGATGCCTAATAAAAAATTGGCTTCACTTAAATCAACATAAAGGGATAACTTTATTACATTTATGAATTTATATAAAAGTATTAGCCTACTTTCTAATAAAGTTTGCATGAACTTCTTTTTCATATATTCTTTAAAGGCACCCTTAATGTGACAAATTATGGTTCATCTTTAAATGAATAGAAAACTAGAACTCTTAGACTTGTCTACTGAATGTTCTTATACCTGTAATTTTAACATGAGTTACTAAACTTCTTTCTAAGAATCTTACTATTATATTTATTTTAATAAAAAATCATAGTATTCTATAAGTGAAACTTTCACTACTTTGAGTTATATTTTTATGTAGTGAAAGGATTACTTGAGGACAAGTAATAGTTAAGTTTGGGGGATTTCGATACACTAAAAAATATATTAGATTTTTGATATACAATTTGTACTCATTTTTGGTAATATTGATCTTTAAAGGAAGATATTCTTTATGTTTTGCTGCTGGTATGATGACTTTAGGTGATTGGAGCAAAAGGAAGTGAAAATGAAAGAATTTGGAGCAAAAAGAGGCAAAATAGAGAAAATAGCCTTATGGCGCCGCAACGCCAGAATGGGCCCCGACGCCCAATTCAGAGAGTTTAGAATTAACTGGCAGCCCAACGCCGCCGGCGCCCTATCAAGTGCCGCCGGTGCCCAATGTCGGTGGAATTAAAAATTTAATGTATTTGGACGCTTTTTGAAAGTTTGCTTGAGGAAACTCTTGGGGAATTTTTTTCTAAACTTTTATAGAAAGTTATGGACGCCTAAAAAAGTACTGTGCGTAGGTGTGTGTGTGTGAGTGTGAGTGTGTGTAGTAGGAGGAGAAGAAGATAAGTGAAGAGAGTGTGTTACGGTTTGTAGAGAGAGTGTTTTGAGTGTTGTTTTGTGAGGAATTCTTCTCTAAGGAGTGTAGGAGAAGGAGGAAAGTGAGAGTTTGCTTCTTCCTTACTATTATAAAGAGAGAATTGAGTGTTCTAGAGAAGAGAGAAAAGGATTCAAAGGAACTTCAAGGGATTTTCTTAGGGAAGATATTGAGAAAAGTTGTATTTACTTTTGTGGTTTGTATGACTTTGCTTTTATATATAATATCCATGTTTTGTTGTATTTTTCTCATGAATTCTGATTAGATTTCTTTGTCTTTCTTCTTTCAATATGATGTGGTGAAATGTTGATGTAGATTTGATGTGCCATAAGATGTTAAGAAATTGTGATGGTTTCTTACTTTAAACTTCATTTACTTTTCGATCTGGCCAATTGAATTGATAAAAATTGTTGTGAAACATTCAATCTGAAAGGACTAAGTGTTCTACAAGAATAGTGGAGAATCCATTCAATGTCCATGAATGGGTTGCGTAGTTCATGGGAATTGAGTGCAAATAAATAGGGAAATATTGTTTGATGGGCATCGAATTGGAGATTTTAGAGTTACAGGATGAAATCCCCTATTTGGTCCTAAATTTTGGTAACTGAAGTGAGCGTTAGCCTTCAGGTGAAGGGAAGTGAGAGCTCTGAAGTGGGAGCCAGTATCTTCCTTGCCTAACCTTAGATTTAGTGACTAAGCCTAGGATTTACCAATGTTCTTTTCATGCTTGGAAGAGGGAGTACTCTGACGAGGGTAAAAAATATAATTGATCCTATTTTGTGTAATACAAATCTATTATCAGTCTATCTCAATCACTCATCACAGACTCATTGCAAAAGAAAAGATACTTTTCCATATCAGTACCTTTCAATACAAAACTTAGTGTGTGTTCATTAATCCTGCTTAGAAATTTAGAAAGTAATTGTAGTTAACGTAGCCGTAGTTGTCATTGTACTATCAACTTTAATAGTACTTGTATTTGCATTGTGAATTGGGTATTGGATTTCAAATCTTTGCTATATTTTGATAAAGTTCGTACCTTCCTCATGGGATCAATAACCATGACTTCACAATAGCCCTGTATCACTTGAACGATACGTATACTTGCAAATGCAATTGACTGCCTCATTATAAAATTAATCTTATTGTGAAACTGAACTGAAACTATCCTTTGAATATTAACGTTAGAGGAAGTGCACCTGACACTAGTAGGTCGAGTCAGGCAGCTAGGAGAAATTAACCAATCAAGGTGAGACAGCTTGGATGAGTCAATTTGAGTTTTTTTCATGGGAGGTGGCTCTCAATTTTGCCTCCTCTGACGACTAGGCCGGCTGGCCAGGCCATAGGAGGTGGCTAGTGGTCAGGTGAGCCAGAGGGTAGGTCAAAAGTTGGGTGAGCTTAAGTGGTTAAGTGCTCATTACAAATCTTTTTAAGTTTTACCCATTTAAGGGAGGGGATCCCCTAAATCATGGGACCTTTGATCCACGAATCCACTAGAGTGGGCTAGGTGGATCTAGCTCAGTGCTAGGGGCCCAATGGCTGGCTATGGTGAGCTTGGTTTGGTCACATTTGGCTTGATTTAGTTTATTTGGATCATGGGTTTAATTTGGGTTACTTGGGTTTAAATTTGGCTAGGTTGGGTTCAAGCTTGGGTTAGGTCCAACTGATTGTTCAAAATAGTGTGTATGATTGCTATAAAGAGTTTAGAGAAGGATTGGAGTGGTTTTGAATTGATTTGGGGAGTTAATGATTTAAATTGGGTATTTGGTCAATTTGGGGACATTTGGGTTAGCATTGGTTTAGGTTGGGCTAGGGATGGATCCAAGGCCAATTGAAGGTTCAAAACGATCTATGGGGATGTTAGAATAATTTTAAACATTAATTTGGTGGAAATTTTAGAGTTAGGGCATTCAATTTGGTGGAATTTGGGTATGTGACACATTTAGAGCAAATTTGGGGATTTTAGATTTGGTTTGACTTGGGTGAGATTTGGGCTTAAATTGGTGGAAATTTATGGTTTAATTTAGTTTAGGGGAGTGTCATGAAGGGTTTTTGATAATAATTTGGGGAATTTATTGGTTCATGGAGTTTAATTTGGGGGAATTTGGCCATATTGTCAAAATTGGGGCTTTTTGGTTTGGGTTGAAATTGAGTTTAAATGCTGGTCAAATTGGGCTTGGATCTGGTTTAGAATGGTATTTGAGATCATGAATTTTGTTTTGGAATAGAGATTGGTCAAGATTGAGGTCAATTGGATAGACATTGGGGGTGATTTGGGCATTTTGTGCCTTAAATGGAAATTTGTGGCTGTTGGTCAAATTAGGTCAATGTGGTGGTTCTAAACTTAAATTGGGCGTATTTGAGAGGTTTTAGAAGATTTTGAGATTTTTTTGAATTTTTGGGCTAAGAGGGGCATTTTGGTAATTTTGGGTATTTTTGAGGTATTTTTGGAATTTATGTAAATTCGAGGTGTTTTGGGTAGTTTTAGTAGTGAGGAATATTTTGGGATGATTTTTGGGAGATTTTGGTCATTTTGGTTGATTTTGAGAATTTTAGACAAAATTAGGGTTTTGTGGGTAACTTGGTTATTTGGTAGAGTTTAGGGCTAACGGGTTAAATATTGGGATTTTTTGGTAAAATTTGGACTTGAGTGAGGTTGATAACCTGTTCGAGCCATGGAACAAAGGAATTCCCCATTTGGATCCTCCATGTGCTCGTACTAGTTAAACCCTAGCCTGGGCTAAGAGCTTGGGGAAACCACTCACATGAGTTTCCAAATGAGTAGGGGATCAAATGTGGAGAAGTTTGGTTTAGGGTTGTGAGGTAGTGTGGGAGAGTGTGATGTGTAAGTGTGTGTGAATCTCACCCAAACCGCCCAGGCTAAGTCCTAAGGCTTGACCATCCTATAGGGAACTTCTCTCGAGCTTCCTAATGCTCGGTCTCATCCTCCTAAGCATTTAGAGGTTAGAATTTAAGCATTTTAAAACTTTAAGTGAAGCAAAGAGGTTTAAATATCTATGGGATAAGGGTTCCATTGCTAGTCTTCTAAGATAGTCATCAGGAAAGTCTTATGGATAGATCCTAGGCTATTTTAAAGAGAGACTAGACCTCAAACAAAAGTGAGGTCAACAAATGGACCCCCAAAAGATGTGGTGTGCTAGGAAAGCACACCGCACATATTGGTGTTGACCGAAGAAATCAATCAAACTAGCACAACTGTCTGAGTCAAAACTCGTGACAAAATGTAGAATTCAACGATGAAGTCTCCACTGGGGATTATCAGGTCAAAAACCTTCAAACTTGGGAACTCTCACTGGGGAAGTGAAAATGGAATACCTTCATTAGGGAGCTATGAATTTCAAGTCTCCAAATTCTGAAGGAGTCCGATCCGATTTGATATGAAGTTGGAATTTAGAATCAGGATTTGTTTAGAATTTAATTTCAATTTAAATTTTGAGTTTGAATTTGATTTTGAGCCTTATGGAATTTGTGGAAATCTATGGAAATTTAGGATTTATGGAATTTTTTACTTTGCTTCAATTTCATGGGAATCTTCGAGTTTAAGTAAGTGCAAAGGAGACAGAGTTGGAATTGAGGTACCGACCTCGAAAGAAGAGGATCAAAATTTATATACTGATCCCATAGGGTGAGAACCGGAATTTAAGTACCAGTCTTGGAAATGAAAATCGGAATTTGGGTACCGATCTCGAAATATCATGAATTCGAAAAATATCTTGGAAAGGGAGCATAAATTTAGGGATATTTAGGGAATCAGACAACTGAGCTCCGATCCTGGAATTTTATGAAAGGCGAAAAATTTCTCGGATAGGATATGAAAATTTATTGAATTTAAGGAATAAGATGACTGAGCTCCGACCCTAGAATTTCATGAAAGGCGGAAAATTTCTCAAATAATATGTGGAAATTTAGGGAATTTAGGGAATCAGACGACTGAGTTTCAACCTTGTAATTTCATGCAAGATGGAAAATTTCTCAGATAGGATGTTGAAATTTAGAGAATTTAGGGAATGGGATGATCGAGCTCCGACCCTGAAATTTCATGGAAGGTGGAAAATTTCTCGGACAAGATGTGGAAATTTAGGGAATTTATGGAATCAGACAATTGAGCTCCGACCTTAGAATTTCATGAAAGGCGAAAAATTTCTCAGATACGATGTGAAAATTTAGGGAATTTACAGAATCTTTGGAAGGAAAGCTCAAGAACTTACATTTCGCTCAAGGGGTTACATGAGGGAATCAAAATTTAGGTGCTGATCCCAAATTTTCAAGTGAATAAATTTTTAGAGAATTCGATGTTAATTCTATAAGAAAGTAGAATTGTGCTATTCGGCCAAGACTGGTAGCCATTGCAAGATTTGTAGAAATTCATGACATTTCAAATTTGTGGGAAGTGACATTGTGTAAAGTGCCAAATTTCGCGGTGTTCTTTTGGAAAAAAAGAATTTGAGGATGAGTGCAAGTCTCAAAGTCTCGAGAGAGAGTCAGCTTATCACTTGTTTTCAATTTATCATTTTGTTTGAATTCGTTTCCTTTCATTTGATTTCATCTTATTTTATCCAATTTCATATTCAATTATCTTTTGATTTCATTTCATTTTAATTTTGTATCGTTCTTTATTCATTTTAATTTGGGACCAACGTATGGTGCTGCAGCTTTCGACCGTCCAATCAAAAGAAACATTTTTGAAAAACTTGGCAAGCTGAAACGGAAATCTTCATTAATTTTGCTAAAAGTAGTAGTACAACTAATCATATGCTGACACGCATCCAAAAGTCGATCGAGCGTACATAGTTGAACCAAACTATTATATCATATCATGTTGGTACAAAAGCAATGACAACTGTTGCAAGTCAGTGTAAGAGGTACTAGATTTCTGCCGTCTGAAGGTGCTCCATGGACAAGCCAACCTACAAAGGCTACGCTCTAGAACAAAAGCCCCCTTGCTAACACTCGGAATACTGCTATCACAATGGCAATGGACGAAGGCTTTCCAATTTTGGATCTGGCTTGTAGTAAAACGATGCCTTATCCTCATCCATTCTTCTGAAGGTAATTGACACTGTTTATCCTGTAACTCCTGGGATGCAATGCTTTACAAGATCTGCTCCGTTTTCTTTTAGCACCAGCACTGACCCGACTGATAAAGGGATCTTAAACGAACCTTGGAACTATCCTAGCCATACAATCTGAATTTCCCTGCCAAACAAAATGTTACTTTCACTTACAAATGAGACCGTGCAGAAAGACCTCACAAAGTCTGGTCGTCGATATGAGGTAGAATATAATCCTCATCTTCATAGAAATTTATGATGCAGTTGTTAGGAATACTGTCTGCAGGCAGTACGTGCCACTCGACCATCCTCTTTATCATCTTCTTTATTTGCGGCGACATCGAATCCACCTCATCGTGCTGTAGAATTCCTAGGGAATTACCATGTCGATCTCTGACAAAGTTGTAGCAACATCCACATTGAATGGTAACCTTGCCCTTTCCTCTCTTCCATTTTGTTAGCTTTGTATATGTTCTCTCCTTAAGAGGACCCACTTTGCCCAAGTTCTGGAGGGCGAAAACGTAATCTACAATCTTTCCTTGATCCTTCATCCAAAATACGTCTGTATATAGCTCGAGGCCTTCCAGAATATTGACAAATCTTCCTTATATTTCTTCATAATGTTGAAATTCTTTCTTTCTAATTCTTCTTGCCATCACGTAGTCTGGAACTCCTTGCTGCTGCGGTGGCAGAGCAAACTGTGGTGTGTAAGGCTCTACGTCAGGAAGTTCCCTGCTTCTGAGTAGCATCGATGCAGCTGTGTATGCCTCGAATGTGCCATATTATTCTAACTGTAGAACGTGAAACTACGAGCATTCTAAAAATCCCTCTGTCACTGAAGGCTGTCTGAGTAAACCCGAGCTGCAAGTCGGACACCTAGTAAAAAGTTCATCTATCGAATCCCATGTCAGCATGGGGTCCTCAGTAATCTCTGGCTCAGTATCTATGTGCGATGCATTGTCATTAGTTTCTTTCATTTTTGGGTCATAAAACTTTTATGGAATTGGTGGTAACTCAGCGGCTAACTCCTGAGCCTGTCTCCTCTCCAACTTGTCCAAGAGGCGACGCTTATACCCGCCAACAGTGCATTTGGAACTCTCTCAGTTGTAGTGGCAACAAGACCACCCTCTCGTGTGGTGATCATGGATGGGATTTTTCTGTGTCTTGTGGCGAGGAGGTTTGAGTCAACAAAACCTCTAGTGCCTCCATATCTTGATGTATGTCCGGTCTTTCTACGATCACTTTTCATCATTGACTTCATATTTTTAGCTTTCTTGCATATGTTTTTTTTTTCGTAACGCTGGTCCAAGCCGTCTTTGAAAGCAAATACCAACTCGCAACTCGACACTTCCTAGACAAGCAAATAAGGGGAAATGTCAGTGGTTGGTATTTTGCACGAACAAGAACAATAACAAACTTATTATTATTTATTTAGCGATTTTTTATAATTATTTTGATGACATTATCTTATTTAATATGATTTTATAAGATTTTAGAATTAGAAATTTAACAAGCGTATTTTGTTTTGTGAGAAAATTTATTTTAATTTATTTAATTTTAGTTTATTACAAAATTTGGGCTCAGTCACGGACACTAGCCATATGGCTATATTGAATTGAATATCCCTCTTCAGATTTATGTCGTGTAGTATTTCTTTAGATATCGTCCATTTATCGGCAACATGGGTCTATACCCTTGAGAATCCATCAGCTAGTACGACCCTCCTAAGTAAACTTGTTCCACCACAAATGACCCTTCTCAGGTCGGTTCAAAATTTCCACCTATCTTGCGGTGTTTAAGAATATGTCTTCTAAGAATGAGCACAAGGTCACCAATTTTGAATGACCTCGGGCGGACCAATTTATCGTGGGTTTGGATCATCTTTTTTGGATAAAGTTTCAAATTCTGTGGCACGAGCAATCTATTTCCTTCAAGATTTTCCAACTCTGTAAGTTGAAGCTTAGCATTCTCTTATGTGGCAATTTGATTGGTGACAACGACTCGAAGCGATGGTAGCTGAACTTCTAGTGGAAGAACTGCCTCAGGCCCGCACACAAGTGAGTAAGGTTTAGACCGCATCAGCATTCTAACTGTCTTCCTGTAGGCCCACAAAGCTTCCAGTAACTTCTTGTGCAATCCTCTTTTGTTGTCGTCAAGTGTCTTATTTAAGATCTGAATAAGTGTCTTGTTGAAGGCTTCTGCTAATCTAACCCGTGACGTCTGACGAAGTTGTTAATTTTCGTGCTCTTGAAAGCGGTCTCATTATCTGAAATAAGTCTGCGCGACACACCGAAGCGGTAGACTATCTGATTCTTGAAAAACTGCAGAACTTGCTATGCTGTGACTTCCCATAGCGGGACTGCCTCTGCCCATTGGAGAAGTAGTATGTAGCGGTTAGAATGAACTAGTGTCCTTTCAAAGATGGAGGGTCTATCGGACCCACTATATCCTTGCCCCAACGCTCGAATGGCCACAAGGCAATTGTGGGATGTAGAACATTCGGAGGTTGGTACAAGACCACTCCATTCACTTGGCATCGATGACATTTCTTTGCTATGTCCATGCAATTTGTCATCATTGCTGGCCAATAGTATCAGAGTCTTTTGATTTTTTGTATTCATCTTCGGCCCTTACTGGTGTGCTCCACACAATCCGACATGTACTTCTTTGATGATTTTTTGTTCTTCTTCCCTACTCAAACATCCTAGCCACATCTAGTCAAAACATCTTTTGTATAGAACGTTATCGATTAAGGCATGTGAAAGAGCCCTCTTCTGAATTTGACGAGCTACTGACTTATCTTCTAACAACCTTCCTGTTTGCAAATATTCTGCTATCATTCGACACCAGTTTTTTGTATCATCTGACACTGTAGCCGCTATCTCTTCTTTTCCAATCTTGTGCAAACTGTCAAGGTCGATCTACGATAAAATCTGACATCCTTGCACCGTAATATCTATAGAATCTTCAGGTGAACAAGCCAATTCTTTAGCCAATTTTACTAAAGCATCTGCATGGACATTATCTACTCGAGAGACTCTATAAAACATCACACTTGGAATTTACTCTAGCAATCTCATCATATACCGGTGCTATACTTCCAATCTCGGATTCAGAAACTTATATTGTCTTGCAACTTGCTGGATGACGAGCTGCGAGTCGCCATAAATGGGAAGTCTGTTATTTCCATTAGTATTACCAATTCTAAACTAGTGATTAGAGCTTTATATTCTGCTTCGTTATTAGTATACAACCCTGTCAAGTGGTAAGAAAATCTTAGCTTGGCCTGATTTGGTGTCACGAAGATCAGATCAATCCATACTTTGCCGGGTATCACCATCTGATGTCCTTTGTCTTTCTGGGCTGATGACACTCCATCGAAGTACAATTCCTAACATTTAGCACGAGGCTGTTCCACTTGTAGTATCTGCTTGTCTGTTAGTTTATTGTTGAGTAGGGACTCGGCTGGAAGTGGATGCACTACGAGAAAATCCACAAGAATATGCCCTTTGATAGCGCGAAGGGGCACAAAAGTTATGTTGAATTGAAATAGTATCATCAACCACCTTGCTAAGCATCCAGAAAGTGTTGGTCGAGTCATCAAATATTGCAATAGATTAACTTTCAAAATCAGGTTGATCTTACGAGACAACATGTAGTGTCTAAGCTTTTGAGCAGCAAAAACTAAAGCTAGACAATACTTCTCAATAGAAGTGTATATTACCCTCGCAGGTATTAGACGTTAACTCAAGTAGTAGAGTGTGTTCTCTTTACCCTCATCATTGACTTGGGCAAGTAAGGCTCCGAGGGACTCGTCTAAAGCTAAGTTATAAAGTATCAACAGTCTACCAGTGATAGGGGCTGCCAAAATAGGAGGTGTTGTCAAGTATCGCTTAATATCTTTAAAAGCTCGTTGCATAGCTCTCCCTAAACGAATCTGACATCCTTTTGAAGTAAGTTTGAAAAGGGTAGACACCTTCCTGACTGATTGGATATAAAGTGCCTCAAGTTGTTTCAAAGCTTTAGGAGGAGGCATTTTTAAGATATCTTTAATCTTTTCTGAATTGATTTCTATTCCTCGATGACGGACAACGAATCCCAAAAATTTCCTAGAGTTAATGTTGAAGGCGCACTTTAAGGGGTTCATCTTTAGATTGTATTGACGTAATCCTTCACGTTGCTCTTAATGAACAAATCGTTCACGTAGAATTCCACCTCGTTGTGAATGAGGTCATCGAAGATCTTCGTCATTGCTCTTTGGTATGTAGCTCCGGCGTTCTTTAACCCAAACGACATCACAGTGTAGTAGTAAATTCCGATCCGAGTTCTGAATGTTGTAAGTGTTGATTCCTTTGGAGCCATCTTGATTTATCCGTCCATGAAAGAGAAAATTTCATGTGACGACACAATGTCCACCATTAATTAAGGTATTGGCTTCACATACTCGAATTTGTCCATTCTTCTTCTTTACTGGCACAACGTTGGCTAACCATGTCAGATACTATTCATTTCGGACAAAGTTTGCATCTATTAATTTCTTTATTCCTGCTGTAACTTGTACTATTTCGAGGCGCATTCTCCAGAGAGCTTGCTTCACTGGCATTGTATTTTGATCCACTCCGAGTCGGTGAACCACTACTTTCGGGGATCATCTTAGCATTTCTTCATAATTCCAGACGAAGCAATCTTTAAATTCTGACAATAACTTGATCAAATCCGCAGACTTTTCCTAACTGAGTAACGAACTTATGAAAGTTGGTCGGGGCTACTCCTCAGTCCCGAGATTGATTTCTTTTAATTCATCTACTGTCAATTTGATCTCTTCTTCGAACTCTGGCGGACCGTCATTTATTGGTTGATTTTCGAATTTGTCTTGAATGTCTGAGCAATCTTCTTTTGACTAACTAGTAGCAACCATGCAAAATCCCGAGTCATCGACCGGTCCAATCGTTCCAAACCCAAGACCTTGTTTTGAATTGACTTTCTTTCCTTTTATATTCCATAATTTCTCAAATGATTCTAACTTATCTTTTGGCATTTTCTTTGACACATATTTTTGTTGAATTGTACAAATGGAGAAAAGTAACCAAAAGGTTATTCCATTAATTCATTACAATCATTTTCTTTGAGAATTACAAAACGTTCAAAAGTAGAAGGGGAAGCTCGATAAAACTTCATCTGTTTAAAACCATCATTATGAACTTCCTTGACCTCCATACTCTTGATCGTTTGAGGGTGGATGGGAGTTAGGGTCATGGCTTGAACATAGTGGTTAATCCGATCGTGCATTGATTCATATTCATTCTTTTCTGTTTCATCCAAAGAGATCTAGAACTGAGGCTTCTTCTGACTTATCATCATTGTTTCTTTATTAGATTCATCTTCTTTGGAGCTTCCTTCAACATTGATGTTGATCGCTGACTTTGTTCGTCGATAATCTGGTGTGTTCTTCCTTGCCCACATCCCCAGCCTCAACCTCGGATGCTATATGGCCCCGTTCCTGTGGTTCTTCTAGATCTTCAACTTTGCTTGTCACAACTTCTCTTGAAAAGACTGTTTTCTTCGGGGGAACGTAGTAGGCGACGTCTTCGTAGATGCTTACTTCAATTATTGAGAACATTTGTAAGTCTCCCTTAATGCAATTCTCTTGTCCATCTTTATAGTATTTGATGCATTGGTGAAGTGACGATGGGATTGTTGATTTTTTTTTTATGAAAGGTCTCAATGACCAACCCTACTGACCCAACCGGTTAACCCCCGACCCAAAAAGTCAATTTTGGTCAAAATGGTCAATCCTGACTCAATGACCAACCCTACTGACTCAACAGGTTAACCCTTGACCCAAAAAGTCAACTTTGATCAAAATGGTCAGTCCTGACCCAATGACCAACCCTACTAACCCAATAGGTCAACCCCTAACTCCAAAGGTCAATTTTGGTCAAAATAATCAATCCTAACCCAATAACCATCCCTATTGACCCAAAAGGTCAACCTATGACCCAAAATGTCAACCTTGGTCAAACTGGTCAATTTTTGACCTAATGACCAATCATTGACCCAATAAGCCAACTTTTGACCCATAAAACAACTTTGGACAAATTGATCAATTTTTTACTCAAATATCAACTATCGACTATCAAGTTAATCAAAACACTTAAATGATCAATTATGATCCATTTAACCACTTAAAGACATTAAATGACCATTAATACAACTTTGGTCAACCCTTGACCTAGATAGGTTAAAAATTCATTAAAATGCCTAACCTATACTCCTTTGGTCACCAAATTGACTTTAATAATAAAAATTGACATAATCAAACTGACATTGTTCAAACTTACTAAAAGTTAACCCAAAAGTCACCACATTAACCTTTGGGTTGACTAAAACCCTAAATTTGCTCAACATGCCCAATTTAGACCACAAAATGACAAAATCACCAATCTTATGACCAAATCAGCCATGACAAGGTTGAGAAAGTCACATTGGATATCGTTGGACTAAAATTGATCAACCCAGGCTAACTTAAGCCAACTTGGGACAATATTGATCAACCTTAGTCAACATTCATCAAATTTGGTCAAAATGGTCAATTTTGAACCAAAAATAATATAAATTAATCAAATAATTATTCTAAAACTATTTGATTAATTAATTGGCCAATAATATAATTTTCAACATTTTAATTAATTAAATAATTAATTAAAATGAAAATATAATCAAAAGCCATGAAATAAGACAAAATTTAATTTTAAATAAAAAATGACATGAAAACTAATAAAATAATTAATTTGAAATTTGTTTCAATTAATAATTGATTAATAAAATAATTTCCAATATTTTAATTAATGACATAATTAATTAAAATGAGAATTAAATTAAGAAAGGGGTATGAAATGGAATTTTAACTCATGACATCATGGTTTTAAAAAATTTCAATCTCCTTTATGACATCACACATGACTTCATATAAAGTCATCAATGGGTCACCCATGACCTATGAGACTCATTAGATATGGGTTAACACATTAAATAACCCATAATTCCCCTCTTTAACCATGGTTAAGGAGGTTCATCATGAAGGGAAATGAGGTGTCATCCTCTCTCAAATTTAAAGCATGACTCATCTCCTCCATCAAGATGAGGTGCTCACCACTTTAAGTGTCTCATGAACTCACTAATGGGAGTAAAACACTATATAAACTCTCTTGGATACCATTCTTAACTCAAGTTATGTTCCATCATAACTAAATTATAAAATCTTTTTAATGAGAGGTTTATTTGTCATCCCCCCATCAAAAATTTAAATGACATGTTGAAAAGAAGAGGGCTTGACTTATTGACTCACCATTCACCTCTGAGAACACCCAATGGAGGGGAAACAAGAGTCTAACCCATTCCACACTATGGTTAGAAGCCATCATGGCTAAGACATGCATGGAATGACTAAGAGGCTAAGGTGTCACCATTCATTCAAATGAAACAAATGGATTTGGAAATTACCTAGGAGAGGTGAATTCAGCAGAATTCACCAACCCAAGCCACCTCACAAGGGATCCAATGAAGGCAAGACAAGGTCCAAACTCAAAACCTTCACCATGGTTAAACTTATGATGCTTAGGCTTAGAAATTGGCAATCCATCATTGCCATAGCCTAAATCTTCCCCCAAAACATTAATGAGACAGATAGCAACTTTCCCAGATGATCTAAAGCCAGCCCAAGCTCATCCAAGTCCAGCCATGGCTATAAATAGGGCAAACCCAAACACATGAGGATGGAGAGGGAAGGAAAGAGAAAGAGGAGAGACCATTTAGGAATTCCCAAACCATTGCCTATCTTCCTTTCCTCACAACAACAAACTTGCTCTTTAGGACCTAAACAACTGATCCCCATTGAAATCGGGCCTCTGAACCTGGTGCACCAAGCCAATTGGGTCAACCCGAGAAGCCTAAAACCAGGGCAAAATAAGAGCATGGATCAAACTCTAGAAACCCCAAATTAACTATCCCAAATCCATCTAGGGACTGTGTGAGGACAAGCCCAACAAAAATTGGCCACTCCCATAGCCTTTAAGCCAAAAATTGATCAAGCTCATTCAAAACGAGAACCTTGTGATCAAAATCCTATATAGACTCGATTTCAATCCAAATTGGCTTGGGGAAAAGCATTCTAAGGAGGAAACGAAGCTCCAGAACAATTCAAATCAAATTTAAATCAACTGTGACCAAGGTATGGATTTTCCCTACCGATGGCGGTCAGGTTTGGAACATTTTGAAAGAAATCATTCCAAAACCCCTACAAAGCCGTATGGATGTCTTCGTCTCCTCAAGACGAAGCTGTAGGATCAAAAATCACTCGATTTCATTAAGAATCGAGTGAGATATTGATCCTAGACCATGGACGGTCTGCGGGGATCAGTGGGATGAAGACGATAAACCACAGCCGTCCGCTCCCGTGTATTAGAAATGGACAGTTAAGATTGAATCCCGCTTTCTACTATGTTCGGATCCTCGCAGGGGATTAAGCGTGTTTTGACCCGCCCGAGGACACGCGGCAACCAAAGATTTATCTTGATTTAATTAAATCCAGATAAACCTTAAAACTTCAAAATTACATATCTTGACATAGAAAATTCACAAAAATATGACAAAAATACCCTTAGACTCAGCAAGAAGAGGAGAAAATTATGAGACTAAAATCATAATTTTATTCTCTATATTTAATTTTCATTTAATTAAATACTCTCTAAAGTATTTTAACTATTAAAAATTATTTACAATTTAGAAAAATATGAAAATTTTAGGGAAGAACCTTTAAGTCCTTAGACACATCTTCTGATTTTTCCAAGGCTAGGATAATTCTCTAAGACTTGATTTCCTAATTTTCAAGACACTTTATAATTATTTTTAGGAATAATTATAAAATTTGAAAATATGGAAAATTAAAATTTAAAAATGGTTAGGAATTTTAAGGTGACAGACAATAATCTTAAAATGATAATTCTTAAGCCATTAAGTCAATTTTAAAAGATATTTTAAGATAGGGTTAAAATTTATTAATTATAAATTAATATTTTAAAACCCTTTCCTTCACCTACTTAGCCCATTTCACAACGGACTAAGTCAATAATGAGTCTAAACCCAAATAAACTCAAATCAATCTTTAATTAGGTGTAAGGACATATTAAACTTAATTAACTCATTAAACCTTAATTAAATTAGGTTTAATACAAAATTAAACTTTAATTAGGTTTAAGGACATATTAAACATAATTAACTCATTAAACCTTAATTACATTAAGTTTAATCCAAAATCAAACATTAATTAAGTTTAAGGACATATTAAATTTAATTAACCCATTAAACCTTAATTACAGTAGGTTTAATCTGACACAAATTATAATTAAGTTTAAATACATATTAAACTTAATTAACCCCTTTGACCTTAATTACATTAGGTTTAAGACAAATCAAACCATGATTAGGTCTAATCTCTAATTAGACCTAATTAAACACCTTAAACCCTAATTACATTAGGTTTAAGTAATTTTTAAGCCTTAACTAGGTTTAACTCATATTAAACCTAATTAATCAACTTAAACTCTACTTACATTAAGTTTAAGTAACTCTTAAACCTTAACTAGGTTTAACTCGTATTAAACCTAATTAATCAACTTAAACTTTACTTACATTAAGTTTAAGTAACTCTTAAACCTTAACTAGGTTTAACTCACATTAAACCTAATTAATCAAATTAAACTTTACTTACATTAAGTTTAAGTAACTCTTAAACCTTAACTAGGTTTAACTTATATTAAACCTAATTAATCAAATTAAACTTTACTTACATTAAGTTTAAGTAACCTTTAAACCCTAATTGGGTCTATCCCATTAAACCTAATAAAACTATTAAACCTTTACTAACTAAGGTTTAATCAAACTTAAACTATAATTAAGTCTACCACATTTGACTTAATTAAACTATTAAACATTAACTAACTAAGGTTTAATCAAACTTAAACTATAATTAAGTCTACCACATTAGACTTAATTAAACTATAAAACCTTGACCAAGTAAGTTTAATTAAACTTAAACTATAATTAAGTCTACCACATTAGACTTAATTAAACTATTAAACCTTAACTAACTAAGGTTTAATCAAACTTAACTATAATTAAGTCTACCACATTAGACTTAATTAAACTATTAAACCTTAACTAACTATGGTTTAATCAAACTTAAACTAAAATTAAGTCTACCACATTAGACTTAATTAAACTATTAAACCTTAACTAACTAAGGTTTAATCAAACTTAAACTATAATTACGTCTACCACATTAGACTTAATTAAACTATTAAACCTTAACTAACTAAGGTTTAATTAAACTTAAACTATAATTATGTTTACCACATTAGACTTAATTAAACTATTAAACCTTAACTAACTAAGGTTTAATCAAACTTAAACTATAATTAAGTCTACCACATTAGACTTAATTAAACCTTAACTAACTAAGGTTTAATCAAACATAAACTATAATTGAGTCTACCACATTAGACTTAATTAACTAAGGTTTTATTAAATTAAGTCTAACCTATTAGACTTAATTAATGTTTAAACCTTACTCAAATAAAATTTAAATAATCTCAAATCCCAGTTAAGTCAAACCGGACTTAATTAAACCTAAAGTCTTACCTAAAAAGGACTTGAATGGTCTATAAATCAAATTAAGTCAAATTTATTTAGACTAGATTAACCTTTAAGTACTATTTAAACAAGGTTTAAAACTTAATTAAGTTTATAATTAAATATTTAAAAATAATAATATTATATAAATTTATATATATATATATATATATATATATATATATAATTTAATTAACTATTAAATAATTTTTTAATCAAACTATATTTATAAATAATATAGTATAAATAAAATAATAAAAATAAAAAATAAGATTATGTAAATTAATGTATATTTATAAAAAAATTTAATTAACTATTAAAAATATTTTTAATTAAATATATATATATATATATATATATATACACACACACACACACACACACACACACACATATATATATATATATATATATATATATATATATATATATATATACACATATATATATATATCTATACATATATACATATATATATATATATACATATACATATATATATATATACATATATATATATATATATATATATTTTTGGAAGAGGAGCAAACAAGTGGCTCCTTACATGTTATAATAAAAATGTAGTACGTAAGAGGTAATTGTACCACCTAGAACCCCTATGATTCTCTCCCGAGAACAAAAAAGCCCATTCAAAAAGATACAAAAGAGGAAACACTAACTACAGGGAAGAGTATGGTGTGGAAATGCTTCCTCCAAGAGCAGCAGAAGGCCAAACAATCTGAGAGCTGTCAGTCCATCAGATGGGCTAAAGAGAAGTGGCATTAACCAGTCTGAGATGTGGAAGGCTCAGCATATCCCCAGCAATGATCAACTTTAACTCTGATGTGGGGGTAGTAGATACCCTCACTCGCCGAGAAGTTGCACCCTTACTTGCCAACCAAGTAGTGCGGCTTTGTTACCTTCTCTAAAAATTGAAGAGAAAATAGTCCGGGGGATGTGATCCGATGAATCCGGCGAGTCCAATAATTGTGCCTCCAAGAGGAAGCACTCACCCGATGTAAGTCGTGGACAAGAGCAAGTAGAATCAACTTCAATCCGGAGGTTCGACCAATGAGCAGAATGGACAAGCCGCGAGGCATAAAGGACTCGCAATGTATTCAGCCTTCCGCAGCATTCATAGCTAGAACCGGAGCATGGAAATAGAGAAGGCATCGACCAAGGGAGTTCCCGAAGATGCCACCAACACTCGCTCTCTCATTGGAGAAACCGACATCCGTGTTAATTTTGATGATTGGTCTAGTTGGGGAAGCCATCCGACCAATATGACCTCGGGGGTAGGAGTAACAGTAGTAGGGAGATCAATATTTAAAAGGTTGGTGAATCTTTTATAACTAATGATTTTATGTAAATAAGCTTTGCAGTTTTTCACCACCTTGGTAGTAGTGGCAGCAATGCCATTGAACTTAGCATTATTCCTAGCCATCCACAGAAACCAGATGACAATGAGATGGATGACTTGAATTTTCTGGCTATTCCCCTCCAACCAGAAACTACTAAACACTTCCCAGTTGGCAATTCTTAATTTGCTCGTCGTCGTATAGTCGTTGCCAAACAGATATAGAGAAAGGGCAATCGAAGTACAGATGTGGAATGGATTCTTCTTTAGAGTTGCATAAGACACATTTGGAAGGGCCTCTCGAGTCCTTTAAGCTTCGGAATGTCATCGGTGGGGATTAATTTATGGAGGGTTCTCCAACAAAGGAAGGCCATGGAAGGGGACGAAACCGATTCCATACCAGCAAGATGCCAAGGCACAGGGGTCCACTGGTATAGGGTATTATAAAAAACTTTGGAGATACTCTGATGTTGATGTATGGGCCTGCAGATGGAGTCAGGAACTGCTCTATTAAATTTGATGGTAGAAATCAGTGAAGCAGATTGATCTTGGAGAATGGCTTTGAGGTGGGGAATAGCACCAATCGTGCCCATCCCGTAAATCAGAGACTTTGGAGGAGTGCTCAATGTGTGGGCCTTTAGCAACCAACCAATCTTTGGGACACCAATTGTCAAGCCAGTAGTTGATTTCACCCCTACCCAGGTTCCAAATATATAACTCCTCTGCAGTCTTTCTAACATTAAGAAGTTTGACCCGAGTTTTGGAATCCCCCAGTTTTCTTTCCACCTGGGAGGGGTGTACAGATCTGCAGTATTTCCCCATCATGTACATTGCCCATAATGAGGTTTGGGCTCTGAAATGTATCCAGAGTTTACAAAAATTCACTTGCTGGATGTGTGGGAGGCCTTTCAATCCCAAGCCACCTGCAGCAGTTGGTTTGGCAACAGTTGCCAAGAGGTCCAATGGGGTTGCTTTGTCCGGCCGACCCAAAGAAACCCGTTAAATGCCCTCTCCATCCGTAGTTGGGTGCTTTTCTTCATGGTGACCATTTGAAGTAGGTAAGAAGGGAAGGTGGTCGGGATACTCTCGAGTAAAGTGATCCTACCTCCATTGGATAGAAAAGAGCTGGTCCAAATTGCTTGAGTCGGGAGTTAATTTTGGCTATAATATCATCAAAATGTATCCGTTTGGATCCGCCCGAGTGAGGTATGCTCCAAGGTATTTAAGAGGGGAGAAACACTTTGGAAGCCGATGTAGTTCAAAATCCAAGTGCTTGATTGGGCTAGCTGTCAAATTTGAGAAAATCAGTTGACATTTATCAGTGTTAAACACCATACCTGATTGTTGTTGGAAGGAGTCCAGGTACTGTTTGACTTTCTTAACAGCTGATTTGTGAGCATTGGAAAACACCATGATATCATCAAGCATATATCAGGTGAGAAATGGAGATATTAGATCTGTGGTGGAACCTTGCATAGGATTTGTTCAACAACTCATGATCAACCATCCTGGAGAAATAGTCCACTGCCAGGATGAAGACAGTGGGAGATAGAGGGTCTCCTTGCTGTAATCCTCTAGTGGCTTTGAACTTGCCTCTAGCAGTAACCATTAATTAGAATAGAATGTTCATTGGAATTAAGCCACCTCGAGATGAAATTACAGAAGTGATGGTTGAATCCCCTAGCAGTCATTACTTCAATGATGAAGTCCCAATTTATAGTGTCATAAGCTTTTTGGATGTCAAGTTTATAAATCAGGTTACCCCCCCTATGGGCTTTGTTTAGATCCAATAAGAGTTCTTGGGCAAGCAAAACATTATCAGAAATCGACTCGCCTTTAACAAATGCGGATTGATTCAAGCCGATAATCTTATCCAAGTGAGGTTGGAGTCTCCTCACCATAATTTTGCCGATTACTTTACCGATCACGTAAGTAAGATCGATGGGTCTATAATGTTCCCACCTTTGCAAAGTAGATGTTTTTGGAATCAGCACCATGCTAGAGGCACGTAAATAACTAGTGCGGAGGTCGGCCTCGGAAGAAACTTTGGATCTGCAGCTACAACATCATCCCCCACTCGCATTCCACTCCTTCTTATAGAAGTCGCAGTGTACCCATCGTGGCCTGCAGCTTTAGAGGAGTCAATAGAATTTACGGCCATCCGGATCTCCCGAGCCGAGGGTATATTTGTGAGGTGTAGATTGCTCGGTGTATTGGAAATTCTCATGGAACAAAGAGCTATCAATAGGTTTTCCGCACAAGGGGTTGTGATTAAGGAGTCCTTCAAAATATAAGACAAAGATCCGGACCAATCTCATTGTCATCAAGAAGCTTTCTCCCTCGCAGGATAAAATGGAGTGAATGGTGTTGCATTTTCTTCTATATTTGATACAGGCATGATAAAATTGGGTATTTCTATCCCCATGGAGAAAATGGTTAAAGGCAGCTTTCTGTATAAGATATTGATCCAGTTTTTCTGTGGCTGTGAGGAGATTCAATTGTGCAGAATAGAAAAGTTCTTCAGGTTCAAGTCCAGCTTTAACAGCAGCTTCCACTCTGGTCAGTTCCCTCTCAGCTTCCTTAACAGCAACAGAAAAATCCCCAATAGATGTCCAGCTCCATTTTCTAAGGGCTTTGCTTAAATTGTTCTGCAGCATGCTTAGTTTTAATAAGGGATCAGACTGGTCCTCACAAAGCCAGTTATCCTTCACCACATTGTGAAACCCCTCATAAGTGGACCAAACATTTAGGTATCCGAATGGAGGAGGAGCATTGGAGCAACTAGGAGAAGTTATAGAGATAAGGAGGGGCCCGTGATCGGATCCGGAGAAATTTAGATGGGTAACATATGTTCGAAGCCAATTTGCAAGCCATTCATTATTCACCAGGACCTCGTCAAGTCTCTCCCGCATTTTTCCCCTCTTCCAAGTGAACTCGTAGCCTCTAAAACCAATATCAAAGAGATTGGCAGCAGGTGATGTTATCAATGAACCTAGTCATATCCGATGCACTGGGAGGCCTCGCCACCTTTCTTCTCACCGGTAGACCCAATGCTGTTAAAATCCCCTCCAACTAACCAAGGTGAATGCAAGTGGACACTGATCTCTTGAATCTGGTCCCAAAGAAGTTTTTTATCATCCCTATTGCAGCCACCATAGACAAAAGTTGCAGTGCCTGCTCTCCCATTAATCTGAAATGAAGAGTGAATGAATTGGCTATTGTCAATGAGAACAGTCCAGGAAACCTCTTTTCGCGTAATACCCAAATTTTATTATTGCAATTAGCATAATGAGTGAATCCATGTAATTTGCTAATTATCTTCTGGGGAAACTTGTGAACCAAGGGTTCCAAAATTGAAATGCACCAAAATTTATATTTTTTATTAAGATACAAAAGCCTTTTAAAAGTTAGGGGATCGGCAATCCCTCTAATGTTCCAAATTAGGAAATTAATCATATGTTAGGTAGTGGGGTGAGTGAAGACCGAGAACTAGATCTAGATCCGCCTCTAGTTACAGAGTGCCGGCCGTCCCCCACCGATAGAGGAGTACCCAGCCTTCGTACTTCGTAGAGAGCCTTTTTTTCTCGTTTCTCGGAGATCTGGGTAAGCCATTTTCCTTCCACATCTGATTGCATCTGGTTAACTTCAACTTGATTTGGGACCTGTGGGTCATTAACCTGCTCAAATGATGGAGTGGGTGTAATAATTCTAACTTCCAAGTCCTCCCTTATGCACCAGTCAGAAGAAGATCCGGCGACGAGTAGGGAAACAGAATCATCCTCGGACAAGGAGGGGGAAGCAGATCTAATCGGGACATTGCCTACAACAGTAGTTAGGAGAAGGGATTGGGGCCTTTGGAGGAGGAAGACCCAGAGAAGGCTCGGGGTAAATCAACAGGCCCGGAGGCCCCCGCAGCTTGTTGTGCAAGGGGCGAGGTAGTGTCACCGTGGCTTTTCCGGAGTTCCGAACCTTCCCGCTTGGAGGGTGGAGTCTAAAACATCTCTCATTAGTATGTCCAAACATTTTGCAATGAGAACAAAAGTAAGGTTTTTGTTGCATGATAACTTCTTGCCATTGTCCTTCACTAGCCGACCCAATCCAAATCTTGTGAATCTCGTGCAATGTAATATCTCTTTCAACTTGGATTCTAGTCGCTTCGAGTTTAGCCTTATTTAGAGTTTCAGCATCAAGTCTTAGGGGTGTGCCAAGAGATCTCCCAATCTGGAATAGTGCTGTTTGATTAAAATATCTATATGGAAGTTTTGGTAATTTGAACCAAATAGGAACAATAGGTGGGTCTTTGCTAGGATCAAAATCGGGGGTCCACTTTATGATTTTCATTTCCACCCCGACTATACTAACCACTTCGTTTAGCAAACAAGAGTGCATAATCCTCTTCAATGGAAAAATTGATTAGCAAATGCCTCCCATCTAATAACCCAATTTTCCAATTGCCTTTGAAATTGAGGGATGCAAAGAAATTTCTGACAGATTCCATTTTAGGGTGTCCCAGCATGAATTTGCCAATCAATGTGAGTTTTACCTCATCATCCAAAGCAGATAATTCTTCATCAGTGAAGATAACAGCAGGACATCCATCTTTTACCTCAAGAGGGTGGATGAAAGGGCAGGAGAGTTTCCCAGCAGCAGCCTCATGAAGATTTTGGGGGAAAATAAGTTTAGAGGGATCAGAAGTAGAAGGAGCATTTCCTACCACTCCAGCATAAGTGGCTTTGGCCCAATTTATGTTGGTTTCCAGATCTATAGGGCAGGCCATTAGGGAGAACCCAGTCAGAAAATTCCCAACCAGCAGAAACAGAAATTGACTCCAGGTAATAAATACCAAAAACCAAGAAAACGAGATGGCCTCAAGCAACTAAGGGAACCTTTGCAGCCAAGAACAGCAGTAGATATTGCTCAGAAATCCAGCAATGGAACAGTAGAATTCAAATAAACAGTAGCCCGGGAAAACTCAAACAGCCAGA
Organism: Papilionanthe hookeriana x Papilionanthe teres; assembly: GCA_022702705.1. Lineage (NCBI taxonomy): Eukaryota > Viridiplantae > Streptophyta > Magnoliopsida > Asparagales > Orchidaceae > Papilionanthe > Papilionanthe hookeriana x Papilionanthe teres. Next base: position 147,227,245 of record CM040423.1, read on the forward strand.
AATAAAGCCAAGGGTCAGAAGAATTCTTCACTAGAGGCCAGAGGAGGAGAAACCAAGACCGAGAACCCACTCGAGGCTTAGCCGCCACCGGGTCATGGTCGGAACCCTAGCAGAGCAAAAACCTCGCAAGTCAGCCATTTTATTATATATATATATATATATATATATATATATATATATATATATATATACATATATATACATATATATATATATATATTTATAATATTATAATTAAAATATTTAAAATAAAAAAATAATATTATATGAATTAATATATATATATATATATATAATTTGATAAACTATTAAATATTTTTATAATTAAATTTTATTTATAAATAGTATACTATAATTAAAATATTTAAAATAAAAAAATAATATTATATGAATTAATATATATATATATATATATATATATATATATATATATATATCTAAATTGATAAACTATTAAATATTTTTATAATTACATTTTTTATATAAATAGTATACTATAAGTAAAATATTTAAAATAAAAAATAATATTATATAAATATATATATATATATATATATATATAGAATTTAATTAACTAATAAATATTTTTTTAATTAAATTATATTTTTAGATGATACAATATAATTAAATTATTTAAAATAAAAAATAATATTATATAAATTAATATATATGTTTATTTATTTATAATTTAATTAAATGTTAAATATTTTTTAAATTAAATTATATTTAAAAATAATATACTATAATTGAAATATAAAAAAAATAATATTATATAAATTAATATATATATATATATATACAATTATTTATTTATTTATTTCTTATTTAATTAGCTATTAAAGATTTTTTAATTAATATATATTTATAAATAGTATACTATAATTAAAATATTTAAAAATAATAATAATATTATATATATATATATATATATATATATATATATACTTATTTATTTATAATTTAATAAACTATTAAATATTTAACTAAATTATATTTATAAAAAATATACTATAATTAAAATATTTAAAATAAAAAATAAGATTATATAAATTTATATATATATATATATATTTATAATTTAATTAACTATTAAACATTTTTATAATTAAATTATATATATAAATAATATACTATAATTAAATATTTTAAATAAAGAAATAATATCCTTTTGAGATTCTTTATATTTGAAGTAGAAAGATACTCTTTAATGAGATTCTTTATATTTGAAAATATATCCTTTTGAGCACATCTACTTTATTTTATATAAAGAAAATATTTTAAAATCATTGCCACACTCCCTCTCTTTTAACTTAGCACATATGAGCCTCATTAATTCTCCTATACCTCTCATCCATCAATTGAAATAATTCCCATTATCCTATATATTCCCAGTGTGTTTAATAATAGGAAATAAACAAGCAAGCAATCAGTTTACAATTCACCTTCAAAGGACATACAAAATATAGTAGGAAATCCATGCAATTTATCCACATCAAAGAATTTCACTATTTTAATATGCTTTACATGTAGAGCTACATCACATAAAAGAAAGAGAGGAAACATCACATCAAACAACCTAAAGCTATTAGGTGAATTATCCATAGGGTTTAATGTTTACACATTTGTAAACAACAAACAATCACACAAATATACATACATAAATATACATATGCATATATATATGTATATATATATATATATATATATATATATATATATATATATATATATATATATAGATATGTATGTATGTATGGATGTGTGTATATATATATATATATATATATATATATATATATATATATATATATATATATATATATATATATAAGTTAAAAGTAATTTTAATATTCATGTATATAGTTATATATGTATACATATATACACATAAAATTTAGAATAAATTCATAATTTTGCATGTAGTATAAAAACACATACTTAAATACATAAATTTTGACTGCCATCCCCTCCCATGCCCTCTAGATGTTTACTATGAAAAAGAGTACCCAAGTGCTCTTAGGGAGGATTTTCAACAAATTTTTGTGGGCAGGATAGAACAAACAATTTCATTGGCTCTCTTGGTAGAAAATGTGTAAACCTCTTCAAGCTGGGGGGCTGGGTTTTAAAAGCTTCCATCACCTTAGTTTTATCAATCTCTGCAAGCTGTGGATTAAACTCAGATCCCAAGAATGTCTTTGGGCTAAGTTCATGATGGTCAAGTACTGCAAGAATATGCGCCCCACCCTTGTTACTCAAAAATAGGGGGACTCTTGGTTATGGACCAATCTTTTGGCTATCAAGAATCAAGCTGAAGAGCTCTTCATCTGGGAATTGGGGGGTTTAATTTATTTCTGCTTAGATCAGTGGGTATGGAATGGGGAGAAACATGCTAGTACTATTCCCAGTCCAAACTACAACAGTCAAGTTCAAGACTACTAGTCTGATAACTAATGGAATTGCAAAACGTTAAACACACTCCTCACTAATGAACAAGTTAATCTAGTTAAGAACACTTCCTTTTCCCCTGATCAGAATGACAGAATTATTACAAGGCAAACTTCCTCACAGAAGCTTTATTCATTCATATATCATAAATTCATCCAAACGAATCCAGTAGATTGGGGTAAAGCCATTTGGGAGAAGCTGCTAACTCCCTCTATGTCTTTTTTTAGTTGGAGGCTTTGGCATTTATTGATCCCTACTAATGACATTTTGAAAGTAAAAAGACTAAGAGGTCCCTCTTGTTGTTATTTGTGTAATGCAAATGATGAGTCATTAGAACAACTGTTCTTTACTTGTACCTTCTCCCAAACTGTCTGGTCAAGCCTTCTTGCGAATTTGAAGATTGATACTTTTAAATTTAGTTGATTTACATTCTCCATGTGCTGGAAGGACTGGAATTAAACTGATCTACTTGTTATTCTCTGTTTTCTGGCTTGGTTCATCTGGATGATTAGAAATCAAGCTAAGAGGAAGATAAATACCCCATGGTCAATTCTGTTTTTGTCAATTGTATTTCATATATTCAGAAGCTTGTCCAGCATCATAAGTTCCCCAATCTTTACAAAAACTGGATGCCCACTTCTAAAGTTCAGCACTGTCCCACCCCCTTTCTAATTTTTTAGATCCCCTCCTCCTCTCTCTTGGTTGAAAATGAATACTGATAGAAGTTTCTCCAATGTTGTTGCTGGTTTTGGGGGAGTTTTTAGGAACTCCTAGGGTAAGTGCCTTTTATTTTTCTCTTCTCCCACTTTGGCTATGAATGCTTTGGAGGCTGAAATGATTGCCATCTTTTGGGCTATCACCATTGCTCACAGATGCAAAATTGGCCAACTATTGGTGGAGTCAGACTCCTCACTTGTATCAAGATATTGAAGAATATTAAAGCACCTCCATGGCACATTCTCAGGTGGAAAAGTAAAATGTTACCTAATCTGCATACCTCTATGATTACTTTTATGCACATTCCCAGAGAAGGCAATGGATCTGCTCACTGGTTAGCCACTTTAGGGAAGAACACTGAGTTGATTGTAGTAGGCAATTCTCCTCCCTCCCATTTATCTTTTTTGTTACATGGGGATAATTTGTCAATTCCTCATCTCCAAGCCATGTAGATGTAATTCCACTTTTTTGAATATTAATATATTTCTTGCCTGATAGCAAATATATATATATATATATATATATATATATATATATATATATATATATATATATAATTTAAAATATTTTAATATACACGCATATATGTATGTCAATCATATGATTATATACATATATTATTATATGATTAATCTTATATACATATGCACATAACATGTATACTCAAAATAAATATTTTCATTTTTGTTTTCTTTATTTTCTCTTTTGTTTTGGAGTTGTCAGCTTGTCTATTGTCGTAAGATTTCCATTTCTAAGTAATTCTCTCGACTAGATTATATAGATGACTTGAAGATGAGTGGAATCAGAGATTAAGGAATATATAACGAAGGTAGACAAACAAGTGAAAAAATGTGGAGAACTTTCATAAAATAAACTTTACGTGATAGCCCAAGAGCGAATGTTCCCAACGAGATCAAATTAAAAATGCTTTAGAAAATATACGTGAAAAAAACTTAATGAAAGCAACTCACAAAGAGAGAGGCAGGTGTGTTTGCTTGTTCTGGAGTCAACAACAACTCTTAAATGTACATATCCATTTGGTTAATTACATCTTGAGGGATGCCCAAGAATACTCTCAATAAAGAGAGTCATGCTTACACTTATATATTGACTAGTAGAGAATGCTAGAAAGGGATGTTAATTCATAGGAACATCTCACCGCTTTCAGGGTTCTCGCTAAGCCATAAGGCAAAAAGTGAATCTCTCACATCCCAAATGAGTAGCGGCTCATCGATGCGTGGGGCCCATGAAATAACTAAGTCAGTTCATAGGATCCACACGATGCTTCCAAGGCTTAATCAGGACAAAAAGGTAGAGGGTGAATCACCTCATCCCAGATGAGCGTCAACCTATCCACTATCAGAGCCTACAAGATGACAACAACGAAGTGTAAAAATGAGCAACAGAGCTTAAATGGGTATGCAAGCAAGGGTAGAGTGATACTAATCAATAAAAATAGCCAGGTCAAGATATCACAAATTTATCACCCCAATATATTGGGACCCCAAGTCTATCTGGTTGTGAATGCAATTAGCTCTACACGATCAAAGACATTCTTATCAACAATCTATGAATTACATAGTCCAAGTGAACCTCGGTAGCACTGATTCAAAGAAAAGGAAAACTTTAAATTCTATAGCGTTATGCACGTAGAACAAGTAGAGGTGGTACTTATATTTGCCAAGGTGGAGAGGAAGCTGATGGAGTGGAAAGAGAAGAGAGGTACGACCATGAAGTAGAGACACTCTCATAAAGAACTTACTCTTCATACCTCAAACACACTGAGCACACTAAACAAGAACCTAAGTAAAAAAATTATGTTGGGCCAGTCAAATTGAAGAAACACAGGGGCTTCTCCTCAGTACACGCAAATGATGTTGTGAGCTAATCAGTTCTAATATGGAGCTCTATTAATATAACTTGGGTTATGCTCCTGTTATGCAACCCATTTAAAATCAAACCCAAAGGTCATGCAAGAAATTAGAGATAAATTTAAAAAATCTTGAAATGTTTTCATCTGAAAATTTGATTTTTCTTAATCATTTATTAGAATTTTTTTAGAAAATTTAGAATATTAGGTTCCTAAAGAGCTTATGTTACATTCGCAATGAGCCCAAAAAATCCACAAGCAAATAAAAAAAAGCTAAGTTAATCACACAACATAAAGCAAAAGCATGCCAAATATAATAAAAAAAGCCCAATTGTCACTGGATCAGCAACATTTCTTAGAAAAAGCAAAAGGCGAGTACGAGACACGAGCTTGCAACTCTTGGTCTCCGTCACGTGGTTACCCATCATGTGTCTCGAAACTCGTGCCTGTACCTTATTTTTAAACAAACTCGAGCCTAGGGACACTTAAAGGTATATATCAAAAGTCAAAAAAAAACCTCGACCTGCACGAAAATCAAGGCAGCGTAAAAGCTATCTACATGCAACATAGTGAATCGTGCCCAGTGGAAAATGAACTAAGTAGCACGTACAGAAAATGTGTTATAATAAATCATTACAGCTCGTCTCAGTTGGACATGGCTCCCTGTAAGAAAACCACACCTAACATACTAGTTCACAAGTCTCACACCCACAAAAAATAAACCAAAGAAAATGATGTATGGCTAGAGCAACCATACTAGCAGAGAAATATAGCTAGAACATCAAAATACTACATTGAACCCTAGCCCTAGCCTAGCACACCATTTAACATAAGGTGGCCTAGTCACAACATCGAAGTGTAGGGTGAAGGTAAAGAGGCTAGCATATGCTTTGATGGGGTCGATGTCCCAGACCCCATGCTAAGGATCCAAGGATTCAAAGAGATACAACTAGATGCAAGTTATGTATGAATGAGGGCTTTTAAAGGTTTGACATCATATATTGTTTAAGCTAGAAATGCAAATAATTTAAAATAGGTTTTGAAAAATGATGCAAATAATTAATAAAAATATAAATTAAATTTATATTTTTAAAGTGGGTCCTACGAAGAAAACACCTAAGTGACACTTATTAGAGCCCTTGGAACATTTGCATAACATACACACGCTAGTCACTGTGCGATATCTAATATTGCCCGCTGAGACATTCTTGCGGGAAATACTCGTTACCGCGTTGCAACCAGCAAAAAATCACTCAAATAGCGAGTCTGGTATGTCATTGAGATGATTAGGAATGCATATGCAGATGCAAGTGATCAAATGTGTTGTGTCCACTCCATTAGAGTGGAATTGATCACGGGATATTGAATATTCACCATAAGAATATGATGGCGTATACTAGTGAAAAATACGACAAAAGTTAAAGATACACATGTTGGACATATTGCATAAATGATATTGTGCTTAGTCGCCTAGGGTATAGGACGTCACTGAGGAGCCAATAGCAGCCAAACACTCATGCAAATGACAAACACGTACAAGGTGTGGTGCACCATGCAAGCCAACAAGAACACACCATATACAAAAAGTATGTGCTCGTGACAGTGTAAGGTGTAGTCACGAGGGAGGGTAATTTAACTCACGTGTTGGATGGGTTCAGTGGTTGAGGAGCATAACTCAAGCTCATTGAGAGTTATGGACTTGAATAGACAAGCATTGCGCCTCAAGTGGGCTCAGAGGCTATAGAGCATGGCCCATGAGGCGACACATTGCAACACACCTACGATAATCCAAAGTGATGTCGTAGGAAGAGAGGTAGTGTATTTTTCACCTGGTAGACTTGATGCACAAGTCATCCACGAAGAGGATACATGAGTGTCAAGAGTGAGTGTGCAAGAACAGTTACTAAGATGAATACCCAAAAATGCGACACACAAACATGCTCGATGTTATGCAAATAAAGCATGCAAAAAATCACAGGTGCAAGTGCAAACATGAGTGACATGATGCACGGTGACATTAGGATGTCAAGACAGGGTCCACGAGTTGTTCTGTGATCCCTGATATTTATGCTTATGTTTTATATATGAATTTATACTTCTTTTTAATGATATCTCTTTCTTTTCAACGACGCCAAAAGCTTGATGCCAATGTAAATAAGAGATTTAATTAATATTATTATAAAATAGGATTCTACGCAAGTATACGTATCATTATCAAGTAATATAAGACTTTTTTATTAAGCCCCGAAATATCGAACCCACATGGAAAAAAAGGTTAAAAAAAGTGTTAAATATTCTTAACAAAGAAATAAGAAGAATAACTTTTTACTTTTTAAGAAAGATCTTATTCAAACTAAAGATAATATTCTAGAAAAGAAAGTTTGATACTTTTTGGTAATTATTATAATTTAAAATTAAAGCAAACAACTACTTTAACTAGATTTTTGTGAGATGAAAGTAAATGCAAATAAAATTCTTTTTTCCTTATTACAAATCAGTGACAAAACATAGAATTCTATTGTGGAAGTATCTAAAATGTATTGTGTCAAATAGGAGCAATTATATTTTTTACCCTTACTAGAGATGCTATAAAGAATATATGTTAATCTGTTGCTTTATTAATCTTGAAGACGGGCTAGGCAGCAAATATACTAGCTCTCACTGTAGAGTTTCATCTTCTCCCTCCACCTGAGGGTTAACATCACATATCAAAACATAATACAATAAATCGAATTAGGTGATTTAGCCAGTCACTCTAAAGTTCTCTAATTATGTACCCATCAAAGTATATCTCCCTATTTATTTGCACTCAATCATATGGACTACATTCTCACCCATATAATCTCATGTAATTTTTACTAATTGTTGACGGAGACAATACCAACAAATATTAACATTGTAATTGGACAAATAAAGAAGTAAATGAAGTGTAAGGTTTTAAATCATCACAACATTTTCCAACATTGATTTCATATACTTCACACAACATCCTTACATAACTTTATTACTTCATCATTTTAACAAAAATGATAAAAAAACTACTCAGAATTAAGGATAAAATACAATCACAATTTGGTTTAATAATAGAAATCATAGTGAAACATAAGAAGTCTTAATTAAAAACCAAATGTAATAACAAAGATAAAGACTTATCTGATATTCTCTCCACCAAACTCTTGAAGTTCATTTCAATACTTTACTTTTCCTTACAAAATAGCACCACTTTAGCTTTTAAAAAGTGAAATGTACAATTTTTCTGTAGGCAAGACTTGCATGTAAGAACTAAAATTTAAGTGCTATACAAGTAAATACATATGATATGAGAGGTATGTAATATTCCAAGTATATTTTACAAACTACGCCCACTCCAAACGGCCCCTTTATGTGAAAATACAATACATTTCATAAAGATCACAATGTTATTTCAACACAATCACAAGAGTACATTAAATGACACACTATAAATGCAGAAAACCAGACATCTATATATGAAACATCAATAAAATAAAAAATGGTAATCTACCTATATACATGAAACATCAATAGAATAAAAAAATGGCAAACTTCACAGAAGAGTACCCTCTTTGACACACGAAAAAAAAAAAAGAAAAGGATAACTACATACAGACCACCTTAAATATTGATATATACAAATTAACCACCTAAGCCATTTTTTTGAAATGCTGAACTAACGTAAATATTGAGAATTTGATAAAAAATGACAAATGGGTTGGGGTTTTAACATGAATTTGATATTTTAGTGAGAATTTGAAAATTGGATGAAAAAGGGTGGTTGATTTGTAAATAGCAAGTTCAGGTGGTCTGGATGTAATTGCCCCAAAAAGAGGGAAAAAAAAACAACAAGGCTGCTGCACTAAATGGCCAATACAAGAGGGAGGAGTGACACCATGAGCACTACATATAATATAATCAAAGGGAGAATAATCCAGGAAGCCCTACAATATAATTTAAACATAATCATTTTTATTTAAAGCAATATATATATATATATATATATATATATATATATATATATATATATATATATATATATATATATATTACAGTAACATTTGAATCAAAACCAAATATCATAATGCTATGCAATAGAAATAAGAGCTTTGTAGCACGAGGCTCATCAATGTAATAGCAGGCTAACAAATTTGAACATTAGCACTCCACGAAAAAAATAAATAAACACTACTAAAAAGAGCGGGATATCACAACAGTTATTAGGGCGCGTTTTCTAAACTGCTATAAAAAGGAACATAAAACAGCAATTTAAACAACCATTAATTGTGCTAGTTCAACGTCATCATTGACCAAGTATTAAATCTGTCTATTATGATCCGAAAATCTCTTCCCCATCTGAAATATGCCCTCTTTCTTGGGTTCCACCAATTTTCGTGGCTTTGACCCGAGCTTCTCTCACTCGATTTTGTAGGCCGACCGTCCACCATGCTCCACCCATTGTCCGGAGCTCCATTGGTAACTCCTTTGTTCCCAATGGTTGGCCCCTTTTTCTTCTGCTCGCTGCCAACACATTAATCACCGCCAATCTCTCTCAATCTAGGTACACTTCCATCTCATAAGATATTATAAGACTTATATTGTTAAATATTATAGTATTTTGGCTCATATGATTAGATCTTTAGACATAGATATACCAAAAGTTTGGCAAAAAAATTTGTTAAAACGAAAGCTTGCTCTACCCATTTTTGAGTGTGCGTATTTGGAGTTCAAGTTTCAGCTTCAAAATTAATGTAAATTATTATATTTTTTGTGTAAGACATGCATGAATATGGATGGAGATTAGCTAATCATTTGAATCACTTGAATAACAACAGACCCAAGTAAAAAAATTGTTTAGATTTACATTCATTGAACATTTATTTTATAAATATAATATTAATTATTTTATTTTCAGTAAAATAAAAAAATCTGTATGTCCTTGAGTTAAGGTAAATTATTTTATTACACTTAAAACTTGTGCAAATACATGCCATTTATATCAAAACAACCAATATCACCATATTAATTTATAGTAATGTTTGACAAAAATAATCATATATCCTCGTAAAAACCATTATTTATATTTATTTTTAAAGTGAAACATTATTATTGGTTTAATCATCGATTAAACATCATTACTTCTTTCAAATATAAAATTAATAAAACTACAAACTTGTATACTCTCAACAAATTAAACGTAATAATGCATTGAGATTAAACAGTTGTACACATGATATATGCACATTTCATTTATTTAGTGATTCTATTGAATATTTCATATTCATCATGTTATTGAATAATTTGTGAAAGTATTTTGCTTGAATAATTTTATCCAATGTTTTTATTAGAAACAAGGATTTTAGTTTCTAATTTGCACTAAAAATAAATAAGAGTTAGATAACTAAGCCCAAATTTAGCCATAAATATAGAAGATAAAAATTTCTTGTGATTCATAAGTCATAGTAAAATTGCATCAAGCAAAAATTTATGTACATGGAAATATGTATTAATAGATACTTCTACAATGTTAAAGATGTCAAGATTCATTTGATCTCAGAAGAAACTTTTTAATGGAAATGTTATATAAAATTGACTTGGGGAAGAACATCTATCAATAAAGGTGCAATAAATGAAGTATTTAGTGATACAATTGATCCTAAGCAAGAGCCAGTTTAATAAGAACAACCTATCATTGATGATATGGAAACATTAATAGGAGATACACTTGGATTAAATAATGTCCCTATGAATCTAGAAGTTGATCATGAAAATCTCAATGTAGGTCCATTAAAAGAATCTGACAAATTCTTGAAGCTAATGGAAGATGTAGGGGCAGCATTACATAATAGGTGTAAATCAATCTCAAAGTAGTTTTTTGTACTACACTTGTACCATTCAAACGTCTTCATTTTTATACTGCAAAAAAATTTTAATGTGTTGTTAGAATTACTGGCCATTTTCTTCCCAGAAAGAGTTTCACTTCTTAAGAGCAGATATGAGACCCAAAAAATTATTTGAAGTATTTGTTCTTGGGTCAACAAAGAAAGACGCATGCACAAATGATTGTATAATTTTCTGGGAAGATAAACTTGAAGGGCATATGCTATATTTGTGACTCCTAATGATGTGTTAATACTCAGAACAGTAAAGTCCTACATTAAAAATAATAATTAGTAAGAAATCAGCCAAGTTATTTGGCATTTTTCATTAATAACTAAAATAAATTTCTTTAAAAAATGATATAACATTCTAAACACAATAATAAAAGTGATTTGTTGTATCATCCTACATATCGTAAAACTAGAAAATATGACGCTCAATATCCTGATTTTGCTTCAGATCTACGAAATATTTGTCTTGGTTTGGTCGATGATGGATTCAATCCTTTCAACCATATGAGAATTACATAAAACAATTGACATGTGTTTTATTTCCTTATAATTTACCTCATTGGATTAGGATGAAGAAACTCTCTTTCATTCTGTCTAAATATTATATCATGGGAGAAAAGTTTGAATAGCGATATTAATAATTTTATCTACAACCAATAATTGATAAATTGCATGAACTATGACAATGAGTTCAATGTTATGCTTCTACAACTGACCAAAATTTTATAATATGTGCAACATTAACACAGAATATCAATGACTTTTTTAAATATAGGATGTTATCGGGTGTAGTGTCAAAATTAGATTTGTTTGTCTATGTTATCTTGAAAATATTGAGTCATTATGGTTCTATAAAAAATAAGAAATTCACATATGGATCATCTTTGTTTGGTGCCACCTAAACATATATTTCAAAAACCAAAATTTACATTTGCACCCCAAAAAATTAGTGGAACTAAAATTTTATCATAAGGGTAGACTTTATAGCATACTTGTAACAATCCAAACCATCACCCATTGAGATATTGTTCTCTTTGGCCTAATGTCCTCACCATTTTGCCCCATTAGTGTAACTTTTTAAGAGAACATTTATTAAAAAAGTGCCCCCATGCGAGCATGATTAACTTTGAAATTTCTATCAAAATTTCAACCATTACATCAATGGCACTTTAATTTTTAGGAGTTCAACTTTATTCTAGTTAAGGGGTATCACAATATCCCTCACATAACTAACGTCCTCATTAATTTTCTTAACTCAGAATCATCCACCAAATATATAGGATTTTAGAGGTGCCCTTAAATATTCAAGAGGTGATTTCCACCACATACCACTTTATCTCATCTAAAGTTCAAGAGATGGTTTCCATAGCCTAGCAATTTGTTATACATGACACTTAGCTCTCATCTTCAAATTGGTTTAAAGCTCTGATACCACTTGTAACAACTCAAACTCTCATCCATCAAGATATTATCCGCTTTGGCCTAATTGTATGAGATTTTACCCCATTGGTGTAACTTTAAATGGGATCACTCATCCCAAGAGTGCTCCTCTGCAAGCAAACTTAACTTTAGAGTTTCTATCGAAACTCCACCCGTTATACTAAAAGGAGCCTCAATGTTTAAGAGTTTAGCTTCATTCAACTTAAGAGGTTTCACAAAAGTTTTGGTAAAGCTGATAAGAAAGGCAAATAAAATTAATAAAAATATGTCGACCGCAACAAAATCTGTTAATTTACTGAGATAGAAAAAATATATAAATTTTGTTAACTTGTCTTATTATGAGTATAATATTTTATCACATATTTTGAATGTCATGCATAGAGAAGAATATTTATAATAATTATTCACACACACACGAGATATATATATATATCTATCTATATATATATATATATATATATATATATATATATATATGTGTGTGTGTGTGTGTGTGTGTGTGTGTGTGTGTGTGTGTGTGTGTGTGTGTGTGTGTGTATTTAGGAATGTGCATATACGGCTCCATAATATTCATAAAAAAGAGTTAAAAAAGGGATGTGAAAATGGATTCCCACTGTAAATATAAAACTCAAAAAAATACATTACACACTCGTAGGGGTCCGCCTTCAGCAGAGAGTAGAAAATGACAGTAAAGGATAACAGAAAAAAGAAAAAGACAGTGAAGGAGTGAAAATGTAGTCCGAATGCGAAATCCAGCCAAAGAAGAAACTGGCGCAACTCCGATAAGAGTATATTTCACAGCCGATGTCCAGGACTTGTATTGCAATAGCATCTATGTCAGCTCATGTACCTGTAAAACGTCAAAAATAGAATGAGCTGCCTCTATGTATACCAAGAAAACCAAGTCAACTAGATACACTCAAAATCAGGTAGCTAGAGACGATCCAATTTTGCCCTGCCTCTGCCTCTAATTCTAGGAAGGGAGCTAGCTAACAGTTTATTAAGTTTGCTTCCATTGTCTGAAGTAATCAGTGTATCATCCATTAAATTTCTGAGTTCCAGTTAGCCTTCATTCTTCTTCTTCCTCCTGGATGTGTAAACTTGTCATTCCTCATCTGAGAATTGGCTCATCTGATCAGTAGGTTGGTTAATAGATTGTCGGGCACGTACATCATGAGCCCTTGACGCCTGAGTAGCGGTAACAACTTACTTGGTAGCTGCCTTAGCATAATCCAAATGTGTTGAGAGTTTTGGTTCTCTCAAAGGAGGGGCATCATTAAAACAACAAACAACTTGAGATGGATCAATATTAGTAGTATGGGGAGCCGTGTCATGAGACTCCAAAGTACCATGCTCCAATCCAACAGCAGAAGTAGAGTGTTCAAGAATAGGAGCATCCAGGGATCGAACGGCTTAGGTATGAGGTTCTTCATCTGATACAATCAAGGTTTGAATAGGAGAATCATCAAAAATATTCCCATCAGGAAAAACGTCAGACAGATGAGCAGAGGTAGGTGCGGTGTTGGAAAGCGGGTTGGGTTGCACCTCCTCAGCAGAGATGGTAGGCGGCAAGATGTCCTCCCCTAATTCAGCATGAATAGGTTTTTGAACAGGTTACTGTACTTTAGCAATATTCGGCCTTAAGTGAGAATGCAAGCGATAACAATTAGGAGAGCTATGGCCAAACGTATAAAACTGAGAGCAAAAAGGAGGTGTGGTTCTATTTCGACCTTTTGCCAATACCCGTTTTGATTGGATCCAATCCATACCTCATCCAGAGCTGGTTGGGTGATATCTCTCTCAACTAACACACCGACCACAGAGGGTCTGGTGACAGCAAGTTACTAGATCTTGACAAGTATAAAGATGACTTGCAACCATAATAAAACTTAGTTGAGTTGGTGTTCAAAAAGATAGAGACACTTATATCCTCATATTCTAAAGAATGACACTACTACTTTATTATCAGTGTGCTTCATACCATCCAACAACAACAACAATAGGCCTTTATCCCACTAAGTGGGGTTGGCTACATAAATCCTTTTTCACCATTGCATCATATTTAGTTCATATTTTCATTTAATTCTAATAGATTAAGATCATTTTTATACAAGTCTTTATCCCACTAAATAGGGTCGGCTGCATAAATCATTTTCTCCATTGCGTCCTATTGAATTCATATTTTCATTTAATTATGATAGATTAAGATCATTTTTTATACAATAAGCCCAAGTCTTTTTAGTTCTACCTCTGTCTCGCTTAACATAAGTCCTAACAGGTTCATCAGATAGTCGACATTTAATGTGACTAAACCATCTAAGACGATTCTCTCTAATCTTGCCCGTCACTGGATCTACACGAACCATCACAAATATATTCATTTCTCATTTTGTCTCTAGGTGTCAAGCCACTCATCCACATAAGCATTCTCATCTCAGTAACACTTAACTTTGTTTTATGATTCTCTTTTAAAGGCCAATATTTTGCGCCATAGAGCATTACAGGTCTCAGCACCATCTTATAAAATTTTCCTTTCAGTCTAAGCAATACTTTTCTATCACACAATTGGGCTGATGCAGTCCTCCACTTCAACAAAACAACTTGAATTATACTAATAACATCCCCATCTATATTACCATCACTTTGAACAGTAGATCCGTGATATCTAAAACGTTCACATCTTTTAATGATTTAATCACCCATAGTTACAATTTTACTACAAGATCTAATACTATTAAAATTACATTCCATGTATTCTATTTTAGATCTACTCAAACAAAGGCCTTTAGACTCCAATTTAGACCTCCATAATTAAAGTTTTTCTGAACACTTTCTCTAGTCTTATCCCTTCTCTGCAAGAAGGATATCGACAGTGAAATGCTGCAACAAAGGACATCTAAGAAGCTATAACTGTCATATTTTTATTGAAGATCTTCTATCATTGTGCTTAGATCTTATGTATCATCAAAAGTTCTCAAGGTTGCTGAAATATCACAGTTTTTGAAATCAATGTGTTAAAATAATCAATAAAAATAATTTGAAAAAAAAACTTCATTGTGATATTATATTTATTTTATGTAAGATGAAAAAATACTCTCTCATCCTTTACAATCATAGTTCAATTACTCGTTTACTTAGTCAAAAAAATCAATTAATTTACCATTGAGAATACCAATATTCCAAGATTAAATCCTAATACTAGTATCATGGACTAACTTCTTTACTCGCATCCGTCCATAATGTGGGAGCCCTTGCTTATTTGACACTACACCCGGGCGCCGGTGTAGGGACCCTTGCATACTTTTCACTGTATTCAGGTCATACAGCGCATCGCTTCCAAGGGATGCCCTAGCATTTACACTAATAAAAAAGATTCATGTCATGATTTTTTTCGACAAGTTTTACGCTGGCTTTCGACTACCTGACGCAACCCTCCGCTTTTCACATCCGGGCTTGCGACCGACAACGACAGTGTTAAATTTTGTATGTAAAAATAAAATAATAATTTTTCACATCCGGGCTTGATTCAATTTTGTATGTAAAAATAAAATAATAATTGAAAGAAAAAAAATGAAAATAATAGTATGATCAATTACCATTTATGTAAGCTTATATTATGTAATCTTAATATGTTAGAAGTTATACCAGAATTGAAATCATTCCATTGTTAACTTCTATAACAAAATTCAAATTTATATTTTTAGGATACAAAATTAGCTCCATTTGTGGAGAAAAACTAAACAAATTATGCTATAATTTTTCTCTAGCATGAATTAAACAAAAAAATCACTAAAATAAGCTAAACTTAATTTCTCTTAATACTAAATGTATTTGTGTTTGCTCAATCACATTTAAATAACATAACTTGAAATAATTTAGAATAGCCAACATCAATGATATCATTCACTTAACCATAACAATTAAAGTCACAAACTTTTATAGCATTTATAATATCATAATTTTGAGTTTTTTTATTATCATCATAAATTATGATGTAAAATTTATACTCTTATAGAATATCATTAATATCATTTTGCAACCTACCTACGATCATGAGCAAACACCCATAATAGAAAAAAAATATTGGCACTCATAATCTACCAAAAATAAAATTATTATAATAACACACTTATTATTAAACTAAAACAAACCACTCTGAAAAACTTCTTGTTTGAATCAATTATGAAATCTTTCATTCATAAGCTTACTAATATCTAAGAGAGTTAGATTTATACATTGGAGGCTTTATCTTTGTTTGCTAGCAGTAAAGAATTCTTTCTGTGATTTTATATTATCAAGATGAGGAAGTATATATCTACAAGGTTGCATTAAAGATTTTTCATCTAACATAAATAATATTAATTTGCGCAACGAAGTTTCTCTAGTAAAAAATTTATAGCATTCTAATTCTCATTTAAAAGTCTTTTCACACTTGTGAGTTCATGTGTTATTTGATATCCCTAAAAATGTATGATAAAAATGTATTCCTTCAACTATATATCTATCAGAAATTGATCCCTCAGGTTATCTTATTTCCAACGTAATCCTTAAGCATTAAAAAATGACCTATATATTACAGTGTAGTCATAAATGTCTAATACTATATGTTAAGAGTGTGAACATAGAAGTATTTATTCATTACGTCTTAAATGAATACATCCATTTATAATGCTCTAGACCATCAAATTTGATTTTCATAGACTGAATGAACGAGTAAATGCACCGTGATTATAAGGAATGAAGAAAAAATATTTTACCACATTATATAAAGCCAATATAATACACTCTAAAGCTCCTCTAACTCTTTTGAATCAATAACCTTAGCACATGCATATTTCAAAAACTGTAATATCTCAACAACATTACCAAAAACTTGTTCTGGTGGTGTACAAGGTTTAAGCTAAATTTGTAAAAAAAATTCAATAAGAACATGACAATCAGTACTTGTTAGACTTACAATTTTACGGTCACTGGAATAAACATATCCTGAAATATTTGATGCGTATCATCTAGATATTTTTCATATATTCCAATATTTCACATAACTTTTACTTTTTTTTTACAATAAAAAACACGCTTGCAGTAAAGTTATCACCCTCTTGAATATGAGGATGTAAATTTCTCTTCACACCAATGTCAACTAAATCATGTCGAATCTGTATGTTTGCAATTTTCAAGATCTAGTAATATGCATATTAAACTATCACAAATATTTTTCTATATATGCATGACATCCAAAGTATGTGACAAAATACCTTACTCTCAATAAGGTAAGCAAAAAAATATTCTTTTTCTACTAATTTAATACACCAGAAGATTCTAAAATGGCCAAATTGACATGCTTCCTTTTCCAACTTTTTTTTTTCTATATTTCTTGTTGCTTTACCAAAAGTACATTATAAAAACACCATTTGTGTTAAAATTTAAGTCCCAATAATTTATTGGGGTGCAGATCTAAATTCTTCGGTGTTATCAAAATAATTTTAGTAGTTGTAGCTCGAGTGACAGAAAAGTAACTATACGTGATCAAATTATTAAAAGGTGTACAAGAAATATATTTTATTCAAATTTTTTTGCTTAAAAATGTGCATTAAAATCAAAAGAAAATTATGTTCTAGTTGCATCTTTTAAATTAGGTAACCTTGCTTGTAAATTTAGATTTATTTGTTAAAATTTTTATATTTCAAAATTTTTACACAGGTAGAACTATATCTTTGGAATATACCTCACAAAGAAGTTTCTAGATAAAAAAATAGCACTACCCAAAATATTTAAGTTAAATAGTTGTCATGCAAAAAAAGAACAAAAGTTATTCAAATGGGAAGAGGTGAATGGCGCATCATTAGTGATCCAATGTTGGGTAAGAGTCCATAACTAAATTAATTGTGTGTGTGTGTGTGTGTGTGTGATCTATAGAATCTCCATGTAATGTCATTTAATGAGTAATTATTTCATTTAATAAAATTTTTTGTGGAGTTAGTGTGGGTTCTTCTTAACATCATAATGATTGTCATTATGATAGTGTGTTGCTTAAGTAACTCTACAGGATATACTAAGTATTATAATATATGATTCAAATAGGCTTGAAAGTTACTCAAACCTAGTTCAAACCTTACTCAAATAATTTTCGAGCCTAATTCAAACCATTTTCTTATTTTTCTTTTTAAACATAGTTTAAACCTATCTCAAATTGGGTTTAAGCTTGACTCATCCCTCACTCAAATCTTGCTAGAACAGTATATTATTCAAACCTTATTTGTATTTTTTTTCTTTCAGTTTAGTTTACAACTTTATCAAATATCTTTTGTACCTTGTTTAGACATTTGTTGTATAAGTATGAACCAAGGTTCAAATGCAAATCATTCAAACCATCAAAACGGTCTTCAATAAGTTAACCACATTTGTAAGTGGAGTTATTTTGATCCAAAACAAACTTTCATGCATTTTTTTTCAAATTAAGCTGAACAAATATTTCAACACTTCCCTCAATTAGTATATCAAACAGGATTTGGCAGCATGATTCTTAAACCCCCATATTGGGATGGACAAAGTTCAGTGCAACTAAGATAATATTTTTTCTCTCTTAAATGACAATATGAACATAACAAATTCAAACCAAATATTAAGCTATTTCTTCATATAGAGAAAATGTTATTGATTGCCAAGGAACAATAATTGCATTCATTAATTTCCATCAAATATTACATCATTATCTACATTTATTCACAGTCGGTCTAAGACAATAATTCATTTAATCGCATTAGCTAAATGATATTTTTTATTAGCTAGCATAAATAAGCTCACGTATCTTTAGAAATTCTAAGTTCTCAAGTAAATTAGAGATTTATAAATAAACATCAAATGTTTTCTTATTACACTCAAAAAAAGAAACCAAAATAGACAATTTTCTTTCATTCAACCACAATGTGAAGGCTTTTCAATGTTTGCTCCAAAGCCGAACCAAGTTCTCATAGACCTAAAAAGCTATCTAATACAAACATGGAGTGTTCTCACAAACATGAAAAACTATCCCATGTCAACATGGAGAGTTCTCTATAGATTATCAGCAATCCAATAACACAGAGAGATATGACCAAGTGGTGCATATAAGGACTGAAGATGGAGAGCTCACAATCTTTAAAGTTGGTTTCTCAGCTAATGGTAAGGAACACGATGTTCTGATAAGCGTCAAAATAAATGAACAAAAAGATATAGTAATGAATTTATTTATTGATGATGGAGAGTTATTGTATAAGGTGGTGATAACTAGGTATAAAATGCAAGGGTATGTTCAGTTGTACATTGACGAAATGATAGTTGACTTCTATTGGTATTTGAATATGTCTCCGTGGAGATTTTGTTTCGCACGAAGAACCCCAACGACGATGGTGGCAAGTCAGGTGTTAATGAAGAGCCTAGCGAATGAGAATATGCAGAGGGCTATTACTCACTTTTGATAGAGGGTTTGATTGTTGATTGATTAGTTTTGGAAGAAATATTTTGTTTACTTTGATTAGAGAACATGTTGGCATCTATTTATCTATTTTGAAAAAGGTGTGTTATTGGGTGTTGAGTTTTCGTTATTAATGTTTAATTAGTTCCATTAATGATATAATAATGAAAATATGGTTTAGATCTTTGGATGATTTGATGGTTAATTTGGAGGTTTCATGATTTTATATGGTTGACTACGTGATAAAATTATAAATATAAATAAATAAATAAACATATATTTATATATATATATGCGTGAGGAGTTCTTTATTTTTTTATTTTATTTATTTATTTTTGCCAATGGACACCTTGATTACACCCTTCTGTTCAAGTCAAACTTTGTCGCCCACTTGCCAATCGTAGAGGTGATCTATGATTTTTCATGGTCCGGAAGACTAAACTGATCATGTAGCAAGCGTATCCAAAAGGAAATTCAGAATCGGCAAAAGGATCCTCCAACATCATGCAGTGTTGGACCTGTTGGTGAAGATTTGTTTCATTGACGAACAACGATTATGGGTCCATCTGAAAGCCCTTACGTTGGAGGGGTTTTCTTTATTAAGATCAATTTCCCTCCAGAATACCAATTCAAGCCTCCTAAGGTTAACGTTCATAACAATATTACCACCCAAACATCAACTCTGATGGAGGCATCTGCCTGGACATTCTAAAGGAGCAGTGGAGCCCTGCACTCACCATATCAAAGGTTCTTCTTTCTATCTCCTCTCTGCACACAGATCCCAACAGTGACGATCCCCTCGTCCCTAACATTGCTCACATTTAAAAGAATTAGCGGAGCTGATATGAGCAGCCCGCAAGAGCATGGGACCAGAAATATGTCATGGGCTTTTGAAAGAAAACCTTAATTGACCATATGATTTTGTGTGTAATGTTTGTAATGAGACTGCTATGTGAAAAAATAAATACTTGTTGGATTAATATTATGCAATGGACGGGTAAAACTTGTTTTGTGGTGTCTATTATATATATATATATATATATATATATATATATATATGTTGTGTGGACAAATTGGACAGTCTGAATGAACTGTTTTATTAATATCAACTCATCCCGAAATATGATTTTGGCCCACTAGATGAATTCAATTCTCATGATGAAGTGAGCGCTCACAATGAACATATCTTAGGATGTTGTCAAGATAAAGTTGTAAATGATCTTGACCTCAAAAAGAATTCGACTTTTCAGATCCTTTAAGATGAACATTTTCCTCAAAATGAACTTATTCTCATCATAAACTCAGCCCTCAAAATAAACATGTTATCCAAATAAAAGTATTTTGGCAGGTTTTAAAATGATTTTGATGGCTCCCTAAAATTTTTATTTTTTGACTTGGAAGGCAAAATTTTCATAGGTGTTATTGTGTGATGGTTTGCATTTTCAATGGCATTTTTTTTTGTATGGCAATGATGGCCGATAATCTGTTTTCTAGTGTTACTGCTATTCAATATATAAGCTTGAGTGTGATTTATTTTATTCTAAGCATGCTTTTATAGATGCAAAGCCCCATGTTTAATTATATTCCCATGTTTAACGATATCAGAGATAATGAGCCAGAAAAAAACTCTCGATTAATGATGCTCCATCATTTTTACATTTAATACATAGAAGGTTTCAAGACAAGGTTCTCAATTCCAATGAATGACTCAAATTGATTACTCATCATATAAAGGTAATCAAAAGCCAATATGAAGATATAAGGAGAAAGGGGGTCTCCTTGTTTAATGCCTCTACCTGCTTGAAAAAACCCATTGCTCTCACCATTAATGAGAACACTATAATAATTATTGCTTAACCACCTTGAAATGAGTCCACGAGCGGCAGAACTGAAACCTTTAGCATAAAGCACTTTAAGAATAAAGGACCAACTTATAGTATCAAAAGCCTTAGAAAGATCCAATTTAAAAATCAGATTAGAACCCCTACAAGGCTTATCAATATCAGTAAGCATTTCTTGAGCTAACAATATATTTTCACTAATACTTCTTCCTTTAACAAATGCTGATTGATTTTCAGAGATTAAAGTATCCATAAAAGGCTGAATTCTAGCCACAAGAAGCTTGCTGATGATTTTTGAAAAGGTTGAAGTGATGCTAATAGGTCTAAAGTCTTGCCAACAATCCTTCTTTTTATCCTTTGGTATGAGAATAATTGAAGAGGATACAAAATACTTAGGGAGATCCATGCCCCGAAAGAAAAGCTTAATAGCCTCAACAATATCCATCCCGATAATCTGCGGAATTTCTTGTAGAAATCGGGAGTAAACCCATCTGGACCAGTTGTCTTGTTACTGTCCAAAGAATTGATGGAAGATAAAATTTCATCCTCATTAGGTAATCTGGATAGATTTAAATCCCTAGCCAACTGCAAATCAGCTTGCATGAGTTTATTAGAAAAGATATCAGAGTTGGTATCTTGATAAGAGAAAAGGTTTTGAAAATATTGAACAACATCATCCCCAATTTCCCGAGAAGTAGAAAGCCAGCAATTATTAGAAGATTTAATTCTTTGAATTGTATTAATGGATCTTCTATGCTTAATAATAGCATGAAAAAATTTTGAATTCCTATCTCCATGAAGTAAATGGTTAACTCGTTGCTTTCCGTTTAAGAAAGAGCTCTTCCTGTAGCAATGCGGTACCGCACAGAAACATTAGCATCCAGCAGATCTTTATCGGTTTTCCTCCCAGCTTCCACTTCAATTTCAACTCTGGGCCACCAAATTTTCTGCTTTTTGAATATTATATGTAAGGTTCCCAAATTCAGTCCAATTCCAATTAATTAAAGCCTTAGCAACTGACTTATGAAGTTGCCATAACTTCAATAAAGGATTAGCAGTAGAATAATTAGATGGAAGAATCCAATTATGCTTAACAACTTGATAACAAGTAGGGTGAGTAGACCATACATTTAAGTATCCGAAAGCATGATGTTTAGTATTAATAAAATGAGAGAATTGAACAAGCAAGGAGCATGATCCGAACCAAGTCTAGCTAAGTGCTTAACTTTGGAAAGACTAAACATATCAATCCAGAGTTGATTAGTAAAGATTTTATCCAACCTTTCATAAAGAGAACCTCTTCTCCAAGTGAATGGAGAACCTTCAAACCCAATATCAAATAGATTAGCAGCACTAACTTGGTTAGTAAAATTTAGCATATCATGAAGATTAGGATTCCTTCCTCCTTTCTTTTCACTAGGGTGCAGAATGCAGTTAAAATCACCCCCCACTATCCAGCCTTCAACCATATTCTGACCAATATCCTTTAAATGAGACCAAAGTTCAGATCTACCAGCAATAGTAGAAGAAGCATAAACAAAAGTAGCAAATCCTTTGAACTGATCAAGCTCAAAATGTAGGTGTAAGAATTGAGGATTATCAATAAGAATATCAACTCTCAACTCCTTCCTACTAAAAAGCCAGATCTTATTAGTAGAATTGTAGGCAAAAGAAAAACCAGAAAACCTCCTTAAAAATCTATCAAAGTTCTTTTTCACCAAAGGTTCAAGAAGAACAATGACCCAAAATTTATGAACCCTGTTGAGACTTAAAATTCTGCTAAGGGAGCCGAGGTTGGCCACTCCCCTAACATTCCAACATAAAAAATTAATCATGAGTAGATCTACTTCCTCTAGTAAGCCTAGAAAAAGTAGCGAGTATTAGAGGGGATTATATTAGATATCGATAATTGCTTTAATTCCTTCTTCTTCTTTGAATTTTGCACCATCCAATCTTCTTTCAAATCTGTATTGACAACATTCAGCTGATCAGAAGAATTAGAATCCAAGTTCTGTGTAGAATTCTGAAATATAGGATAGTTAACAATAGCAGGTGAAACCTCCTTAGCCTGGTAAGAAGATAATTCTGCTCTGATAACAACTTCATTCCCAATCCCATCAACAGTAATTGAACTTTCAGAATTTAAATTACCAGATACTTCATTAACAGCAACAACATTACCAGAATAAAGATTATTAGCAGCAATAGCAGTTCCAGGAATAGCTAAATCCAAATCCTTATCTAATACATCAATAGCATTTGTAATGATAGAACCAGAATTGAGTGTACAATCAATAAGAGGATTCTCAGCAGAAATATTAGGATCAGAAACATCAACAGAAACTGGATCAGCTAGGTTGTTGTTGTTCAAGGTAGAACAATTGTTTTTAGCAGATGCATTAGTCAAAGTTTCAACAGGTTCAATAGCAGCAGAGAAATCTTGAATCACATTTGGAGTTATCTGAACCACAACAGGAGTCCCCTTAACAATATCAGGATTAAGGGTGACAGAATCAAGATTCTGCCCTCTTTGTGTATCAGCAACAGTTCCAGCCTTATATTTAGATGGCATAAGATTAGGATGAATTCTATAACAACCTTCCTTAGTATGACCAAACATTTTACAATGATTGCAATAAAAAGGTCTATGTTCCATTACAATAGATTGCCAATATCCATTATGTGGAGACCCCAGCCAAATTTCATCAACATCTTGAAGTGTAATATCTCTTTCAACAAGGATTCTTGCCAAGGAAGGTCTCGGACAGATTAAAGGTAGGCAGATCTAATTTAAGTGGTTTTCCCAAAGCAGTACCAATTGCATAAAGGACTTGATGATTAAAGAACTGCAATTTGAGATTAGGAATCTTAAACCATACTGGAATAATAGGTGCTTCCTGATTAGAATCAAATTCAGGAGACAATTTCAAGATTTTCATGTAAATACCCTCCACGATAATAAACTTCTTGGAAAATAAATTTGCATAATCCTCTTCATTGGAAAGTTTAATCATGATATGTCTACCATCAAAAAGACCCACTTTCCAAATACCAGTAAGCTTCAAATCTTCAAAGCATTTTCTAATTCTTTCCAACTTAGGATGTCCATATTGGAATTTCCCAACAAGTGTAAACTTATGCGCATCAGCCAGGGAAGCCAATTCAGTTTCGAGAGAAAATCAAAGCGGGTTTTCCACCTTTCTTGATAATTGGCTTAATGAAAGAACATCCATTTTTACACGAAACAAGCATCATGGTAGAGTTGGGGAAAGACAAGCTTATCGAATCAACCAAATTCGAGCCCACCACATCCACAAAGGAAGCCTTTCCAAGCAGATTCAGTACGACCATCCGAAACAAAAACAAGAACAGATCCAAGGAATTCAAAGGAATTGAATTCACCCAAATCAGAATTTAAAAAGAACAAGCCCGGGAAACAAAAATTGGAAAAGATCCAATTCAGAAGCCAGGGAACACCAGCAAAACATCCAATTCAGGGAACAAGAACAATCCAAAGCCTGAAGAACTTGAAGAAATCGAAGCAAAAACTTCAAGAATCCCTCCTAAAATTCCGGAGCTTCTCTCTCATCCTTGCTCCTGTTATATATATATATATATATATATTTTAAAACCTTTTTTTTTCTATCCTAAGCCCTAACCCTTACCCGTTCGATCGGCTGGCTCTCTCTCTCGCTCATTCGATGAGGGCTCCCGTTCCCTCCTTCTCCCGCGCTCGAGCGCATCTCTTCCTTGTAGCCGTTGCCCTCTCGAGCCCCGCGTGGTTCTCCCCATACCTGCTCGAGTGTTATCCTGTGCGAGGGTCACCTAGCGTGATCTCCCGTGCGCAGCTCTGTCTCCCGCTCGACTCTTGCCCTTGCTGCCGAGCCTCGGCTCTTACTGCGGCATTTTGTCGCCTTCTTCCTGACTCTTCCCCACTTGCGCCCGGCTCTGCAGGTAAGGGGCGGCCCTTCCTTTCCCTCCTTTGCCTATAAAGGCCCTGTTCTTGGATGGATTGAGGGTTGGTTGGCTGTTTGGTTGCTTGCTTCCTCTTGAGAAATTGGTGTTGGAGTGGAGCTTGGTTGTCTTTGCTTTTTCTTGTGTGCTCTACACTACCTGGTATGCCTCCCTCCCTTCCCCTCCTTCTCTGTTTGGCTTGAGGTGGCTGCGGTTTTCTGCAGTTGGCTTGGTTCTCCCTGCTTGTTGTTTCGGCTGAGCATTTTTATGCCATGCAATGTGTTATCTATTTGCTTAAGTAATGGTTTCTTGCTCCCTGTCTCTAGTGGCATGCTAGTATGATTGTGGTATTAAGAGTTGGGGGACATTTTACTACTCAAGCATGTTAAAAAATGGAAATATGAGCATGTAGTAGGTTTGGTTTTGATGGCAAATTATTGGCTCCTCTTGCAAGTGTTTCGAATAGGGCTCTTCACTCTTTTTTTTTATGAAACATAGAGGAGCCTTTTTGTTTCTTTCATATGCATGTGGAGCTTGTCTTTTGCTCCTTTTGATTCTTCTTTATTAGGAGCATGCTAAGGAAAGTCTGAGTTGATCTAATAGAGCTTTATGCTTACTTTTGTTCGAAGTACACCTATGCTCTACACTTTGATATGTTGGATGAATGGAAATGCTTGTTTAAGCTTCATGTTTAGCTATATTCTAAGTCTTACTTTGTCTCATAGTGAGC
Source organism: Papilionanthe hookeriana x Papilionanthe teres (assembly GCA_022702705.1). Taxonomy (NCBI): domain Eukaryota; kingdom Viridiplantae; phylum Streptophyta; class Magnoliopsida; order Asparagales; family Orchidaceae; genus Papilionanthe; species Papilionanthe hookeriana x Papilionanthe teres. Next base: position 147,253,598 of record CM040423.1, read on the forward strand.
CTGATTGAAAGTAAATTTTATTTCATGTTAAAAGAGCTTTGGGAGCTGTTTTTGTTGCCTTTGTTTTCCCGGTTTTGACCCATGTTGTTCTCTCGATTCTGGGGTATTTTGAGCCTTGTTTTCCTCTCGGTTTTGAGGCTGTTTCAAGCCTCGTCGTTGCTCGGTTTTTGTGTTTTGCTGCCTAGCAGCTAGCCCCATTGCACATGAGGGGCTCGTTTTTCTGTTTTGCTGCTCTTGCAGCTAGCCCCTTTGCACTTGATTTGAGGGCTCGGTTTTCTGTTTTGTTGCTCTTGCAGTTGCCCCTTTGTTCTTGGTTTGGGAGGCTTGGTTTTCTGTTTTGTTGCTCTTGCAGCTGCTCCCTTTGCACTTGTTGTTGGGGCTCGGTTTTGGTCCCTACTGTTCCTGCAACCTCCCCCGGTGCAGCCTTCGAATGGCTCGGGTTTAGGTCTACACGGGGCCCGGTTTTGTGCTTTGTTTAAGCTATGGGTGGGCTGAATTGCTTGGTTACCTAGTGGATCTATTCTTATTTATTTGTGATGAATTTGAACTGGTATAGATGGCTCGGCTGCACCCTTATTTGGAGCTCCTTGAGGGCTCGGGTTTTGGCCTTATGGTAGGCTGGGTGCTTAATGGTGGCTCGGGTCTATGTCTTGAATTGGCTTAAGTGTGGCTATATGTGAATCCAAATCCCATGGCTATTTGGTTAATACCTTTATACATGTTGTTATGAGCTTGGAATTGAATTGATTTGATGGGGCTTGTCCTCTCATTGGGATTGGTCGTGAGCCTCATTGTGGCGATTTGAATTGTCGGGGCTTTACTTCTTGCTGCCCCTTTATTGTAGCTTAGGCCGTGAGCCTTTGTTCCTGTTTTTAGCCCTGGCCGAGAGCCTTATTGGGGTGGTTGTTGTGATGGTGGCTTTCCTCTTTGCTACACTTGTCTACGAAATTGATTTAATCAATTTGGAAGAGCTTCCTAGCTTACTTGTGGGAAATAAATTGAGCACGATATCTGGAATACTTCTCGGAGGATTTATTTGGTGAAATTGATGCTAGTTTGGTGGCTTACGGCTTGTCCATTCTCTTTCTTATGTATTAAAAGATCATTGAGAAAGTCAACGTGGGTACTTGGAGTTTGGAGGAATCCCGAGCAGTGGTCCAGAGTCCAGGACTTGGTCAGTATCTTTTGGTCATGATTTTACAAGTTATTTGGGAAAAGGGAGTGCGTTCCTAGGGGTCTAGTCCTCATCCTCTTCGAGAGCGTCGTGGTGCCTTTAGGTCTTTTTTTTAGGATATGTGAGGTCGGTTGGGAGTCCAGGGTGACTTACGTGTTTTCTGATTATTGGAAATCGACTCACTTCTTTTCGAAATTGTGTTAAGTGAGCCGCTTTCCGTCCTCCTTTCCTTGACCTCTCGTCCCTGGTTTCACCTTGTTTCTTGGCTCAAAGCACACACCTACAGGGGACGTGTAGGTGTGCATATATAACCTCCTCGGGTTATATATGGGGCCATCAGCAAGTGCTCGTAAGTGCGGTGGGGACTCGGATGAGGCTCGCAAAACGAGAAAAATTACGAGAATCATAGAATGGGGCCGCTCGACTCGGAGACTCCGTAGAGAGTAGAGCGGGAATCACGGAACCGTTCGACCGTCGTTGGGGTTTCTACTGCCGACAGTCTAATGTTCGTAGACCTAGTCCTATTAGGATAGTCAACCCGTGGACTGAAATGTTTTAAAACAAAAAAAATACATGTGTTTGAAAAATATCAAATTACCTCCACTACTATATAGCCTACTTACCCACAGTCTTGCTCGCATGAAAACCAAAAAATGAAATGTGTGAAGATTTATAAAGGTCCACGGTTGGCTATTCGAGTCGGATAGGATCGCTTTCCGCGGAAAGTCGGTCCAGTAGTCGGCACTCGAGTCCGGACATTAGCACGGCTGCGAGTCCGAAACACCACCGTGCTTACGGGTCTTTCTTTCCAGAGGCCCATGGCTTTCTTATGGTTCGCCATGAGTTTAGCGGGTCGTCTGTGGGTTTTCTCACGGTGCTTTTTGCAGTTTTCTACGTTTTGCTTTGTTTTCGTTTGTGGCTTTTCTCGGAGTTTTCCACGGACATTTCTTTTCTTTCTTTCTCGACTTTCTTAGTTTTCTTCTGTGATTTTCCTCGTTTTCTCGCTGTTTTCTTTCGTTTTTCTTCGTTGAGTTTTCGAACTTTACTTTCTTTGTACACACCATAAGTACTCTGTTTAGCTAGGTTGTTTTCACTTACTACTTACTATACGCTCTTTTGGTATCGACAAATCTACTGCAGGAAATAAGAAAAATATAAAAAAAATAAAATAAAATAACAATAAACAGAGTAACAGTAGCGTCGAGGATAGTGCAAAGCATACTGGTACTCTCGTGATGAGTCTTTACTTTCCTTCATTGTTATACTCGCTTGGCATATTTTACTTTTCAAAGACATACTCCTGCTTAGTCCGAGCCGTTTACTTTCGATACATATACTTGCTTAGAATGTTTAACACTTTCTGTACTTTCTCCTGCTTAGCACGTTTTACATTTCTTGTACTTTCTCCTGCTCAGCATGTTATACCTGTTATAGCATGTTACTTCCTGCATAGCTTAGTATACTCTTGTTTAGCATGACATGTCTACTGTTTAGCTTGCTATAACATGTTCTTATGCACTGCTTTCTTTTGTTACACCTGTCACTGTTGCACACACTCACTGTTGCAATAAAAATGATAATAAAAATAAAATAAACGACTTGCATGCTCATTTTAATTTAAGACTTTAAACCTAAACTGCGATTCCTGCTACGACGTGGAGCTTGGAGCACGGTGGGCAGCACGACCATCTTCTTCAGCAAAACCTGTGTCGACATCAGCAAAACCATTCTGTAGTTTAAATAACAAGCCTTAGGATTTCGAGGTAGTCCGCCCAGCGTGACATAAACCCTCACCTTTTCTTTTAGGCCTTTGCATAGCCCTCCTGTGCGATATAAGCCCTAACTCGCTTAGGTTTCCGAGTTTGTCGTCTGATACGACGTAAGCCTTCCTATCCTTCAGGTAGTTTGCATAATCAGGACATTATGCAAACGTAATTCCTATAATTAATTTGCAGGATTGAAATTAAAATAAATCTCTTTCCAAAATTTAAAGCCCAACCATAGGATAGTCTGGGACGTCCTCGAGGTCCTCCTCGAGATCTGTGACATCTCCTACCCTTCTTTCCTTTGACTCCAGAAATAACTGTTCCTCCTTGCGCCTTTCACCTATTGGATTTCCTACTACTAAATTTCGTTGAAAACCCTACCTTTTGAATTCGTGAAGATAGAAACCCGCGATCTAAATCGAGAGTTCTCTCAGGTGACTTCGGTCATTTGAGGGGTAATTAACTATAGGGGCTTGCCTCTATAGGGAGTTTTAAAGACCCCAGATAATATAAACCCTATTTAATTCTTTTGTATTAAATAGGGGAATTTGTCGGTCCACATAAAGGTTCGCGACCAGAACGGATGTCATGAATTGTGTGGTTTATTTGATCGAGCGATATTGTCGAGTAGGGTGTCTATTCTTCGGAATAGATGTGTTACTCGCAATATTACGCTCATTCATTCAAACTGTTAAACGAATGAGATTCGTCCTTTCTCATTCTAATATTTTAAAATTTAAAAATCTTATTTTCAAAACTAATATACATATATCCATTAAATTAAATCTAAAAAAAAAAGACGCATCACAGCTCTTAAAGCGGCCGACACGTTTAATGTGACTAAACCACCTAAGGCGATTCTCTCTAATCTTGCCAGTCACTCGATCTACACCAACCATAACAAATATATTCATTTCTCATTTTGTCTCTAAGTGTCAAGCAGCTCATCCACATAAGCATTCTCATCTCAGTAACACTTAACTTTGTTTTATGATTCTATTTTAAAGGCCAATATTTTGCGCCATAGAGCATTGCAGGTCTCAGCACCATCTTATAAAATTTTCTTTTGAGTCTAAGTGGTACTTTTCTATCACACAATAGGGCTGATGCAGTCCTCCACTTCAACAAAACAACTTGAATTCTACTAATAACATCCCCATCTATATTACCATAATCAGCTATGCATTCACAGTGAAATCATTCGATTCAATTGTATCTATTAATAATCCTTCCATGTCATCAATTATAGGTTGTTTTCTTTGAATTAACACTTCGGGATCCTTCTTTTTTACTTTCTCAAGATCAATTGCAGCACCAAAAAATTTATTTTTTGTAAATTCACTAATAGAAATATGCTCTTTATCATGACGATTCCATACAACATATTCAGTAAATATTTCTTTTGAGCTCAAATAACATTAACATCTTTAACATCAAAGAAGTATCTATCAATACATATTTTGCATGGATATAATTTATTTTCTGATTTATTGTTGCTCTAACTTGAATACAACAACAACAAAAACAACGAAGCCTTAATCCCACTACTTTGCTCTAACTTAAATATTTCCAAAAAAAACACTCCTTTTATAACGCGAACTTCATTTAGATTTAGTTATCAAACTATTATCCATTTTCAATGCAAATTAGAAATTGAAAACACTATTAGTAATTGAGAAGATTGGATTAAATTATTCGACCAAACATATTTATAAATTATTCAATAATATGATAAATTAAATATTCAGTTCTAACAACTAGATAAATGAATAAGAAAAAAGTGCATATACCAAAAGTGTACAAGTTATTAATCTCAAAATACATTATCATACTTAATACGGTAAGAACATACAAATTTATAGTTTTATTAATTTAATAAGTGAAACAATGATGTTTAATCGATGATTAAGCTTATAATAGTGTTTCACTTTAAAAATAAACATAGATAATGATAAAATCACATAAGCCTATAGATTATTTTTGTCAAACACACTTCAAACTAATGCAATGATATAGATTATATTGATGTAAATGACAAATGTATTTGTATAAATATTAAGTGCAATAAACATATTTAGATTAACACGAGCATATACTTTTTTATATTTTACTTAAAAATACATCAATACATAATTTATAAAATAAATAAGCAAAGATTATAAATCTACACAATTTTGCAGGTTGGATTTGCTTTGTTATATAAATGATTCAACCGACCCAATAACCTATATTCAAATTCAAGCATGCCTCACACTTAAACTAATTTTTTTTTTTATATATTAACGAATCATTCAGTCCTTATGGATGGAGAAAATCATACAATCTCTTCCTTTAAGGAAAATTAAACCCTTATTAATCTTACTTCTAAGGTAAATGGTGCCCATAATTTCTTATGGGCGAGAAGAGTAACTCAAAGTGAAATAGATCATCACTTCTATAAAAAACCTTCTACTAAAGTGCATCAACAATGATACTTTCGTCTTGTGGTCGATGGTGATTAAAGTGTTGGTGGCGAATCAAGCAATCATGAGGACGGCAACCCAACCACAATGAATGGAGTTACAGATGGAGCACCAAACGACCTAGTGGAATACAGTTGAATAGTCGGCCAACAAAACCAGGGGAGAGAAGCTTAGGTCGAAGTGACGAGCAACGACAATAACCCTGAAGGAGCAAAAGCTAGTGGCATCGAGCAAAGAGAGAGGACTTTGGAAGGGAATGATATTTTCGAATTATAGTAGGTGGATTTAATGCTTGGTCAGAAGCGCGCTTTAAACCAGCATAATAATGGTAGTTTAAACTGTTGATATAGGTTCTATTTTACAATAGTTTTTAAAACACATCTAATAACTGCTATGGTATACCCCTCTTTATAGTGGATCATATAATATTTTAAAGTAATGCTGAATGACACAAAACTCAACACTTATCATATTTCCAATCAAAAGTAAGACTATAAAAGCCTTTTCATCCTATACCCAAAAATATTAAAATAGTAAGAATAAAAAATATATAAACTAAGGTTTAATAAATAAAATAAATAGCATACCACGCAAGAAACTGATTGACACTCTTTTATATTATAGCCATTAGATAAAAAAAGCAACATATTACCAAAAAGTTGTCTATTTCATACTTAAAGCATAAATATTTTTTAGTATAAAAAAATCAATATACCACCAAGAAAAAGTTACCTATTTCATAAGTACAACATAAATATTTTATAGCTTATCAAAAATATTTCAACGTAGTTAAAAAAATAAGAAAAGACAGTAAACAATCAAGTCACACAACTGTATCAAGACTAAAGATAGGAAATAATGGTTTAGGAAAAATTATTTGAGAGAAGTTTCTTACGCGAGCTTAACATTCCGCCACCACACATTGCTCTGAAAGCAACAGACCCGCTTTCTGAAGTGAAATGTTTTTTCTTGCATGTTTGCAGTTCTGTCAACCAGCAACTCTAATCGATCAACGTCATATAGCATGGCATTCGTCGCCTACCAAAGAAATTATGCATTAAAATATAATAGTTTAGGCTTTCTGATACGAAACCAACTAATTATTCATTAAATTTGCAAAAAAAAAAAGTAACACTATTATTAACTAGAGCGTTTGTGACATGTATGTATGTATGTATGTGTGTGTGTGTGTGTATATATATATATATATATATATATATAGTAATTTAATTAACTGAACTTAAATCAAACCAGGTAATAATTTTTAGCCCATATTTAAAATTGTGCAAAATGTTATGCCTCTCAGAGAGAAATGCAAAGAAGGCATAAAACGTGAGGAAAAAGAGGTGTACAGTTATATTTCCATTTATTGATGTGGCTATTTTATGAAGATAATTTAGTTCTTAATTATGAGATATTGAATAATGAATGGTTTCTGGAGGATGGAAAATGAATTTTAAGAATCATAATAATACAAGAAAGAATATTGACACTTTTGATAGAGGAAGGATCAACAAAAGAAGTTGACAAGAAAGCAATAGAAAATATTACTATAATGTAATATAAATTTTTAGAAAAAGTTCGATATAGTCATCATGTTAAAAAATATTATTGTTAATTTTTACTGATTAAGAATAAGGAAGGTGGTAGAGATTAAAGAAAATGAAAAATAAAATCAAGAGGATTAAAAGAAGCTAAGGATTAGGCAGGTGAAAGGTAATAAAATATGATAATGAATCTAATAAAGACCCTCTAAGTGATGAGAGTGGGAGAAACACTTCATGTCGGAGTCCAAAGTCAAAACTACTTTATTCAATAATATGTTTACTTATTTACTCTAGATTTCTTAGTTGTGTGCTTACTTATCTTTGACTTAATGATTATCATTGAGTGTTCATATGAACTTTTAAGATTTTATGTTAGGATTTAAAACTATTGCCCCAAAATATTTAATTTTACATACTTCAATTTAAAAAAAAAAATTATTCCCAAACCCTAAACCTTAAGAAATCTTACAACACATCACTTCGCTAGACTCCTAAAGCATGCATTTAACAAAATTTAAAACAACCTACATAACCTAAAGTAACTTGCATTGAGCTTTTTTGTTTTGTTGACAAGACAGAAGCTGGTGTCGGTTCTCGGACAGTTAAACTTCAATCCAGATTGAGCATGTTTGTCGATATGATCCAAAGAGTTTTGATTTCTATGCTCTACATTGGTCAACAAGGAACAACAAAAGAGAACTTTTTGGCCAAATCATAAGTTGCTTAAGGTTCACTAGTAGGAGAACATAAATTATGGTTTCTTAAATCTTAGGGGCATTTACATGCATACCATGCAATTCTTATGTATTTACATATCTACCAGCTAAACATTACTTTTTAACATCTATACATCCTAAATTCTTCATATCAAGTAAAAAATAGAAATATTTTAACTTAAAAAAAATGATCCACATATTTTCATGCATAGATAAGGCGGCATGACGTAGATGTCGGCACGGCATTTCTGCGATAATTGCGAAATCCCGCAATACACTCACGAGAATGTCATGATCATGGTGGGGATTAAGCGCAAGAATATGCATATTTTTTTCCTTTCTCTTTCTTTCTTTTCCATTTTTGATTTTTTTCATATTTTCTTATGGAGGGATATTATTTTCTTGTTGGCAATCGAATTATTATATCTTAATAATTAGATGCATCATTTAAAAAGTAATATACTACCTTGAGCGATATAAAAATTACATTAAAAGGTATCTAATCACTCATATGAAAAAAATCATTAAATTTTATGGGTCTGTTGAAGGGTTTTTCCCCTACCTTACGGGTTTATTTTATTCTAGGATCTAGTATCTCTACAAGGGAAATCTTTCATAGTTAGTTGCATCTTAGAAGCTATAACTCCCAAAAATACTCTCAATTAAAGTATTGACATATATCAGATAAGATTATATGATGTCTTGAAGACTGATATTTCATAACCTTATGTCGATAAATGGGTTTAAAAGGATTTAATTGAAATTGAAATGTTAGGACTTACAATCTAATGATTATGTTTCACTGAAGAGCCCAGAGAAATGATTAGCCAATTGTGGGAAGAATGCAAGTCCTGGGAATTGGAATTGTGGGAAAAGGGTTTGATTTTTTTGGATTTAAAAAATTAGATTTGGTTTGAGAGAGTTTGATTTGGATTAAATTTTCCTAAAAATGTTTGATTGAATTGATTTGCTTGAGCTAGAGACTTCAGGTCGTTAGATTTCATTTAAGTTAATTGATTTGAATCAAAGAAAGTTTGTTTTAAGGTTGTTCGAGTTTGTTCAAAGGTATTTGAAGTTTATTAAAATGCTTAGAATGTTTGAAATTTTATTGAAGTTTGTTGAAGTTGATTGCATTTAATTGAAGTTTACTTGAGGTATGTTGAAGTTTATTGAAACTTATATGAAGTTGTTTAAAGTTGGTTAAAGTTTGTTTGAAGTAATAAAGTTTGATTGAAGTTGGTTAAATTTTGTTTGAGGATTAAAATTTTTTTGATGTTAGTTGACACTTTAAGAATGTTTTGAGATTTGAAAAGGGTTTTAAAATGTTCGAGGTTTTGGTTTTGAAAAATATTTTAAATTTTTAAAAGTTTAGGGTATATTTGGGATCACTTTCTATTTTCAAATTTTGTTTTGTTTTTAATCTTTTTTCTTTTTTTTTTGTTTTTTGTTTTTTTAGAAAATGTATTTGGTACTGTTATGATTTATCTGTTTAAAAAAAAGTATATAAAACATGTTTAGTTGTGTATTTTTTATTTCTTTAAAAAAAACTATACTTCTTATAGAACGGTTGGATGACAAATACAATGTCTTCCATGCTCCACCCAGCATGTAGTATTACCTATGGGCGGACAGCCAGTTGAAGGCGGAGGTTTCAGCTGGCGAGCAGGGGCCGACGACAGTGGGCGGGGCCCGGAGGCGACCGGAAGCAGGCGGCTAGTGGAGGTGAACTGCGAGGGCTAGCAGCAGCAGCATGCATTGGGCGGCAATGGCTGGCGGCGGACGTCATCCGCCATTCGTCGCTGGCGGATGTCAGCCGCAGCACTGTGGTCGGCAGCAAGCGGTGGCTAGCCAAGCCTTGAACAGTTAATACTTTGAAAAACATGTTTTAAAAAATAAAAACACAATTTTTGAGTTTTTGATGTTTTGAAAATAAGTCTTATGTGTTCTAAAAAAAATAAAATAAAAAAAATTATTTTTGAGTTTGTTTTATGTTTTCTGTTTTCAAAAGCAAAAAATAAAAAAAAGAAAGTAATCCCAACCAGGGCCCTAATTTTTGAATTATTAAGATGTTTTAGAGTTTTAAAACGTTTTATGTTTAAATTTTGAAAATATTTTGAAGTCTTAAAAGTTTAAGTTTTGAAGTTTTAAGGGTTCTAAAATTTTGTTCTATTCTTAAAAAATGTTTTGATTGTTTTAGAAATTTTCAAGTTTTGATAGTGATTTTATAGTTTTGAAAGTGATTTTAGGTTAAAGAGATTTGACTAAAGTTTGATTCAAGCTGATTCACTGGGGTTAAGAGCTTGGGTTGACTGAAGTTGATTTAAGTCGAAGAGATTTGATTGAATCGATTGGTTTGATTTGAAATTAAAGGTTTGATTGGCGTTTAAATCTTAATTAATGGTGAAAGTTTGATTGAATTTTATCCCTAGACTAGGGGTATGATAGGCTAGAAGGATTTCTTTTTAAAAGTAAATTCTCAAGGATTTGGCATGCTAGAATCAGTAAAACTACCACATGGTTGATTGACTTAGAATGAAATATAAAATTAATCGTGTACCTGTTTTCTAATTTTTTTCTTTTTTTTTTTAGGCATACACATAATCATATAGGACATGTATAATTTTTTTCATGGCCTATCTATTGCATATAACAAAAAATAACCACGTAAGTTCCTATTATATGAGAAATAAGCATAAAATAATCACATACTTTTAATTTTTGTTACATGAAATATAGCACCACATAAAGAAAGAGCAAGAGTTTAGACTTTCTCCATAGAAAAGAGATGATGTGTGAGTTTACGTAAGGGAGGTTTCGGGTAGGTCACTGAGTGAGAAGATGTGAGGGGCTCGATTGAGATTTCTGGTAGGCTAGGGAGAAGAGAAGAAATGGGGGAATTCGGTGAGGTCTCGGGTAGGCTAGAAAGTGGAAGAGAGAGAGGATTAATGGATGGGGTTTCTGGTAGGGTGAGAGTCGAGGAAATGGTGAGGTATTGTTTGTGACTTTGGATTTGTGAGAGTGAAGAAAATAATGAGGTGTTGTGGTTAAGTTTTCGGGTATGGAGTAGAGTGGAGGAAATTGTGACATATTATGTATTTTTGGATGGGGTGAAGAGAAAGAGATAGTGTAGTGTTGAGTGTGGTTTAGGTTTTCGAGTATGGGGTAAAGAGAAGGAGAGAGTCTGGTGTTGTGTGCGATTTAGGTTTTCGCGTATGAGGTGAAGAAAATGATAGAATGTGGTGTGTTGTGTGGTATAGGTTTCCAAGTAGGGTGAGAGAAGAGAGTGTGGCATTGTGTAGTGGCAAAATATTACATATGGACTACGCACGTAGAGGTACGTGCGGAGCCCAATCCATGGGAGACACGTGGAATCCCACAATGTATTGGACTCACCCAAGCACTATCCAAAATAGAATAAATAATTCCAGTATCCAGTCATTTTAAAAATCTCTTTCTTAACTACTTCTTTCATTATAGGATTTAGTCTTCTTTGCGGATCAACTCTCGGTTTATGTTCTTCATATAATAAAATTCTTTACATACAAATCGAAGGACTAACTCCTTTGATATCTGCCAAAGTCCATATAAAAGCTTTCTTATATCTTTTCAAATTTTCCAACAACTTTTGTTCTTGATATTCGTTTAACTCCGAAGATACAATGACTGGCAGGGCAGATGATTCTCCTAAAAACATATACTTGAAATGATTAGGGAGAATTTTCATCTCAAGTTCAAGAGGTTTTATTATAGATGGAATTAAACTTTCATTTCCACCTTCCATAATGTCTAATACTTCGAATCTCTCCTGAATATACTCCAAATCTTCATTCTTCTTACTATTTGAATTTTCTTCATCTTCAATTTCTTCTTCAAATATATTTTCATAATCCACTTCTTTTTCAAATATATTCTCAAAATCATCGTTTCTCAAATGTTCACAGACCTCCATCCTAAAACATTCATTATATTTTTCCATTGAGGGATACTTCATAGATTTTAAAATATTAAAGGTCACCTCTTGATTATTAACTCTCATAGTTAATTCTCTTTTTTGAACATCAATCACTGCTCTTCCAGTAGCAAGGAATGGTCTTCCCAAAATGATTTGAATTTCTTTATTTTCCTCCATATCAAGTACAAAAAAATTCACAGGAAATATAAATTTATCCACTTTCACTAACATGCCTTCCACCACTCCTTTAGGGTAAGTAATGGAACAATCGGTCAACTCAAGAGTCACAGATATAGGAGAAATTTCTCTTATTCCCAACCTGTTGAAAGTTGATAAAGGCATAAGATTAATACTAGCTCCCAGATCACATAAGGCTTTTCCGAAAAAATTTTCACCTATAGCACACGGAATAGTGAAACTACCAGGATCTTTAAGTTTTTTCGGAAGCTTCTTCTGAATAATTGCACTACACTCTCCGCTAAGTGCAACAGTTTTATTATCTGTAAACTTTTTTTTTCTTTCTCAGGATATCCTTCATAAACTTGGCATAGTCAGACATCTGTTCTAATGCTTTAACAAAAGGAATATTTATCGTTAATTTAATAAGGATCTCCAAAAAATTTCCAAATCTGTTATCCCTGTTTTGTTTCTTCAATCTTTGAGGAAATGGAGGTGGTGGTTTTTCAACAGTTATCTTCATTGGCTCAAGAGGATAATCCAGGTCTGGATAAATCTTGTTTGAACCTTTTTCGATTTCTACCTTCTCCTTTTCTATTTCAACTTCTTTTTGCACTCTAGTTTCCAATTCTTTTCCGCTCCTTAATTGAATAGCCTTAAGTTGTTCCTTGTTTTGATCTTTTGGATTAATCTCAACATTACTTGGAAGTGTTCCAGAAGGTCTCTTATGAAGTGCAGTGAAAATGTCTCAATTGATTTTCAATATTTTTCATAGCAACACCTTGAGCTTGTAATTGATTTTCCATATTCAGAATCATTTCTTCAGTAGACAACTTCTTATCTTTAAATTGCGGGTTACTATTGAATCCAGGAGGATAAGATGGTCTAAAATTGGTATTTCCTAGATTGTTCGAATTTCCAATTAAATTTATAGAACTGTTACCCCAATGCGGGTTAACATTGGTGTTGATATTATTCCAATTGAAGTTTGAGTGATTCTTCCAACCAGGATTATAATAATTCGAATAAGGATTGTTAGGTCTATTAATAGCATTTAAAGTCTCACAAGGTGTTTGAGATTTTGTTATCTGTCCAAATGAATTTTCCTCCAACACTTGAGGTGGTTGAGAATAATTCGTTCCATATTGATCTATTTTCTTTGAAATGACTGCAATTTGAGAAACTACCATAGTCATCATATATGAATCATGAACACTGGCTACTCTCTTAGAATTTACCCGTTCAGAGGGTCATTGAAAATTATTAGTAGTCATTTCTTCAATTAATGTGTATGCTTCATCAAAAGGTTTTGACATTAACGATCCACCAGCAGCATGATCTATAATAGATCTTAATGATCCCACTAATCCATTATAAAATGTTTGAACTATTAACCAATCTGGTAAAGCATGATGTGGGCACTTCATAAGAAGATCTTTAAATCTCTCTCAAGCTTCATATATTGACTCTCCTTCAAACTCACAAAAAGATGTAATATCATTTCTTAGTTTAGCGATCTTTGATGGAGGGAAATATTTTGATAGAAACTTCGAGATAATTCTCCCAAGTCTAATAGATCCGAAGTGTTAACGAGTTTAACCACGCCTTAGCTTTATCCCTTAATGAAAAAGGAAAAAGTCTAAGTCTAACAGCGTCACCAGACACTCCGTCATATTTAAAAGTAGCACACAGTTCTGAAAAACTAGCGAGATGTAAATTTGGGTCCCCATTAGGTGTTCCTCCGAATTGATTATTTTGTACCATTTGAATAATAGCAGATTTAAGTTCAAAACCAGCAACATCAGAATTTTGAATAGTTATGTGAATTTCATCTGTTGTTGGGTTAGCATAATCTCTTAAAGGACTTGACAAATTTCCAATATCATTTCTCTGATTATCTTGATTATTCGCCATTTCACAAGGATTTTCAATTTGTTTTTGTTGTTTTCTAATTTTTCTGACAGTACTCTATAACTCTGAATCGTAAGGCACTAAACCTATAGATCCACTACGACGCATATACAATCACACAAATACTTTTAAAAAGTAACGAACACACAATTACACACTACAAATTAAAAGTTTTCTGTTACTATATTATCAATAAATACCGTTTATACTTCCTTCCTTAATTAGTTACTTTGTTACATTCCCTGGCAACGGCGCCAAAAACTTGATCGTTGGACTTTTTATATGCAAGAATGTATGAACTCAAATTTATATATGTTTATAAAGATTTTATAAAGTCCAGACACTCAACGTAAGTATACGTATCGTATCAAGTAATACAGGGCTCTAATGGAGTCCTGATTATCGATCTCACAGGGAAATACGAAGTAGAAGGAAGTGTTTCACAATAGATAATGTTGCACTGAAATCGGATACTCAAATTGCACTTAAAGTTTAATACTTACTTCTACTACCACTATACAGAAAACAGTAACATTTAATCAAACTACAATTACTTCTAATAACTTTGAAAACAGAATTAACTAGCAGACACACTAAATTATGTATTTGAAAGGTTTTTGATATATGAGAAAAGTATATTTTCTCTTGCAATGAGAATATGATGTGTGGATTGATATGGAACAAATATTTATGTTATTGTGTCAAATAGGAGCATAGATGTTTCTTTACCCTTAAAAGAGTACCCCTCTTCTAAGCATAAAAAGAACATTGACATATCCTAAGTTTAGTCACTAAATCTAAGGCTGAAGTTTGGGAGGATATCGGCTCTCACTACGGAGCTCCACTCACCCTTCACCTGAAGGCTAACCTTCGATGTTTAGTTACTAATCTTAGAACCAATTTGGGGATCTCAGTCTGTCACCATGAAACCTCCAAATTGAAGTCCATCAAAACACATTTCCCTATTTATTTGCACTCAATTTCCATGAACTACGCAATTCATCCATGGAAATTGAATGAATTCTTTATTATTGTTGTAGGACACTAAATCCTTTCAGAATTATTGTTCAACAACATATTTTAACATTTCAATTGGCCAAATCGAAAAGTAAATTAAGTTCGAAATGAAAAATCATCACAATTTCTTCAATACTTTAAAAGCACATCAAATCTACATCAATCCATCATCACATCTCTATGCAAGAAGAAAAACAAAAGAGATTACTCAGAATTCATGAAGAAGATACAATAAAACATGAATTTTATATATAAAAGAAAAGTCATACAAACCACAAAAGAAAATACAACTTATCTCTTTCTCTTCTCCAATGCAATTCCCTTGAAGTTCCTCTGAATCCTTTTCTCTCTTCTTTATAACACTTGATTCTCTCTTTAGAATGGAAAGAAAGAAGCAATCTCTCACTTTACTCTTCTCCTTCACTCCTTAGAGAAGAATCTCTCTCAAATTCTCACTTCTACACACTCTTCTCCTAAAACCTAACACTTAACACACACTAAAACTACTCAAAAGCCACTGAACTCCCCCACATTTTCGTCCAAAAACAGTTACTTATAAGTTAGAAACGAAATCCCAAGAGTTTCCATAGGCATCCCTCAAAAAGTCGCCAAAACTCCCCAATTTGAATTCCACCGACATTGGGCGCCGGCGACGCCATAACATGTTTTCCACTTTTTGCTCCTTTTTGCTCTGAATTCGTTCTTTTTCACTTCTTTTCGCTCCAATTACCTAAAATCATCACACCTGCAACAAATCATAAAAAATACCTTTCTTTAAAGTGCAATATCACAAAAAATGGGTAAAATTATATAGCAAAAACCGTATATATTTTTAGTGCATCACCCCTACAGTTGCCTCTATGTCATTCTCTATCTCCTCGTCATGCATTATGAGAACTTGTAATTTTTTATCCTTGCAACGCTGTCCTAGAATAAACTTCTCATCACACTGAAAACAAAATCCTTTGGCTCGCTTCTCCTGAATTGTTCTCTCTTTAAAGCGCTTTAGTGTTGCTCCCTCTCGTGGTCCATTATTCGTGTCTTGTGCAGCCTCCCTTCGGAGTTCCACAGTTTGAGCTTTTGGTATCATTGTGATTGTGCCAGTTTGACATGGTGTTCCATCTGTATTGCTCCTGCTGGCCTTCATCTGATTCTCGTCTTCCACCATATGGGCTAGCTCCATCATTTTCCCTCAATCTTTGCGGTCTCAATAGTCAAAATGTTGCCCGTATGTCGGGTTTTAGGCCCTTTTCTCTTCAATCCTGCTTCAGAAATCCCCCTCAACTGTACCGACAATAGCTCGAATCTCTCCATGTATTCCATGGCAGTTCCCTCCTGAGTCAAAGCATTGAATTGCTCGAGTTGGTTTCCTTCCTAAATTACTCGAAAATGTTCGAACAATCCATCCTTAAATTCCTCCCATGAATGGATCGGCTATCTAGCCTCCCTCCACTAAAACCAGGTTAGAGTGTTCCCTTCCAAACATATCTCTGTTGCAATGAGTTTCCCCTTCTCATCTAGCCCATTCACCACGAAGCATCACTCTACCCGATACACTCAACCCATGTGTGACTTCCCCCACAAAGATCGGCATCTTCAACTTCCTAGCTCTAACATCTCCACCCCAAGTTCTTCTTCCTCTATTGTTTCCACCATATCGAGGGTAAAATTCCCTCCTTCGAAAATAATCATATCCACTCCTTTCATTTCTTCATCATGCTCCTTCATACCTCTTGCATAATCTCTTCTCCATATTTCGGCCCCACAGCCTCCATCAAAAATCTCTAATCTAACCCCAATCGAAGCCCTAAGAGGGTGGTTAGGTGATGGTGGATGCTTTCCTCCTCATGTTCCTCATGTTTGATCTCTTTTCATTTCGATCTTGCCACAGATTCTCCAGTCAACCATTGGTTAGGGTTTGCAAATTGAGCCGTCGGCGGGGTCTTGAATTGCATCTCAATGATCCTCTTTAGCATCTCTTGAATTTCTCCCAAGCTCTCGAATCAGTTCTCCAATTGGTTCTCCATAGAAGAGAACCTATCCTTTGTGGTGGCAAACCATTCTTCCATCCCATATCTGATTTGACTCGTCTCTTCCTCTAACTTTTTCTCCAAATCATCTGCTTTCTCAGCTGTCATTATTTCTTGTCACTAGGGCAAACTCGATTTCGAATCTGATCGCCCACTTCTAGGATCAAAATTACGGCACGCCCGATGGGATCGCAGCCTTTCCCACTAGTTCTAGTTGATCGAGTATATTTCACGAGGTTCAGTGAGACAAGAAATGAATGTAAGTTGGAATCTCTTCTATTTAAGAGGAAACTCATACCGTTGTCTGTCACAGGCCGATAAGATCTCGTCGTTTCCTTCCCAGCAAGTTCTGATTGCGGCTGTATCGCAGGCAAACTCCCAGCAAGCTCTGATCGCTCATTGTATCGCAGCAAGCTCTGATCAACTTTATTGTAGGGTTCGATCACGACAGTGCAGGCTAACAAAGGCTCTGAACCCATGTTGCCTACTTCTGTAAGTCGCAAGTACGTCGTTGCCATCTTCTGTAAGTTGCGAACTCGTTGTTGCCTTCCCAGTAAGCAATGATCACGATTGTACGCTGCTTCCCAGTCTTTGCCTTTGCAGCTATAGCTCTAATCACGTTCGTATCACACAAACGGCGTAACTGAATGTAAGCCATGATCCTGTCGATCCCAATGAAGCCGCAATCCCTTCGTTGGCTTCTCCTAGGCAATTCGATCTCTATACGCCGCAATCCTTCATGTTCTCTCTAATATCACAGGGTTCGGCCAAGGAGCTTGGTGATCTCCCAAAATCATTGATACCAATCTGATACGATCTGAGAATGGAATCAACATGTTTTTCCACAAAAATTATGGCAAACACAGTAATTGTTCGATAAATCAAATAACTCAACAAACATATAAGGATAAACACCTATAATTTGAAAGGTGGGCGATCTCTCCAAATTCCTACAATTCGACAGGTAAGAGATCTCACCAAAAACCTAGACCAAAGACTCACAACCCAATCTCATGCATAAACCTAACCCTGGGCATAACAAGCCCATTTATACCCAGCAATAATAATAATAATAATAATAAACTAAAATTCTCTTAGGCTTACAAAAAACAAATTTGCCCTTAGGCTAGGCGCTAACGTAACATAGAAGTACCCATGCACATGGATATATACTCTATCATGAACATGGAGAACTGATTAAGCCAATGAGATTATACCCTTTCACAACAACCTGTTGTTTAAGCTGAGAAGATAAAGTGAAGGAAAATATGTTATTGTAAAAGAGGACCACGAGAACTAGCACACACACCACCACATTGACTAGAAGGGTCATATGGACCCAGCACAATATTGTAAAGCATCTTTGCCCTTCCTCTCCAACTTATTTCATAAGAAAGAACTTCCTCTTGAAAGGAGGCTTTATGATCAAGAGTTCAAGCAACAAAATGGAGATAGAAAGAAGTCAAAGATAGGGGGTATCTGATAATATCAATCCAATAAAAAAAGTGATTCAATAAATGACCGTAAATAAGCCCAAATCATCCCAAGAAATCCCAATTTGTCATAGTTCAATTATAAGGACTCATATTAGGCCATAGTAGAATTGAATTGGGCATATTTTTAAGCTCTTTTCAAGAATGCTTCAATTTTTTATTAAATTTACCTTTTCTAAGATTTGATTTATAAAATTATAATATTTATCTTTTTCAGATAAGATTAGGTTCAAATTTGAAATGTTCTCCAGAATTGGATAGCATAAGGATTGTATATTAGTTTTATCCTTGAAAATATATTTTTATAAAAAATGACCCACAGTGTGTAATTTAACATTGATTATCTAATGATTGAATGAGTGCAACTAATTTGTGGGGCCAATTAAGTTTATAGATCCGAATTGTGCATGTTGAGTTCATTCCTTCCCCTATATCCATTAAACGAGAGTACTGATGAAGGTTAAAAGGATCAAGATAATCAAGTAAGGTTCTACTGAATAATTCCTTCTACATAGTGGATAATTTTAAAATGACATGCCACTCTAGTGTAACATACAATATCAACACCACCTCCAACTTAACCAAATCTTTTTTTTTTATGTAAATCCTTATTTTCAAGAAACAAAAGCGTAAATATTTTTCTATCTTTTTGTAAGGACCGCTTGTAACCAACCCTCATCATCCATATAATAGACATCAAATGTCACGTTATGGGGGGAGGCTAAACATCTGAATATTTCAGTCAAAGATATTTATATGTCCTAAAGATGAAAAGAGGAGTAGATAAAGTAGGAAAAGGATATGGGAAGAAAGAGAGAGCACCTCCTCTTGCCCTCGTAATACTTTGTTCTTCTACAACATTTCTAGTCCCAAATTAAAAATCCACATTACCCATTTACCCTTTAAAAACCCTAAAGCACATATTTTCCGCATTAGTGGATCTCCCTCCCACTAACACTCGAGTGTTTGAAATTGATATAAAACTTACTTCATGCTTTTAGAAGAAATTTTTACTCTCTGTCTTTCTTAACATTAACATTATATATATATATATATATATTTATATTTATATATATATATATATATATATAGGTTAATAATGAAGTAAGAGATAAGAGTAGATGTGGTAATAAATTTCTAGCACACAAAAGGGACTTTTATAAAAAAAATTTATCACACAAAGAGTGCTACCAATATGAACTTTTCTTATATATGAAATGTTTATATTCCATGACATATGCTTAAAGCTAAGTTTCTAAATCACATGCTCAATATGTGATTTTAGGAAAATTTTCTCTTTTCTCTTTGCTAGCATCATTTGACTTGAGAACTGCTGGAATAACAAGATATGATTTTTTTTTTTTCAAGGAGTCATCTCATCTTCCTCACTAAATATATATTCTCAATAAAAGAAATTTCAGGATATTGACAGAACTTCATTTCTAAGTGAAGGTTTTTCCTTAAATCGTGATTTCAAAAGAGAAAATTTTCCCCTCCCCTTATTTTAACATATAGTACTAGATATGATAGGAATTCAACCTTACCAGATACAATCCACCTCCCATGCGGTCTATCCTATCAGCATTTCGATCATTGGAGTAATAGTCCATTTGTTGACTTAAGACCCTTGAAAATTCATCATTCATGGCATAAGCAAGAGCTGAAAGACAAGCCCGACCATAAGCAACTATGAATCTCCTATGAATGTGTTCAACAAACAAGAAAGGAATTCTTCCTGCACAAGCATTCCAAAAGCTAGTATTCAATAAGTCTAAATTGTTTACAACCACTATAAATGCATGACTTATTCAAGCAGAATATTGTCTTCATCTTCACTTTGAATAAATTAAAACTTTATGAAGGAATTTTTTTCAGACAAATCAAATAAAAACTTTTTTTTTTTTTGAATGAACACCCTTGTGATAATTTATAAACTAAAATGGCTGCTGATAATTAAAAAAAAAAAAACTAAACAGTTGCAATTGATAAGCTGCAGTCTTTTTAATGATATATCAACTCAAAAACACATAAGTGTTACTCCTAAAGACCATAATAAATCATAAAAAAATCCTTAAACTTGTTTAAGTTGCATATCAAGATTCTATGTTGATAAGGTCAGACACACTGCCATTGTTCTACTGAAACAAAGGATATCAGATGATACTGCATCACGATGTGATTCTATTAAGAAATTAAATTAGCATCCACATTCCGCTAATTTCAGATAAGGTTTTCAATTAACTAAAATACAATTAGAAAGCAGCAAATTCAAGAATATATTCAATACTGCTCTGAAAAAAAAAGTATGTAGATCTAAAACATTCATATAACATTTTAATCAGGAAAAATAACTCCAAAGATCACATAAAAGTTTCTTTAGTAGAAGAGAAAAGCTAAAAAATGTAGCAAGTTTTGTAGAAACATCATTAAGCTGATATCAATCATAACAAACATGATGACCTCCTTGCAATGTTCGCTAAAAACAACATAATTTAATGAGTACTATAACTGTATTGCTTTTGAAATGAATGGAAAATATATAACAAGCAAAACTTGAAATACAATGAGCAAGCAGTTTAAACAAAGGTATATGAACCAAAACCTGAAAGCACCTGAATTTTCCATCCACAAATTTAATTCCACGAAAAAAAATGACTCCGACCAGCCCAATATCCAGACTTAATGAAGTTACAATCAGTTTCAACTTACGTAAAGTAAACTTGACAATGGCATCAGTCAAAAGAATGCAAATCAATGCTTGAAAGGTTCACTATAAAAAGTTTAAACGAAAGAATTATACGAGTCCTTGAACTCTTCAGGTATCAAATAAAAGGGAAACAGTGAACTCATTGTGCAGAAACGAAAATAGGCGAATCGATGTGGCAGAAAACAGCGAAGGGGAAAGCCGAAATAGGACTCACTTCCGGCGGTATCGTCAGCAATACAGAGGACTGTAATGCCACAGGCTCGCTTAACATGGAAGATGTAGCCTTCCTGCAAGTAGTAGACGTTCCAGTCTTGGGTAACAGGGATTATCTCCAGGATCTGCCTCGCAATCGCGCTAGCGTTCGAATATGACGAGTTGAACTCAGCCAGAACCACAGATCCCCGCGCCACCAGGGCAAAAAGAATCGCCATGCGGAGCGGGTACCGGGGGAAACAGGGGAGCCGCAAACTGCCGCTCCAAAAGCCGATGAAATTGGGAAAGTTTGTCGTTTCAAAAACCGCAAACTGTCGCTTCAATATTTATGTATATATATTTTTAACAGCTATAATTTGCTATTTATATTTTCTAACACTTTCATGCCATAAATCTCCACATAAACATATTTATTTCATTTTTAAAATACAAATATTAATGATATTTATATAATAATTGTAATTGAAGTTATGTATATTTTTAAAGAAATATATCTCTTAGATTATTTAAATTAAAATTTTCTAACTTTTATAAGTAGTAATCCAAGCTCTTTCACTATTATATGAATGTCCAAGCATAGGAGCTTCTTGACACTACCTCTTCACAACAATTTCTCTATGATTAACATTTCTTGAGCATAAGTGTTTGAACTACAACAGAATTTCTTGCAATGATCTCTCCATTCTTTCTTCATTAATTGTTTAAGTGTTGAACTTCTCTAGTTTTTTTGTGTAATCTATAATATTATTAGTCATCAAAATATCAATTATGAACTTATTATAGCCATCATCAAATCATTATTTAATCATCTTCAAATCATGGCATGTCATATTCAAATGCGATGGAAATGTGGTTTACTTATGATCAAATAATATTTGAATTATAATCAAACAATCATGATTGAGTCTTCTTGAGAATAATTGTATTATTTTAGAACCATATTCAAACCAAATGTAAACAATAAAATATAATTTGATCATTGTGGAATAATGATCAAATCATCGTCCAATCATGATTTAATCATCTTGAAAATGATTTTTTTTTCTTAAACCATATTCAAACATTGTGGACATTCAAATAAAATTGGATCTTGGTTTAAAGATGATTTGAAGAAGATAAATCATGTTTGGAGATACTTTGATTATAATTTGAGGCCGTTTTTTTTTTCCTTTTTCCCTTCATTATCTTTTTATAAATAACTCATTTAAGTTATTTGTTATTTATGTGAGTAGTTGCTTTAGTTATACTTAAAAGGAGATAATAATTTAAATTTCATATTGAGCATGATGTGATAGAAAAAGCTTTCAAACAATTTGAAGCTAATGATCATACAATGTTAAAGGTCTCTCTTCACTCAATTTACTAGATGTCTCAAACTACATGTCTATGGACCCTCATTCCTCACCTACTATTTAGGATAGTTGTTAGTGGAATTTTTTTTATTGTGGGGCCACCATTGATCTCGAAATAGTTCTATCCAAATGATCGGATACGTCTTTCAAAGAATAGTACACTATCTCACAAGATACAAATGTTACCTTAGAATGGATCTAATCATTCGGATGGGAAAATCTTTAGGATTTATGGATTTGTAGAATCAGGACCTTACGAGTGTATGATAAGTTTTATTTAATTTTTGGGTATGGTATCCCTATGAGGGGGCTCCCTCATAGTAAAGTACTTCTCAAGAACTGCTCTTGATAAAACTCTCCATTAACGGTATGTCTTATATCTTTCCTATTCATTAATAATTGTTTATGGATTAATATGATTGAAGATTTTGATAAAATGGATAAGATGGGACATAGGTTGACTTTACTTGAGTTTAAAATATAATTTAGTCTTAGGATTGAGCCTAACATTTGAAAGTTGGAATAGTATAGAACTTAAATCAAAAGGGTTAGATTTGAGAAATAACTTGGATTTGAGTTTTATTTGGATTGGTCTTGGGTTTGGAATTTGAATTGGTATGAATCAGATTTTGATTAAGTTTTGATTGAATTGGTTTGAATCAGATTTGGATTGAGTTGGATTGAGAGTTTGGTTTGGATTGGAATTTGATTGAATGTGGATTTGAAGTTTTAGTTTGATTAGGGTGAATTGAATTAAGAGATATCCTAGTCTAAAGGGTAGGAAATGGTAAAAGATCACAAGATGGAGGTGAAGCCCTAACCTAAAATATCTCTAAATAAATAAGTATATTTGGCCTAACCTAAGTTTAGGAGTAATTCACCCGGTCAAAATGCTCATGACTTTCCATCTTCCTGGGTACATTGGTAGCTTCAGACTATTAACAACTAAAATAGCAAGAGTTCTCCCTTATCGTTATAGCAACAACTTAAGGTTGTCCTTCTCACTATAAAGTACTTGTGAGTAGTATGAGCTACTTCATTCTAGGATACTTATAGTCTTCAGGGGTAGGTCAATTTGTTTTATATATCATAGTCTTTAATACTAATTTATGGGGGAACCTAATAACTAAGATAAAGCTTCTAGACTAGACTTATCCAGGATATCTGTATGGTCCTATGTTTTCGTCTACATTTGTTATCCTATGGGCATAGTTTGAAACAATCCTAAGATGTGGTTATAAAAATTTAGAATTAGTTGATTTTAATTGTTTTTGGGGTTTTATAATTATCAGCGATTTATTTTCTCCTTGAACTCGTGATTTATGGTGACAAATCAAAGTTTTTTAAGTGCTCTTGGTTATTTTTTTGTTCTAAATGAGGTTCTGATCAAATTTTCAATTATATATTATTTTTTCACCCTAAATTTAGTTTTCTTCCTAAGGTTTTGTTCTGCCTCCCTAGGTTTCAACTGTGCGAGATGGTATATTTTGAAAATATATTTCTTAATTTAAAGTTCCCATATTAAATTTTTACTTATATTCTCATTACAATAGTAAAGGTATTCTTTTCATTCAAAAATATTTAGAATTTTCTAAAAGAAATAATTTTTTCATTCAAAAATAATTGGGAATATAAGTTTATCTTTCTTACGACTACGAAATCGTATCTTTCTGAGGAGAAACATATTCATTCATGTAGTCACTTAATCTAGTGAATATATAAGTCTTGTGTAGGCTAAGCATGTGAAAGGAAGCCTAGAAAACGTATATATATATTAAATCCCTAAAGCTCAAGGGTTTTGAAAAGATTAACTTTTAAAGAGGAGTTAATCTTGATCACTTAAGTCTTTTTAAAGAAAGAATTTCATAGGAAAAGAGCTCATTAATCTCAAAATAAGTTTCCTTTGCAATTAAAAATAAACCTTAAGCTTTTTAAAATATATAAAAATTAATTTTAATTGATTTTGAAAGGTTAATTGAAAAGAATTTTACTTTCTTAACTTTAGAGAGAGAAAATCTTTTCAAATTTTAAAGAGAAGTCTACTTAATAATATAAGCTCCCATGAGAACTTCATTCAAAGAAATTCTGAAAACTCTATGAAAATATTCTCTTTTAAAATTTTGAAAACAGAATTTTCTTTTTGAAATAACTTTCTATTAAGTTTTCAAAAAGTAATTTTTTTTAGAAGTATATAAAGCTTTATAAAAAGAGAATGTTAATTCTTAAAGAAAAGCTTTTAAATATCTTGAAATTTTGGAAAATATTAAAACCTTTCCTTGAGCTTTTTCTAATCTTTAAGAGATTATAAATTTTGAGTGCATTTAATTCATATAAAATATCATTTTTTATGAGTTTATTAATTTTTAAAAGCTTATAATTGAAGTAGAAATATACTTTATTTAATGAGATTCTTTATATTTGAAAATATATCCTTTTGAGCACGTGTACTTTATTTTATATAAATAAAATCTTTTAAAATCATTGCCACACTCCCTTTCTTCTAACTTAGCACATATGAGCCTCATTAATTCTCCTATACCTTTCATCCATGAATTGAAATCATTCCCATTATCCTATATATTCCTAGCATGTTTAATAATAGGAAATAAACAAGCAAGCAATCAGTTTACAATTCACCTTCAAAGGACATACAACATACAGTAGGAAATCCATGCAATTTATCCACATAAAAAAATTTCACTATTTTCATATGCTTTACATTTAGAGCTACATCACATAAATGAAAGAGTGGAAACATCACATCAAACAACCTAAAGCTATTAGGTGAATTATCCATAGGGTTTAATGTTTACATAATTGTATACAACATACAAACACACAAATATACGTACATAAATATACATATGCATATATATATGTATATATATATATATGTATATATATGTATATATGTATATATGTATATATATGTATAGATGTATATATATGTATATATGTATATATATGTATATATATATATATGTATATATGTATATATGTATATATGTATATATGTATATATATATATGTACATATATCTACATAAATATATATGTATATATGTATATATGTATATATATATATATGTACATATATGTACATATATATATATATATATATATATATATTTTTTTTTTTTTGAAAAAAGGAGCAAACACTTGCTCCCTACATGTTAATCAAATTGATAAGCCGAGTCTACCCCAGGTGGGAGGTGACATTTACAAGAGAACACTACACTACCCAAAAATATAAAAACTTATACATGTCTTGCTATGGCAGTATACCCAAAAAACCAAAAAACCAACATAAATGAGAAACCAAAGCAGCAGCATCAGTCCTCTATAATTCTGAAATGGGGTGCCTGGAAAATATCTGCTTCCAAAAGAAAAGACAGTTGAGGAGGTGGAGACTTTGAGATTTTTACTTCCTGTTCAGTGATGGCAGATTGAGCTAGCCATCTTGCCGGCCTATTACCTTCCTTATGGATGAAGTCGAAGTAAACGACAATTTGATGAGTGAGAGTCTTGATTCTTTTAATCCATTGAGAGTGGTGCCGGGGTGGTGCCATAGCTCGTTGCATATACTGAATAACAGAGATGGAGTCACCCTCCACAGTTATGTTGGCCCAATGATTATATGAAGCAATGTAGATGGCCCAGAAAACTGCTGCCAAATCAGCTTCAAGTGGATCAGCAGCCAACATAGGTGACTGAAAATAACTGATGCACTTACCTTTATGGTTCCTGAAAATGCCTCCAATACCAGCAACCTGATCACTGAAAGCACCATCAGTGTTCACTTTAATTGTGGGGTGGGTAGGAGTCTTCCAATAGATGAGAATGATTTTGGCTTTACTCTGGTGGTCAGGGATAGGGGTGCTAAGTATGCTGGGAAAATGTTTATTAGTGATCAGCTTGGAAATGAAGGATTGACAGTTGGCAACAACCAACTCAGCTCTGCAGACCCTCCCATCAAACTTCAGCCCATTCCTATGCATCCAAATGAACCAAGCCACAATGAAAGGAATGCAACCCACCTTGGTCTTCTGCCAAGATTCCCAGCATATAAGCAGATCCTGCCAATCCAGCAATAAAGTGGGAAAATTGAAAAGATTCAAGACACCATTCCATACTTTTTGAGCAAAAGGGCAGGAGAAGAAAAGGTGTTGAACAGTCTCAGCATGACACTGACATAAATAACATTTGGAGGGTCCTCTCAGGCCTTTTAACTTGAGGATGTCATCTGTGGGATATATATATATATATATCTACATATGTACATGTATATATATATATCTACATATATACATGTATATATATATATATGTATATATATATATATATACATATATATGTATATATATATACATATATATATATATATATATATATATATACATATATATATATATATATGTACATATGTAGATATATATATATATGTACATATGTAGATATATATATATGTAAATATGTAGATATATATATATGTACATATGTAGATATATATATATATGTAGATATATGTACATATATATATATGTATATGTATATGTATGTACATATATGTACACATATATATATGTAGATGTACATATATCTACATATATATATGTACATATATCTACATATGAGTTAAGAGTAATTTTAATATTCATGTATATAGTTATGAATGTATACATATATACAAATAAAATTTAGAATAAATTCACACTTTTGCATGTAGTATACAAACACATACTTAAATACATAAATTTTAACTGCCATCCCCTCCTATGCCCTCTAGATGTTTACTATGAAGAAGAGTACCCAAGTGCTCTTAGGGAGGATTTTCAACAAATTTTTGGGGGCTGGATAGAAGAAACAATTTCACTGACTCTCTTGGAAGAAAATGTGTAAACCTCTTCAAGCTGGGGGGCTGGGTTTCAAAAGCTTCCATCACCTTAGTTTTATCAAT
Organism: Papilionanthe hookeriana x Papilionanthe teres; assembly: GCA_022702705.1. Lineage (NCBI taxonomy): Eukaryota > Viridiplantae > Streptophyta > Magnoliopsida > Asparagales > Orchidaceae > Papilionanthe > Papilionanthe hookeriana x Papilionanthe teres. Next base: position 147,281,071 of record CM040423.1, read on the forward strand.
CTCTCCAAGCTGTGGATTAAATTCAGAGCCCAAGAATGTCTTTGGGCTAAGTTCATGATGGGCAAGTACTGCAAGAATGTGCGCCCCACCCTTATTACTCAAAAGTTGGGGGACTCTTGACTATGGACCAATCTTTCGGCTATCATGACTCAAGCTGAAGAGCTCTTCATCTGGGAATTGGGGAGGGTTTAATTAATTTCTGCTTAGATCAGTGGGTATGGAATGGGGAGAAACTTGCTAGTACTATTCTCATGCCAAACTACAACAGTCAAGTTAAAGACTACTAGTCTGATAACCAGTGCCCAGTGGAATTGCAGAATGAGTGGAAACATCACATCAAACAACCTAAAGCTATTAGGTGAATTATCCATAGGGTTTAATGTTTACATAATTGTATACAACATACAAACAAACAAATATACATACATAAATATACATATGCATATATATATATATATATATATATATATATATATATATAGGGTTTGTGTTTGATTAAACCTAATGTTTAAGGAGGTTAATTAAGTTTAATATGTCCTTAAACTTAATTAAAGGTTTGATTTGTATTAAACCTAATTTAGTTAAGGTTTAATGGGTTAATTAAGTTTAATATGTCCTTAAACTTAATTAAAGATTTGATTTTGGTCAATTAAGTCTAATATGTCCTTAAACTTAATTAAAGAGTTTGATTTTTATATTAAACCTAATTTAGGTAAGGTTTAATGGGTTAATTAAGTTTAATATGTCCTTAAACTTAATTAAAGATTTGATTTTAGTTAATTAAGTTTAATATGTCCTTAAACTTAATTAAAAGGTTTGATTTTGGTTAATTAAGTTTAATATGTCCTTAAACTTAATTAAAGAGTTTGATTTTTATATTAAACCTAATTTAGGTAAGGTTTAATGGGTTAATTAAGTTTAATATGTCCTTAAACTTAATTAAAAATTTGATTTTGGTTAATTAACTTTAATATGTCCTTAAACTTAATTAAAGAGTTTGATTTTTATATTAAACCTAATTTAGGTAAGGTTTAATGGGTTAATTAAGTTTAATATGTCCTTAAACTTAATTAAAGATTTGATTTTGGTTAATTAAGTTTAATATGTCCTTAAACTTAATTAAAATGTTTGATTTTTGTTAATTAAGTTTAATATGTCCTTAAGCTTAATTAAAAGGTTTGATTTTGATTAATTAAGTCTAATATGTCCTTAAACTTAATTAAAGAGTTTGATTTTGATTAAATAAATGTAATATGTCCTTAAACTTAATTAAAGAGTTTGATTTTTGTTAATTAAGTTTAATATGTCCTTAAACTTAATTAAAATGTTTGATTTTGATTAATTAAGTTTAAAATGTCCTTAAACTTAATTAAAAGGTTTGATTTTTGTCTTAAACTCTAAGGTTTAATGGTTTAGCTAGGTTTAAGTTGTCTTTAAACCTAATTATTATTTGATTTGAGTTGGATTCATCACTTGCTTAATCCATGATGAGATGGATTAAATATGTGAAGAGAAGGTTTTGAATTATTAATTTTAAAATTAATAAATCTTAACCTTATTTCAAAATGTCTTTTAGATTGTTTTGATGACTTGAGAATTGTTGTTTTAGGATTGTTGTCTGTTATCCTAATGTTCTCAATCATTTTGCATTTAAATTTTTCAATTTTTCCAAATTTTATAATTATTTTTGAAAATAATTACAAAATATCATGAAAAATAGGAAATCATATCCTAGAGAGTTATCCTAGCCTTAGAAAAATCAGAAGATGTGCCTAAGGACGTAAAGGTCATTCCTAAAAATTCCATATTTTTCTGACTTATAAATAATTTTTAATAATTAAAATACTCCAAAAAGCATTTAATTAATTAAAAATTAAATACTGAGAATAAAATCATGATTTTAGTCTCATAATTTTCTTCTCTTCAAGAGCTTCCCAGAGGTATATTTTTTTATTTTTGTGACCTCTGGATCAAAAGATATGGATTTTTGAAGTTATTAAGGTTTCCCTGAATTAATTTAACCCAGAAAATCCCACGGAGTGACGCGTGTCCGTTCCAAAACACGGGAATGGACGACGGAGATTAATCGCCCGAAAATTCAAAAAAATTCTAACCATTAAACTTCAAAATTCAATATCTCACTCATTTCTCAACGAAATTGAGTGATTTTTGAACCTATGGAATCATCTGGACGTATAGAATGTATCTATATGGTCATAATACATTTATGGGCTAGTATATCCCATGATATTTCAAAAATACGAATTATTTTAGAGAAAATAAATCCATATCTTGGCCACAAGTATGTCGAGCTCGATCAGGCCTGATGGTCAGCTTTTATGACTCTAAAAGAAGATCATTGTCACTTCAATTTGATTTTGTTGCTAGCCTTGGTGAGCAAATTGAGCAAAATGGCCAATTTTGGCTGATTTGGGATTTTGGCCAAATTGGCTTGATTGGGCTAACCTTATGACTTGGGCTTGGTTAGAATAGGTTGTTGAGGTCCCCAGGAAGATTTTTTGTGTTGGGAGCCAAGGGATTTGGGCAGCCTATAGGATTCTATGGGTTAATTCTCTCCTCTTGGATATTTTGGCCAAGGGGGGTATTTATAGCCATGAATGGCTATGGATTAACCTTGGTTGGCTTGGATTTGCCATGGTATAGTTAGGGCTGTAGAGTACAACCTCCCCCATGTAAACCAAGCTTCACCTCTTCTTCCTCCATGAGAATTTTGCCACTTAAGCAAGTGCACATTTCATGGCAATTTTGGCTTAAAACTTGTCATGATGGATTTTAGCCTCTTTATTTCCATTCCATTGGCTAAGTGGGAGGTTCATGGTGACTCAAATGGTTGAGACCCTCTCCTTGCAACACCTCATTTACCATTTCATGAGGTGGTGACACATTAGCCCCTCTCTTAATATTTTTCATGAAATATTATGATGGTTTTAACCATGGTGTGAAGGATGGTTAAAGCATTGTCTCCTCACTATTGGATGGCTAGGGAGGTGGCTAAACTAACCTCACCATGGCAAGACACTTTAAATTACCATGGTTTTGCCACCTAATTTTTCATGTCATGATGGCCTTTACCATGGTTAAATGTGAGTGATTTATGAATTGATTTTTCTTTAATGGATCATGTGTGATGTCATAAAAGAGTTTTAGAATTTTTAGAAAACCTTATGTCATAGGTTTTAAAAATTTCATTTAATGCCCTCTTCATTTTAATTTCCATATTTAATTAATTATGTCATTAATTGAAAATTATTTCATTAATCAATAATTAATTGGAAATATTTCCAAATTAATTATTTGATTAATAAACATGTCATTAAAATTAATTTTTGTCTCTTTTCATGACTTTTCAATTTAATTTTCATTTTAATTAATTATGTCATTAATTAAAATATGAAAATTAAATTATTGATCAATTAATTAATTAAAAATAATTTTGGAATCAATTATTTGATTAATTCCACTATTTTTAATCAATTTGTGGATTTTGTGATTTTATGACTTTTGAATTTAATTTTACATTTTAATTAATTAGGTCATTAATTAAAATTTTAAAAATTAATTCATTAGCCAATTAATTAATCAAAAAAATTTTGAAATCAATTATTTGATTAATTTTGTCATTTTATGAAATTTAATTTAATTTTCATTTTATTAATCATGTCATTTGATTAATTAAAATTTTGAAAATCAAATTATTAGTCAATTTAATTAATCAAAATAATTTTTTAAATTAATTTGATTAATTTTTTGTCATTTTGGGGTTTTAAACATGTCATTGGTTGTTTGATAAAAAATTAATCATTTTAACCAAAATTGACTTTTTAGGTCATGTGTTGACCCATTGGGTCAATAAGGTTGGTGATTGGATGTGGATTGGTTATTTTGACCAAAATTGTCATTTTAGGTCAAAAGGTTGACCTGTGGGGTCAACAGGATTGGTCATAGGGTATGGATTGACCATTTTGACTAAAATTGTCATTTTAGGTCAAAAGGTTGACCTGTGGGGTCAACAAGGTTGGTCATAGGGTCTGGCTTGACCATTTTGACCAAAATTGTCATTTTAGGTCATAAAGTTGACTTATGGGGTCAACAGGGTTGGTCATAGGGTCAGGATTGACCATTTTGACCAAATTTATCATTTTAGGTCAAAAAGTTGACCTGTGGGGTCAACAGGTCTGGTCATTAGGTCAGGATTGACCATTTTAACCAAGATTGTCATTTTAGGTAAAAAAGTTGACCTGTGGGGCCAACAGAGTTGGTCATTGGGTCTGGATTGACCATTTTGACCAAAATTATCATTTTGGGTAAAAATGTTGACCTGTGGGGTCAACAGGGTTGGTCGTTGGATCTGGATTGATCATTTTTACCAAGATTGTCATTTTAGGTAAAAAGGTTGGCATGTGAGGACAACAGGGTTGGTCATTGGGTCTGGATTGACCATTTTGACCAAAATTGTCATTTTGGGTAAAAAGATTGACCTATGGGGTCAACTGGGTTGGTCATTGGGTCTGAATTGACCATTTTGACTAAGATTGTCATTTTGGGTCAAAAGAATGACCTATGGGGTCAACAGGGTTGGTCATAGGGTCTGGATTGACCATTTTGACCAAATTTGTCATTTTTGGTAAAAAGGTTGACCTGTGGGGTCAACAGGGTTGGTCATTGAGTCAGGATTGACCATTTTGACCAAAATTGTCATTTTGGGTAGAAAGGTTGACCTGTGGGGTCAACAGGGTTGGTCATAGGGTCTGGATTTACCATTTTGACCAAATTTGTCATTTTGGGTAAAAAAGTTGACCTGTGGAGTCAACAGGGTTGGTCATCTGGTCAGGATTGACCATTTTGACCAAAATTGTCATTTTGGGTAAAAAGGTTGATCTGTGGAGTCAATAGGGTTGGTCATTGGGTATGGATTGACCATTTTGACCAAAATTGTCATTTTGGGTAAAAATGTTGACCTGTGGGGTCAACAAGTTTGGTCATTGGGTCTGGATTGACCATTTTGACCAATATTGTTATTTTTGTTTAAAAAGGTATTGACCCATTGTAAAATGAGTTCAACAAAAGGGCCCCAATATGTGGAGAATACTGCAGAAGTATTCTGCACATATTGGCGTTGACCGAAGTGATCTGATGAAATGTCTAATGATAATCAAGAAAGGAGTAGGTGTCATACCGTTCTTAGAAAATGTCAGATGTCTCATATGTTGGTTCTGAGAAGGAACGTCCTTCTCGTGTCTTAAAAGGAATTTACTGAGAGAGAAAATGAATGTCATATTCCATTTCTCAAAATGTCAATGTCAAGATTTGGTTAGAGGAAAGCCATAATTTCCTTGTCAGGAAAAGACTTATATCTAATAGCCAGAGAGAAAAAATGGAAATCATTTTCCATTTTTTGAAATGTCAATGTTGATATTTGGTTAGAGGAAAGCCATAATTTCTATGTCAGGAAAGGACTTATATCTAATAACCAGAGAGAGAAAATGGATGTCATTTTCCATTTTTCGAAATGTCAACGTCGATATTTGGTTAGAGGAAAGCCATAATTTCCGTGTCAGGAAAGAACTTATATCTAATAACCAGAGAAAGAAAATGGATGTCATTTTCCATTTTTCGAAAATGTCAATGTCAATATTTGGTTAGAGGAAAGCCATGATTTCCATGTCAGGAAAGGACTTACATCCAATAACTGGAGAGAGAAAATGGATGTCATATTCCATTTTTCGAAATGTCAATGTCGATATTTGGTTAAAGGAATGCCGTGATTTCCGTGTCAGGCAAGGACTTACATCCAATAACTGGAGAGAGAAAATGGATGTCATATCCCATTTCTCAAAATGTCAATGTCGATATTTGGTTAGAGGAAAGCCGTGATTTCCGTGTCAGGAAAGGACTTACATCCAATAATCGGAGAGAGAAAATGGATGTCATATTCCATTTCTCAAAATGTCAATGTCGGTATTTGGTTAGAGGAAAGCCATGAGTTCCGTGTCAGGAAAGGACTTACATCCAATAACCGGAGAGAGAAAATGGATGTCATTTTCCATTTTTCGAAATGTCAATGTCAATATTTGGTTAGAGGAAAGCTGTGATTTACGTGTCAGGAAAGGACTTACATCCAATAACCGGAGAGAGAAAATGGACATCATATTCCATTTCTCAAAATGTCAATGTCGATATTTGGTTAGAGGAAAGCCGTGATATCCGTGTCAGGAAAGGACTTACATCCAATAACCTGAGAGAGAAAATGGATGTCATATTTCATTTCTCGAAATGTCAATGTCGATATTTGGTTAAAGGAATGCCGTGATTTCCGTCTCAGGAAAGGACTTACATCCAATAACTGGAGAGAGAAAATGGATTTCATATTCCATTTCTCAAAATGTCAATGTCGGTATTTGGTTAGAGGAAAGCCATGTGTCGGCAGAATTTTTAGGTTTTGTGTTTAATTTATAATTATATATAACTTGAAAGTAGCATTTGGTTTTGAAAATAATTTTAGGTTTAAAAATTTTAAGATATGAAATCAAACCGATCTCACATCCCGAATAGTTTATATAAACAAGCACCGCACCACAAACCGTGTATCTATCCCGAAGAATAGAGACACTGCTTGATGATGGGGATCAATTAAATAAACTAGAAGATTTGTGACATCCGTTTGGTCTGCGAACCAGTTTTATAAGCCTACAAGTTCCCCTGCTTAATATAAAGAAATTAAGCAGGGTTTATATTACCTGGGTTCTTAAAGTTCTCTATAAGGGCATGCCCCTATAGTTAATTACATCTTAAATGTCCGAAGACACTTAAGAAAACTCTCGATAATGATAAGTGGTTTTGCACTCAAGAATTTCAAAGTTTAAGGTTTTCAAACAATTGGATTTTGGAAATTTCAATAGGGAATAGCTCAAATTTAGAACAGTTTATTTTAGGAGTCCAAAGGAAGAGAAGTAGGAGAAGTTGAGGATCCAAAAAGAATCTTGGCAACATCCCAAACTATCCTATTTTTTGGCTTCAATTTGAGAGTTTACTTAATTTTGTAATCCTGCCAATTTTAATTAATTAGGACTTATATTTGTATGATACGATCACACAACTAGCCTCGAAGATGTGAGGGTTTATGTCGTACCGAACGACTACCTCGGAGTCCTAAGACAGGTCAGGGCTTAATTTGCATAACACAATTATGCAAATACCTAACGAAAAGTTGAGGGTTTATGTTGCACTAGGCAAACTACCTCGAAATCCTATGGCTTGATTATTTAAAACTAAGAAAGGTTTAGCTAAAGTAGATTCAAGTTTTGTTGACGACGATGGCTGTGCTGCCCACTATGCTCCAAGCTCCTTGTTGTTGCAGAAGGTTTAGTTTTAGAAGGTGAAAATCAGGAGATGAGAAAAGTGTTTTGGTTTAGAAGAGTCTTAAAGTTCAGGTGTTTTAACATTTTGTTAGGGGAATCTTAAAGTTGATTATAACAACACCGGTTAAGATCCTACGGTTCCATCATTCCGGTACTGTTATTTTTATCGGATTCACTTAGTCCAGATGAATTTGCTAAACTCAACTGAATGAGTTTCACACTTTCATTTAGACCGTGGGAAATCCCGTTAGCAACACGTAGGTTACATCATCCGAGGTATTCCCAATCATCTAACGAGATGTTTTAATTTAATTATAATTGTAGTTTTGTTGTTCTGTTTGTGATTAAATTTTGAGTTGTTTTATCTTTTGAATGTTGTGGCGGTGAATTTTATCTTGTGTTGATTTTAATTTATTGTTGGGTTTCAATTTTGTGGCTATCCTGAAGGTTTCAGTTTTCATACAACAATCTTGTTTAACATGCAAGAAGAGTAAAGTGTAGCTCATATAAATAAATTGCAATAAAGTAAATTGCAATAAAATAAAAGTGTACCTGGAGGGTCTTCTCGTCATTCTAAGCTGCACTTAAAACACATGTTAAGGCATTTAAATATTTTTAACAAGTACCTAGGTAAAGCTAAGGGAAGGTTCTGGTTGTCTACCAAAATCCTAATCATATTGCTAGTCAATCCCTATGACGTCTAGGTTCTTGTATTTTGTTAAGGATGATTTTCTTCACCAAAGAACAATTAAGTTCAAATATTCTTCTAAAACATCCCATCTTATTGAGAAAGTGCTTAGGACGAGTCCTGAACATCTTTTCAATGCTTCTGGGATTATTTCGAGTCCAAATGAGTTTTATTGTATTGGTGAATTGATCATCCAAAAATTTAGTTTAGTTTGTTTCTTGCTCAGTGAATTAGGATGTTTGATTATCCTATAAGTAAAGTGACATTTCACTTGATGCTTTACTTAAGAGTTATAATAATGAAAACCTTTAGGGGGGCAAATCAGTTTGTTAAAGAATTTAATGATTTAAAATTGGAATTTATGATTTAAAGTGGTTTAGTTTAGTTATGAAATTTTAATAATTTTAAGTTTGGAATAGTGTTCAAGTTGTTTTAATTTTAATTAAATTTTTACATCTTTAATGATCTTAATGTATTAGATTAATTTGGGTTGAGAGAGGTGTTTAGATTATTCAATTTAAATTTTAATGACTTAATTTTAACTTAATTGAAATATTTAGGTTAATTTTTAACTGATTTGATTTTTTAGGTTCTTAATTATGAATTATCTTAAGTTTGATTCTCTTTAATGTTTCAAATTTGTTCTAGATTTTTTTTAAGTAATTTCAAATTAATTTTAATGTTTTAAATTTTTTCCAATTTGATTATCAAGTTATTCAATGTTTTGAGTTTTTAATTTAATTAAGGTTTATTTTCCTTTTAATTATTTAATTATTAATTTCAATTATCACTTTAAATTTAATAAGAAGTTAAATATTATTAAAGTGATTCATTTAGGGATTTTAAATTAAAGAATTGATATCTTCTTAAATCATATCCCTAATCTTACTAATCCAAATTTTAACCTATTCTTCCAAAATTCAAATTGTTTAATTAATTAAAATTTACTTTAAATATTTTCAAGATGATTAATGGATTTCTATCCCTTAATTCCCTAGGTTTCAATCATCTAATGAGAATTTTAGAATCAGATATTTTACCATCCCCTTGATTAAACCTAATTATTAATTAGGGTTAAAATTCTTTAATTACCTTTTATGCTCTTTTAGGCTTATTTATTTCATAACTCATCAAATTAAGCTCAAATGAACTTAAAAATTTTATGTCACTTCACCCACATGTAATTAAGACATTAAAGGAGAAAATGTGATTTTTCTGAATTTAATTTAATTTATATAATTATTTTAATAGAAAATAGGGATTTTCGATGGAAATTCAACAAAATGACCAAGGTAAGCTTTCTGTCTTTAAGAAAATTATGGGATGTTCCTAATGACTAGAGGACCACTTGGACCAATTTTGGTGATTTTTTGAATTATATTTTATTTATTATAACTATTTTGAGTTTTGGAGTATTAATCAATTATAAAATGAAATTAAAGTTGAAAAATGGATTTTATATTTTCCATAAATCTCTCTGACCTCAAGGAGTTCAGAGAAACAAATTTTATAATTTTCTGATTTTTCTTTGATTTATTAGAATTAATTTAGTGAAAATGTTGAAAAATCCATTTTTAATATTAAAAATTGTCTTAAGGTTTTAAAATTCAATATCTTTACTTTGAGGCTTAGGAAAAATATTTGGTTTGTTCCTAAGTGATTAGGAGGTGAAATATGACATTTTTATGATTTTTAATATTTTTGTGATTTTTATTATTTTTTAATTATTAAAATATTAAAAATATGATTAAAAATGAAAATTTTTAGAAAATTTCAATTTTAATTTTCCTAGACTCCTCTAATATCAGAGAGCCCACAAAACCAATTTAGTGAATTTTTGAAATGTATTTTTAGAGTTATGAATTTTTAAAGTTTAATTTTACTCATGTGACCTAATTAATCCATTTAGTGGGATTAAACATTTCCAATTGATTCAAAATTTTTATGTGAGGTCCCTCTAATCCTAAAGATCAGTGAAGAATTGTTTTCAAGTTCTTTTGATGTGTGGTTAACCCTAATTAATTAAAGTTCAATTTTGAGTAATTAGGCCAATTAGGGTTATTCTTAATGAATTAACTCTAAACATAATTATCCTAGGGTCCTCTAGTCCTAAGAAACTTCCCCAAATTTTCCTAGAATTTTCTAAGCAATGTATTAATTAATGGAATTAAAATACCAAAAAGAGTGACATAAACTTAAAAAATACATAACTTGCCATAGAGATAGCCTCTGACCTTGAAAAATTTAGGGAATGTTCCCAAGATCAGAGGCTTCAAAAGCCCTATGGTCTCATGCCATGGTGAATTGTCTATGCAAATGGAGAATTAAAAGACTGAAATGAGTGAATAATTAATTAAAAATAAAATACTCATCAAATTAACTCAATTCTTTTTTCCACATTATTCTCCTCTATTCACTGAGTAAGAGGGTATTTTTATTTTATTTTTGTGATTTTTCTACACAAAGATATGGATTTTCTAAGTTCTGGGTATTTAATTAAATCAAAAATACCCCTAATTATCTACTTATCCACGCGGCGCCGACTCATCCTCAGTAGCTCCGAAAGCCAATGCGTCACCTTCCTATTCGACGCCGCCATCTGACTCAGCACTCTAGGGGCCCGCGGTTCATGTCCCATCTACTCGTCCGACGCGATCTGCACCGTCCATTCGATACACGCTCGATCCAAAGGCGGCCAATCATCATCTCCGCTTGGCCGATAGAAAGGATGGCTGGCCTGGTGAGGGGGCTTTCACTGGGGAACTCGTTCTCTTGGTCCTGTGCAGGTGTGGGTGAGTTTAATTTGATTTTGGTGGAGGTTTGAGAGATGTCCTGTTCAGTGGGGATGGATTGTTCTTGGCTAGGGAAAGCTCTGTGAGGAGTTTGGTGGGATTCTATGAAGGTTGATTTTAGCCAACCATTTGGCCGAGAGGGGGTAGCTTGTTTAAATAGCCATGGTCAGGGCCTCCCAGGGGGGTTTGATTGCTTGGATCAACTTCTCTGGTGAAGAGAAGAACAGCTGCAGTGGCCATTGGGCATGGAACAACTCAGCTAGTTCAAATTGAATTTTTGAATCCATTTAGACCTCTCGACCATGGTGTTTTCCGGCGGCCTGGTGGCTGGCCGGCCAGGGTCAGGTCACCATCTGACTCAGGGGAGTCAGGGCTGGGGTTTGGTGCAGTCAATTGGCTTTGTCCATGTGTAAAGGATTTGATTTAAGTGGAAAAGGGGGGAAGGCTTATTTTGTCTCATTTTGGTTTAGCCATGTTTTAGGGCTTGGTGCACCATCCAAAGCTCTGATTTTGGGCTGAGGGAGGTCAGGTGAGTCAGCTTATGAAGAGTGGTGAAGTCCCCATCAAGATTATTTGGATTAAATTTAGGTTAAGGGGAATCATGTAATGGGTTAATGGCTTTTAGGGAGTGCTTAAAGGATCTCCTCCTTTTGCCATTTAGGGAGTGATGACAAGTCAATGGCTCCTCATGGCTTACATATGGCTTATGCATGGCTCCATGGCTCCATTTGGCTTGGGGCCAAGCTTAATCAATTTCATGGAAATGGGTTTTAAGGATTTTGGATATTTAGGGGTAATTTGGCACATGGCTTAGTTTAGAAAAGTTTAATAATGAATTTGAAACTTAGGGAGTGATTTAAATTAAAGGGATGACGAGGTGAAAGTGTCATGTAGGCTTTGGATTGACTTTAGGCCTTTTGGATTTGGTGAAAATGGGCTTTTAGAATGGTTTAAGAAAGTGGGTCTTTAGGTTTGAAAACAAATTGGTGGATGGAAATTTTGTGAAGGATTGGGCCAAACAAATGTTGGGTTTAGTTTAGGGATGTGTCAAGAGTGATTTGAAAAAAAATTGAGGTGATTTGGAGTTGAATTGGGTTTGATTTGGGAGTTTTTTTGTAAAGGGGCCAAAGTGGGTCAAATTGGGCTAACTTGGGCTAAGGTTGGGATAATGTTAGATTTGATGTAAAATTAATATTGAGAAATTTTTATGGGAGTGTTACAAAGAGTTTTCAACTTTGGTTGGGCTTTGATTTTGGGATTTGGGCCCATTTGGGTTCATGGTGTCTTTAGGCCAAAATTGGGGCTTTTGGTTTTGGGCTAGGTTTGGGTGGAGTTTGGGTTCAAATTTTGGGCAAATCTTGTTAGTGTTTTGTTTGTGGGGATATTAGAAAGGTTTAGGAAAAGATTTGGGGTTAATTGGAGTTGAGTTGGGTTAGTTTGGGTTAAGTTTCAGTCATGGGCCAAAATTGGGCTTTAAGCTTCAAATTGAAATTAGATCCAAATGTTAATCAAATTGGGTTTGGATTTGGTCTAAATTGATATTGGGGATATTTAATTAAAGTTTAGAATTGGATTGGATCAACATTTAGGTCAATTAGGTTGATTTGGTTTGACTTTGGACTTATTTTGGTTAAAAATGGGCCAAATTGGGGGTTTTGGTACCATTTGATTAAATTGACAAAATTGGCCCATGGTGTAGTTGAACAAAATGAAATTGGGAATATTTGGGATTTTTTGGAATTTTTTGGGAATTTTCTGAATTTTTGGAATTTTTGGGTTAAAAGGGTATTTTGAGTATTTGGAGGGTATTGGGAGGTATTTTTGGAATTTTTGGTATATTTGGCCATGGATGATCAATTTGAGTGGAGAGAAATTTTTAGGACTGATTTTGAGGAATTTTGGGTAATTTAGGCAATTTTGCAAATTTTGGGCATCTTCAAGGGCATTTGGTAGGTTAGTTGGGTGTAGGGCCCCATGGGTCAAAAATTGAAATTTGGGAAAAATGAAGATTGATTGAATGTGAGTAAAATGGAATCACTTTGGTTGAGCCATGAAACCATATTAAGCTCATAGGAGCCATGAGAGGACTCATTTGAGGCATTCACTATGTTGTTCCTAACCCTCTTAGCCAAGGGCCTAAGATTAAGGTCCACCCATATGAATTACCTACATGAGTCAAGAAGTCAAATTGGGTGTGAATGGTTTTAGGATTTGGAATGTGTGTGAAAGTGTAATGTGTGCAGGTCAACCCTCACCAGACCAGGCCACCCAGGGTAGTCCTAAGGCCAAAGAGTCCTATAAGGAACTCATCCTTTAAACCTCCACATTTGATCTTAACCCTCCAAGTGACTTAGGGGTTTACACTCAAACTTATGGGGTTTGCAGGGAGTTAAGAGGTGTTTAAATTTCTAAGTGGTGAATTCCATTTCTAGTCTTCTAAGATAGTTAAAGAGAAAGCCTAAGGCTAGATCCTAAGTACTAAGGAGAGAGAAGAGAAAAGACCTCATCAAAAATGAGATCAACAAATGGACCCTAATAGGTGTGGTGTGCTAACCAAGCACACCGCGCGTAAGGCGTTGACCGAAGAGATCAACAAAACCAACACAGACGTCTAAGTGACACACTTAGAACAGAGTAGAAACAAATTTCCACTGGGGAGTATCGAGTATATCTCCAACACTGGAGATCCTTGAACTCTCGCTGGGGAAAAGAAAAGGAGGTGAATTCCAGATCATAAGATCTGGGGAAATTTAATTTAGATTTCATTTCATTTTCTATTTCGAGTTTTTTAATGTGTGAGTTTAGATTTCGATTTGTTCTGAGTTTCAATTTCAGTTGAGGTGTAATATAAAATCAATTCAAAGAAATCTGTATTTGAAATGAGAATTGGATTCTAGGTTCCAACCTCGAGATTGCGAAGAGAACTGGAATTTAGGTACCTATCTCGGAGTGAGAATTAGAGTTTAAGTATCGATTAAAAAGGATGAGAATCAGAATTTAGGTACTGATCTTGAAATAAGATCTGGAATTTGGTACCAGCCTCGGAAGGAGAGAGTTGAAATTTGGTATCAATCTCGGGAAGAGAGTTGGAATTTGGTACCGACCTTGAAAGGAGAGAACTGAAATTTGGTACCAGTCTCGCAGGTTTAAAGAGAACTGGAATCTGGTTCCAGTCTCAAAGGTTTAAAGAGAACTGAAATCTGGTTCCAGTCTCGAAGGTTTAAAGAGAACTGGAATCTGGTTCCAATCTCAAAGGTTTAAAGAGAACTAGAATCTGGTTCCAAGTTCCAGTCTCGAAGGTTTAAAGAGAACTGGAATCTGGTTCTCGAAGGTTTAAAGAGAACTGGAATCTGGTTCCAGTCTCGAAGGTTTAAAGAGAACTGGAATCTGGTTCTAGTCTGTTAGGTTTAAAGGGTTGAAATTTGCTGTGGAGATTTAAGTTTAGCGGAAGATTTGGAATGAGACGTGAAAGTGTTTCACGTCCCACGAGGATCGATCAAAGTTTGATTATTTGGCAAAAGATATGAATCCATGCCATCAGAACCAAATCCAAAATTTTCGTGGTTCTGTGTCAGTAGATTCAGTCGACCTTCTCAAAAGAGGGAAGGAAATATGGAGAGTCAAAAAGAGATTTGAGAATAGTCGAAGGCTAGGGATTTCAGATTCAGAAATTTGTCTTAGTCGCTTGTTGTAATTTGATTTTTAGCTTGATTTTCAATTTAGAGTTCACATTTATTTAGAGTTCGGTTTATTTGTAGTTTGTTTTGACTTCTAGATTTTTTTTTAAAGAGAGTTTTCATTTATTTTTATTTTCTCTTTGTTCTTTGTTCGAAGTTCATTTAACTTAATGACGTTTCCCAGTCAATTTGCACAAAAAGAGGTGAAGGCAAAACATGACATGGTCACTTTCATTCCAATCTTGTTGAAAATAAATCATACAACTTGATCCAAACTATGATGATATTTTCTTTGAGAATTCAATATCTCATACAATCCATATAAATCCAAAACGGATTGTGTAAGATTCTTGCAAGTTGTTTCTAAAAGCATCTGCGAAAATCCATGTCTGAATAGTGAGATACATGGACAATAACATCACCTTCCAAGCCACCTTGGCAGGAATGGCGTACGGATGTGCATTAGAGGTGTGCTATCTCCCATGTAACTCACAGCTCGTAAGGCCGGAGGCTCTCTAACTCTGGATCTGGCTGAAAGTGAAAAGGAATCTTTCTGTCATCCATTCTCCTGAAAGTAACAGAGATCCGCTCAACAGGTACTCCTGGAATGCAATGCTTTGCGATGTCCGCTCCATTCCCTTTTAACACCATGACGGAACCTACTGGCAGTGGTATCTCCACCGGTCCTCGGAATTCTCCGGGCCTGCTATCCAGAGGTCAGATCCGAACATGATATTGCACTGGTTGACAAAAGACACTATGCAGAAAGGTCTAACGAAATCATGATGGTCTATGTGTGGAGGTACGCAGACGCCCTCCTTGTAGATGTTAATGATGCAGGTGTTGGGTATGCAGTCTGCGGGCAATACCTTCCATGTCACCATCTCTTTACCATTCTTTTAATAATATTCGGTATCGGATCCACCTCACTCCGACGGAGTATCCCTGGTGGATTTCCTTTTCTGTCTACCGGGAAGTTGTAGTCACATCCGCATTGGATCATAACTCTTCCTTTTCCTGGCATCCATCTTCGGGGTTCTGAATAAGTTTTCTCCCTCCGACGATCAGCCCGGCCCATTTTCTGAAGTTCAACGATGCAGTCTACAATTTGCTGTTGTTCGTAGTCTAAAAACACATTTGTATGCAGCTTAAGGCCTTCCAAGATGTTAATCCTCTTGCCACGGATTCTTTCAAAGTATTCAAAAGTTTTCTTTTCAACATTCTGCATCTTTCCAGCTCATATTCCAGAATTATCTGCAACTGGCGAGGTCTAGTAACGTACTGTGGGATGTATGGTTCAACCCCAGCACGCTCTCCTGCATGTCTTGGCTCCTCGGGGATAGTCTCTGTCGGGACATCCTCCGGGGTTGCTTTCGCAACAAGACTCTTTAAAACTGGTGCATTTGTCTGGCGTCGTGGCACAGATTCTGTTTCTGATCTCCTTGGGATTTCCTTTATCTGTTCTTCTTTCCTTGGAGTTGATCTCCTCTTTTCTAGTTCCTGACGAACGGGCTTCTTAGAAGTGCTTGCACTGATGGTAGCAGCTATCTCTTCACGTTGATCCGTCGCTAGCTGGGTTAGCATCTTGGGGATGCGTCGGTTCTTGTTTCTTCGCTGGGTCGGAGTGAGAGTAGCTCTCCTTACCTCTTGAATTTTTGTGGGCATTGCGCTGACGAGCCTGCCTTCTGCTGTAGCAACCACGGACTTAACTTTCTTGTCCTCTCCCGTTGCATGAGCAGTATTTACTTTTCTCTTCTTGAAAAACTGTAGCACGTGAAGTGCTTTCACTTCTCTGAGCGGTACTTCTTCTGCCCACTTAGAAAAGTAATCTGTAGCTGCAAGAATGAAGCGATATCCTCTTGAAGAAGGTGATTCTATCGGACCCACAATATCTGTGCCCCAACACTCAAATGGCCACTACACGATTGTCAGATGTAGCACATTTGGAGGTTGATGTAGAACCACTCCATGCACTTGGCACTGGTGACAACTTTTGGCAATCTTCATGCAATCGGTCATCATCGAGGGCCAGTAGTACCCTAGCCTCTTAATCTTCATTTTCATTTTTCGGACCTGACTGATGAGTGCCACAAAGTCCTGAGTGTACTTCTTTAATAATTTCACGAACCTCAGACTCGCTCAGGCACCTTAGCCACATCTGATCAAAAGACCTTCCGTATAACATATTGTTTATTAATGCGTAAGATAGAGTTCTTTTCTTGATTTGATGGGCTATCGACTTATCGTCCGGTAGGTTTCCTGTTTGCAAGTAGTTTATTAATGGCTGCCGCCAATCTTCTGTAACTTCTGTTACCGCTGCAACTTGTCGGCATATTTTTAGGTTGTGTGTTTTATTTTGAAAAGGGGGTCGCCTAACAGAAATTGTCGGCGAATTTTCAATTTAATTTAAATAAATAATTTGAAAAGTAGTATTTGATTTTGAAAATAATTTTAAATTTGAAAAATTTAAGATATGAAATCAAACCGATCTCACATCCCAAAAAGTTTATATAAACGAGCACCGCATCACAAACCGTGTATCTACCCCGAAGAATAGACACACTGCTTAATGATAGGGCTCGATTAAATAAACTAAAAGATTTGTGACATCGGTTTGGTCCGCGAACCAATTTTATAAGCCGACAAATTCCCCGCTTAATATGAAAGCATTAAACAGGGTTTATATTACTCGGGTTCTTAAAATTCCCTATAAGGGCAAGCCCCTATAGTTAATTACATCTTAAGTGACGGGAATCACCTAAGAAAACTCTCGATAATAATCAATAATTCTGCTCTCAAGAATCTCAAAGTTTAAGTTTTCAAGGGATTGAATTTTGGAATTTCAATAGGGAATGGATCATATTTGGAACATTTTGTTTTGGGAATTCAAAGGAAGAAAAATAAGAGAAATTACAGATTCAAAGCGAACTTCGGTAATTTCCCGACTATCTTATTGCTTGGCTTGAATTTAGGAAGGCCCTACTATTTATTTAATGTTTTGATCTTGCCAATTTTAATTAATTTGGACTTATATTTGTATGGTAAAATCATACAAATAGCCTTGAAGATGTGAGGGTTTATGTCGTATCGGACGACTACCTCGGAGTCCTAAGACCGGTTAGGGCTTAATTTACATGACATGATCATGCAAATTCCTAACGAAGAGTTGAGGATTTATGTTGCACTAGGCAAACTACCTCGAAATCCTATGGATTGGTTATTTAATTCTAAGAATGGTTTTGCTGATGTAGATTCAAGTTTTGCTGACGAAGATGGCCGTGCTGCCCACCGTGCTCCAAGCTCCTTGTTGTTGCAGAGGTTTAGTTTTAGAAGTCATAAATCGAGAGATGATAGAAGTGTTCGGTTTAGAGAAAATCTTAAAATCCGGGTGTTTTTTAATATTTTAATTAAACAAATCTTAAAGTTGATTATAACAACACCGGTTAAGATCCCACGGTTCCATCCTTCGGCATCGTTATTTTTATCGGATTCACTTAGTCCGGATGAATTTGCTAAACTCAACTCGAATGAGTTCCACACTTTCATTTAGACCGTGGGAAATCCCGTTAGCAACACGTAGGTTACATCATCCGAGGTATTCCCGATCATCCAACAAGACGTTTTAATTTAGTTGTAATTGTAGTTTTGTGTTCTGTTTGTGATTAAATTTTGAGTTGTTTTATATTTTGAAATGTTGTGGCGGTGAATTTTATCTTGTAATGACTTTTAATTTAGTTTTGGTTTCAGTTTTAGGGACTATCCTAAAAGTGTGGGTTTTCATGCAACGATTGTTTATCATGCAAGAAAAGTAAGTGCGATGCGATTAAATAAATTGCAATAAAGTAAATTGCAACAAAATAAAAGCATACCTGGAGGGTCTTCCCGTCATCCCAAGCTGCACTTAAACACAATTTAGAATATTTAAGCAAGTTCCTAGGTAAAGCTAAGGGAAAGGTTATGGTTTTCTACCAAATTCCTAATCCTATAGCTAGTCATCTCCTATGACGTCTAGGTTCTTTGTGTTTTGATTTGAGGATGATTTTCTTCATCAAAGAATAATTAAGTTCAATTGTTCTTATGAACATCCTATCATATCGAGTAAGTGCTTAAGACAAATCTTAAACATCTTTTCAATATTTCTAGGATTGTTTTAAGTCCAAATGGGTTTAATTATACAAATGAATTAATCGTCCGAGAATTCAAGTTTTGTTGTTATCTTGCTTCGATGAACTAGGACATTTGAATATCCTATAAGTGAAATAACATTTCATTTAATGTCCTATTTAGGAGTCATGATAACTAAAGCTTTCAAGGGTAAATTGGTATTCAAATGATTTTATTTAAGTTAAAGGGTTTAAATTTGGAATAGCGTTCAAGTTGCTTTATATTTAATTTCTTTCTGTTTTAAGTGTTGTTATTTAATTTAATTTAATTTAATTTAATTGAGTTTTAATTTAATTTAATTCAATATAGTTCGGTTTAATTTGATTTGATGTTTAATTAATTAATTTGATTTGATTTAGTTTTAATTTAATTTGATTTAATTTAATTTAATTTGATTTAATTTAATTTAATTTTTAATTTAATTATTTAATTTAATTTTTAATTTGGTTTAACTTAATTTAATTTGGTTTTATTTATTTAATTTAATTTAATTTAATTCATTTTTTAATTTTAATTTAATTTAATTTGATTTAATTTAATTTAATTTAATTTGATTTAATTTGATTTAATTTAATTTAATTTAATTTGATTTTAATTTAATTTAATTTTAATTTAATTAATTTAATTTAATTTAATTTGAATTTAATTTTATTTTTAATTTTAATTGAAAATTTTTTAAAAGAGTTTAACAATTTAATTTTAGTTTAATGATTAAGTCTTTTAATATTTTAAATTTGAGTTATCATTTTAATTAAGAATTGAATATTAATGAGATAATTAATTTAGGGATTTTTAAATTAAAGAATAAATCTCTTCCTAATAATATCCCTATTTTAATAATTCAAATTTTATTATTCTTCCAAATTTAATCAATTATTTAATTAAAGTTTAATCATTTTAAAATTGTTTAATGGGTTTCTACCCTTTAATTATTTAAATTTCAATCATCCAAATCAGATTAGGATCAAATATTTTACTTGTTAAATTTTTATTAAATCTAAAGTTTTAATTAAGGGTTAAAATTTTAATTACCATTTTACCCTTTAAGCTTAATGATTTCATAACTCACTAAATTGAACTCAAATGAACTTGAAATTTTTATGTAACTTCACTCATATGTCAATAAAGACATGAGAGGAGAAAATATGATTTTTATGTATTTAATTTATTTATATAATTATTTTTGGTGAAAAATAGAGATTTCCAAGGAAAATTTAATAACATGACCAAGGGAAAGTTTCTGTCCTTAAGAAAATTAGGAGACATTCCTAATGACCGAGAGGACCAGTTGGACCAATTTTGGTGATTTTTTGAATTATATTATTTTTATTATAATTATTTTAAGTTTTGAAGTGTTAATTAATTTAAAAATAAAATAAATGTTGAAAAATGAATTTTATATTTTTCAAAAATCTCTCTGATATCAAGGAAACCAGAGAAGCAAATTTTGTAATTTTCTGATTTTTCTATGATTTATTATAATTATTTTAGAAAAAATGCTAGAAAATACATTTTTTTTTAATTTTAAAATTACCTTAAAGCTTTAAAATTTAATATCTCACTAAATAGACCTAAGAAAAATGTAAGATTTGTTCCTATGTGATTAAAATTCAAAATGTGACATTTTGGTGAATTTTATTATTTTTGTGATTTTTATTATTTTTTAATTATTAAAAAAATATTAAAATATTATTAAAAATCAACTTTTTTAGAAAATTGAAATTTTAATTTTCATAGGTTCCCCTGATATCAGAGAGGCTCCAAAACCAATTTATTGAATTTTTGAAAGGTATTTTAAAAGTTATGAATTTTTAAAGTTTAAAATGACTAAGTGGCTTAATCAACCCAATTAGTGGGGCTAACCAAGTCCAATTGACCTCAAACTTTTATGGTGGATTCCTCTGATCCTAAAGGTCAGTGGAGAATTGATTTCAAGTCAATTTGATGCATGGTTAACTCTAATTAATTAAAGACCTATTTTGGGTTTTTAAGCCAATTAGGGTTGTTTTAAATGAACTAAGTCAAAACCTATTTTTCCTTGGGTTCTCTCGGTCATAAGGAACATCACCAAATTTTCCTAGAATTTATTTCACAACATGCTATTTATTGGAATTAAAATACTCAAAACGAGCAACATGAATTTGAAAAATCAATAACTTTTCATAGGGATGGCCTCTGACTTTGGAAAATTCAGGGAATGTTCCCAAATTGAGAGGCTTCAAAAGCCCTATGGTCTCATGCCATGGTGAATTGTATACATGCATAGAGAATTAAAATAATGCAGAGAGTAAATAAATTATAAAAAATAAAATACTCGATGAAATTAAATGATTTCTTTTCCACATTATTCTCCTCTCGTTCACTCGAGCAAGAGGGTATTTTTATTTTATTTTTCTGATTTTTCTACACAGAGATATGAATTTTTGAAGTTTAGGGAATCAAATAAATAGAAAAATACCCTAATTTTCTATTTATCCACGCGGCGCCGCGTCAACCTCGACTGACTCCGAACGCACACGCGTCGCGCTCCCATTCGACGCCGCCACCCGAGTCGGCAGCCCGGGCCCCGCGGTTCTCGTACCGTCTCCTGGTCCGATGCCATCCGAGCCGTTCGTCCGCGCGTGTATCGAATGGACGGCATCCGTTCATCGTCCCCGAGCGTCCTCACCCGAGAGCCGTCCACACTAAATCCCTAAGATCTCACTCGATACTCAATGGATTTTCATGTTCTTATGCTCTATGGATTCGTCTTGAAGAGACGAACACATCTATACGATTAACATGCATTGAAATTAAGGCATTTGAAATGGAGAATCTCCGAAGCTCGGGATAAAGAATTAGCTCATACCTTTGCTCGCAGAAGTGTGGCTTCAATCCGAGAGTTGTTGCACCTTCGATTGGATCCCGGCAAGCTCCGGATGAAGTCTCCTGGTCCAGTGAATTGTCCGGATGTGATTTCGACCAAGCCCGATCACAAAGATTGGAGGCCGGAGCAACTGGGTGGCCTGGAGATGGGGCTTTTGCTGGTGGACACCTTCCCTTGGTCTGGTGAAGGTGTAGAACCAATCAATTTGGGAATTGGCTCACTGTGGAGAAGTGTCCTGGTTTTGGGTGGAATTTTAGTTGGGAAATTGGATTTTATCAGTGGGGATTAGGGCAAATTGACACTGGGGATCAACTGCTCTAAGGGTGGAGAAGGGTTTGGAACAATTTTGGCAGAGTTTCGGCAAGGTTTGTGCAACTTCTCCTCTCATGGCCGAGAGGGGTGGAGTTTAAATAGGAGAGGGTGGAGGGCCTCCCAGGGGGAGTTGAGGCATGGGATCAGCTGCTCTGGTGAGGAGAAGAACAGCCGTGGTGGCCATTGGGCATGGGGCAACTCGGCAGGTGAGAATTCCAAGCTTGGGCTCACATGATGCTCTCGGGTGTGGTATTTTCCGGCGATCCGAGCGGTCGGCCGGCAGGCATGGGTCACCATCTTGACCGGGGAGGTCGGGGCTTCGCAATGGTGAAGTCAATCGGGCTTGGACATGTGTAAAGTGTTTGGATTAAAATGGAATGGGGGAGAGGCCATTTTGGCTTGAAATTGGTCAACCCATTGGTTTGGGTTGGGTTCACCTCCCCATGGCTGGTCTTGGGCTGAGAAAATCAGTTAGGCTAGCTGGTCAAGAGGTGGTGATGTCCTTATCCAAGAATATTTGGATTAAATCTTGGTTAAGGGGAGACATGCTTAAGGCTAATGACTTTTAGGAGATGGTTAAAGGACCTCCTCCTTTTGCCATTAATGGCATGGTCACATGCCAAACTTTCATGGCTTCATATGGCTTGTGAATGGCTCATCCTTGGCTCCATTTGGCTTGGGAAAAGCTTGGGTCAATTTCATGAAAATGGGTTTTAAGAATTTTTGGTAATTTGATGGAAATTTGTATGAAACTTGATTTGGAATAATTTGATGGTGAATTTAGGACTTAGGTAATGGATTTAATTAAGTGGATGACAAATGGAAATGTCATGTGGGCTTTAGGGTAGATTTGGGCTTTTGAATGTGGTGAAGTGGGCTTTTAGGAAAGTTTAAGGGAAATGGGCTTTTGATTTTAGGATGGGCATTTGGATAAAAATTTTGTGAAGAACTTTATCAAATAAATGTCATAATTGGTTTAGGGATGTTCTATGAAGGGCTTGGAATCAATTTGATATGATTTGGAGTTGAATTGGTTTGAATTTGAGTTTATTTGGTAAGTGGGCCTATGTAGGTCCAAGTGGGCCAAGTTGGGCTAATGTTGGGCTAGAGTTGAAATTGATGTAAAATCAATGTTGAGAAATGTTTATGGGGGTGTTTCAAAGAGGTTTTGGCTATGGTTGGGCTTTGATTTTGGGGTTTGGGCTCATTTGGGTTAGGTTTGGGTTTAGGTTAAAAATGGGTCCTTTAGCCTTGGGTTGAATTTGAGTGGGGTTTGGGTCTAAATTTGGGCAAATCATGTTATTGTTTTGTTTTTGGGAATGTTAAGGAAGATTTAGAAAAGGTTTGGGGTTAATTGGAGTTGAATTGGGTGAGTTTGGGTTAGGTTTGGGTCATGGGTCCAAATTGGGCTTTAAGGCCAAAAGTGAGATTGGACCCAAATGTCAATCAAATTGGACTTGGATTTGGTCTAGATTGGTATTAGGGATATTGAATTGAAGTTTAGAATTGAATTGGACCAAAATTGGGGTCAATTGGGTAGGTTTGGTTTGACATTGGGTTCACTTAGGGGTTAAAATGGGTCAATTGGGGGTTTTGACAAAAGTAGGGTAAATTGACAAAATTGGCCCATGGTGTAGTTGGACAAAATGAAATTGGGAATATTTGGGATTTTCTGCAATTTTCTGGGAATTTTCTGAATTTTTGGATTTTTTGGTCAAGAGGGGTATTTTGGGTATTTGGAGGATATTGGGAGGTTTTCTTGGAATTTTTGGTATTTTTGGGTATGGATGATCAGTTTAAGTGATGTGGAAATGTTTGGGATTGATTTTGGAGAATTTTGGGTAATTTGGAAATTTTTGAGAAATTTGGGTAATTTCAAGGGTTTTGGGTAGGCTAAGCGGGTGTAGGGTCCCGGGGGTCAAAAATTGAAAATTTGGAAAATTGAAGATTGGGTGAATTTAAGTGGAAAGAAATCATTTTGGTTGAGCCATGAAGCCATATCAAGCCCACATGAGCCATGAAGGGACTCATTTGAGGCATTCACTATGTTGTTCCTAACCCTCTTAGCCGAGGGCTTAGGGGTTAAGGACCATCCATGCGAATCACCCACATGAGTCGGAGGTCAAGTTAGGTATGGGTGTGGTTTCGGGAGGTATGTGGAAGTGTAGTGTGTAGGTGTAGTGTATAAGTGTAGTGTGTGTAAGTCGGCCCCTTCACCGGACCGAGCCACCTGTAGGCAGTCCTAAGGCCAAAGAGTCTTATAGGAACTCATCCTTTAAACTTCCACATTTGATTTCAACCCTCTAGGTGATTAGGGGTGTACAGTCAAGTTTGTGGAGTTTGCACGGATTTAAGAAGTGGTTTGAATTTCTAAAAGGTGGGTCCCAATTCTAGTCCTCTAAGATAGTCAAAGGAAAAGCCTAAGGCTAGATCCTAAGTACTAAAGAGAAGAAGAGAAGACCTCCCCAAAAATGAGGTCAACAAATGGACCCCCGATAGGTGTGGTGAGCTGACGGAGCACACCACGCGTATCGGTGTTGACCAAGCGATCAACAAAACCAACACAAACATCCAAGTGACAAACTTAGGATGAAATAGAGAAGCTTTTGCTGGGGAGTAGCAAGTATATCTCTGAAACCGAAGATTCCTGAACTTTCGCTGGGGAAAGGAAAAGGAGGTGAATCCCAAATCACATGACCTGGGGGAATTTCGATTTAGATTTTATTTTGTTTCAATTTAAGTTCTGATGTGTGAGTTTAGATTTCAATTTGGAGTTTCAATTTAGATTGGAGTTTGTCAAAATTAATTTGAAGGATTTGATTTGAAATGAAAATTGGAATTCTGAGGTTTTAGATGTAACATCTTCAACCTCGAAAGAAAATTGAATTGATTAGATTGAATCGTTGCAATGAGAAGAGATCTCAGAGTAATGCGGTGTTGGATGTAAAATCCTTAACCTCAAGAGTTTGATTTTGATGTATTTCATCGCAATAGGGAAAGAATCCTAAAGCAATGCAGTCTCGGATGTAAATCCTCAACCAAAAAGTTTGAATTTTGATGTATTTCAGTGCAATAGGAAAAGAATCCTAAAGCAGTGCAGTCTTGGATGTAAAATCCTCGACCCAAAAGGTTTGAATTTGATGTATTTCAGTGCAATAGGAAAAGAATCCTAAAGCAGTGCGGTTTTGGATGTAAAATCCTCGACCCAAAAGTTTGAATTTGATGTATTTCAGAGTGCAATAGGGAAGAATCCTAAAGCGATGCGGTCTTGGATGTAAAATCCTCGACCCAAAAGTTTGAATTTGATGTATTTCGAGTGCAATAGGAAAAGAATCCTAAAGCGAGTGCAGTCTTGGATGTAAAATCCTCGACCCAAAAGTTTGAATTTGATGTATTTCAAGTGCAATAGGAAAAGAATCCTAAAGCAATGCGATCTTGGATGTAAAATCCTCGACCCAAAAGTTTGAATTTGATGTACTTCAGTGCAATAGGAAAAGAATCCTAAAGCAGTGCAGTCTTGGATGTAAAATCCTCGACCCAAAAGTTGAATTTGATGTATTTCAGTGCAATAGGAAAAGAATCCTAAAGCAGTGCAGTCTTGGATGTAAAATCCTCGACCCAAAAGTTTGAATTTGATGTATTTCAGTGCAATAGGAAAAGAATCCTAAAGCAGTGCAGTCTTGGATGTAAAATCCTCGACCCAAAAGTTTGAATTTGATGTATTTCAGTGCAATAGGAAAAGAATCCTAAAGCAATGCAGTCTTGGATATAAAATCCTCGACCCAAAAGGTTGAATTTGATGTATTTCAGTGCAATAGGAAAAGAATCCTAAAGCAGTGCAGTCTTGGATGTAAAATCCTCGACCCAAAAGTTTGGATTTGATGTATTTCAGTGCAATAGGAAAAGAATCCTAAAGCGAGTGCGATCTTGGATATAAAATCCTCGACCCAAAAGGTTGAATTTGATTTATATTTGATTCGAGATCTGGAAGAAATTGAATTTGAATTTGATTGAGACTGGATTTGGAA
The DNA here is from genome assembly GCA_022702705.1 of Papilionanthe hookeriana x Papilionanthe teres. NCBI lineage: Eukaryota > Viridiplantae > Streptophyta > Magnoliopsida > Asparagales > Orchidaceae > Papilionanthe > Papilionanthe hookeriana x Papilionanthe teres. The sequence continues at coordinate 147,306,977 of CM040423.1, forward strand.
TCTGGAAAGATTGAATTTGGAAATTTGGAAGGATGAGTTTGAACTCTATTGAAATTTGATTTAAGATTTGATTTGAAATTTGGAAGATCAAATTTAAAATTTGATCGAGATTGGATTTGGAATTTGATTGAGAATTTGATTTGTTGTTTGAAAAGATTGAAATTTGAAATTTGATCGAGAGTGGATTTGGAATTTGATTGAGAATTTGATTTGTGATTTGATTTAACATTTATGTTGATTTCGTTTATCTTTTAATGATTCAAATTTTATTTTATCGTTTATTTAATGTTCATGTGAATTTGGTGTTCGTCATTTTAGATTTTTAAAGAAAGTTTTCTTTTATCCTCTTTTTTTTATTTATTTCTTTTCGTTCTTTGTTCGAAGTTCATTTATCTTTAATGGCGTTTCCCAATCAATTTGCACAAAAGAGGTGAAGGCCAAAAACGTGACATGGTCACTTTCATTCCAATCATGTTGAAAATACATCATACAACTCGATCTGGAATATATTTCATACAATCCATGTAGACTCAAAACGGACTATGTATGATCTTTGTTGGTCCATCAAAAGAAACATTTGTCAAAAAATCCATGTCTGAATAGTGGGGTACATGGTTAATAACATCACCTTCCAAGCCATCCCTGGCAAGGATGCCGGCTGGATGTACGTTGGAGGTGTGATATTTCCCATGTAACTCACGGACTCGTAAGGCCGGAGGTTCTCTAGCTTTGGGTCCGGTTGGAAATGGTAAGGTATCTTGTCGTCGTCCATTCTCCCGAAAGTAACCGAGATCCGCTCCACTGGCACTCACGGTATGCAATGCTTAGCGATATCTCGCTCCGTTGCCCTTCGGTATCATGACGGAACCCACTGGTAAAGGTATCTTTACTGGCCCTCGGAACTCACCCGGGCCTGCTATCCGTAGGTCAGATCCGAACATGATGTCACACTTGTTCAAGAAAGAGACTGTGCAGAAAGGTCTGACGAAGTCGTGGTGATCTATATGTGGGGGTATGCGATCACCTCGTTTGTAGATGTTGATAATGCAGCTATTGGGTATGCAATCTGTGCGTACCCTCCATGTTATCAATCTTTTTACCATTCTCCCGATGACTAATGGCATCGGATCTACTTGCCCATGACGGAGTATCCCGGTGGGTTTCCCTTTCGTCTTCGACAAAGTTGTAGCGAGCATCCGCATTGTATTGTGATTCTTCCTTTCCCCGGCATCCATCTCCGGGGTTCCGAGTATGTGTTTTCCCTCGAGGCGGCCTCGCTCGGCCCATTCTTTTCAGATCCCGGATACAATCCACGATTTGCTGTTGTTCATACTCTGAGAATACGTCGGTATGTAGCTCGAGGCCCTCTAGTATGTTGATCCTTCTTCCTTTAATCCTCTCGAAGTATTCAAAAGTTTTCTTTTCAACATTCTGCATTCTCTCCAGCTCGTATTCCGGAATGATCCGGATGGCGAGGCCTTGTGACATATTGTGGGATATATGGTTCAATCCCTTCACGTTCCCACGCATACCTCGGCTCCTTAGGGATGATGCCCGTTGGGACATCCCCGGGGTTGCTTCTGCAACAAGGTCATGCATTATTGGTGGTTCTATCCGGTGGCGTGGTAGCCTTCTTTCTTCTGATCTTCTGAAGATTTTCCTGGTTCTTTCTGTTATCCTAGGAGCTGGCCTCCTTTCTTCAGGTTCCTAGTGAACCGGTGTCCTTGAAATGTGTGTGCTGGCATTAGCAATTGTCTCGTCACGCTGGTCCGCAGCTAGTTTTGTTAACATCTTACGGATACGGCGATTCTTATTTCTTCGTTGCGTGGCTGTGAGAGTAGCTCTCCGCACTTCTTGAATCTCTGTGGGCGCGGCGCTGACAAGCCTGCCCTCCGCCTCGTAGCGACTACGGACTTCATTTTCTTATCTTCTTCGGTGTTTGCTTTTCTTTTCTTGTTGTTGGATTGGTGGCTTGGGCCACCCACTTTCATCACTCGTCTCGCCCGGGTAGTTCTTCTCGGTTAGCGGGACTCGGTCACTTTCCTCGTAATGTAGGCCTGCTGGTGCGAAATCCGAGTCAATCTCGATTATCGCTCCATCTTTCACCCTCTTTTCATCGAGTGCAAGGCTTACGCCATTCTTAAAGTTTAGGACCAACCGCCCGTTCGACATTTCCCTGCGAAAAGACAAGGAAAAGGATCAGGGGCTGTACTAAGAACAAGAACATTAAGAAAATGTTTATTAAAGACATTTTTTTTTATATATTTTTTTTATTTTCAATTTTAACAGGAATGAAGTAGGATAAGATCAGGGAAGAGATTTTGATTTGGAAAGGTAAACAAGGAAAACTTTATTATCATAATTTTATTTATCTTAACACATTTTATTATTTTTGGGTTCGGACCCAATCATAAGTAATTACTTCGCCCGTGTTTCTTAGGGATGAAGAATTCATTCCTTCGAAACATCAGGTAGCGTAATACTTTTTCAAGTATCGTCCGTTGATCGGAAGCATATGTCGTTCTCCCCGGCAATTCACTAGCGCGGTAGGAACCTCCCGAGTATACTTGCTTCAACCACGAAACGGTCCTTCCCAAGTGGGTTCAAATTTTCCTCCTATCTTGCGGTGTGCAAGAATATGTCTCTTGAGAACGAGAACTAAGTCACCAACTTTGAAGGTTCTTGGGCGGACCAGTTTGTCATGGGCTTGAACCATCTTAGCTTGGTATAGTTCTAAATTCACTTGCGCTGCAAGTCTTTTCCCTTCCAAGCTTTCTAATTCTTCGAGTCGTAATCGGCGTTTTCTTCATCGTGATCTTGTTTGCAATCGCAATTCGAGTGAAGGAAGCTGAACTTCTAAAGGTAACACTGCCTCGGACCCATACACTAGAGCGTAAGGTGTAGCTTGAATAGGAGTTCTGAAGGTTGTCCGGTAGGCCCATAAGGCTTCTAACAATTTCTCGTGCTAATTTCTCTTATTATCGTCCAAGGTTTTCTTTAAGATTTGAACGAGAGTTTTATTAAAAGCCTCGGCGAGACCGTTTGCTCTTGGGTAGTAAATTGTTGAGTATCGCCGATCAATTCCGTGTCTCACGACAAAATTGTTGATTTGTGTGCTTCGAATGCCGACCCATTATCCGAGATGATCTCGCGCGGCACTCCGAAACGGTAGACAACTTGGTTCTTGAAAACCGTAGCACGTGGTGTGCTTTCACTTCTCTAAGTGGAGCCGCACGCCCACTTGGAAAAGTAATCCGTAGCCGCAAGAATGAAGCGATGTCCTTTTTAAGATGGTGGTTCTATCGGACCCACTATATCCGTGCCCCAACATTCAAATGGCCACGACGCAATTGTCGGGTGCGGCACATTTGGAGGTTGGTGTAGAACCACTCCGTGCACTTGGCATTGGTGACGGCTCTTGGCGATTTTCATGCGATCGGTCATCATCGAGGGCCGGTAGTACCCTAGTCTTTTAATTTTCATTTTCATCTTCGGACCCGACCGGTGAGCGCCACGAGTCCTGAATGCACCTCTTTAACAATTTCACGGGCCTCGGACCCGCTTAGGCACCTTAGCCACATTTGATCAAAAGACCTTCCGTATAATGTGTTGTTTATTAATGCGTAGGACGAGTTCTTTTCTTGATACGATGGGCTAGCGACCTATCATCCGGTAGCTTTCTCGTTTGCGGGTAGTCTATTAATGGATGTCGCCAATCTTCTCGTGTTTTCATCGTCATTGCGTAGCCGATTCTTCTTCTTTTCTCGATTTGTGTATTGTGTCTATGTCGATCCGTGATAGGACTCGATGTCCAGTGAACCGACACTTCCATCGATTCATCTTGCAAACAGGCAAATTCTTTTGCGAGACGGGCTAAAGCATCTGCTAAAGCATTTTCTTTTCGGGAATTTTGTAGATCGTCACATTCGGAATCCGTTCCAACAGTTGTATGATATACTCGGAAGTATTGTTCGAGTCTTGGCTTTAAAATTCCGTCATCGTCCGTGATCCGTTGGATGATCAACTGTGAATCCCCGTAGACGTTGATGTCTGTTATCCCCATTTGAATAGTTAATTCCAATCCCGTTATGAGGGCTTCGTATTTTGCTTCATTGTTTGTACACGGTTCTGTCAAGTGGTAGGAGTATCTTAACATCCCCCGCTCCGGTGTTATAAAGATTAGCCCGATTCTGCCTTACCAGGCACTATCACTTGCGATTCTTCGTCTTTGTGTGCTCGAAGATGCTCCGTCGAAATATAATTCCCAACGTCGATCATCGGGGTCTTCTAGGTTCATTATTATTTCATCCGGCAAATCATCATTGAGAGGAGATTCGCCGGCAAAGGGTGTGCTTCGCGAGGAAGTACTGCTAAGACTTGTCCCTTTACGGCACGAAGAGGCACGAAAGTTATATCGAATTGCAATAATATCATTGACCATCCGGCAAGTCTGCTCGGAAAGTGTTGGACGAGTCATCAAGTATTGCAATGGATTAAACTTCGAGATCGGGTTGACCTTATGAGAAAGCATGTAGTGCCCGAGCTTTTGAGCGGCGAAGATCGGGGCCAAACAATGCTTTTCAATTGCGGGATACCTTACTTCCGTCGGAAGTAAACGACGGCTTAAGTAGTAAAGAGCATTTTCTTTACCCTCATCATTGACTCAGGCTAACGAGGCTCCGAGAGAGTCGTCTAGAGCCGCGGTGTAAAGTATCGTCGGTCTACCCGAGACCAGGGCTGCTAAGACAGGAGGTGTCATTAAATATTGTTTAATGTCCTCGAAGGCCTTACGGCATTTCTCTTCCAAAATAAATTTGGCATCCTTTTTAACTAGTGCCGAGAAAGGCCGACACCTACTCGACGGAGTTTGAGATAAAGCGTCGAAGATATGCCGGCTTCCCTTGAAAAGATCGTAGTTGTTTTAAGGTTTTGGGAGGCGGCATTTCTAAGATTGCTTTAATCTTCTCCGGGTCGATTTCAATTCCACGATGTCGGACAACGAATCCCAAGAATTTCCCGGAGGTGACACCGAAGGCGCATTTTAAGGGATTCATCTTAAGGTTAAATTGTCTTAATCGTTCGAAAACAATTCTCAAATCATGCAGGTGGTTTTCCTTTACTTTGCTTTTGATGACCACATCGTCCACGTAGCATTCGACTTGATTGTGGATGAGATCATCAAAAATTCTTGTCATTGCTCTCCGGTAGGTTGCTCCTGCGTTCTTCGATCCGAATGGCATCACCGTGTAGCAAAATACTCCGATCGGCGTTCGAATGCCGTAAGCTTTTCATCTTACGGAGCCATTTTTATCCGGTTGTATCCCGAAGATCCATCCATGAACGAGAATATTTCATGTGTTGAAGCAATGTCGATCATTAATTCGGGATCGGTAGAGGGAATTCATCCTTTGGACATGCCTTGTTTAAATCTCCGAAGTCCACACGGATTCGATCCGACCATTCTTCTTTCGATCGGCACCACATTGGCTAGCCAAGTCGGGTATTGTTCTTCACGGACAAATTTAGCGTCTATTAGCTTTTTAACTTCGGCTATGACTTGTTGTTCGATTTCTAGACGCATTCTTCGGGACCTTGTCCGACCTGGGACGAAGTAGGATCCACTCCTAGCTTATGGATCTGCGACCTCCGGAGCTAATCCTGGCATTTCATCGTAGCTCCAAGCAAAACAATCTTTAAATTCCATTAATAACTTGATTATTTCTTCGGAGTCTTCTTTATTGAGTAAGGAGCTAACAAAGGTAGGCCTAGGCTCTTCGCTAGTACCTAAGTTAACTTCCGTTAACTCATCTATTGTAGATTTGATTTCTTCTTCGAATTCTGGTGGAGCGTCTCCAATTTGTAAATCTTTGAGTTCGTCTGTAGTTTCCATGCAGTTTTCATTGGATTCGCAAGTGACAACCAAGCAAAATTCAGTATCGTCAACTGACCCTACTGTGCCGAATCCGAGACCATGCTTTGAATTGGGTGGACGACCGGAGTTATTCCATAATTTTTCAAAATGTTGTGATTGGCCTTTTGTCCATTGTCGAGGTAAGAAACCACGTTGAATTAAATTTTGAACACAGGGAGAGTACCACTCAAAAGGTAATTCCATTAATTCTGATGAAGTGACATCTTCGAATTGTACATTATTTTCAGTTTGGAGGAAGAAGCACCACGGTAGAATTTGATTGGCCTTGCACCGTCGTTACGTACCTCTTTGACCACCATACCCTCGATCTTAGTAGAATGGATCGGGGTCAGGGTCATAGTATGTACATAGTGATTAATCTTCTCGTACATTGATTTGTATTCTTCGTTCTTCTCATCTTCGAGAGAGATCTTGAATTGCGGCTTCTTCTGACTTATTGTCGTCGCTTCTTGTTTGATTTCTTTTTCTTCTTCGTAACTATTTTCCCAATCAACATTGATGGCTGGTTTCCTCTGTCCAATCGTCCTAACGTCTCTACCACGGCCTCGTCCCCGGCCTCGACCTCGGATGCGAGTTGTGGAGAAACCTTCACCATCTCACCGGAAGGGAGTGGTGAGTGAGTCGTTGGACTAGGATTTCGGGTTCTTCGTTGTCCCGAACTTTCTTTGCTTCATTTGTTACGGTATCTCTGGAGAAGATTGTTTTCTTTGGCGGTGCATAATAAGCTGCATCTTCATGGATTCCAATCTCATGTACGGAGAATGGTTGCAAGTCGCCTTTGATGCACTGTTCCCCTCCATCGTAGTATTTGATGCACTGGTGCAGAGATGATGGTACCATCCTGTTTTCATGTATCCATGGTCGGCCCAGTGAGCATTGAACGACGTTTCTGAATCGATTATATGAAATTTTGCGGTTGTCTTTGCTAAGTCACCGGTCTTCATCGATAGCGTTATTGACCCGAGGGCTCTTTCTCCTTTCTGGTTGAATCCTCTTAATAACATTTTGTCTGCTTCGAGCTCACGAGCATCAATTTCCAAGTATGCTAGCGTTCGAAGACTCATTATGTTGATTGATGCTCCTGGATCCACCAATACTTTGGAGAGCGTAAACTTCCCAATTGTAACTGAAATGTACAACGGTCGGTTGTGATATGCTGTCCCAAGTAGTAGGTCATTGTCCGTGAAGGTAACGCCTCGCTGTTCCTTTAACGAGCAAACCTCATCTAAGGAATCTCCGGCCATTTGAGCTAAGCAAATTTCCGGATCAAGTAAGGCCTTGATCAGAGCTCCTCTCATCTCCTTTGATAAGATGAGAGCATCATAAATGCTCGGTTGGCCGGTAGTTTCCTAAGATGGGCTAGCACGTTGTAGTCCACTTTGTTCTCATGCGTCTCGGCTTCTTCTCGAATGGGTATTTCTTCGCCGGGGTTGGTTCTTCTTGAACAACCACCGCTTTCCTTTGTCTTTTGGACCCATTCTTGGAGGTAGAACTCTTCCACTTCTCAAGTTGACTTCTATAATTTCTTCTGAATCTAGTGTTGAACTTGCCGGTGTTTCCTCCTGAATCGGAATAACTGGCTCTTCTGGATTATCTTCAAAATCTGAAGGCTCTAACTCTATCGTAACCGGAGCTCCTCGAAACTCACGAGATAGATCCGTTGCTTCGTTGAACTCTCGTAGCCTCCTTGATGGATGTCTTCTTCGTTATTTTGCTCGTCGAGATCGTGTATGATTTGAGAATTGCTGTTGGTATCGAAGTCGATGTCCGGATTGTCGCTAGTTACGTAATCGTTAGAAACAGTCAAAACGTAGCCAACGCCATCACCCTTATCATTATATGATCCCACCGAAGTGAGCAGATAATCATACAAAATCAGAGGTTTGAGGGATTTCTCCCCCGAATCGGAAACAACTATCCTAGGATAAGCAGCCCCTAGTCTAGCCTCAGGAGTCTCGGTCCCCTCTTCTTCGTCAATTTTCTTCTTTTCTTCAATCGTCTCCTGTCGAGGTGGTTCTTCTATCGCAAGTGATAGTACGGCTAACAGGTCTCGAACTACGAATTGAAGCTCGCACCGAGGCGGTTCGGATGTTGTCTAAAATCTTCTTCGAAGACCTCGTCCGGGCGGTAGTCCATCCATCGTCGGTTGCATAGGGATCTATCGGAATGACGGGATCGGTTGAGATAACATTGACGGAACCTCCTTTACGGGGTTCCTTCATGTACTCCTTCGGGATTGTTATATTTCCTTTCCGAAGGTTGTCGTTGAGCCAACTTTTAAAGGTAATGCAATCTTCTATCTTGTGCCCAAGCATCCGATGGTAGGGGCAAAAGTTGGGATCACCGTTCTTGTTGACTTCCTCTGGTCTTTTAGGTTCTGGGAGCTGGAAATCTGGAGTCTTCATTAGGCTATGGAACATTTTCGGTACTGCTTCATTTTTGAACGGATATTCTCTGCTCAGAAGCTCCCTCAATGTACGTTGCGGACGAGACGGTTGTTCATACTGTGGAGACGACTGATAGCTGGACCGGGGTTATTGGTAATTCTGTTGTGGTTGCTTGTGGCCGTTCCGGTGGTATTTGCATCGGTTGCTTGCCTTTGTCAACCGCTGCAACGATCCCGGATTTCTTTTCGAAGGTCTTCACCGGCTTCTGCTTGTCCGTCTTGTCGACGAAACTTAATTGCTTCGCCTCTTCTTGCAAGCTTCCGGCCTTGCTTAACAACTTCTCAAAAGTCTTAATAGTGAATCCTTTGAGGAGAAGTGCTATCGGGCCGTGAATGCTTTTAAGCAAGATGCCGATCGCATGTTGTTCTTGCAGTTGTGGTTCACACTTCATACTTAAATTTCTCCATCGAAGTATGTAATCCACCAAAGTTTCATTCGGCCTTTGTTTCTCTACCACTAAATCACCTATAGTGATGTGGTGCTGAGCTCCGGCAAATCGCTTGATGAAGAGGCTCTCTAGCTCGAGAATGTCTTCACCGAACCATTGGGTAATTCCGCATACCGGTCGAAGGCGATTCCCGACGGACCGCCGACGAACCGTCGGAAGAGTAACGCATCGCTCCCGCCGGCATTGCAACAAGCGGCACGAAAGTGTGCAACATGCTCGTCGGGGTTCCGGTTCCGTCGAAGGTTTTGAACAGAGGTGGTACGAAGCCTTTTGGGTATTGGACAACGTCGAATTCTTCTGGGTAAGGTCTACCCGTCCGAATGGATGTCCCGTTCTTCGATTGTGCTTAGGCTTCTCGCACCTGCTGTTCTACCAAGTTCTTGATATCCTTTTCAGGGATCATACTTTGTGTTGTATCCTTTTCAGCTGGTCATCCCCATTGACGGATGTAATCTCCTTTCCTCCGTCTACAATGTGAATGACCTCTCGGGGGTGTCTCTCTATGCGGTTGTACTTCGACTGCGGAGAGTGGCCGGAGCTACGGCCATCTCTTCCATCCTTTTCGCCATTTGAGCGATCGTGTCGTCTTTTTCCCGAAGCCGTCTTCTCATCGGTTCGGCTCCTCTCTTTCTGCGGCTGCGGGAGCACCTTGCGAAGGCGATGAAGCTCGTGTCTCAACCATGTTGATTTCCGCATCTTCGTCGTCCATGAACTCCGATGAATCGATCTCATCTCCGAACTTTTCTTCTCTTTCTTTTGCCAACCGTCGGATGTCGGTTCTCAACTTTTCCATGGCATCTTCTAGCGGAGCTTTCTGTGTGTCTTTGCGGTTGTCATGCGATAGTTGCCGGGTCCCCTTTTCACGAGTCCCCTTTATCGCAGTAGCGCTTTCTTCAGATTCCAGCCTCCTGGCGAGACTTTCTTTCTCAGGCTGCTGTTTCAATCTTAACTGCCCAGTAGTGGGACGCCATACCATCCTTCTAGCGACAGAAGGTCTAGGACCGGATGGTCACGTCGGCCAAATGCTGGAAGGTGGTATGCTCCCTAATCCGTAATCCCGAGACTACGACAGGCGGGCTAGCCTTCATTCTCTTGCTTGGCTTTTCTGTCATGACGGCGGGCTCTACTCGGGGCCCAAGACGGGATTTGACCGGCACCCGCTCTATCCTTCGTAGAATTTCCGATACGTGGCAGTTTTCCTTCCTTGCTAACTTTTCTACCAAAGTTTGCGATCGAGCAAACGGCGTAGTTCTAGTTCTTTTCTTGCGGCTATCGTTGTAGTATGCGGGCCGAGGTAATGTGGCGACAATCTTGCGAACATTCTCCTCATCCTCTCGTGGTGGAGAGGGGATGGAACCCGCTTCCTCCCAAAAGTGGTATGTAGTCGGGCGGCGGTGTATATTCGGTAGCGGTGTATATTCACAGCGGCTACGGAATTTCCTCCAGAAAGCGATTTCAGCGGCTACGGCTTCTCCGGCGATCCTTCTACTTCGTTTCTTCTTTGGGTCTTTGTCGATGACGAAATCTTTGAACCGGACCCGATTTCGAAAACAGAAGGTCTTACGAGAAGATCCGTACCCTCCACGATAGCCGGTTTACCATAGTTCCGGATTTCTTTCCCCTTTGATTTGGCGGAAATCGGGGTAGGTGCGAAACAACTAGACCGGTGGGGGTAGTAAGAATGGTCCTCCTGCAGACAGCGGTACTCCTCCTAGTCGGGACCCTTTGCAGGGGAGGAAACTCTTGGGTCGACCTAAGGTTGAACTCGAGCGATGGCTCCTCGGCTTCGGATACCTTGTTCGTCGGTGCAAAGAGGGAGACGTCGGTGACCTTGACGTTCGTGTTTTCAAATCCTCGTCCAAATCGGATGATCCCATTGTCGGGCGGCTCATCCTTATAGACAGGCGAAGTCCGAGTCCATTGGTGAAGGAGAAAATCAATTTCGGGGCTTCCATTTCGCGGGGTAGATTCCGGTTGTCGGTCCCAAGTTATGCTTCTTTTCTTTAGGACGAAAAGAAAGGAATTGAAAAAGAGTCCGAACTCATTCTTGTTCATGTATTTACAAGAAGGAATCATTTGTTAAAAGAGTCACTTATTAGAGGGTTTGTTTATTTAGAACGGAATGTTCAAAAGGTGTAGAGAAGGTAAGGAATTCGATTCAGAGTTGGAAAGGAAAAGAAAGTCTTAAGCAAGACTTCTCGACTCGAAGGATCATTCCTAAACTAACACCTATTGGGGGTCCACCCCACCTCAGAAATGAGGTAAAAGGATCTCGGAACCTCTCTGTTTAGGGGTGTCTAAACAGTGGCTCCTAAGTCCGAGAGAATGTTGGCTATACTTATTCAAGATAGAAATGAACATAGTATTCCAACAGAAAGAAGGGTAGTTTGATCCACTAAGGACATGGATACACTACCGATTTTTGAAAGCAGAACTATCTGATTATAATGGAGAGAGGAATTTTCCCCAGCGGAGTCGCCAGAAATCTGTCGGCATATTTTTAGGTTGTGTGTTTTATTTTGAAAAGGGGGTTGTCGGCGAATTTTCAATTTAATTTAAATAAATAATTTGAAAAGTAGTATTTGATTTTGAAAATAATTTTAAATTTGAAAAATTTAAGATATGAAATCAAACCGATCTCACATCCCAAATAGTTTATATAAACGAGCACCGCATCACAAACCGTGTATCTACCCCGAAGAATAGACACACTTTGCTTAATGATAGGGCTCGATTAAATAAACTAAAAGATTTGTGACATCCGTTTGGTCCGCGAACCAATTTTATAAGCCGACAAATTCCCCGCTTAATATGAAAGCATTAAACAGGGTTTATATTACCTGGGTTTTTAAAATTCCCTATAAGGGCAAGCCCCTATAGTTAATTACATCTTAAGTGACGGGAATCACCTAAGAAAACTCTCGATAATAATCAATAATTCTGCTCTCAAGAATCTCAAAGTTTAAGTTTTCAAGGGATTGAATTTTGAAATTTCAATAGGGAATGGATCAAATTTGGAACATTTTGTTTTGGGAATTCAAAGGAAGAAAAATAGGAGAAATTACAGATTCAAAGCGAACTTCGGTAATTTCCTGACTATCCTATTGCTTGGCTTGAATTTAGGAAGGCCCTACTATTTATTTAATGTTTTGATCTTGCCAATTTTAATTAATTTGGACTTATATTTGTATGGTAAAATCATACAAATAGCCTTGAAGATGTGAGGGTTTATGTCGTATCGGACGACTACCTCGGAGTCCTAAGACCGGTTAGGGCTTAATTTACATGACATGATCATGCAAATTCCTAACGAAGAGTTGAGGATTTATGTTGCACTAGGCAAACTACCTCGAAATCCTATGGATTGGTTATTTAATTCTAAGAATGGTTTTGCTGATGTAGATTCAAGTTTTGCTGACGAAGATGGCCGTGCTGCCCACCGTGCTCCAAGCTCCTTGTTGTTGCAGAGGTTTAGTTTTAGAAGTCATAAATCAGGAGATGATAGAAGTGTTCTGGTTTAGAGAAAATCTTAAAATCCAGGTGTTTTTTAATATTTTAATTAAACAAATCTTAAAGTTGATTATAACAACACCGGTTAAGATCCCACGGTTCCATCCTTCCGGCATCGTTATTTTTATCGGATTCACTTAGTCCAGATGAATTTGCTAAACTCAACTGAATGAGTTCCACACTTTCATTTAGACCGTGGAAATCCCGTTAGCAACACGTAGGTTACATCATCCGAGGTATTCCCGATCATCCAACAAGACGTTTTAATTTAGTTGTAATTGTAGTTTTGTGTTACGTTTGTGATTAAATTTTGAGTTGTTTTATATTTTGAAATGTTGTGGCGGTGAATTTTATCTTGTAATGACTTTTAATTTAGTTTTGGTTTCAGTTTTAGGGACTATCCTAAAAGTGTGAGTTTTCATGCAACAGTTGTTTATCATGCAAGAAAAGTAAGTGCGATGCGATTAAATAAATTGCAATAAAGTAAATTGCAACAAAATAAAAGCATACCTGGAGGGTCTTCCCGTCATCCCAAGCTGCACTTAAACACAATTTAGAATATTTAAGCAAGTTCCTAGGTAAAGCTAAGGGAAAGGTTATGGTTTTCTACCAAATTCCTAATCCTATAGCTAGTCATCTCCTATGACGTCTAGGTTCTCTGTGTTTTGATTTGAGGACGATTTTCTTCATCAAAGAATAATTAAGTTCAATTGTTCTTATGAACATCCTATCATATCGAGTAAGTGCTTAAGACAAATCTTAAACATCTTTTCAATATTTCTAGGATTGTTTTAAGTCCAAATGGGTTTAATTATACAAATGAATTATTCGTCCGAGAATTCAAGTTTTGTTGTTATCTTGCTCAGTGAACTAGGACATTTGAATATCCTATAAGTGAAATAACATTTCATTTAATGTCCTATTTAGGAGTCATGATAACTAAAGCTTTCAAGGGTAAATTGGTATTCAAATGATTTGATTTAAGTTAAAGGGTTTAAATTTGGAATAGCTTCCAAGTTGCTTTATATTTAATTTCTTTCTGTTTTAAGTGTTGTTATTTAATTTAATTTAATTTAATTTAATTGAGTTTTAATTTAATTTAATTCAATATAGTTCAGTTTAATTTGATTTGATGTTTAATTAATTAATTTGATTTGATTTAGTTTTAATTTAATTTGATTTAATTTAATTTAATTTGATTTAATTTAATTTAATTTTTAATTTAATTATTTAATTTAATTTTTAATTTGGTTCCACTTAATTTAATTTGGTTTTATTTATTTAATTTAATTTAATTTAATTTAATTTAATTTGATTTAATTTAATTTAATTTAATTTGATTCAATTTGATTTAATTTAATTTGATTTAATTTGATTTTAATTTATTTAATTTAATTTAATTTTAATTTAATTAATTTAATTTAATTTAATTTGAATTTAATTTTATTTTTAATTTTAATTGAAATTTTTTTAAAAGAGTTTAACAATTTAATTTTAGTTTAATGATTAAGTCTTTTAATATTTTAAATTTGAGTTATCATTTTAATTAAGAATTGAATATTAATGAGAAATTAATTTAGGGATTTTTAAATTAAAGAATAAATCTCTTCCTAATAATATCCCTATTTTAATAATTCAAATTTTATTATTCTTCCAAATTTAATCAATTATTTAATTAAAGTTTAATCATTTTAAAATTGTTTAATGGGTTTCTACCCTTTAATTATTTAAATTTCAATCATCCAAATCAGATTAGGATCAAATATTTTACTTGTTAAATTTTTATTAAACCTAAAGTTTTAATTAAGGGTTAAAATTTTAATTACCATTTTACCCTTTAAGCTTAATGATTTCATAACTCACTAAATTGAACTCAAATGAACTTGAAATTTTTATGTAACTTCACTCATATGTCAATAAAGACATGAGAGGAGAAAATATGATTTTTCTGTATTTAATTTATTTATATAATTATTTTTGGTGAAAAATAGAGATTTCCAAGGAAAATTTAATAACATGACCAAGGGAAAGTTTCTGTCCTTAAGAAAATTAGGAGACATTCCTAATGACCAGAGGACCACTTGGACCAATTTTTGGTGATTTTTTGAATTATATTATTTTTATTATAATTATTTTAAGTTTTGAAGTGTTAATTAATTTAAAAATAAAATAAATGTTGAAAAATGAATTTTATATTTTTCAAAAATCTCTCTGATATCAAGGAAACCATAGAAGCAAATTTTGTAAATTTCTGATTTTTCTATGATTTATTATAATTATTTTAGTGAAAATGCTAGAAAATACATTTTTTTTTTAATTTTAAAATTACCATAAAGCTTTAAAATTTAATATCTCACTAAATAGACCTAAGAAAAATGTGGGATTTGTTCCTATGTGATTAAAATTCAAAATGTGACATTTTGTTGAATCAACTGCTCTAAGGGTGGAGAAGGGTTTGGAACAATTTTGGCAGAGTTTCGGCAAGGTTTGTGCAACTTCTCCTCTCATGGCCGAGAGGGGTGGAGTTTAAATCAGGAGAGGGTGGAGGGCCTCCCGGGGGAGTTGAGGCATGGGATCAGTCTGCTCGGTGAGGAGAAGAACGACCATGGTGGCCATTGGGCATGGGGCAACTCGGCAGGTGAGAATTCCAAGCTTGGGCTCACATGATGCTCTCGGGTGTGGTGTTTTCCGGCGATCCGAGCGGCCGGCCGCGAGGCATGGGTCACCATCTTGACCGGGGAGGTCAGGGCTTGGCAATGGTGAAGTCAATCGGGCTTGGACATGTGTAAAGTGTTTGGATTAAAATGGACTGGGGGAGAGGCCATTTTGGCTTGAAATTGGTCAACCCATTGGTTTGGGTTGGGTTCACCTCCCCATGGCTGGTCTTGGTCCGAGAAAATCAGTTAGGCTAGCTGGTCAAGAGGTGGTGATGTCCTTATCCAAGAATATTTGGATTAAATCTTGGTTAAGGGAGACATGCTTAAGGCTAATGACTTTTAGGAGATGGTTAAAGGACCTCCTCCTTTTGCCATTAATGGCATGGTCACATGCCAAACTTTCATGGCTTCATATGGCTTGTGAATGGCTCATCCTTGGCTCCATTTGGCTTGGGAAAAGCTTGGGTCAATTTCATGAAAATGGGTTTTAAGAATTTTTGGTAATTTGATGGAAATTTGTATGAAACTTGATTTGGAATAATTTGATGGTGAATTTAGGACTTAGGTAATGGCTTTAATTAAGTGGATGACAAATGGAAATGTCATGTGGGCTTTAGGGTAGATTTGGGCTTTTGAATGTGGTGAAGTGGGCTTTTAGGAAAGTTTAAGGGAAATGGGCTTTTGATTTTAGGATGGGCATTTGGATAAAAATTTTGTGAAGAACTTTGTCAAATAAATGTCATAATTGGTTTAGGGATGTTCTATGAAGGGCTTGGAATCAATTTGATGTGATTTGGAGTTGAATTGGTTTGAATTTGGGTTTATTTGGTAAGTGGGCCTATGTAGGTCCAAGTGGGCCAAGTTGGGCTAATGTTGGGCTAGAGTTGAAATTGATGTAAAATAAATGTTGAGAAATGTTTATGGGGGTGTTTCAAAGAGGTTTTGGCTTTGGTTGGGCTTTGATTTTGGGGTTTGGGCTCATTTGGGTTAGGTTTGGGTTTAGGTCAAAAATGGGTCCTTTAGCCTTGGGTTGAATTTGAGTGGGGTTTGGGTCTAAATTTGGGCAAATCATGTTAGTGTTTTGTTTGTGGGAATGTTAAGGAAGATTTAGAAAAGGTTTGGGGTTAATTAGAGTTGAATTGGGTGAGTTTGGGTTAGGTTTGGGTCATGGGTCCAAATTGGGCTTTAAGGCCAAAAGTGAGATTGGACCCAAATGTCAATCAACTTGGACTTGGATTTGGTCTTGATTGGTATTGAGGATATTGAATTGAAGTTTAGAATTGAATTGGACCAAAATTGGGGTCAATTGGGTAGGTTTGGTTTGACATTGGGTTCACTTAGGGTTAAAATGGGTCAATTTGGGGGTTTTGACAAAAGTAGGGTAAATTGACAAAATTGGCCCATGGTGTAGTTGGACAAAATGAAATTTGGAATATTTGGGATTTTCTGCAATTTTCTGGGAATTTTCTGAATTTTTGGATTTTTTGGTCAAGAGGGGTATTTTGGGTATTTGGAGGGTATTGGGAGGTTTTCTTGGAATTTTTGGTATTTTTGGGTATGGATGATCAGTTTAAGTGATGTGGAAATGTTTGGGATTGATTTTGGAGAATTTTGGGTAATTTGGAAATTTTTGAGAAATTTGGGTAATTTCGAGGGTTTTGGGTAGAATTTAGCGGGTGTAGGGTCCCGGGGGTCAAAAATTGAAAATTTGGAAAATTGAAGATTGGGTAAATTTAAGTGGAAAGAAATCATTTTGGTTGAGTCATGAAGCCATATCAAGCCCACATGAGCCATGAAGGGACTCATTTGAGGCATTCACTATGTTGTTCCTAACCCTCTTGCTGAGGGCTTAGGGGTTAAGGACCATCCATGTGAATCACCCACATGAGTCGGGAGGTAAAGTTAGGTATGGGTGTGGTTTCGGGAGGTATGTGGAAGTGTAGTGTGTAGGTGTAGTATATAAGTGTAGTGTGTGTAAGTCGGCCCCTTCACTGGACCGAGGCCACCTGGGGCGATCCTCAAGTGCCAAAGAGTCCTATAGGAACTCATCCTTTAAACTTCCACATTTGATTTCAACCCTCTAGGTGATTAGGGGTCTACGGTCAAGTTTGTGGAGTTTGCGGGGAGTTAAGAAGTGGTTTGAATTTCTAAAAGGTGGGTCCCAATTCTAGTCCTCTAAGATAGTCAAAGGAAAAGCCTATGGCTAGATCCTAAGTACTAAAGAGAAGAAGAGAAGACCTCATCAAAAATGAGGTCAACACAACTGATTCTTTTTTTTCCTTCTGATTTGTGTATTGTATCTATGTCGAGCTGTGATAGGACCTGTCGTCCTTGAACTGACATTTCAACTGACCATCCTGTAGGCAGGCAAATTCTTTTGCAAGGCGGGCTAATGCATCTGCGAGAGCATTTTCTCTTCTGGGAATCTTGTAGATCGTTACATTTGGAATTCGCTCCAACAACTTCATGGCATATTGGAAGTACTGCTCAAGCCTTGGTTTTAAAATTCTGTACTGTCCGGCGACCTGTAGAATGATCAACTGGGAATCTCCATAGATGTTGATGTCTGTTATCCCCATCTGAATGGTTAATTCCAATCCAGTTATAATGGCTTCGTATTCTGCTTCGTTGTTTGTACACGGTTCTGTTAGATGGTAGGAATACCTTAACATCCCCCGCTCAGGTGTTATAAATATTAGTCTGATTCCTGCCTTACCGGACACTATCGTTTGCAATTCTTTGTCTTTCTGTGCTGAGGATGCTCAATCGAATTACAATTCCCAACGTTGATCATCGAGGTCTTCTAGGCTCATTATTTGTTCGTGCTCGTCTGGCAAATCATTATTGAGAGGCGATTCTGCCGGTAAAGGGTGTGATGCGAGAAAGTCTGCCAGGACTTGTCCCTTTATAACACGAAGTGGCACGAAAGTTATATTGAATTGCAATAGTATCATCGAACACCTGGCAAGCCTGCTGGAAAGCGTCGGTCGGGTCATCAAATATTGCAATGGATTAAACTTCGAAATAAGGTTGACTTTATGAGAAAGCATGTAATGCTTGAGCTTTTGAGCGGCGAAGATCAGGGCCAAACAATGCTTCTCAATCGAAGGATACTTTACATCCATCAGAATTAGACGACAACTTAAGTAGTAGAGAGCATTCTCTTTTGCCTCGTCATTGACCTGGGCTAGCAGGGCTCCGAGAGAGTCGTCTAGAGCTGCGGTATAATGTATCAATGGTCTACCCGAGACTGGGGCTGCTAAAATAGGAGGTGTCATTAAATACTGTTTGATGTCTTCGAAGGCATGTTGACATTTAGAGTCCCAAGTAAACTTGGCATCCTTCTTAACCAAAGCAAAAAAGGCTAACACCTTCCTGACAAATTTGAGATAAAGCGTCGAATATATGCCAATTTCCCTTGAAAGGATCGTAGTTATTTCAAGGTTTTAGGAGACGGCATTTCTAGGATAGCTTTAATCTTCTCCAGATCCATTTCAATTCCACGATGTCGACCAACAAATCCTAAGAATTTCCCAGAGGTGACGCCGAAGGCGCATTTCAAGGGATTCATCATAAGGTTATATTGTCTTAACCGCTCGAAAAAAATTCTCAAATCATACAAATGATCTTCTTTTAGTTTGCTTTTGATGACCACATCATCCACGTAACACTCGACTTAGTTGTGAATGAGATCATCAAAAATCCTTGTCATTGCTCTTTGATAGGTTGCTCCTAATTCTTTAATCCAAACAGCATCACTGTGTAGCAGCATACCCTGATCGGCGTTCTGAAGGCTGTAAGCTTTTCATCTTCTGGTGTCATCTTTGTCTGGTTGTATCCTGATGATTCATCCATGAATGAGAAGACCTCATGTGTTGAAGCAATGTCGATCATCAATTCTGGAATGGGTAGCGGGAATTCGTCCTTTGGACATGCTTTGTTCAAATCTCTGAAATCCATGCAGATTCTGATCTGACCATTCTTCTTTCTGACTGGTACCACATTGGCTAACCAAGTTGGATATTGTTCCTCACGGACAAATTTAGCATCTATTTGCTTCTTAACTTCAGCTATAACTTGTTGTTCAATCTCCAAACGCATTCTTCTCGGAGCTTGTCTGACTGGAACGACAGTGGGATCTACTCCTAACTTGTGAACTGCGACCTCTGGAGCTAATCCTGGCATTTCATCGTAACTCCAAGCAAAACAGTCCTTGAATTCCATTAATAACTTGATTATCTCTTCGGAGTCTTCTTTATTGAGTAAGGAGCTAACAGAGGTCGGCCTAGGCTCTTCGCTAGTACCTAAGTTAACTTCCATTAACTCGTCTATTGTAGATTTAATTTCTTCTTCGAATTCTGGTGGAGCATTTCCAATTGGTAGATCCTTGAGATTATCTGAAGCTTCAAGGCAACTTTCATCATGCTCGTGAGTGACAACTAAGCAAAATCCCAAATCATCAACAGACCCTACTGTGCCAAATCCGAGACCATGTTTTGAATTGGGAGGCCGACTGTCATTGTTCCATAATTTTTTGAAGTGTTGTGATCGACCTTTTTTCCATTATTTAGGTAAGACACCACGTTGAATTAAATTTTGAACACAGGGAGAATACCACTCAAAAGGCAATTCCATTAATTCAGATGAAGTAACATCTTCAAATTGTACATCTTTTTCAGTATTGGAAGAAGAAGCACCATGGTAGAATTTGATTGGTTTAGTACCACCACGTACTTCCTTGACCTCCATACCCTCGATCTTATTAGAATGGATCGGGGTCAGGGTCATAGTATGTACATAATGGTTAATCTTCTCTTACATTGATTTGTATTCTTCATTCATTTCATCTTTGAGAGAGATCTTGAACTGAGGTTTCTTTTGATTTACTGTTGCTGCTTTTTTCTTGATTTCTTCTTCTTCGAAACAGTTCTCCCAATCAATGTCGATGACCGGTTTTTTCTGTCCAACTGTTCCAACATCTCTTCCTCGACCTCGTCCCCGGCCTCGACCTCGGGTGCGAGTTCTGGAGAAACCTTCACCATCTCGCCGTAAGGGAGTGGTGAGTTACTATTGGATTAGAATTTCAGGTTCTTCATCGTCTTGCACTTCTTTTGCTTCGTTTGGTATGGTGTTTCTGGAGAATATTGTTTTCTTCGGAGACACATAGTAGGCTGCATCTTCATGAATTCCAATTTCATGTATGGAGAATGGCTGCAAGTCACCTTTGATACATTGTTCTCCTCCTTCATAATATTTTATGCACTGGTGCAGAGACGACGGTACCATCCGGTTCTCATGGATCCATGGCCGACCCAGTAGAGCATTGAATGATGTTTCAGAATCAATTATGTGGAATTTTGGGGTTGTCTTTGCTAAGTCACCGGTCTTCATTAACAGTGTTATTGATCCGAGTGCTCTTTCTCCTTTCTGATTGAACCCTCTTAATAACATCTTGTCCGCTTCAAGTTTGCGAGCATCAATTTCAAAATATGCTAATGTTCGAAGGCTCCTTATGTTGATTGATGCTCCCGAATCAACTAACACCCTGGAGAATGTAAACTTTACGATAGTGACTCAAATGTATAACAGTTGATTGTGATCAGCCGTTTCGAGTAGTAGATCATTGTCCGTGAAGGTAACACCTCACTGTTCTTTTAACGAGCAAACCTCGTCTAAGGAATTATAAGCCATTTGAGCTAAAAAAATTTCTGGATCAAGTAAAGCCTTGATCAGAGTTTCCCTCATCTCCTTTGACAGGATCAAACTGTCGTAGATGCTCAATTTGGCCGGTAGCTTCCTAAGATGGGCTTGCACGTTATAATCCACTTTATTACCAGGTTCTTCAATTTCTTCCATAATGGGCAGTTCCTCTGCTGGGGTTGGCTCTTCATGAGCAACCACCTGCTTTCCTTTATCTTTCGGACCCATTATCGTGGTATAACTTTTCCGCTTCTTAAATTAACTTCTGTTATTTCTTCTGTATCTGGTACTGAATCTGTCCGTGTATCCTCTTGAATTGGAATGACAGGCTCTTCTGCAGTTGATTCAGATTCTGAAGACTCTAATTCTATCGCGATCGGAGCTCATCAAAATTCACAAATAGACTCGTCGCTTACGTAATCGTTAGAAACAGTCAAAACATAGCCAACACCAAAACTCTTATCATTATAAGATCCCGCCAGGGCGAGCAAATAATTATACAGAGTCAGAGGTTCGAGGGATTTCTCCCCCGAATTGGAAATAACTATCCTAGGATAAGCAGCCCCTAGTCTACTCTTTGGAACCTCGGTCTTCTTTTATTCCACGATCTTCTCTTCCTCCTGGGGTGGTTCTTCAATCGCAAGCGATAACACCGGCTCGGCAGGTTTCAAACTTTGAGTTGAAGCGTGCACCGAAGCGTTCTGGATAAGATCTAAGATTTTCTTTGAAGACTTTATCCAGACGGTACTCCATCCATCATGGGTCGTGTAAGGGTCTATCGGAACAATAGGATCCGTTGAAATAACATTGACGGAAGCTCCCTTTTGGGGTTCCTTCATGTATTCCTTCGAGATCGTTATGTTCCCTTTCCAGAGATTGTCGTCAAGCCAAATCTTAAAAGTGATGCAATCCTCTATCTTATGCCTGAGCATCCGGTGTAAGGGCAATAGTTTGGATGATCTTTCTTATTGACTTCTTCCGACCTCTTGGGCTCTGGTAGCTGAAAATTGGGTGTCTTCATTAAATTGCGGAACATCTTAGCTACTGCTTCAGTCTTGAATGGATATTCCTTATTCAGAAAATCTTTCAGGGTACGCTGTGGATGAGGCGGTTGTTCATAATGCTGAGGCGACTGATAGCTCTGTCGAGGTTGTTGATAACCCTACTGAGGTTGTTGGTAAGTACGTTGCGACGGTTGATAGCTAGGCTGTGGCCGCTTTGGCTGTATCTGCATTGGCTGCTTGCCCTTATCTACTGTCGCGACGATTCCAGACTTCTTTTCGAATGTTTTCACCGGTTTCTGTTTATCGGTCTTGTCCACGAAACTTAGCTACTTTGCTTCCTCTTGTAAGCTCCCGGCCTTGCTAAGCAGCTTCTCGAAAGTCTTGATTGTAAATCCTTTAAGGAGAAGTTCTATCGGGCCGTGGATACTTTTCAACAAAATACCGATCGCATGTTGTTCCTGAAGTTGTGGTTCACACTTCATGCTTAAATTTCTCCATTGAAGTATGTAATCCACTAGAGTTTCTTTCGGTTTCTGTTGCTCCACCACTAAATCACCGATAGTGATGTGGTGCTGAGCTCCAGCAAACCGCTTAACAAAGAGGTTTTCTAACTCTAAAAAGTTCTTAACTGAGTCATTTGGCAATTCTGCATACCAATCGAAGGCAATCCCTGACAGGCTACTGACAAACTGTCGAAAGAGTAAAGCATCGCTCCCACCGACATTGCAGCAACTAGCACGAAAATGTGCAACATGCTGTCGGAGGTTTCCTGTGCCATCAAAAGTCTTGAACAAAGGTTGTACGAAGCCTTTTGGGTATTGGACGACATCAAATTCTTCAGGGTATGGTCTACTCATCTGAATAGATGCGCCACTCTTGGATTGTGCTAAAGCTTCTCGCACCTGCTGTTCTACCATATTATTGATGTCTTTTTCGGGAATCATGCTCTGTGCAGAATCCTTCTTTGGTTGCTCATCTTCGTTGATGAATGTGATCTCTTTTCCTCCATCTACAACATGGATGATTTTTGGGGGTGTTTCTTTCTGACGTTGCACTTGAATTTGGAGAGTGACTAAGGCGACCGCCATCTCTTCCATCTTCCTTGCCATTTAAGAAATTGTGTTATCTTTCTCCTAAAGTTGTGCTCTCATCACTTCCAGCTTGTCTCTTTCCGCTGCTGTCGGAGCACCTTATGAAGCTGACGATGCTCGTGTTTCAACCATGTTGATTTCAACATACTCTTCATCCAAAAATTCTGATGAATCAACTTCAATTTCCAACTTTTCTCCTCTTTCTTTCTCCAACCGGCGGATATCCGTCCTTAACTTTCCTATAGCATCCTCGAGGGGTCTCTTCCAAAAGGTCTCGCGGTTGTCGTGTGATGACTGTTGAACTTCTTTTCCGAGAGTTTCTTTTATTGCAGTAGCACTTCCTTCAGATTCAAGCCTCCTGACGAGACTTCTCTTCCCAGAATGCTCTGATGGTTTCGGTTCACCAATAATAGGTTGCCACACCATCCTTCTCGTAGTATGTGGCCTAGGACCAGATGGTCGGTCGGCTGTGCGTAGGTAGGTGGTGTCCTCCCTAATATGGTGTCTCGATACGATAACAGGCAAACTCCTTTCGTTGGCTCGTACCTTTTTCCTCGGGTTTTCCTTAGCAATGACCGGGTTTACTCGCGGTCCAAGGTGGGATTTGGCTGGCACCCGTCCCATTCTCCTAAGAATCTCAGATACAAGGCATATTTCTTTCTTTGCTAACTTTTCTAGTACAGCTTGCAGTCGAGTGAGCGGCGTAGCCCTAGCTCTTTTTCTTTTGCTGTCACTGTAATATGCAGGTCGGGGTAATGTAGCAGCGATCCTCCGGGCATCTTCTTCATCAGCTGCAACAGAGAGAGGGTGGAACCTACTTTCTCCTAACAATGGTGAATATTCAGGCAGCTCTTCTCTTTCCTTAGGAATTTTCTCTAGAAAAGCAACTTCAGCAGCTTTGACTTTCTCGATCCTGGCGATCTTTCTGCCTCTGTTTCTTCTTTGAGTCCGAGTCAAGGGTGTAAACTTTGAACTGGACCCGATTTCAAAAACAGATGGTATTGCAGCAAAATCCGTACCCTCCATGGTGGCAGGTTCATTATAAACTTGGACTCCCTTCCCTTTCAGTTGGGCGGGAATTGAGGCAGGTGTAGAGACGACCAGATCGGTGGGGGTAGAGATTACAGTCCTCCTACAAACAGTGGTATCTTTTTCAACTGGAACCCTTCACAAGGGAGGAAATTCTTGAGTCGATTTCAGGTTGAACTCAAGCACGGGTTTCTCAGTTTCTGGCGCTTTGTCCATTAGTGTAAAAAGAGTGACGTCAGCAAACCTGATTTCTGTATTGTTAAATCCTTGTCCAAAACGGATGATCACATTGTCAGGCAGCTCATCCTTGTAAACGGCGAGGTCTATTCCTTTGGTGAAGGAGAAGATTAACTTTGAGGCAGACATTTTTTTCAAGGTAGATTCTGAGTATTAGTCCCGAATTATGCTTCCTTTTGTCACAAAATTTAGGACGAAAAAGAGTCCAAACACATTTTCGTTTATCTTAATGCATTTGCGATCTAAAAGAGTTTGTTTATTAAAGATTTGTTTGTTAGGAATGAAATGTTTAAAGAATGGAGGTTTATAGAAAAAGGAAGGGACCCGGTTCGGAATTGAAAAGGGAGAGAAATTCTCGTAAGGCTTCTCAATCCGAAGGACTACTCCTAAGCTAACACCTATTGGGGGTCCAACCCACCTCTTAAGAGGTAAAAGGATTTCGGAACCTCTCTATTTAAGGGTGTCTAAACAGTGGCTCCTAAATCCAAAAGGGAGTCGACTATACTTGCTCAAGACAAAAAAGAGCGAGGTATGCCAATGAAAGAATGATAGTTTGGTCCACTAAGGATATGGACTCACTATCAATTTATGAAAGCAAAATCATCTGATCAGAATGGAAAGAGGAACTAGTCCCCAGCGGAGTCGCCAAAAATTGTCGGCAAAATTTTTAGGTTGTGTGTTTAATTTATAATTATATATAACTTGAAAGTAGCATTTGGTTTTGAAAATAATTTTAGGTTTAAGAATTTTAAGATATGAAATCAAACTGATCTCACATCCCGAATAGTTTATATAAACGAGCAACGCACCACAAACCGTGTATCTATCCCGAAGAATAGACACACTACTTGATGATGGGGCTCAATTAAATAAACTAGAAGATTTGTGACATCCGTTTGGTCTGCGAACCAGTTTTATAAGCCGGCAAGTTCCCCTGCTTATTATAAAGAAATTAAGCAGGGTTTATATTACCTGGGTTCTTAAAGTTCCTTATAAGGGCAAGCCCCTATAGTTAATTACATCTTAAATGTCCAAAGATACTTAAGAAAACTCTCGATAATGATCAATGGTTTTGCTCTCAAGAATTTCAAAATTTAAGGTTTTCAAACAATTGGATTTTGGAAATTTCAATAGGGAATAACTCAAATTTAGAACAGTTTATTTTAGGAGTCCAAAGGAAGAGAAGTAGGAGAAGCTGAGGATCCAAGAAGAATCTTGGCAACTTCCCAAACTATCCTATTGTTTGGCTTCAATTTGAGAGTTTATTTAATGTTGTAATCCTGCCAATTTTAATTAATTAGGACTTATATTTGTATGATACGATCACACAACTAGCCTCGAAGATGTGAGGGTTTATGTCGTACCGAACGACTACATCGGAGTCCTAAGACAGGTCAGGGCTTAATTTGCATAACACAATTATGCAAATGCCTAACGAAAAGTTGAGGGTTTATGTTGCACTAGGCAAACTACCTCGAAATCCTATGGCTTGGTTATTTAAAACTAAGAAGGGTTTAGCCGAAGTAGATTCAAGTTTTGTTGAGGACGATGGCCATGCTGCCCACTATGCTCCAAGCTCCTTGTTGTTGCAGAAGGTTTAGTTTTAGAATGTGAAAATCAGGAGATGAGAAAAGTGTTTTGGTTTAGAAGAGTCTTAAATTTCAGGTGTTTTAACATTTTGTTAGGGGAATCTTAAAGTTGATTATAACAACACCGGTTAAGATCCCACGGTTCCATCATTCTGGCACTGTTATTTTTATCCGATTCACTTAGTCCAGATGAATTTGCTAAACTCAACTGAATTAGTTCCACACTTTCATTTAGACCATGGGAAATCTCGTTAGCAACACGTAGGTTACATCATCCGAGGTATTCCCGATCATCCAACATAATGTTCTAATTTAATTGCAATTGCAGTTTTGTTGTTCTGTTTGTGATTAAATTTTGAGTTGTTTTATCTTTTAAATGTTGTGGCGGTGAATTTTATCTTGTGTTGATTTTAATTTAGTTTTGGGTTTCAGTTTTGTGGCTATCCTGAAGGTTTCAGTTTTCATGCAACAATTTTGTTTAACATGCAAGAAGAGTAAAGTGTAGCTCATATAAATAAATTGCAATAAAGTAAATTGCAATAAAATAAAAGTGTACCTGGAGGGTCTTCTCGTCATTCTAAGCTGCACTTAAAACACATGTTAAGGCATTTAAATATTTATAACAAGTGCCTAGGTAAAGCTAAGGGAAGGTTCTGGTTGTCAACCAAAATCCTAATCCTATTGCTAGTCAATCCTTATGACGTCTTGTCGGCATATTTTTAGGTCGTGTGTTTTATTTTGAAAAGGGGGTCGCCTAACAGAAGCTGTCGGCGAATTTTTAATTTAATTAAAATAGATAATTTGAAAAGTAGTATTTGATTTTGAAAATAATTTTAAATTTGAAGGTTTTAAGATATGAGATTAAACCGACCTCACATCCCAAATAGTTTATATAAACGAGCACCGCACCACAAACCGTGTATCTATCCCTAAGGATAGACACACTGCTTGATGGTGGGGCTTAATTAAATAAACTAGAAGATTAGTGACATCCGTTTGGTCTGCGAACCAATTTTATAAGCCGACAAGTTTCCCCTGCTTAATATGAAAACATTAAACGGGGTTTATATTACTCGGGTTCTTTAAAATTCCCTATAAGGGCAAGCCCCTATAGTTAATTACATCTTAAGTGACGGGAATCACCTAAGAAAACTCTCGATAATAATCAATGATTCTGCTCTCAAGAATTTCAAAGTTTAAGGTTTTCAAAGATTGAATTTTGGAGTTTCAATAGGGAATGGATCAAATTTTTGGAACATTTTGTTTTGTGAATCCAAAGGAAGAAAGGTAGGAGAAATCACTGATTCGAAGTGAACTTCGATAATTTCCCGACTATCCTATCGTTTGGCTTGAATTTAGGAAAGTCCTAATGTTTATTTGATATTTCAATCTTGCCAATTTCAATTAATTAGGGCTTATATTTGTATGATAAAATCAAACAAATAACCTAGAAGATGTGAGGGTTTATTGTCGTATCGGACGACTACCTCGGAATCCTAAGACCGGTTAGGGCTTAATTTGCAATGCAAATGCCTAACGAAGAGTTGAGGATTTATGTTGCACTAGGCAAGCTACCTCGAAGTCCTATGGCTTGGTTGTTTTAATTCTAGGAAAGTTTTGCTGAAGTAGACTCGAGTTTTGCTCGATGACGATGGTCGTGCTCGCCCACCATGCTCCGAGCTCCTTGTTATTGCGAGAGGTTTAGTTTTAGAAACCATAAATCGGGAGTTGAGAAAAGTGTTTTGGTTTAGAGAAAATCTTAATTTCCAGGTGTTTTTTATGTTTTATTTAAAACAAATCTTAAAGTTGATTATAACGACACCGGTTAAGATCCCACGGTTCCATCCTTCCGGCATCATTATTTTTATCGGATTCACTTAGTCCGGATGAATTTGCTAAACTCAACTCGAATGAGTTCCACACTTTCATTTAGACCGTGGGAAATCCCGTTAGCAACACGTAGGTTACATCATCCGAGGTATTCCCGATCATCCAACAGGACGTTTTAATTTAGTTGTAATTGTAATTTTGTGTTCGTTTGTGATTAAATTTCGAGTTGTTTTATATTTTGAAATGTTGTGGCGGTGAATTTTATCTTGCAATGACTTTTAACTTAATTTTGGTTTCAGTTTTAGGGACTATCCTAAAGGTGTGGGTTTTCATGCAACTCGTTGTTTTATCATGCAAGAAAAGTAAAATGCATTTGCAATAAAGTAAATTGCAAGAAAGTAAATTGCAAGAAAGTAAATTGCAATAAAATAAAAGCGTACTCGGAGGGTCTTCCCGTCATCCCAAGCTGCACTTAAAACACAATTAGAATATTTAAGCAAGTTCCTAGGTAAAGCTAAGGGAAAGGTTATGGTTTTCTACCAAATTCCTAATCCCATAGCTAGTCATCTCCTATGACGTCTAGGTTCTTTGGGTTTTGGTTTAAGGACGATTTTCTTCATCAAAGAATAATCAAATTCAATTGTTCTTATAAATATCCTATCATATCGAGGAAGTGCTTAAGAAGAATCTTAAACATCTTTTCAATATTTCTAGGATTGTTTTAAGTCCAAATGAATTTAATTATA
The DNA here is from genome assembly GCA_022702705.1 of Papilionanthe hookeriana x Papilionanthe teres. NCBI lineage: Eukaryota > Viridiplantae > Streptophyta > Magnoliopsida > Asparagales > Orchidaceae > Papilionanthe > Papilionanthe hookeriana x Papilionanthe teres. Next base: position 147,335,197 of record CM040423.1, read on the forward strand.
TAAATGAATCGATCATCCGAGGTTTTCAAGTTTTATTAACTTGCTCAGTGAACTAGGACATTTGAATATCCTATGAGTGAAGTGACACTTCATTTAATGTTTTATTTAGGAGTTATAATAATCAAAGCTTTCAAGGGTAAATTAGTATTCAAATGATTTGATTTAAGTTAAAGGGTTTAAATTTGGAATAGTGTTCAAGTTGCTTTACATTTAATTTCCTTTATGTCTTAGGTGATGTTATATTTAATTTAACTTAATTTAATTTGGTTTTAATTTAACTTAATTTAATTTAATTTGATTTGATGTTTAATCAATTTGATTTAATTTAATTTAATTTAATTATTTAATTTAATTTAATTTAATTTAATTTAATTTAATTATTTAATTTAATTTAATTTAATTAATTTAATTTAATTTAATTATTTAATTTAATTTAATTTAATTATTTAATTTAATTTAATTTAATTGTTTAATTTAATTTAATTTAATTTTAATTAATTTAATTTAATTGTTTAATTTAATTTAATTTAATTATTAAATTTAATTTAATCTTAATTTAATTTATCTTTAATTTACTTTATTTTTAATTTTAATTGAAATTTCAAAAGATTTTAATAATTTAATTAAGTCTTTTAATATTTTAAATTTGAGTTATCATTTTAATTAAAAATTGAGTATTAGTTGATATAATTAATTTAGGGATTTTTAAATTAAAGAATAAATCTCTTCCTAATAAAGATCCATTATTTTAATAATTCCAATTTTATTATTCTTCCAAATTTAATCTATATTTTAATTAAAGTTTAATCATTTTAAAATTATTTAATGGGTTGCTACCCTTTAATTATTTAAATTTCAATCATCCAAATCAGATTAGGATCAAATATTTTACTTGTTGATTTTTTATTAAACCTAAAGTTTTAATTAAGGATTAAATATTTTAATTACCATTTTACCCTTTAAGCTTAATAATTTCATAACTCACTAAATTGAACTCAAATGAACTTGAAATTTTTATGTGACTTCACTCATATGTCAATAAAGACATGAGAGGAGAAAATGTGATTTTTCTGTATTTAATTTATTTATATAATTATTTTTGGTGGAAAATAGAGATTTTCAAGGAAAATTTGATAACATGACCAAGGGAAAGTTTCTGTCCTTAAGAAAATTAGGGGACATTCCTAATGACCAGAGAAGCACTTGGACCAATTTTGGTGATTTTTTGAATTATATTATTTTTATTATAATTATTTTGAGTTTTGGAGTGTTAATTAATTTAAAAATAAAATAAATGTTGAAAAATGGATTTTATATTTTTCAAAAATCTCTCTGATATCAAGGAAACCAGAGAAACAAATTTTGCAATTTTCTGATTTTTCTATGATTTATAATAATTATTTTAGTGAAAATGCTAGAAAATACATTTTTTTAATTTTAAAATTACCCTAGGGCTTTAAAATTTAATATCTCACTAAATAGACTTAGGAAAAATGTGGGATTTGTTCCTAAGTGATTAAAATTCAAAATGTGACATTTTGGTGAATTTTATTATTTTTGTGATTTTTATTATTTTTTAATTATTAAAAATATTAAAATATTATTAAAAATCAACTTTTTTAGAAAATTGAAATTTTAATTTTCTTAGGTTCCCCTGATATCAGAGAGGCTCCAAAACCAATTTGGTGAATTTTTAAAAAGTATTTTAAAAGTTATGAATTTTTAAAGTTTAAAATGGCTAAGTGGCTTAATCAACCCAATTAGTGGGGCTAACCAAGTCCAATTGACCTCAAATTTTTATGGTGGATTCCTCTGATCCTAAAGGTCAGTGGAGAATTGATTTCAAGTCAATTTGATACCTGGTTAACTCTAATTAATTAAAGACCTATTTTGGGTGTTTAAGCCAATTAGGGTTAATCCGAGTGAATTAACTCAAGTCCTATTTTTCCTAGGGTTCTCTGGTCATAAGGAACATCACCAAATATTTCTAGAATTTATTTCACAACATGCTAATTTTTGGAATTAAAATACTCAAAACAGCAACATGCATTTGAAAAATAAATAACTTTTCACAGAGATGGCCTCGACCTTGGAAAATTCAGGGAATGTTCCCAAGTTCAGAGGCTTCAAAAGCCCTATGGTCTCATGCCATGGTGAATTGTATACATGCATGGAGAATTAAATGTATGCAGAGAGTAAATAAATCATAAAAAATAAAATACTTAATTAAATTAAATGATTTCTTTTCCACATTATTCTCCTCTGTTCACTGAGCAAGGGGGTATTTTTATTTTATTTTTGTGATTTTTCTACACAAAGATATGGATTTTTGAAGTTTAGGGAATTAAATAAATAAAAAAAATACCCTAATTTTCTATTTATCCACGCGGCGCCAGCGCATCCTCGGCAGCTCCGAACGCACACGCGTCGCGCTCCCATTCGACGCCGCCACCTGAGTCAGCAGCCCGGGCCCCGCGGTTCTCGTACCGTCTCCCGGTCCGACGCAATCCCGGCCGTCCGTGCGCGCGTGTATCGAATGGACGCGCATCCGTTCATCGTCCCCAAGTGTTCTCACCCGAGAGCCGTCCACACTAAATCCCTAAGATCTCACTCGATTCTCAATGGATTTTCATGTTCTTATGCTCTCATGGATTCGTCTTGAAGAGACGAACACATCTATACGGCTAACATGCATTGAAACTAAGGCATTCGAAATGAAGAATCTCCGAAGCTCGGGATGGAGAGTTAGCTCATACCTTGGCTCGTAGAAGTGTGGCTTCAATCCGAGAGTTGTTGCACCTTCGATTGGGTCCCAAGCAAGCTCCGCATGAAGTCTCCCGGTCCAGTGAATTGTCCGGATATGATTTCGACCAAGCCCGATCACAAAGCTTGGAGGGCCGGAGCAACCGGGTGGCCCTGGAGATGGGGCTTCGGTGGTGGACACCTTCCTCGGTCCGGTGAAGGTGTAGAGCCAATCAATTTGGGAATTGGCTCACTGTGGCAAAGTGTCCTGGTTTTGGGTGGAATTTCGGCTGAGAAATTGGGCTCTGTTGGTGGGGATTAGGGCAAATTGACACTGGGGATCAACTGCTCTAAGGATGGTGAAGGGTTTGGAACAATTTTGGCAGAGTTTCGGCAGGGTTTGTGCTTGGCTCTCCTTATGGCCGAGAGGGGTGGAGTTTAAATAGAGCTGGCCGGGGGCCTCCGGGGAGAGTTAGGGCTTGGGATCAGCTGCTCTGGTGAGGAGAAGATCAGCCATGGTGACCACTAGGGATGGGGCGACTCAGCAAGTGAGAATTTCAATGTTGGCTCACATGCGAGCTCTCGGCCATGGTGTTTTCCGGCGGCCCGGTGGCCGGCCGGCCGTGCATGGGTCACCCTCGTGGTCAGGTGGGTCGGGGCCTGGAGGTTTGTGCAATCAATTGGCCATGGACATGTGTAAAGGCTTTGATCCAAAGTGGAATGGGGCATGGCTAGATTTGGACCTAAATGGGTCAACCCACCCATTTGGGCTAGGTGCACCACCCAAGGCCTGGTTTAGGCTGAGGAGAAAGTGATTTGGATCAGCTTGATTAGTGGGGTCAAGTCACAATCCAAGTACAATTAGGCTTAAGCATGGTTTAGTGGAATCATGTAAGTGGTTAACCACCTTTAGGAGTTAAGGAAAGAGCCTCCTCCTTTTGCCCAAAATGGCATGGTGACATGTAAAGAGGCTCTCATGGCTTGCATATGGCTTATGCATGGCTCCATGGCTCCATTTGGCTTGGGAAAAGTAAAGTCAATTTCATGGAAATGGATTTAAGGAAAATTTTGGTATTTAGGGGTGATTTGGCATGAGGCTTGATTTGGAATTATTTGATGATGAATTTAGGACTTAGGGATGATTTTAATTGAAAGTATGATGAGGGGAAATGTCATATGGGCCTTGGAAGAATTTTGGGCTTTTTTGAAAGGGTTTTAGATGGGCTTTTAAGATGGATTAGGAAAGTGGGCTCTCGAATTTTAAAATGGATTTTGGGATGAAATTTTGTAAAGAGGTTGGGCCAAATAATTATTGGGTTTAGCTCATGGATGTGTCATGAGTGACTTGAAGCAAATTTGGGGTAGTTTGGACTTGAATTGGGTTGGATTTGAATTCTTTTGGTGAATGGGCCAATGTAGGTCAAATTGGGCTAACTTGGGCCAATGTTGGGCTAGGGTTGAAATTGATGTAAAATAAATATTAAGAAATGTTTATGGGAGTGTTTCAAAGAGGTTTTGGCTTTGGTTGGGTTTTAATTTTGAGGTTTGGGCCTATTTGGGTTAGATTTGGGTTTAGGTCAAAATTGGGCTTTTTGATTTCGGGTTGAATTTGAGTGGGGTTTGGGTCAAAATCTTGGGCAAATCATGTTAGTGTTTTGTTTATGAGGATGTTAAGGAAGGTTTAGAAAAGATTTGGGGTTAATTGAAGTTGAATTGGGTTAGTTTGGGCTAAGTTTGGGTCATGGGTCCAAATTTGGGCTTTAAGGCCCAAAGTGAAATTGGATCCAAATGTCAATCAAATTGGACTTGGATTTGGTCTAAATTGGTATTGGGAATGTTGAATTGAAGTTTAGAATTGAATTGGACCAAAATTGGGGTCAATTGGGTATGTTTGGTTTGACATTGGGTCCACTTTGGGTTAAAATGGGTCAATTTGGGGGTTTTGACAAAAGTAGGGTAAATTGACAAAATTGGCCCATGGTGTAGTTGGACAAAATGAAATTGGGAATATTTGGGATTTTCTGGAATTTTCTGGGAATTTTCTGAATTTTTGGATTTTTAGGCCAAGAAGGGTATTTTGGGTATTCGGAGGGTATTGGGGGTATTTTTGGAATTTTTGGTATTTTTGGGTATGGATGATCAATTTGAGTGATGTGGAGGTGTTTGGGATTGATTTTGGAAAATTTTAGGTAATTTGGAGATTTTGCAAAAATTTGGGTAATTCAAGGGTTTTGGGTAGGTTTAGTAGGTGTAGGGTCCCGGGGGTCAAAAATTGAAAATTTGGGAAATTGAAGATTGGGTGAATTTGGGTGGAAAGAAATCATTTTGGTTGAGCCATGAAGCCATTTCAAGCCCATATGAGCCATGAAAGGACTCATTTGAGGCATTCACTATGTTGTTCCTAACCCTCTTAGCCAAGGGCTTAGGGGTTAAGGACCATCCATGTGAATCACCTACATGAGTCGGGAGGTCAAGTTGGGTATGGGTGTGGTTTTAGGAAGTGTGTGGAAATGTAGTGTGTAAGTGTAGTGTATGTCAGCCCCTTCATCAGACCAGGCCACCCAGGGTAGTCCTAAGGCCAAAGAGTCCTATAGGAACTCATCCTTTAAACTTCCATATTTGATTTCAACCCTCTAGGTGATTAGGGGTCTATAGTCAAGTTTGTGGAGTTTGCAGAAGTGGTTTGAATTTCTAAAAGGCGGGTCCCAATTCTAGTCCTCTAAGATAGTCAAAGGAAAAGCCTAAGGCTAGATCCTAAGCACTAAAAAGAAGAAAAGGAAGACCTCATCAAAAATGAGGTCAACACGTCTAGGTTCTTGTATTTTGTTAAGGATGATTTTCTTCACCAAAGAACAACTAAGTTCAATTGTTCTTTTAAAACATCTCATCGTATTGAGAAAGTGCTTAGGATGAGTCCTGAACATCATTTCAATGCTTCTGGGATTATTTCGAGTCCAAATGAGTTTTATTGTATTGGTGAATTGATCATCCAAAAATTTAGTTTAGTTTGTTTCTTGCTCAGTGAATTAGGATGTTTGATTATCCTATAAGTAAAGTGACATTTCACTTGATGATTTATTTAAGAGTTATAATAATGAAAACCTTTAGGGGGGCAAATCTGTTTGTTAAAGAATTTAATGATTTAAAATTGGAATTGATCATTTAAAGTGATTTAGTTTAGTTATGAAATTTTAATAATTTTAAGTTTGGAATAGTGTTCAAGTTGTTTTAATTTTAATTACATGTTTACATCTTTAATGATCTCAATGTATTAGATTAATTTGGGTTGAGAGAGGTGTTTAGATTATTCAATTTAAATTTTAATGACTTATTTTAATTTAATTGAAATATTTAGGTTAATTTTTAACTGATTTGATTTTTTAGGTTCTTAATTATGAATTATCTTAAGGTTGATTTTCTTTAATGTTTCAAATTTGTTCTAGATTTGTTTTTTTAAGTAATTTCAAATTAATTTTATTGTTTTAAATTTATTCCAATTTGATTATCAAGTTATTCAATGTTTTAAGTTTTTAATTTAATTAAGGTTTATTTTCCTTTTAATTATTTAATTATTAATTTCAATTATCACTTTAAATTTAATTAGAAGTTAAATATTATTAAAGTGTTAAATATTATTAAAGTGATTCATTTAGGGATTTTAAATTAAAGAATTGATATCTTCTTAAATCATATCCTTAATCTTAATAATCCAAATTTTAACATATTCTTCCAAAATTCAAATTGTTTAATTAATTAAAATTTACTTTAGATATTTTCAAGATGATTAATGGATTTCTACCCCTTAATTCCCTATGTTTCAATCATCTAATGAGAATTTTAAAATCAGATATTTTACCATCCCCTTGATTAAACCTAAATATTAATTAGGGTTAAAATTCTTTAATTACCTTTTATGCCCCTTTAGGCTTATTTATTTCATAACTCATCAAATTAAGCTCAAATAAACTTAAAATTTTTATTTCACTTCACGCACATGTCAATTAAGACATTAGATGAGAAAATGTGATTTTTCTGAATTTAATTTAATTTATATATTTATTTTAATAGAAAATAGGGATTTGCAATGGAAATTCAACAACATGACCAAGGTAAGGTTTTTGTCCTTAAAAAAATTATGGGATTTTTATAATGACCAGAGGACCACTTGGACCAATTTTGGTGATTTTTTGAATTATATTTTATTTATTATAATTATTTTGAGTTTTAGAGTATTAATCAATTATAAAATGAAATTAAAGTTGAAAAATGGATTTTATATTTTTCATAAATCTCTCTGACCTCAAAGAGTTAAGTTAAACAAATTTTATAATTTTCTGATTTTTCTTTGATTTATTAGAATTAATTTAGTGAAAATGTTGAAAAATCCATTTTTAATATTAAAAATTGTCTTAAGGTTTTAAAATTCAATATCTTTACTTTGAGGCTTAGGAAAAATATTTGGTTTGTTCCTAAGTGATTAGGAGGTGAAATATGACATTTTTATGATTTTTAATATTTTTGTGATTTTTATTATTTTTTAATTATTAAAATATTAAAATATGATTAAAAATGAAAATTTTTAGAAAATTCTAATTTTAATTTTCTTAGACTCCTCTGATATTAGAAAGCCCACAAAACTAATTTGGTGAATTTTTGAAATGTATTTTTAGAGTTATGAATTTTTAAAGTTTAATTTTACTCATATGACCTAATTAATTCATTTAGTGGGGTTAAACATTTCCAATTGATTCCAAATTTTTATGTGAGGTCCCTCTGATCCTAAAGATGAGTGGAGAATTATTTTCAAGTTCTTTTGATGTGTGGTTAACCCTTATTAATTAAAGTTCAGTTTTGAGTCATTATGCCAATTAGGGTTATTCTTAATGAATTAACTCAAAACATAATTATCCTAGGGTCCTCTGGTCCTAAGAAACTTCCCCAAATTTTCCTAGAATTTTCTAAGCTATGTGTTAATTAATGGAATTAAAATACCAAAAACAGTGACATAAACTTGAAAAAAATACATAACTTGCCATAGAGATAGCCTCTGACCTTGAAACATTCAGGGAATGTTCCCAAGATCAGAGGCTTGAAAAGCCCTATGGTCTCATGCCATGGTGAATTGTCTATGTAAATGGAGAATTAAAATACTGAAATGAGTTAATAATTAATTAAAAATAAAATACTCATCAAATTAACTCAATTCTTTTTTCCACATTATTCTCCTCTATTCACTGAGCAAGAGGGTATTTTTATTTTTTTTTGTGATTTTTCTACACAAAGATATGGATTTTCTAAGTTTTGGGTATTTAATTAAATCAAAAATACCCCTAATTATCTACTTGTCCCCGCGGCGCCGACTCATCCTTGACAGCTCCGAAAGCCAATGCGTCGCCTTCCTATTCGACGCCGCCATCCGACTCAGCGCTCCGGGGGCCCACAGTTCATGTCTCGTTCACTCGTCCGACGCGATCTGCACCGTCCATTCGATACACGCTCGATCCAACGGCGGCCGATCATCGTCTCCACCTGGTGTGTCCCGAGAGCCGTCCACACTCAAACCCTAAGATCTCTCTCGTTTCTCAATGGATTTTCATGTTCTTATACTTCATGGATTCGTCTTGAAGAGATGAACACATCCATACGGTTTATGTGCTATGAAATTAAGCCAAGAAAAATAGAGAATCGCTGGAAGCTCGGGAGGAAGAAGGGGTACAGACCTTAGCTCTGAGAAGTGAAGCTTCAATCAGAGAGTTGTGGCACCTTCAATTGAACCCAAGGAAGCTCTAGATGTAGTCTCTGGCTCTGGGGAATTGCCTAGGTATGAAAGTGACCAAGGCCGATTTCAAAGCTTGGCCGATAGAGAGGATGGCTGGCCTGGTGAGGGGGCTTTCACTGGGGAACTCCTTCTCTTGGTCATGTGCAGTTGTGGGTGAGTTTAATTTGATGTTGGTGGAGGTTTGAGAGATGTCCTATTCTAGCCTGAGAATTGAGCTCCAAAATTGAGCTCAATCAATGGGATTTAGGGCGAGAGAACAGTGGGGATGGATTGCTCTTGGCTAGGGGAAGCTCTGTGAGGAGTTTGGAGGGATTCTATGAAGGTTGATTTCAGCCAACCTTTTGGCCGAGAGGGGGTGGCTTGTTTAAATAGCCATGGCCAGGGCCTCCCAGGGGGGTTTGATGGCTTGGATCAACTGCTCTGGTGAAGAGAAGAACAGCTGCAGTGGCCATTGGGCATGGGACAACTCAGCTAGTTCAAATTAAATTTTTGAATCCATTTAGACCTCTCGGCCATGGTGTTTTTCGGCTGCCTGGTGGCTGGCCATCTAGGGTCAGGTCACCATCTGACTCAGGGGAGTCAGGGTTGGGGTTTGGTGCAGTCAATTGGCTTTGGCCATGTGTAAAGGATTTGATTTAAGTGGAAAAGGGGGGAAGGCTTATTTTTGCTCATTTTGGTTTAGCCATGGTTTAGGGCTTGGTGCACCATCCAAAGCTCTGATTTTGGGCTGAGGGAGGTCAGGTGAGTCAGCTTATGAAGAGTGGTGAAGTCCCCATCAAGATTATTTGGATTAAATTTAGGTTAAGGGGAATCATGTAATGGGTTAATGGCTTTTAGGGAGTGCTTAAAGGATCTCCTCCTTTTTCCATTTAAGGAGTGATGACAAGTCAATGGCTCCTCATGGCTTACATATGGCTTATGCATGGCTCCATGGCTCCATTTGGCTTGGGGCCAAGCTTAGTCAATTTCATGGAAATGGGTTTTAAGGATTTTGGATATTTAGGGGTAATTTGGCACATGGCTTAGTTTAGAAAAGTTTAATGATGAATTTGAAACTTAGGGAGTGATTTAAATCAAAGGGATGACGAGGTGAAAGTGTCATGTAGGCTTTAGATTGACTTTGGGCCTTTTGGATTTGGTGAAAATGGGCTTTTAGAATGGATTAAGAAAGTGGGCCTTTAGGTTTGAAAACAAATTGGTGGATGGAAATTTTGTGAAGGATTGGACCAAACAAATGTTGGGTTTAGTTTAGGGATGTGTCATGAGTGATTTGAAACAAATTTGAGGTGATTTGGTGTTGAATTGTATTTGATTTGGGATGTTTTTGGTAAAGGAGCAAAAGTGGGTGAAATTGGGCTAACTTGGGCTAAGGTTGGGGTAATGTTAGATTTGATGTAAAATTAATGTTGAGAAATGTTTATGGGAGTGTTACAAAGATTTTTCAACTTTGGTTGGGCTTTGATTTTGGGATTTGGACCCATTTGGGTTCATGGTGTGTTTACGCTAAAATTTGGGCTTTTGGTTTTGGGCTAGGTTTGGGTGGAGTCTGGGTTCAAATTTGGGTCAAATCTTGTTAGTGTTTTGTTTTTGGGTATATTAGAAAGGTTTAGGAAAAGATTTGGGTTAATTGGAGTTGAGTTGGGTTAGTTTGGGCTAAGTTTAGGTCATGGGCCGAAATTGAGCTTTAAGCTTCAAATTGAAATTGTATCCCAATGCTAATCTAATTGGGCTTGGATTTGGTCTAAATTGATATTTGGGATATTGAATTGAAGTTTAGAATTGTATTGGATCAACATTGAGGTCAATTGGGTTGATTTGGTTTGACATTGGGCTTATTTTGGTTAAAAATGGGCCAAATTGGGGGTTTTGGTAAAAGTTGGTTAAATTGACAAAATTTGCCCATGGCGTAGTAGAACAAAATGAAATTGCGAATATTTAGGATTTTTCTAGAATTTTCTGTGAATTTTCTGAATTTTTGGAATTTTTGGGTTAAAAGGGTATTTTGGGTATTTGGAGGGTATTGGGAGGTATTTTTAGAAATTTTTGGTATATTTGGCCCTGGATGATCAATTTGAGTGGAGAGAAATGTTTAGGACTGATTTTGAGGAATTTTGGGTAATTTAGGCAATTTTTTTAAATTTTGGGCATCTTCAAGGGCATTTGGTAGGTTTGTTGGGTGTAGGGCCCCGGGGGTCAAAAATTAAAATTTGGGAAAAATGAAGATTGATTGAATGTGAGTAGAATGGAATCACTTTGGTTGAGCCATGAAGCCATATTAAGCTCATAGGAGCCATAAGAGGACTCATTTGAGACATTCACTATGTTGTTCCTAACCCTCTTAGCCAAGGGCCTAGGGGTTAAGGTCCATCCATATGAATTACCTACATGAGTCAAGAAGTCAAATTGGGTGTGAATGGTTTTAGGATTTGGAATGTGTGTGAAAGTGTAATGTGTGCAGGTCAACCCTCACCAGACCAGGCTACCCAGGGTAGTCCTAAGGCCAAAGAGTCCTATAGGGAACTCATCCTTTAAACCTCCACATTTGATCTTAACCCTCCAAGTGACTTAGGGGTTTACAATCGAACTTATGGGATTTGCAGGGAGTTAAGAGGTCTTTAAATTTCTAAGTGTTGGGTTCCATTTCTAGTCTTCTAAGATAGTCAAAGGGAAAGCCTAAGGCTAGATCCTAAGTACTAAGGAGAGAGAAGAGAAAAGACCTCATCAAAAATGAGGTCAACACGGTGATTTCCGTGTCAGGAAAGGACTTACATCCAATAACCGGAGAGAGAAAATGGATGTCATATTCCATTTCTCAAAATTTCAATGTCGATATTTGGTTAAAGGAATGTCGTGATTTCCGTGTCAGGAAAGGACTTACATCCAATAACTGGAGAGAGAAAATGGATGTCATATTCTATTTCTCAAAATGTCAATGTCGATATTTGGTTAGAGGAAAGCTGTGATTTCTGTGTCAGGAAAGGACTTACATTCAATAAATGGAGAGAGAAAATGGATGTCATTTTTCATTTCTCGAAATATCAATGTCAAGATTTAGTTAAAGGAATGCCGTGATTTCTATGTCAGGAAAGGACTTACATCCAATAACTAGAGAGAGAAAATGAATGTCATATTCCATTTCTCAAAATGTCAATGTCGATATTTGGTTAGAGGAAAGCCGTGATTTCCATGTCAAGAAAGGTCTTGCATCCAATAACCAGAGAGAAAATGGATGTCATATTCCATTTCTCAAAATGTCAATGTCAAGATTTAGTTAAAGGAATGCCGTGATTTCCATGTCAGGAAAGGACTTACATCCAATAACTAGAGAGAGAAAATGGATGTCATATTTCATTTCTCAAAATGTCAATGTCGATATTTAGTTAAAGGAATGCGTTGATTTCCGTGTTAGGAAAGGACTTACATCCAATAACTAGAGAGAGAAAATTGATGTCATTTTCCATTTCTTGAAATGTCAATGTTGATATTTGGTTAAAGGAATGACATGATTTCCGTGTCAGGAATGGACTTACATCCAATAACTGGAGAGAGAAAATGGATGTTATATTCCATTTCTCAAAATGTCAATGTCGGTATTAGTTAAAGGAATGCCGTGATTTCCGTGTCAGGAAAGGACTTAAATCCATTAACTAGAGAGAAAAAATGGATGTCATTTTCTATTTTTCAAAATGTTTATGTTAGTTAGAGGAAAGCCATGATTTTCGTGTCAGGAAAGGACTTACTTCCAATAACTGGAGAGCGAAATGGATGTCATATTCCATTTCTCAAAATGTCGATATTAGTTTGAGGAAAGCCATGATTTCCGTGTTAGGAAAGGACTTACTTCCAATAACTGGTGAGAGAAATGGATATCATATTCCATTTCTCAAAATGTCGATATTAGTTAGAGGAAAGCCACGATTTCCGTGTTAGGAAAGGACTTACTTCCAATAACTGGAGAGAGAAATGGATGTCATTTTCCATTTCTCAAGATGTTGAATGTTGATGTTGTGATAAAAGAATGTCATTTCCGTGTCAGGAAAGGACTTACTTCCGATAGCAAAGGAGAGGATGAGTGTCAAACGTTGATATGTCAAATGTCGCAATGTCGATATGTTAGAAGTCGATAATAATTATTGATATATCAAAGGTCGAAATATAGATGTGTGAAATGTTGATAACGATTGTTGATATGTTGAAATGTTGATATGTTAAATGTCGAAAGATCGATATCTCAAATGTCGATAACAATTGTCGATATGTCAAATGTCGATATGTCAAATGTCGATATGTCAAATGTCAAATGTAGAGATGTTGATATGTCAAATATCGAGATGTTGATATGTCAAATGTCGAAAGATCGATATCTCAAATGTTGATAACAATTATCGATATGTCAAAGGTCGAAAGGTCGATATGTCACATGTAGAAATGTTTGTCAAATGTCGAGATGTTAAATTATGGGAATGTCATAATTTCCATGGCAGGAAAAGGACTTTCATCCGAAAGTTATAAAGAGAAAATGGATCTCATATTTCATTTCTCAAAAATGTCTAATGTCAATGTAGAGTTATAGGAATGCCATTACTTTCGTGTCAGGAAAGGACTTACATCCGATAACTGGGAAAAGAAAATGGATGTCGTATTCCATTTCTCGGGAACGTCAAATGTTGGTGTCAAGTTAGAGGAATGCAATATTCCGTGTCAGGAAATGACTTATATCCAATAACTAGAAAAGAGTAGCAAACTCAAGACGAAGAGTGTATCTATTGGGGATTTGAACTTTACAAGTCGAAAGATATTAATCATCACAAGTTGTTTGTCATTTTTAATTCAAAATCCTTGTTTTGGCATTTTTGGAACTATCGATGTATTGTAGACAATTGAGGAAAGAGAACAAATGTCATATTCAATTTTCTCTAAAAAAGTGTCAATGTCAAAACGTCGATTTTGGAGTAGGAATGGGAATAAGACTTATATCCTATCCAAAGAAAGATTGCTAAAGGAAAGCCAACGTCATGATGGTCTTACATCTAATAGATGCCATTTTCCATTTAAGGAGGTCTTACACTATTTCATAAAAATGTCAATGTCAAAATGTCAATTTTGGAATAGGAATGCATATAAGACTTATATCCTATCCAATGAAAGATTTCTAAAGGAAAGTCATTGTCATGATAGTCTTACATCAAATAGCGAGAAAGAGAGTAGATGCCGTCTTCCATTTAAGAAGGTCTTACACTACCTCTTAGAAATGTCAATGTCAAAATGTCAATTTTGGAATAGGAATGCGTATGAGACTTATATCCTATCCAAAGAAAGGTTGTTAAAGGAAAGCCAATGTCTGATGGTCTTACATCCAATAGCGAGAAAGAGAGTAGATGTCGTCTTCCATTTAAGGAGGTCTTACACTACCTTTTAGAAATGTCAATTTTGGAATAGGAATGAGTATGAGACTTATATCCTATCCAAAGAAAGGTTGCTAAAGGAAAGCCAATTTCATGATAGTCTTACATCCAATAGATGTCATTTTCCATTTAAGGAGGTCTTACACCATTTCTTAGAAATGTCAATGTCAAAATGACGATTTTGGAATAGAAATGCGTATGAGACTTATATCCTATCCAATGAAAGATTTCTAAAGGAAAGCCAATGTCATGATGGTCTTACATCCAATAGCGAGAAAGAGAGTAGCTGCCGTCTTCCATTTAAGGAGGTCTTACACTACCTCTTAGAAATGTCAATGTCAAAATGTCAATTTTGGAATAAGAATGCGTATGAGACTTATATCCTATCCAAAGAAAGATTGCTAAAGGAAAGCCAATTTCATGATGGTCTTACATCCAATAGCGAGAAAGAGAATAGATGCCATCTTCCATTTAAGGAGGTCTTACACTATTTCATAGAAATGTCAATGTCAAAATGTCGATTTTGGAATAGGAATGCATATGAGACTTATATCCTATCCAATGAAAGATTTCTAAAGGAAAGCCAATGTCATGATGGTCTTACATCCAATAGAGAGAAAGAGAGTAGATGCCGTCTTCCATTTAAGGAGGTCTTAGACTACCTCTTAGAAATGTCGATTTCGTTTTCTTTTGTCTTTGTTATTTGTTTCCCAGTTTACAAAACAAGTCATTCATTTTTGTTTATGTCGCATCTTTTTCAAATACTTCCCATTGATTGGGTGTATTATGTCTTCTTGATAATCAACCAACTGACAGGATTTCCCCAAATGTGTCTTCTTAACAAGCATATGGGCCCTCCCATGAGGATAGGTGTTTGAAGTACTAAATTCAAATCCCTGATCTGAGTGTCCTAGAGTGAACCAATTTATCATGGGCCCGTACAGTGCTTGTCAGTCATGTAGGTTCATAAAGCTTCCATTAATCACCAATTCTATAAAGATCATTCAGATTGTCCTTCAAAAATCACTTTGACATTTCCAAATTAGGATTGAGGTTGGATCTTTGGAAAATTATGACTTCAGAGTATAATTTCCATTAATCTCCAATAACAAAGCCATTTACCTTAGTTCTTTCTTTCTGGGTCTTAGGAATTTTTCAAAATTTTGATTATGTGATCAAAATATCATTTCTCTTCTAAAGATATGTCTGAACCAATTAATAGTCAACCAAAAGACGAGATTACTTAATTCTTTCCTGAATATAATATCGGAAGAATTTTCTTAAGATAGTTTTTCAAGATTTATCAATTAGGGGAGAATTTGGACACCAATTTTTGATTTTATGCTCACCTCAAGCTTCTTCTCAGGGAATTACTATATCTGGTGGAGCATGTTAAGGATTTTGAATGTTTGAATTGAGACACCAATTTTTGATTTTGTGCCCACCTCAAGCTTCTTCTCAGAAACATCTTTTTTTTTCTTTTCTTTTTTTTGTTTTTGTTCTTTTTTTTTGGTAGGGCACGCTTTAATGATTTTGAATGCCTGAACTCAAACACCAATTTTTGGTACTCACCTCAACCTTCTTCTCAGAGAATTACTATATATGATGGAGCATATTTTAATGATTTTGAATGTCCAAACTCCCCTAATTCATAATTCTTAAATGTTTCTTAAGACGAATTTTGGGATATTATAACTCATTGAGAAGTCATGACACAATCACATGGCAGATGATTAAGAGGTTCATGACATCTTTAGTCAATTACTTGTATTTTGATCACAATATATTATTTTTCATTTAGGACCCAGTCTGAGGATTTAAGATAAAGGGCCCAGTTATTAGGGCATTAATTTCATTTTCCCCTTGAAATCATAATTTTCTTGTCAAAATTTCAGAATTTTTTTCTTGGATTCTTCCTTTCTGAATTGTCTTTCTATCAATAGATGGATGAGAAGAATATTTCCAAAGATATTAAATCCAAAGATTTCAAATTTCATCCCTCGTCATAGATCAATTTTCATTTCTCTATGTTAGTCAACTAGTGCTAGAACTAGACTCAACATTCAACACATATCTAATTTTCATTCTAATTGATTTCTTTCTTTCTATCAAGTTGTCCTAATGAAAAAATAAAATCCTTGATGGAATTCATCCAAAAACGATCGTCTTCCAAAATTTGATTAACAATCTTGATATTAGACTATTTGATCGATTGACAAATCAGAACCTTGAAGGCAGGGAAAAAGATCAACTTTGGGGAATCCAGAGGAGTGGTTCAAAGGCTGCAAAAGCATAACCACGAAGAATAGGTTCATAGGCCATAAAGGCATAACCTAAAGGAGTGGTTCAAAGGCTGTAAAAAGCATAACCACGAAGAATAGGTTCAGAGGCCATAAAAGCATAACCTAGGGGAGTGGTTCAGAGGCTGTAAAAAGCATAACCACGAAGAATAAGTTCAGAGGCCATAAAGGCATCACCTAGGGGAGTGGTTCAGAGGCTGTAAAAAACATAACCACGAAGCCAGATAAACTAAACATGTTTGGCTGAGAAAGTATTTGCCTGAACTTATTCAAAACTGTAATATCGAGCCAGTTCGGCAATAGAATCGATGAAAACTCCATACCTGATCATATTCGAAACAGTATGTGAGGACTTGTAATGTAAACTGGGTAGGAAGGAAGGGAACACATGTTGTTTTTATATGTCTTTTATGTCATTTTGGTCTGTCGATTATGGAAATGTAAGATTATAGGATTTGTTCGTCATGAACAAATCTTTGAATCGAAGAGGTATTAGTTCTATTTTACTCGAGATTGAGTAACATATAGAATAAATAAAAGGATGATTTAGCCTTTTAAAAGACATATTATCATAGTCAAGAGGACAAATTGATTAACCAAAGATGGGGAGAGAGAATATCCCCAGCGGAGTCGCCAGACTCTGATGGCGATCGAATTGGTTTGCTTGGTGTCGACGCCGTCAATTCTCATATATGTCAATGTCATGGAGTCGCCACTCTCTTTGTCTATCTATCACCCTAATTCTTATCCTTCCTAGAGTCATTGGAGAATTTGAAGAAGGATTAATTATGATAGAGATTGAGAGAAAAATAGATCAAAATGATAATCTCATAGAAAAAGTCTTCAGATTATGTAATTACTAAAGTTTTTCATATAAGAAAATAATATGAAGATCTTGGATAACCAGAGAGGTCTTGTAGCCGAAATATCTATCCTGAGTTCTTTAATCTCCTATAAGAGCAAGCTCCTATAGTTAATTACATCCTGAGCAATTAATATTGCCTAGGAAAACTCCTGATTAAGGTTAACATTTATCCTCGAAAAAGAGTAAGTGTTGTTGTGTTAAGTTCGATTTAAGTCGAAATTAAGAATTGTGTAGGTTTGTGTCACGTTAAGTTCGATTTAGGTCAAACTTATGTTGGTTTATGTCAAATCATGCCAATTTATGTTGAATGTCGAATTATGCTAAGTTTGGTTTGAAATGTCAATTAATGTCTTTTAATGTCGGTGATTGTTTAATTTGGTTTGAAATATTATTTAATGTCGGTGATTGTTTAATTTGGTTTGAAATGTCGATTAATGTCATTTAATGTCAGTGATTGTTTAATTTAGTTTGAAATGTCGATTAATGTCATTTAATGTCGGTGTTTGTTGAATTTGGTTTGAAATGTCGATTAATGTCATTTAATGTTGGTGATTGTTTAATTTGGTTTGAAATGTCGATTAATGTCATTTAATGTCTGTGTTTGTTGAATTTGGTTTGAAATGTCGATTAATGTCATTTAATGTCAGTGTTTGTTGAATTTAGTTTGAAATGTCGATTAATATCGATTTGTGTTTGCGAATGTTGATTAATGTCAAAAAATTTAATTTGAAATGTCAAATTTGTTGAGTTTCGTTTGGAATGTCGGATTTATGTCGGTTATGTCAATTTTTGTTTGAAATGTCGGATTTACGTCGATTTTTGTTTGAAATGTCAAATTTATGTTGATATGTTGATTTAGGTTTGGAATGTCAAATTTATGTCGATTATGTTGATTGTTGTTTGAAATGTCGAATTTATGTCGATTATGTCGATTTTCATTTGAAATGCCAAATTTATGTTGATTATGTCAATTTAGGTTTGAAATGTCAAATTTATGTCGATTATGTTGATTTTTGTTTGAAATGTCAAATTTATGTCGATTTTGTCGATTAAATGTTTGGAATGTCAAATTTATGTCGATTAAATGTTTGGAATGTCAAATTTATGTCGATTTTGTCGATTAAATGTTTGGAATATCAAATTTATGTCCATTTTATCGATTAAATGTTTGGAATGTCAAATTTATGCCAATTATGGGTTTAAGTCAGGTTCATGTCAGGTTGAACCTAAGTATGATTTGACTTAAGTCTAATGTGGGTTAGACTTAATTTGGGTTTGGGTTAAACTTAGGTTCATGTCGGGTTGAACCTAAGTTTGGTTTGACTTAAGTCTAACATCGGTTAGACTTAAGTTAGGTTTAGATTGGATTTAGGTTTGAATTAAGTTAGGTTGGACATAGACTTAAAGTTGACTTAAGTACAATATGGGTTGAACTCAAATTAAGATTTAACTTAGGTTAAGTTAGGTTTAAGTTAGGTTGAACCTAGACTTAGGATTTACATAAGTTCAATATGGGTTGAACTTAAGTTAAGTTTGAACTTAGGTTTGGGTTTGGTTAAACCTTAGTTAGTTAAGGCTTAATGATTTAATTAGGTCTAATGGGTTAAACCTAATTAGGGTTTATGTTTGATTAAGCCTTAGTTAGTTAAGGTTTAATAGTTTAGTTAGGTCTGATGGGTTAGACCTAATTAGGGTTTATGTTTGATTAAACCTTAGTTAGTTAAGGTTTAATGGTTTAATTAGGTCTAATGAATTAGACCTAATTAAGGTTTCTGTTTGATTAAACCTTAGTTAGTTAAGGTTTAATGGTTTAATGGTTTAATTAGGTCTAATGAGTTAGACCTAATTAGGGTTTATGTTTGATTAAACCTTAGTTAGTTAATGCTTAATGGTTTAATAGGTCTAATCGGTTAGACCTAATTAGGGTTTGTGTTTGATTAAACCTAATGTTTAAGGAGGTTAATTAAGTTTAATATGTCCTTAAACTTAATTAAAGGTTTGATTTGTATTAAACCTAATTTAGTTAGGGTTTAATGGGTTAATTAAGTTTAATATGTCCTTAAACTTAATTAAAGATTTGATTTTGGTCAATTAAGTCTAATATGTCCTTAAACTTAATTAAAGAGTTTGATTTTCATATTAAACCTAATTTAGGTAAGGTTTAATGGGTTAATTAAGTTTAATATGTCCTTAAACTTAATTAAAGATTTGATTTTGGTTAATTAAGTTTAATATGTCCTTAAACTTAATTAAAAGGTTTGATTTTGGTTAATTAAGTTTAATATGTCCTTAAACTTAATTAAAGATTTGATTTTAGTTAATTAAGTTTAATATGTCCTTAAACTTAATTAAAGAGTTTGATTTTTATATTAAACCTAATTTATGTAAGGTTTAATAGGTTAATTAAGTTTAATATGCCTTTAAACTTAATTAAAGATTTGATTTTGGTTAATTAAGTTTAATATGTCCTTAATCTTAATTAAAATGTTTGATTTTGGTTAATTAAGTTTAATATGTCCTTAAACTTAATTAAAAGGTTTGATTTTGATTAATTAAGTCTAATATGTCCTTAAACATAATTAAAGAGTTTGATTTTGATTAAATAAGTCTAATATGTCCATAAACTTAATGAAAGAGTTTGATTTTTGTTAATTAAGTTTAATATGTCCTTAAACTTAATTAAAATATTTGATTTTGGTTAATTAAGTTTAATATGCCCTTAAACTTAATTAAAAGGTTTGATTTTTGTCTTAAACCCTAAGGTTTAATGGTTTAGCTAGGTTTAAGTTGTCTTTAAACCTAATTATTATTTGAATTGAGTTGGATTCATCACTTGCTTAATCCATGATGAGATGGATTAAATATGTGAAGAGAAGGTTTTGAATTATTAATTTTAAAATTAATAAATCTTAACCTCATTTCAAAATGTCTTTTAGATTGTTTTGATGACTTGAGAATTGTTGTTTTAGGATTGTTTTCTGTTATCCTAATGTTCTCAATCATTTTGCATTTAAATTTTCCAATTTTTCCAATAATTATTTTGAAAATAATTACAAAATATCATGGAAATTAGGAAATCATATCCTAGAGAGCTATCCTAGCCTTAGAAAAATCAGAAGATTTGCTTAAGGACTTAAAGGTCATTCCCTAAAAATTTCATATTTTTCTGACTTGTAAATAATTTTTAATAATTAAAATACTCCAGAGAGTATTTACTTAATTAAAAATTAAATACTGATAATAAAATCACGATTTTGGCCTCATAATTTTCTTCTCTTCAAGAGCTTTCCAGAGGTATTTTTATTTTATTTTTGTGACCTCTCGATCAAAAGATATGGATTTTTGAAGTTATTAAGGTTTCCCTGAATTAATTTAACCCAGAAAATCCCACGGAGTGACGCGTGTCCTCGTACCGTCGAATAGGCGGGAGGATCCGGTGTGCGGCGCAGAACAGCGGACACCAGTTAGGAAGATCAGCGCCGTCCGTTCCAAAACACGGGAACGGACGGCGGAGATAAATCGCCCGAATTTCGAAAAATTTTGAACCGTTAAACTTCAAACTTCAATATCTCACTCATTTCTCAACGAAATTGAGTGATTTTTGAACCTATGGAATCATCTGGATGTATAGAATGTATCTATACGGTGATGATACATTTCTGGGCTAGTATAACCCATGATATTTCAAAAATACGAATTATTTTGGAGAAAATAAATCTATACCTTGGCCACAAGTATGTCGAGCTCGATCAGGCCTGATGGTCAGCTTCTAGGACTCCCAAAGAAGATCTTTGTCACTTCAATTAGGTTTTGTAGCTAGCCTTGGTGAGCAAATTGGGCAAAATGGCCAATTTAGGCTGATTTGGGATTTTGGCCAAATTGGCTTGATTGGGCTAACCCTATGGCTTGGGCTTGGTTGGAATAGGTTACTGAGGTCCCCAAGAAGATTTTTTGTGTTGGGAGCCAAGGGATTTGGGCAGCCTATAGGATTCTATGGGTTAATTCTCTCCTCTTGGATATTTTGGCCAAGGGGGGTATTTATAGCCATGAAAGGCTATGGATTAACCTTGGTTAGCTTGGATTTGACCATGGTATAGTTAGGGCTGTAGATTACAACCTCCCCCATGTAAACCAAGCTTCACCTCTTCTTCCTCCATGAGAATTTTGCCACTTAAGCAAGTGCACATTTCATAGCAATTTTGGCTTAAATCTTATCATGATGGATTTTAGCCTCTTTGTTTCCATTCCATTGGCTAAGTGGGAGGTTCATGGTGACTCAAATGGTTGAGACCCTCTCCTTGCAACACCTCGTTTACCATTTCATGAGGTGGTGACACATTAGCCCCTCTCTTAATATTTTTCATGAAATATATTGATGGTTTTAACCATGGTGTGAAGGATGGTTAAAGCTTTGTCTCCTCACTATTGGATGGCTAGGGAGGTGGCTAAACTAACCTCACCATGGCAAGACACCTCACACTTTAAATTACCATGGTTTTGCCACCTAATTTTTCATGTCATGATGGCCTTTACAATGGTTAAATGTGAGTGATTTATGAATTGATTTTTCTTTAATGGATCAGGTGTGATGCCATAAAAGAGTTTTAGAATTTTTAGAAAACCATATGTCATAGGTTTTAAAAGTTCCATTTAATGCCCTCTTCATTTTAATTTCCATATTTAATTAATTATGTCATTAATTGAAAATTATTTTATTAATCAATAATTAATTGGAAATAATTCCAAATTAATTATTTGATTAATATTCATGTCTTTAAAATTAATTTTTGTCTCTTTTCATGACTTGTCAATTTAATTTTCATTTTAATTAATTATGTCATTAATTAAAATATGAAAATTAAATTATTGATCAATTAATTAATTAAAAATAATTTTGGAATCAATTATTTGATTAATTCCATTATTTTTAATCAATTTGTGGATTTTGTGATTTTATGGCTTTCGAATTTAATTTTTCATTTTAATTAATTAGGTCATTAATTAAAATTTTAAAAATTAATTCATTAGCCAATTAATTAATCAAAATAATTTTGAAATCAATTATTTGATTAATTTTGTCATTTCATGACTTTTAATTTAATTTTCGTTTTAATTAATCATGTCATTTGAATAATTAAAATATTGAAAATCAAATTATAATTCAGTTTAATTAATCAAAATAATTTTTTGAAATTAATTTGATTATTTTTTTGTCATTGTGGGTTTTAAACATGTCATTGGTTGTTTGATAAAAAATTGATCATTTTAACCAAAATTGACTTTTTAAGTCATGTGTTGACCCATTGGGTCAATAAGGTTGGTGATTTTGACCAAAATTGTCATTTTAGGTTAAAAGGTTGACCTGTGGGTTCAACAAGATTGGTCATAGGGTATAGATTAACCATTTTGACCAAAATTGTCATTTTAGGTCAAAAGGTTAACCTGTGGGGTCAATAGGGTTGGTCATAGGGTCTGGCTTGACCATTTTGACCAAAAATGTCATTTTAGGTCAAATAGTTGACCTATGGGGTCAACAGGGTTGATCATAGGGTCAAGATTGACCATTTTGACCAAATTTGTCATTTTAGGTCAAAAAGTTAACCTGTGGGGTCAACAGGTTTGGTCATTAGGTCTGGATTGACCATTTTGACCAAGATTGTCATTTTAGGTAAAAAGGTTGACCTGTGGGGTCGATGAGGTTGGTCATTGGGTCTGGATTGACCATTTTGACTAAGATTGTCATTTTGGGTAAAAATGTTGACCTGTGGGGTCAACAGGGTTGGTCATTTGGTCTGGATTTACCATTTTGACCAAGATTGTCATTTTAGGTAAAAAGGCTGACCTGTGGGGTCAACAGGGTTGGTCATTGGGTCAGGATTGACCATTTATATCAAAATTATCATTTTGGGTAAAAAGGTTGACCTGTGGGGTCAACAGGGTTGGTCATTGGGTCTGGATTGACCATTTTGAAATAGATTGTCATTTTGGGTAAAAAGGTTGACCTGTGGGGTTAACAGGGTTGGTCATAAGGTCAGGATTAACCATTTTGACAAAAATTATCATTTTGGGTAAAAAGGTTGACCTGTGGGGTCAACAGGGTTGGTCATAGGGTTAGGATTGACCATTTTGATCAAAATTGTCATTTTGGGTAAAAAGGTTGACCTGTGGGGTCAACAGGGTTGGTCATTGGGTCAGGATTGACCATTTTGACCAAAATTGTCATTTTGGTTAGAAGGTTGACCTGTGGGGTCAACAGGGTTGGTCATTGGGTATGGATTGACCATTTTGACCAAAATTGTCATTTTGGGTAAAAAGGTTACCTGTGGGGTCAACAGGGTTGGTCATTGGGTCTGGATTGACCATTTTGACCAGGATTGTCATTTTTGTTTAAAAAGGTATTGAACCATTGTAAAAATGAGGTCAACAGTGCGCTTTCGCCGTTACCTCTGAAAAATTTCTAGGATTTGTTGTCCGTCATCTGGGAATCAAAATTGACCCTGAAAAGATTAAAGCAATTTTAGAAATGCCTCCTCCTAGAACCTTGAAACAATTACGTTCTTTTCAAGAAAAATTGGCATATCTAAGACGTTTTATATCTAATCTGTCAGGGAGGTGTCCCTCCTTTTCAAATTTACTTCAAATGGATGTCACATTTTTTTGGGGAGAGCCGTGTCAATGAGATTTCAAAGATATTAAACGATATCTAACGACACCTCCTGTTTTGGCCGCCCCTATCCCAGGTAGACCGTTGATACTTTATACTGCGGCTTTGGAGGAGTCTCTCGGAGCCTTACTTGCCCATGTCAATGATGTGGGTAAAGAAAACGCACTATACTACCTGAGTCGACATCTAATATCGGTAGAAGTAAAGTATCCTCCTATTTAGAAACATTATCTAGCTCTGGTTTTTGTCGCTCAAAAGCTTAGACATTACATGTTGTCTCATAAGGTCAACCTGATCTCAAAAGTTAATCCGTTGCAATATTTGATGACCCGACCAACACTTTCCAGATGTTTAGCAAGGTGGTCGATGATACTAATGCAATTTGACATAACTTTTGTGCCCCTTCGCACTATCAAAAGGCAAATTCTTGCAAAATTTCTTGCAGCGCACCCACTGCCAGCTGGGTCCCCACTCAATGACAAACTACCAGATGAACAAATACTACAAGTAGAGCAGCCCAGTGCCAGATGTTGGGAAATGTACTTCGACGGAGCGTCATCAATTTGAAGAGACAAAGGACAACAGACAGTGATACCCTGCAAAGCAACAATCGGTTTAATTTTCATGACTCCGGATCAGGCAATGCTAAGATTCTCTTACCACTTGTTAGAGTCGTGTACCAATAATGAAGCAGAATACGAAGCTCTAATCATCGGTTTGGAATTAGCAATATTAATGGAAATCACAGACATTACCATTTATGGAGACTCACAACTTGTCATTAAACAAGTGGTAGGACATTACAAAATTTTGAAATCAAGATTAAAAGAATACCATCGGTACATGATGAAACTGCTCGAGCAGATCCCAAGTGTGATATTCTATAGAATTCCTTGAGCAGACAACACCCGCGTAGACGTTTTAGCTAAACTCGCTAAAGAATTGGCTTGTCCGCCCGAAGATTCTATAGATATTACAGTTCAGATGCATCAGTTTTTGTCACAGGTCGATTTCAACAGTCTACACAAGATTGGAAAAGAAGAGATAGCAGTCACTGTAACAGAAGATACAAAAGATTGGCGTCAGCCATTAATAGAATATTTGCAAATAGGAAGGTTGCCAGAAGAAAAATTAGCAGCCCATCAGATTCAGAAGAGAACTCTCTTATATGCATTAATTGATAGTGTTCTGTACTGAAGATCCTTCAATTAGATGTGACTCAGATGCCTCAGCAAAGCGGAAGCACAAAAAATCATCAAAGAAGTGCATGTCGGATTGTGTGGTGCTCACCAGTCAGAACCGAAAATGAAGATAAAAATCAAATGACTCGGATACTACTGGCCAGCAATGATGTCCAACTGCAAGGAAACAACGAAGAAGTGTCACCAATGCTAGGTGCACGGAGTGGTCTTGCACCAACATCCAAACGTGTTACACCCCGTGATTGCCTCGTTGTCATTCGAGTGTTGGGGCACGGATATAGTGGGTCCAATAGACCCTCCGTCTTTGAAAGGACATAGATTCATACTCGCAGCTACAGACTACTTCTCCAAGTGGGCAGAGGCAGTTCCGCTACGAGAAGTTACAGCACAAAAGTTCTACAATTTTTCAAAAATCAGGTTGTCTACCGCTTCGGTGTTCCATACAGAATTATCTCCGACAATGGGTCTGCCTTGAAGAGCACGAAAATCAATAACTTCATCAGAAGACACAGGATAGATTGGAGATACTTTACGATCTATTACCCCAAAGCGAATGGCTTGGCAGAAGCCTTCGACAAGGCGCTCGTTCAAATTCTAAAGAAGACGCTCGAAGACAACAAGCGAGGATGGCTCGAGAAATTGCTAGAAGCTTTGTGGCCCTACAGGACGACAGTCAGAACGCCAACGCAGTCTATGCCATATGCACTTGTGTACGGGTCCGAGGCCATTCTCCCGTTAGAAGTCCAGCTACCTTTGCTCAAAATTGCCATCGCCAACAAAATTACAATGGAAGACAACACCAAACTACGACTGGTAGAGCTGGAAAGTCTCGAAGGAAAAAGATTGCTTACACAACAGAATTTAGAACTCTACTAAGCAAGGATGATTCAGGCCCACGATAAGTTGGTCCTCTCGAGGTCGTTCAAAATTGGTGACCTCGTGCTTGTTCTCAGAAGGTCTATTCTTGCACATCGCAATATAGGTGGAAAATTTGAACCGACCTGGGAAGGACCATTTGTGGTAGAGAAGGTTTACTCTGGAGAATCGTACCAGTTAGTAGATTCTCAAGGGGGGAGACCCATGTTGCCGATAAATAGATGATATCTCAAGAAGTACTATGCAACATGAGGAATCTGGGGAAAATTTTCCATTCCGCTGTAGAATAGGGTCAGCGTCTATGACTGGGTCCAAATCTCGTAATAAAATCAATTTAAATGAACTAAAGTAAATTTTGTCACAAAATAAAATATGCTTGTTGAAATTTCTAAATCTAAATCTCATAAAATTATATTAAATAAGATAATGGTATCAAAACAATTATAAAACTTATTAAAACTTGAAAAATTATAATTTTTGTCCTTGCTCTTGTTCGTACACAACACCACCCACTGATATTTCCCCTGTTTACTTGTGCAGGCGGTGTTGGGTTGCGAGTTGTGTTTGCCTTCGTAAATGGCTTAGACTTAACGTCTTGAAAAAGAAACACACAAAAGGAGATTATAGATATGAAGTCGATGAGGAAAAGTGGTCGCAGAGAGACCGGACATACATCAGGATACAGAGGAACTGGGGGATTCGTCGACCTACACCTCATCGACATGAGACATACTCAGATTCCATCCATGATCACTACTCCAGAAGGCGATCTTGTTGCTGCTTCAGTCGAGAGAGCTCCAGATGCGCTGTTGGCACGTATGAAAAGAAGAAATGCAAATCGCCGCAAGCGTCGCCTCTTGGACAGGATGGAGAGGAGACAGGCTCGGGAGCTAGCCGCCGCGCTATCACCGATTCTAGAAGATTCTTACAATCCTGAAATGAGAGAAACTGACAACAGTACACCACACACTGATACCTAGCCGGAGACTGCAGAGGATTTCGTGCCGACATTTAATCCAATGAAAGAAATTTTGACTGGGTGTCCGACTTGAAACTCGGTTTTACCCAGACTGCCTACAGTGTCAGGGGCATTTTTAGAATGCCCGAAATGTCATGTATTACAGCTTGAAGAATATGACACATTTGAGGCATATGGAGCTGCCTCAATGCTACTCAAGAGCCGAGAATGTCCTGATGTAGAGCCGTACGTGACACAATTCGTCCTACCGCCGCCACCGCCGTGAGGAGTTCTAAAGTACATCATGGCAAAGTTTAGAAGAATCAGAAAGCAAGAATTTAAACATTACGAAGACATACAAGGAAAGTTTATCAATATTTTGGAAGGACTCAAGCTATAAACTAATGTATTCTTGAGGAAGGATGAAGAAGAAATTTTGTACTGCATCGAAACTCTACAGGAATTGGGCAGAGCAGGCCGTCTGAGGCCTATGACATACACAGAGTCGTAAAAATGGAAAAGAGGAAAAGACAGAGTCACTATTCAGTGTGGCTGTTGTTATAACTTCGCGATAGATCGAAAAGGCAATCCCCTGAGAATTTTATAGCATAATGAGGTGGACCTGATGCTGCCACAGATCAAGAAAATGATAAAGAGGATGGTCAAGTGGCATGTGTTGCCTGCAGACTGTATTCCTAACAGCTGCATCATAAATATACATGAGGACGGGAATTGTATCCCACCTCATATCGACCACCATGACTTTGTGAGACCCTTCTGCACAGTCTCCTTTATAATTGAAAGCAACATCTTGTTTAGACAAGAAATCTAGATTGTCAGACCGGGAGAATTCTGAGGTTCTGTTGAAATCTCCCTACCAATAGGATCAGTACTAATGTTAAAAGAAAATGGAGCAGATTTATCGAAGAACTGCATCCTAGGAGTTCGAAGAAAAAGGGTGTCAGTCATCTTCAGAGGAATGGATGAAGATAAAGCGTCATTTTACTATGAACAATAGAAGTGTTAGAACGAGCAAGTAGCCTCGCTTAATCATAAATAATGCTCCCTACGCAATAGGCTTTCTCTCTTAAATGCAAAAGTTAAGGATAACTCTATCTTTAGTAACCTTGCTCAGAAGATTGGATGGAAGGAGACGAGCGGAAATAAAGTAGTGTCATGCCTTTGAAACACCATTAACCTTGGAAGATAAAAAATTTCCCTTTTTTGTTCCGAATCTTCCGTGCTCCAAAAGATTATCACCAAGTGTAGCAATGATCATATCCAAATCTCCCTCTAAATGCAGATAATCCGGAGTAATAAAGACTAAATGCTCAGTTACAGTTACAAATTAAAAATGTTGATACGTTTGGGAGTGAATCCTACTCCAACCTCGAACAAAAATCTCGTATTCTTGAAGATCCATAAAATTGGTATAAAACTCTTAACAACCGACAACAACAAGAATAAAGGAATAAAATAGACTGCTAAGCTACCAGCGCAACGATTGTATCCTAAATTCTTCCTCAAAAACTTCACTCCGAGATAACTTCGAGTCGTAGCAAAATCATCGTATCGAAGCTCAGTAATGTACAGTTGATGAACTTGTTATGATCAAAATTTTCTCGTTCCTTCTCGCTTAGATTTGGGTGCCATCTAAACGTGAAATAAAAATGCAAAATAAATTCAACGGATCTAGGAAAATAAACTAATTTAAGCTTTTCAAACTCAAAGAGCTTAAAATTTCATGGATTTAACCTTAAAAATCAAAATTTTTCTCAAAATTTTGGTTTTTCTCAATGAGAGCAAAATCCATGGTGAAAAATAAAAAATAATGACTTTAGAATGTAGATCTGACATTGGGATGAAGAAACCAGGTGATTTCAAGCTCAGAAACTTGAAAATCTAGCCTTAAATGATATCTATAAGGGGTATTTTCGAGAAAAATAGTGGAGGAGGAAGCTTAGGCGTCAAAAATGGCGTGGGGGGTGTTTAAGAAGATACGTTTCGACTTCAAATAACCAAATAACAGGCGTTTTCGCACTCGCTTTTCCAAAATTTGATTTTAAATTTTATATTTTCCAAGAAATCTTATCAAATTTCGACTCCTAATTACTCTTAAGAGAGTATTAATCCAATATATATCCTCCAAATATTTTCACAATCAATTTAAAATGATAGTTTAGATCCACAAAAATGTATCCAAAATTTTCAATTCCAATCCATAACTTCCACTCCAAATTTAATAAATTTCAAGATAAGATCAGATCAAGATTCATCAAGCTTTATAAATAATACAAACAATAACATATTCAAAGCAAATATTCAAATCCAACAACACACATTGAACAAATAAGGAAACACGCAAATTCGATATTCAACACACTAACACATGAATCGATCACACCTAAAACACATATAAGATCTATTTAACATCGATCTTCAATTACCATCTCTTTTCGTTAATGAAGTTCACTAGGACCGAAGGGATAGAACACCAACGCCTGAAAATTCAAAGCCGTCATCTATCCACTTGTTCTTCACGTACATTTCTACTGAGCGTCATGATAGTCGCCATATGATCGATTGAAGTTTATTTGTCATTCCAAGTATTCGTATTGGTGGTACATCTCATGGAGACAATTACTAATACTTTAAAGTTCCGCTTCAATCTTCTCTAATCGACTAAACAATTTCTCCATACTAAAAGCAATAAACCATTAAAATAAGGCTGAGGATCTTTAGGAGGTTTGTCTCTTACCTCATTTCCACGATTTCCTCTATCCATTGCCTCGAAATCCTTCTTAACTCCTCTAAAATGGATTTCTCTGGTCGAAGTTAAGGTTTCTATAGGATCAGACGAAGATAAGGCAACATATAAAGAGATTTCACAAGAAAATCGAAGATTTTTTGTTTTTACACGATCCGTAACCATGGCGCTTAAGCACCGGAACTCGGCATCTGTGCACGGATCATTGATACGCAAAACAGCCTGCGCCAGTGCCAACTTTTGGTGCCTAGTGTCGAACCTTGATCGACTCCGATTCCGCCATCGTCAAATTTTGCAAGTTTCGGTCGTAAAAATAGGTCTAACTAACGGATATGATCAACACACAAACACAATTACAAAAAATTCAAATCACAAACAATCACAAATGAAGGTTAACTTGATCTTCTTTTTAGTCACATTTGACATGGAGTGGTCCAAGTCTAAATTCTATATACTTCAAGATAATGTTTAGCTTAAGCCAATATAGACTTGTTACTGCTTTATTTTAAGTTATATACAAATTTAGTCAAGACCAAGGCATAACCTTACAACAATAATTTAACTCACACTAATAAATATACATACCTAACAAAGCGCTTAGTTTAACATCACAAACTCGAATTCCAATTAATCGAATTAATCGTAGACTCAAATTTCATATGCCTCTTTGTAATTTAATTTCATTTCTCCCATATAAGGCTTCAAATTTTTAATCCGTTAACTTTAAATACCTATTCAGCTTTTGGGATCTTTAATATCCACAAACACCTCCATAAGGGTATACTATCTCAATTATAAATGGTCCCATCCATTTAGATTTTAATTTTCCAGAAAAGTTTTAAACGAGCATTAAATAATAATACTTCTTGTCCAGGCTCAAACATTTTCCGAAATCATTTTGTCATGTGCAATTTTTTCATTCGTTCCTTATAAATTCTTGCATTTTCATAAGACTCATTTCCCTTATCTCTTCCATTTTATTCAGTCAGAATAATCGTTTTTCTCATGTAGTATTCAAATTATAATCGAACTCATTTATCGCTCTAATAAGCTTTATGTTTAAGTTCAACGGTGTGTTTAATAATGTTTACCATAAATTAACCGGATAAGGTGACATTCCGATCGGTGTCTTATAAGTCGTTCTATAAGCCCATAATGCACTAAGTCTATCAACCTACTACTTTTAGATTAATTTCGCCTTTCTAATATTCTTTTAATTTCACTCATTGATACTTCAAACCTATTCCACTGTTTTTTGGATGATAAGCAACGTTGCAATTCTATGTTTAATTTCGAATTTTTCCAAGAATGATTGAATTCTTATATTTCTAAAATGACTTCCCCATCTCGTTATAATTATCCCGGGCATTCCAAATCTTGTAAAAATCATTTTCTTTAAAAATTTTGTAACACTTTTGGAATCATTAGGTAAAGCTACAGTTTCGATCCACTTTGAAACATAATCAACTCGCTAATAAAATATAAATTTTTCCGCATGATGGTACGAAAGGTCCCATAAAGTCTAAACCCCATACATCAAAAATTTCTATTTCTAATATAAAGTTTAGAAGCATTTCATCTTTCTAGATAGATTTCCCATTCTTTGTCATCGATCACATGTTTTCACATAATGTCAAACATCTTTAAATAAGTTAAAGCACAAAATCCAAATTTAAAATTTTAAATGCTTTTACCCAAAAGTGTCCTCCAAATTCGTAATCGTGACATTTTTGAATTATTGCAAAAGTTTCTTCATATGGTTCACATCTTCGAATCACAAAATCTCTTCCTAATTTAAATAAATGAGGATCTTCCCGTACATATGATTTACAATCATTCTCGAATTCTAATATAATTGTTATTCAACCCATATGATAAAAGATCATAACCAAACAATTAACTATATCAAGATACCAAAAGATTATGAATTTTGAATGACATATAAATGTTTATCAAAAATTTCTCATTTATATTTTCTTCATAATTCTTAACTTTTATTATTTTTAATTTCGATAAATGATTAGCAATTTGGTTGTCGGCCTTTTCTCATACTATTTCAAAGTCAAATTCTTGTAAACTAAAACCCTTCCGATCAATCTAGGTTTAGCATTTTTCTTAGATATTAAATACTGTTCTAATGATTAGTATGTATGATACATTTCGTTCTAAGAAGACATTGCCTAAATTTATCGTAGGTATATACTATTGCTAAGAGCTTTTTAGTAAGAAGGTAATTTATTTGAGTTTCATTTAATGTTTTGGTTAAGATAATATATAACTTTGAAAATTTTCTCATATTTTTGTCCTAATAAATGATTGTAATCACTTGCATCACACATTAATTCAAAAGGTTTATTCCAATAAGGTGCAACAATGACAAAAAGTAGTGATTAATTTTTCTTTTAGAATATTGAACGCATTCGTACAATCATCATTAAATTAAATTTAGCTTATTTTTCTAATAAATGGCAAAGAGGTTTAGCAATTTTAGAAAAATCCTTTATATATCTCCTATAAAACTAAAGATGACCTTTAAAATCTCTCTAAGAATCTCGTATTAGGTGGTCAAGTTCGCCAATAATTTTCACTTTTGCCTAATCAACTTCCATCCCTATTTGTGAAACTTTATGTCCAAGTACAATTCCTTCGTGACCATAAATTGACATTTTTCCTGGGCTTTTTAGAACTAAATTTGTTTCTTCACATCTCTTCAAACTTTCATTATATTTTCCAACCAAGATTCAAAAGAAGTTCTAAATACCGAAAAATTGTCCATAAATACTTCAATTCATCGTTTAAATCACAGTAATACCGACATCACACAGCCTTTTAAAAAGCCACCGTATCAGACAACCGAAAGGCATTGATAAACTAAAAGGCATATTAAAGGCAAATGTTCCATAAGGACTTGTAAATGTTGTCTTCTGATCCCTCGAGAGTAATAAAAATCGATGATAAACTGCATATCCAT
This sequence comes from Papilionanthe hookeriana x Papilionanthe teres, assembly GCA_022702705.1. Lineage (NCBI taxonomy): Eukaryota > Viridiplantae > Streptophyta > Magnoliopsida > Asparagales > Orchidaceae > Papilionanthe > Papilionanthe hookeriana x Papilionanthe teres. The sequence continues at coordinate 147,367,726 of CM040423.1, forward strand.
CCAAAACGCCGTAAATATGAGTGTCCAACTAGTTTATCCAACATTCGATCCAAGAAAGGTAAAGGAAATGATCCTTTCTACGATTATTTAATTTGATAAGCCACGCAAATTCACCATCAAGTAACTCGTTCCTTGTCAGATTAATACAATTTTATCATTAACAATGACAGCTACTCCTCCTTTCTTCCACAAAATCTATCAGATTTACCCATCAAGAACCAACAAGATAAATAATTCAAAGATCTAACCATTTCAAAATCTTTTTCTTAACAACCTCTTTAATAATTAGGTTTAATCTTATTTGGGGTTCAATAGTGGGTTTACAATTTTCTTCCATTAAAATCCTATGCATAAATCGAAGGGCTTATTCCTTTTATATCCGTAATAGTCCAACCAAAAGCTTTCTTATACCTTCAACTCCTATTAATTTTTCTTCTTGATTCGCTAATTCTAAAAATAATTACAAAAGTTAATGAATTTCCAAGAAATGCATCCTTTAAATGCAGGCAAGAAGATTTTAATTCAAGTTCAGGGCTTTTTTCAATTGAGGGTAAAAGTATATCATTTAGTCGTGTCTAAATTTCGCTTTCATGAATATAATGAGTTTCTTCGTATAAATTTTCTCTTTACTAATGGCTCATTATATAACATAGATTCTTTATCTTTATCATTAAAATGACCTTACATTTTTTCGATAATGCTTTTCAATTATATAATCAAAAATATCCATCCGATGAAGATTTTTCCTTATCGGGATACCTCAATAACATTTCCTAACATTAAATATTATCTCGATTGTTAACTCTCATCGTTAGCTCCCTTTCGCACATCAATCATAACTCGTCTAGTAGCTAGAAAAGGTCTCCTAAAATGATATGTATTTCTTTATCTTCTTCCATATCTAGAACAATGAATCCACAAGGAAGATAAATTTATCTACCTTAACAAGAACATCCTCTATAACTCCTTGTGATAAGTGATCGATCGAACAACTAACCGAAGAGTTACAGCAGTAGGAGAAATCTCTCCCAAATCTAACCTTCAAAGATTGGAAATGCAAGATGAGATTAATACTAGCTCATAAATCACATAAGACTTTTCCACAAAAATTTTTCTCTAATAAGACATGATATAGTGAAACTTCCAGATCTTCGCGTTTCCGAGGTATATTCTTCGAATTATTGTACTACATTCTTCACTTAATGCAAATAGCTTCATAAGCTTCAAATTTTCTTCGTACAAAACTTTAAATTTCAAGATGTTTCGCATTTGCTCCAATGCTTCAAAGAAAAGGAATGTCGATGGTAAGTTTCTTAATAATTTCAAAGAACTTAGAAAATTGATGGTCAAGCTTCGCTATTTTAGTCTTTGAGAAAAGGTGGTGGTCTTCTTTCAACTTCCACTCAATGTGTACTCATACCGATCTTTACTGATAAAGTGTATCTTTTGGTTTTTCAATCTCTTCAACTTCTTTCTCTTTTTTAATCTCATTCCGTCTCTTCTCTTTTAATTCCTTTCCACTTCTGAGTTGTACAAACCTTTGCTTCGTTCATGTTCTTTTCCGCATTCTTTAGGATTTCTAATTTCCTGAGATTGCTGTGTGTGTTCGAGGTCCGTAATTAATGAAATTGGGCCGCATTCGACCCATCTCATTCTCAATATTACAAATAGCAAGAGCCAATTTCGTAGTTTATCATTAACAGAAGATCAATCACTTACGTACAACTTTTTTCATTGACGTTATAACTGGGGAGGGTAAAGTCGGGTTCATAGTTTTGAATTTCCTCGATTGCCCAATTTGATTAATCACATTATTATTCCATTTGCTGAGTGTCCATTACTCCAATTAAAATTAGGGATGATTTTTCCAACCAAAGATTATAATAATTAGAATAAGGGTTATTAGTTTTACTAAATAGTTTAAAGTTTCCATCGTTTTTAAGGATCATCGCATTCTGTGACTATCATTACTTACATGCGATATGTTAATAAAGAAATTATCTAATTTCTGTAGATATCGCAACGACTTGTGAAGCTAAAATATAAAAGGCTTCATTATCTTGAATACTAGTCATTCTTTTAGGATTAACCCTTTCCTAAGGCCATGAAAATTATTATTAGCCATTTCTTCAATTAAGGTGTAGGCTTCTTCAAAATGTCTTACCATTAAAAGAACCATCACAAAGAAAGATTAATAATAACATCTAAGTAATCCAATAAGTCCATTATAAAATGTTTGAATGATTAACCAATCTAGTAAAGCATGATGAGGACATTTTCTTTATAATTTTTTAAATCTTTCCCAAGCTTCATAAATTGTTTCTCCATCAAATTACGTAAAATGAAGTAATATCATTTCAATTTAGCAAATAAGGAGGAAAATATTTAAGAAGGGAATTTTGTGCCATCTCGCCCCATGTTTTAATAAACAAGTCGCTAATGAATTAAGCCACACTCCGTTTAACTTCCAAGGAAATAGAAAGAGTCTAAGCCTAATAAAGATCACCGTAAACATTATTATATTTAAAGGTGCGCACAAAGTTCTAAAAAACTAGCAAGGTGTAAATTTGGATCCTCATTAGGTGTTCCTCCAAATTGATTATTTTGAACCCATTTAAATAATTGAAATAAGTTCAAAAGAATTAGCATCTGCTAAATTGACATTTGAATACTAACATGAAGTTCATCAATTGTAGTATTCGTATTATTCCCTTAATGGTTTATAAAAATTTTGTTCATTAATTTCGATTGTATTTTGATTATTGTTATGTAAGTTAGCCAATTCTTAATGTTTTGAATTTTTTTCTTTTTCTTAATTCTTTTAGTTGTTCTTTCTAATTCAGAATCAAAAGAAAGTAACTTTCCGATCCGCGTAACTACGCATAAAATTTAACATATTTTTGTTTTGTTTTTGTTTTATTTTTATTTTTTTTTAATTTTCTTTTTTACTTTTTCTTCTATTCTATCCCCGGCAACGACACCAAAAACTTGATGCGATGCGACTTTATATTTGCTTTTAAATCCAAGAATTTCAGATACCACTTTTCGAATATTTAATTGAAATGGCTTCAAAAACTCGATGTTCGATGTTTACTTTTACCTATGAATTTATATTTAGATTTTATACAAGACAAAATTCACAATTTTAAACACAAGTATATGTATCGTTCAAGTAATTCAGTGGCTCTACGGAAGTTCGTTATCGATCCCACAAGGTGATGTTTTTATAAAAAGTAAGAAATTTAAGAAATATTTTGGAATTTTTCAAATTAAAAGTAATATATATATATATATATATATATATATATATATATATATATATATATATATATATATATATATTCAAATTTAATTTACTACCAATTTTTATTATAAGCAAGAAGTTAAAGAAGAATAAAGTAAAGTAAGCAAAGTAATTAAAATTCAATGCGGTGTATAAAAACGACTTTCTCCTTTTCAACTAATCCAAGATTTTTAGAATAATTATTTTTTTGGTGGGGAATTTAGATTATGGTATTGTGCCAAGTAGAAGCATTCCTATTCTTTACCCTTCGTCCACAGTGCAAAGAACACGACTAATCTATGATCTGCTCTCAGATGTTTTACTAGTAGAATGGCGCACCCAGTTCACACTACTAGATGTCCAAGGGTGGTTATGGTCGGCCCTACCGTTGACTCGTTCCCTTTCTATAAACCAAATTATTAAATAATTTAGTCTCGTCACTCTAAAAACTAATTAATTTTATGCTTAATAAATAATATCTTCCTATTTATTCGCTTCACTCGAATAACCCGCATAAAGCCTTCGACTAAACAATGATTCATGTGATATCTACTAGTTAAGAATTTATCTCTAGGTAGGTCTTAAAATTCTTCAACAGGTTTTAACAATTTAAGTGGTCAATTTAAAAAGTAAACTAAGATCAGGTATTAATATCATCACAATGTTTTAAATATTTTAAATTTAATTCTCCTACAAAATTTAATTAATTTATTATTAATTCATAGTTGAGAGGAGAAAGATAACTAACTACTCGTAATCATTATCAAATCACACAACAAAACATATTTATAAAACTTAACCAAGGTACTGGTTTATATTTTTTGCCAGTATTTCAAAAGGAAGTAGCTTGGCGAAGTTGCTCATTAATTTTAAATTTTAACAATTTTAAGATATGAAATCAAATCGTATCTCACATTCCAAATAGTTTATATAACGAGCACTACACCACAAACATCATTTTAATTTACTAGAATAGACTTTGCTGTTTCGTTTCGCGATTAAATTTCAGCTTTATATTTCGAATGCTTCGTGGCGGTGAATTTTACTTTATCGTAACTTTTAATTTAGTTTTGAGTTTCGGCTTTATGGCTATCCTAAATGTTCATTTTTCATGTGGTGACATTCTTGCTTAACATGCAAGAAAAGTAAAGCGTAAGACAAGTAAACGTAATAAAGTACAAGCGTACTCGAGGGTCTTCTCGTCATTCCCGCCGCACTTAAAACAAATGTCGAAAATTTATATATTTTCAACAAGCACCAGTAAAGCTAAGGGAGTTTCTGGCCGACTACCAAAATCCTAATCCTATCGTTACCAATTCCTACGATGTCTAGCCCCCGTGTTTCGTTAAGCGGATTTTCTTCACCAAAGAACAATGAAGTTTCCCTCGTTCTTTGAAACATCCCATTAAGTTAGAGAAGTGCTCTCTGAATTGAATTCGAACATCTTTCTAAACATTTTTGGGATTACTTTAGTTCGCTTATTTACTGAGGTGGCGAATCAATCACCCGGTTAATCATTTCAAAGGACCGAATGTTTCCGATTATCCTATGAGCGGAGGACATTTCATCCGATGCTTCATTTAAGAGTTATAATAATGAACATTTTTTGGGGCAAATTAGTCTATTAAAGAATTTAACCGCCTTAATTAAAGTCGTAGTCAGATTCGAGGTAACTCAATTTACTTTCAAAATCCGGCCGATTTCGTTTTTAAGTATTTTGATCTTACTTAAATCAAAGAAGTGCTTAAATTATTTAATTAAATTAAACTTTGATGATTTAAATTTATTTTAAATTAATCATATTACTCGTGTCGATTTTAACGGCTTAATCATCACATTTTCTTTCATTACGTATCAAGCTAGATTAATGTTTTAAATTTGTTTTAAGTTTATTCTTAGGTGATTTTAGTTCAAGTAATTTTAAATTAATTTTAATTGAAATGTAAATTTGTTTTTGATTAATTATTAAATCATTTAATGCTTTTATCTTTAATTTATCTTTTTTAAAAAATATTTTTTAGTATTTTTAGTTATTATTAATTTCAGTTATAATTAAGAATTATTATTAGAGTGATTTATTTTAGTGATTTTTAGATTAAAGAATTGATATCTTCTTAAGTCATATCTCTAACCTTAATAATCCAAAATTTTAATTTATTCCTCCAAAATTAAATGATTTAATTAACTAAGGTTTCATTTTGATGTGTTAAAAGTGAATAATGGGTTTCTACCCTTTAAATATGTCCTATGTTTCAATCATCCAAGAAAATTAAGATCAAATATTTTACCCTCCCTCTTGATTACACCTAAAGTATTAATTAGGGTTAAAAACCTTAATGACCTTTATGCCTTTTAAACACATTCATCTCATAACTTATCAAATTAAGCTCAAATGAATCCCGAAATTATTATGTCACCTTACTCATATGTCAATTAAGACATTAGAGGAGAGAATGTGATTTTTTCCATCTTTAGTTTAATTTATATAATTTTTGTGGAAAATAAGGATTTTCCAGTAAATTCAACAAATACGATCAAGGTGGTTCCTATCCTTAAAAATTATGGCATGTTCCTACCGACAAGGGGACCACTGGACAATTTTGGTGATTTTTTGAATTATATTTTATTTATTATAATTATTTTAAATTTTAGGGTATTAATTAAATATAAAATAAAAATTAAAGTCATGTATCGATTTTATATTTTCTAAGTCCCTTCCGACCCTCAAAGAGTTCGCAGAAACAAATTTTAGATTTTCCCATTTGTTTTGATTTTATTAGAATTGTTTTAGTGGGAAGGGTTGAAATTCATTTTTTAATATTAACAATTATCTTAAGCATTAAAATTCAATATCTTAACCTAAAGGATTCTGAAAAATATTTGGTTAGTTCCTCGCCGATTAGTGGACTAAATATGACATTTTTGTTATTTTTAATCTTTTTGTGATTTTTATTATTTTTTAATTATTAAAAATATTCAAAAATAAATTTTTAAAAATGAAATTTTTAGAAAAATCACAATTTTATTTTTAGACTCCTTCCGATACTCGCAGAGGCCTCAAAATGAATTCGAATTTTTGAAATACATTTTAGGTTTTATGAGTTTTTAAAGTTTAAAGTAACATGTTATTTAGAAAATTCATTTAAGCTGCTAAAACATTTTCACCGACTTCAAAATTTTGCTGGTTTCCTCTGATCCTACGATCAAGTGGAGAATCGATTTCAAGCTATTTTCGATGAGTGGTTACTCCTAATTAATTCTATCTTAGTTTTAGATTTTGACTAAATTAGGTTCATTCTTGATTTAAGCTGCCATAATTATAAAAACCCTTCCATCTAGAGATACTCACCCTAATTTTTCAAGATTTTATTAATCAACATGCTAATTATCGAATTAAAATGCCAAAGCAAAAATACAACTTAAAATAAATAACTTAACACAGAGATAGCCTCTGGCCTTGTAAAATTCAGAGAATGTTCCCAAGATCGAGGCTACAAAGCCTTATGGTGTCATGCCAGCCAAGTGAATTTTATACATGCATGGAGAATTAAAATATTCGGTAATAAATATTAAATTAATTTAAAATAAAATACTCAACAAAATAGATCAATTCTTTTTCCACATTATTCTCCTCTATTCACTGAGCAAGAGGGTATTTTTAGATTATTTTTAAGAGTTTTCTATGCAAAGATATGAATTTTTAATGATTATGGTATTTAAATAAATCAGAAAATCCCTAATTTCCTACTTAACCACGCGCGCCAACTCAACCTGTTGTAGGTCGAAGCTCCAGCGTCGTCTCCTGATTCGGTGCCTCCATCCGACTACAGCACGCGGCCCGCGGCTCATGTCCCGTTGCTCCATCCCGCCCGATCCTACCGACCTGCTCGATACACGCGCGATCCAAATGCGCCATCGTCCCGACTAAGGTGGCTCGAGAGCCATCCAAATTCTAGCCCCAAGATCTCACTCGATACTTAACCAAATCACACGTTCTTGGGCTCTATGAACTCGTCTCGACAAGATGAACACATCTATATTTCGCTTAACATGCATCAAATCAATCCAAACAAAATTCGAGAATCGCTGAAGCTTCTCAGATAGAAGAAGAGGGTAATACCTTGGCCTCCGAGAAGTGAAGCTTCTATCGTAGAGGCTTGGCACATTTGTTGGAGCTTAGGGAAGCTAGAGATGGAGCCCGGAGCCGTGGTGAATTGCCCTGGTATGACTTCGACCAAACTGATTTCAAGCTACTTACTGAAGGATTGTGGTTCCGCGAGGGTCTTCCACTCAGGAACTTCTTATCTACCTCCGGTGAAGGTGTGGGAAGAGTTAATTTGGATTTCAGTTTCGCAGAGTGTCCTATTTTTTGGCTCGAGATCAACTCAAAAACTGAAGTTCAACCAGCTGGGGAGGATGCGTGTGAAAACAAATAGCCGATCTTCTCTCGTCGGGAGGAGCTTCCGGGAACAATTAAGGGTTTCGTTGAGAAAATTTCAACACCTCTCTCATGGTCTAGAGGTGGTGCTAAAATGGTCGTGCCATCGGGCCGAGCTATGGCTCAATCGATGGGTGGATTCAAGCCTGCTTAGGTGGAGGGCAGAGAGGCTCCAATGTTTAATTACCGAGGTGGCCAATCGGGTGAGTTCGGGTGAGTTTAAAGAGATGGTGGCTTGGCTTTGCCCCTCCAAGTACAAAGGCCTCGCCAAGAAGGACAAGAGCTAGCTTACTGTCGTCAACTAAGGAGTAGTGGTTTAATGATGATAAACTGCAGCGGATTTGAGGAGTGCGGTGATTTAACTATTTAAGGGAAGAGATCCCTTAAAATAAAGGGACTCTTGGTCCATGTCTCACTTAAATTTTCGCTGGTGGATCTAGGGTGGTTCCTAGGATCACGGTGGCTGTGGAAAGGTTGGTTTAAACACACTGTCTAATCGTTCGATTAAAGCATGTGTTCAAATTGGCTCACTCGTCTGGGGTTGTGCTAACTCGGGTTCGTCTTACATGTGCATAAGTGTCTCGAGTAACATTGTAGAAATGATTTCCATGAAGAAAATTCATGAAGACATGGAAAGGTTTTGAGTTCAATCGAAAGCGTCAAGTGCAGCGGATTTCTGCATTTTGGTTAATTGGCAAGGTCAGATCAAGTCAGCCCAAGTTGGTTTAATAAGTGGGGTTTAGACCCAATTGAAAGTCTGGGGAATGTATTGAAAAGTTCCCAACATTAATTGGGAATAAATTTTAGGGTTTGGCTAACCAATTTATGCTTGTGTGGCATGGATTCACTTTAAAGCAAATGCAGTATTTTTAAATACATTTCTGTTAAGCTAGCTCAAATCGGGGCAATCGAAGGCCGCATGTGTTTCATGGGCATGTCATGGAAAGTTTAGGATTGAAATCTGGGGAAAAAAGTTGGTATTAGGTTAATTGTGGTTTTGGGATTAATTAGCAAAATTTGGGATTTTCGATTTAATATGGAATCAACCCAAATGTGAATCAAATTGGGCTTCGTATTTGGTTTAGATTGGAGGCAAGATGATGTTGAATTAAATTTTAGAATTAAAATTGGGTAAAATTGAGGTCAAATGGGTTGGTTTGGTTTGACATTGGGTCCATTTTGGTCAAATTGGGGATTTTGATAAAAATAGGTTAAATTACAAATTAAATTTTACAGGTAGTTAAAAATGCATCAGAATATTTGAATTTCTATAATTTTCTGGGAATTTTTCGAATTTTTGAATTTGGGCTAAAAGGTATTTGTGGTATTAAGAGGTTATTCGAGTGGCATTGGGTGATTTTAAGATTTAAGAGGTGAGAATCGTTTCAAAACGACATAAGACTATCGAATTTTGGGTAATTTTTCATGGAATTTTTGACGGTTTTCACAGGTTTTTGTGGTATTTTAGGTAAATTCGTAGGTTTCAGGACCCAATGTCAAAACCAGGAATTTTGGCAAAAGTGGAATTCGATCATGGTTGAGAGGGCGGTGTTGTGCGTGTTCACACCAAGAAATGTCCACTTGAATATCTCACGGCCGTTCCTAACCCCTGCATACATGTGGCTTTGACTTAGCCACATACGAGTGCTCTAATGAACCGTAGGTTTGATTGGGTAAAGATGGTTCATGGTTTAGGATGAGTGTAAGTGCGTTGTGTGTGCTAACCAGCCCTCACCAAGACTGTGCCACCTGTGGTAGTCCTAAGGTTTAAACATCCTATAGGAATACATCTTTGTCTTCTACATATCAGTCCCAATCTTCCAAGTGATTCGAGGTCGATGACCATCTGTAAGATTCTAAAGAGAATCAAGACTTGGCTCAATTTCTAAACATGGGTTCCATCTCTATTCCTCTAAAGATAGTCATGAAAAGTCCTATGGCTAGATCCTAAGCACTAAAAGGAAAGGAGGGGACCTCACCAAAAATGAGGTCAACAAATGGACCCCCAATAAGTGTGGTGTGCTAACCAAGCACACCGCGCATATTGGCGTTGACTGAAAAGACCAACAAAACCAACACAGATGTCTAAGTGATACTCTTAGAACGAAGCAAAGAAAATTTCCCACCGGGGAGACGTGCAACTTCAAGATCAAGATTACAAAACTCGCTCGGGAAACAAGTGACGCGAATTCAAGATCTCAAGATCCGGGAGAGATTCGATTTCAAATTCATTTTCATTTTTATTTCAATTTTAATTTTGTTTTCAATCGATTGAAGTTTCAATTTTGGCCGAAATTTAACTTAAGATCGATTTCCAAGGATTTTAGGAGACTCGGATTTAAAATGGCACCGAACCTGTAGTTCCAATCTCGTGATTACAAAGAGAATCGGCATTTCAGTATCAGCCTCGAAGAGAGAATTAGAATTTAAGTACCGATCGTAGAAGGATGAGAATAAGAATTTAGGGTACCGATCTTGAAATGAGAACTGAAAGGTACTGTGCCCCCTTTAAGAGAGTCGAAAGTTAAGTATCGACCTCGTACTTTCAAGGTAAGAACCGGAAGTTAGGTGCCGCCCTAAGAGAGTAGAAAGTCAGTGCATCGACCCTGGAGTTTCAAAGTGAGAACCGGAAGTCAGCACGAATCTCGTCCGTAATTACGCAAGAAATTAACTTCCAAAAGATGGCTAAAAACTTCGACCCGATTTATAACAATGCTAGTGTGCAAAATCTTAAATGATATAAAATTAGAAAATATTTTACACACTAGGGGTACTACGCTAGTATGTATCACTTCAAGTACTATAGAGTTTTCTTTAAAAACCGCATTCATCCCACGAGTGAAGTAAGAGGTCTTACCAAATTCTAGTCTACTACAATTACTCCTTAGGTTGGAATGTCGATTAAAATTGTGTTTTATCTAGCAACTACTCTTAAATATAAGTGTTACATGTAAAGATAGTAACTACAACTAAGTGCAAATAATAATTCTAAAGATAACCCTTTTAAGATTTGCTCAGAGAATTTTCAGATACTAAAAACTATAATTCTTATGTAATGAACAGATAATGTATAGGAATGAGATGCATTAAATATTGTATGTGCCAAATAGGAGCAATCCCAATCTTTACCCTTTGGTCTAGGAATAAAAACACTGACTAATCCCATGCTCGTTACCGAATCCGCTTGCTAGCCGGGTGATACCTAGCCTCACTTCAGAGCTCCCACGTTCCCTCGCTCGAGGGCCAACAATCAACACTGGGCACCAAACGACAGACCGACCGAGGATTTTAGCTTGTCACTCTAAAATATCCAATTCTACGCCCAATTAATATTATTTCCTATTTATTTCCGCATTCAATCCCCATGAACTTCGCCATCCATGGAATTTGAATGTGGTCTGACTTTGTTGAGAATTACACCGCCTGGTCGATGTACCTACATATTTCCAGTTTATGATTTAAATATATATATATATATTCTAGAAAGTAAAGATTTAATTCTCAAATAATTTAAGTTTGAAAATTTTAAGATAATAAAAATCAAAACCGATCTCACATCTCAAATATATAAACGAGCACCGCATCACAAACCATCCCGAAGAATACATACCGTTTCGATGATGTGCTTCGATTAAATAAACTAGAAGATTTATGACATCCGTTCGTCTCATAATAATTTATAATACAAATTTCCCGCCTAATATAAAAAGGAATTAAACGTAGTTTATATTACTCGGGTTCTTAAAGTTCCCTATAAGGCAAGCTGCGAGAAGTAATTACATCTTAATGACGGAACGATTAAGAAAACTCGATACTGATCACCGGCTTTGCTTTCAAGAATTTTTAAAGTTTAAGGTTTCAAAGGATCAATTCTTAGAATTTCAAAAGAGGTTAAATTTCAAATTGGGAATGTTTATTTTGGAGTCCAATGGAAGAGAAGAGAGAAGCTGAGGATCCAAGAAGAATCTCTGCTCCCAAACTATCATTGTTTCGCTTCAATTGGAGTTTATTTAATGTTGCAATCTTACTAATTTTAATTAATTAAAGACTTATACTCGTATGATATGATCACACAAATGTACTTCGAAGATGTGAGGGTTTATGTCGTACCAAACGACTATCTCGAATCTTAAGACCTAGTTAGAACTTAATGTGCATAAAATGGTTATACAAGTGCCTAACGAAAAGGTTTGGAGATTTATGCCGTACCAAAGTAAACTACCTCGAAGTCCTATGGCTTGGTTATTTAGACTAAGGATTGGTTCTGCCGAAGTAGCCACATGTTTTGCTGATGACGATGGCCGTGTTACCCACTATGGTCCAAGCTCCTCGTTCGATGCCATCTGAACCCGTTCGTTCGATACACGCGCAATCCGACGGTGTCCGATCATCGTCTCCGACTGGTGTGCACCTGTGACCGTCGACCTTCTAACCCTAATATCTCCCTCGATTCTTAATGGATTTGAGTTCTTATGTTTGGCGGATTCACCCCGAGAAGACGAACACATCCAGACAGAAATCATCGAAATCGACTTGAATGAAATGAAGAATCGCCGGAAGCTCCTGGAGGAAGAAGAGGGCAATACCTTAGGGCTCGAGAAGTGAAGCTTCTGTCGAGAGGCTCCGCACGCAATGTGGAGTCCGGCTGGCCAGTGGATGAAGCCCGGAGTCGTGGTGAATCGGGCCTGGGCTCGACTCTCCACTGTGCCGAACACAAAGCTCGGGAAGCCGGAACAACCGCGTGGCCGGGAGAGGGGACTTTCACCGGGGAACTCCTCTCACTGTGAAGGTGTGGGAAGAGTTAATTTGACGGTATTTCAGAGTGTCATGTTTTCCGGTTCGATTTTCACCGAGAAATCGTCTCGCCTAGGATTCAGGGTGTGGAGAACAGCGGGGGACGAGCTTCTCGCCAGAGGAGCCCGGGAATAGTTTGCAGCTTCACAGAAAAATTTCAACACTTCTCTCATCGCATAGAGGTGGTGTTTGAATGGCTGTGCCATTCGGGGCGTGTCTGTACAATCGGCGGGTGTATTCCACCCGCTAGCAGGGCAAAGAAAGGCTCCAATGTTTAATTCCGCTGAGGTGGCCAATCGTGAGCTCGGGGTGAGTTTAAAGCTGGTGGTGGCCTCGCTTTTGACCCTCCCAGATAGCCGAAGCGAAGGACAGGGGAGCCGTCCCCGAGGTCGTGTGAGTCAGCGGAGAGGTTTAATGCGATTGTAGCCGCGGATGCGCTGGGGTAAGGCAAAAGAGGATTTACCCACTTAAGGGGAAGAGATCCCTTAAAACCTGTGAACCCTTTGAACCGCGCCTCACTTAGCTTGGGCTAAAGATCTAGGTGGTTCTTGTGGTTCACTGGTGGTCAGGGAAAGGCTTCATAAGCCACACTCGTCTAATGGTCGATTGTGCCATAGGTTCAAATTGGCTCACTGGCTCACAGTTAACTCGATCGGGTTTGATTTAGGTCCAAGTGTCTTCGAGCAACATTATAATGATTGCCATGAAAACTTTCATGAAGGTATGGAATAGCTTTGAGTTCAATTGGAAGGCTTGACTGGGCAGATTTTGGTATTTCGTTAATTTAGGGAAGGTCAATCAACTCGGGTCCAAGTCAGGGTTAAGGTGAGGTTTAGACCCACTGAAAGTTTCCAATGGTCTAGGGGAATGTATTGAAAATGTTCCCAACATCAATTGGGAAGACATTTTAGGGTTTGGCTAATCAATTTGATAGGTTTAGGGCATGGATTCACTTTAGGTAAAAATGAGGTTTTTTTTTTTGTTTTCAAATGGAATTGAACTCAAATATGAATCAAATTGGGCTCGATTCGGTTTATATTGATAAGAATGATGCTTTCGAATTAAAGTTTAGAATTGAAATTTGGCAAAATTATGCTTAAATGGATCGTCTTATGCGACATCGGGTCCATTTGTGTTAAAAATGGTCAATTTAGATTTTGATAAAAGTGGGTTATTTTGGAAAAATCACAGTGGTGTGTTTCGAACAAAATGAAATTGGAATATTTTGGATTTTATGAAATTTTCTGAAAATTTTTGGAATTTTTGGAATTTTGTGCCAAAAGGGTATTTTAGTGGTATCAAGAGGTTATTTTAGAAAATGGGGTATTTTGGTGAATTTAAAAGCAAGGGGTTGTTCCAAAACGATCTTTAGATTTTTTGGGAATTTTTGCAATTTTTGAAGTTTTGGAAAATTTGGGGCAATTATAAGAATTTTTTGTGTAGTTCGATGACCCACGTCCAAATCAGCATTTTGGCAAAAGTTAAATTTTAATCATGATGAAGCTGGGCGAGCTATGGGATCAAAAGATTGTCCACCCCGAACATCTCATGGGTTGTTCCCAACCCTCTTAGCCAAAGAGCTAGGGGTTTCGACTTAGCCATGAGTGCTCAAATGAACCAGGGGGGGAGAATCGCAAGGATGGTGTGTGCGAGAGTGTGCTGTGTGTAAGCCGCACCTCACCAGACTGTGCCACCTTGTGGTAGTCCTAAGGCTTGAACAACCTTGATAGGAGCTCACTATTGGTTCTCCATATGGTGGTCTTAACCCCTTCTAAGGTGATTTCGCAGGCTCCTAACCATCCGCTTTGTCCCAAGAGAGCCGGGCAAGCGCCCGAATCGCTAAAGGCGGGTCCAATTTCTAGTCCTCTAGGATACCAAGGGAAAAACCTATTGACATATCCTAAGAACTAAAAAGAGAAGAAAGACCTCACCAAAATCAGGTCACCAAATACACTCAACAAAAGGCAGTCGACGAAGCACACTGCGTACGTGCTACCGAAGAGATCAACAAAACCAACACGTACGTCTAAGTAACACACTTAGAAATCGTAGCATAGAAAGACTTTCCACCGGGGAGTATCGCGCATTTCTAAGACCGAAGAACCCCGAACTCTCGCCGGGTATGAGGAATTCCAAATCACAAGACTCGGAGAGATTAGATTTTTGAATTGCTTCATTTTATTTCAAGTTTCAATTTTAAGTTTCCGGGGTTCCAAATCAAGTTCGAGTTTCTAATCTTTGTTAAAGTTCGATTTAAGATTGATTTTAAGGTGGGATTTCGTCGAGATCTCGTAATTTGGAATGAGAATCTAATCTAGGTTCTAACCGGAATTTGAAAGAGAACTAGAATTTGAAGTTCTTAGTCTCGACGAGAGTTAGACCAGTCTAACTCCTGGAAAGAAGATCGAATTTAGGTATCGATCGAAAGGGATGAGGACCGAATTTAAGTACCAAATTTCGTAGAGAGAATTAGAATTTAGGTACAACACAAAGGATGAGAATCGAATTTAGTTACCGATCTCGAAAGTTATGAGAATTGAAAATGCAAGTATCAATCTCAAAAAGAGAGTCAAAATTTAGGTACCGACCTTACAAAGGATGAGAATCAGAATTTAGGTACTGATATCGAAAGGGATGAGGACCGGAATTTACGTACCAGCCGTAGAGATTCGACATTTTTGTACCGACCTCACAAAGAATGAGAATCAGAATTTAGGTACTGATCTTGAAAGAGATAAGGACCGGAATTTAAATACCAGCCTTGGAGAGAGAATCGACATTTGTGTGTATCGATCTCGAAAAGAGAGTCAAAATTTAGGTACCAACCTCGAAAGGAGAGAGCCGGAATTTAGTGTTCGGGCCTCGAAAGAGAATCGAAATTTAGGTATCGATCTCGAAAAGAGGGTCGGAATTTGTAGCATCGACCGAGCGAGAGAGCCGGGAGTTTAGGTACTGGCCTCGAAAGAGAATCAAAATTTAGGTATCAATCTCAAAAAAGAGAGTCGAAATTTAGGTACTGACTGAAAGGAGAGAACTCGAATTTAGGTACCCGGGCCTAGAAAGAGAATTCCACTAGGTATCGATCTCGAAAAGAGAGTCGGAATTTAGAATTGACCTCGAAAGGAGAGAACTGGAATTTAGCTACCAGTCTCGAAAGAGAATCAAAATTTAGGTATCGATCTCTGAAAAGAGAGTCGGAATTTAGGTACCGGGACTTCAAATGGAGAGAACTGGAATAGTCCCTCTTGTTCTTATTTGTGTAATGCGGATGATGAGTCATTAGAACAACTGCTTTTTACTTGTACCTTCTCCCAAATTGTCTGGTCAAGCCTTCTTATGAATTTGAAGATTGATATTTTTAAATTGAGTTGATTTACATTCTCCATGTGCTGGAAGGACTGGAATGAAGCTGATCTACTTGTTATTCCCTATCTTCTGG
Organism: Papilionanthe hookeriana x Papilionanthe teres; assembly: GCA_022702705.1. NCBI lineage: Eukaryota > Viridiplantae > Streptophyta > Magnoliopsida > Asparagales > Orchidaceae > Papilionanthe > Papilionanthe hookeriana x Papilionanthe teres. Next base: position 147,383,680 of record CM040423.1, read on the forward strand.
TTTGGTTCATCTGGATGATTAGAAATCAAGCTAAGATGAAGATAAACACCCCATGGACAATTTTGTTGTTGTCAATTGTATTTCATACATTCAGAAGCTTGTCCAGCATCATAAGTTCTCCAATCTTTGCAAAAACTGGATGCCCACTTCTAAATTTCAGCACTGTCCCACCCCTCTCTAATTTTTTAGACCCCTCCTCCTCTCTCTTGGTTGAAAATGAATACTGATGGAAGTTTCTCCAATGTTGTTGCTGGTTTTGGGGGAGTTTTAGGAATTCCTAGAGGAAGTGCCTTTTATTTTTCTCTTCTCCCACCTTGGCTATAGATGCTTTGGAGGCTGAAATGATTGCCATCATTTGGGCTATCACCATTGCTCATAGGTGCATAATTGGTCAACTATTGGTGGAGTCAAACTCCCTCACTTGTATCAAGATATTAAAGAATATTAAAGCACCTCCATGGCACATTCTCAAGTGGAAGAGTGAAACGTTACCTAATCTGCATAACTCTATGATTTCTTTTATGCACATTCCCAAAGAAGGCAATGGACCTGCTCACTGGTTAGCTACTTTAGGGTAGAATACTGAGTTGATTGTAGTAGGCAATTCTCCTCCCTCCCATTTATCTTTTTTGTTACATGGGGATAATTTGTTAATTCCTCATCTCCAAGCCATGTAGATGTAATTCCACTTTTTTGAATATTAATATATTGCTTGCCTAATAAGCAGGTTTTTGGCATATATATATATATATATATATATATATATATATATATATATATATATATATATATATATATATATATATAATTTAAAATATTTTAATATCCACGCATATATGTTTGTCAATCATATAATTATATACATATATTATTATATGATTAATCTTATATACATATGCACATAAAATGTATACTCAAAATACATATTTACATTTTTGTTTTCTTTATTTTCTCTTTTGTTTTATAGTTGTCAGCTACACGCATATATGTATGTCAATCATATAATTATATACATATATTATTATATGATTAATCTTATATACATATGCACATAAAATGTATACTCAAAATACATATTTACATTTTTGTTTTCTTTATTTTCTCTTTTGTTTTGGAGTTGTCAGCTTGTCTATTGTCGTAAGATTTCCATTTCTAAGTTAATCTCTCTACTAGATCATATAGATGACTTGAAGATGAAAGGAATCAGAGATTAAGGAATATATAACGAAGGTAGGCAAACAGGAGAAAAAATGTGGAGAACTTTCATAAAGTAAACTTTACGTGATAGCCCAAGAGCGAATATCCACAACGAGATCAGATTAAAAATGCTTTAGAACATATACGTGAAAAAAAAACCCTATGAAAGTAACTCACAATGAGAGAGGCAGGTGTGTTTGCTTGTTCTGGACTCAACAACAACTCCTAAAGGTTCATATCCATTTGGTTAATTACATCTTGAGGGATACCCAAGAATACTCTCGATAAAGGGAGTCATGCTTACACTTATATATTGACTAGTAGAGAATGCTAGAAAGAGATGTTAACTCATAGGAAAATCTCACTGCTCTCAGGGCTCTCGCTAAACCATAAGGTAGAAAGTGAATCTCTCACATCCCAAATGAATAGCAGCTCATCGATATGTGGGGCCCATAAAATAACCAAGTTAGTTCATAGGATCCACACGATGCTTCCAAGGCCTAATCTGGACAAAAAGGTAGAGGGTGAATCACCTCACCGCAAATGAGCAGCAACCTATCCACTATCAGGGCCTACGAGATGACAACAACGAAGCGTCAAAATGAGCAACACAACTTAAATGGGTATGCAAAGCAACGGTAGAGTTATACTAAATAATAAAAATAGCTAGGTCAGGATATCACAAATTTATCACCCCAATATATTGAGACCCCAGGTCTATCTGGTTGTGAATGTAATTATCCCAACACGATCAAAGGCCTTCTTATCAACAATCTATGAATTGCATAATCTAAGTGAACCTCGGTAGCACTCATGCAAAGAAAAGGAAAACTTTAAATCCTATAATGTTATGCACATAAAACAAGTAGAGGCGGTACTTAGCCAAGGTGAAGAGGAAGTTGATGGAGTGGAAAGAGAAGAGAGGTACGACCACGAAGCCGAGACACTCTCATAAAGAACTTACTCCTCGTACCTCTAACACCCTGAGCACAATAGACAAGCACCTGAGTAAAAATCTATGTTAGGCCAGTCAAATTAAAGAAACGTAGGGGCATCTCCTCGGTACACTCAAATGATGTTGTGAGCTAATCAGTTCTAGTATGAAGGCTCTATTAATATAACTTGGGTTATGCTCCCGTTATGCAACCCATTTAAAATCAAACTCAAAGGTCATGCAAGAAATTAGAGATAAATTTAAAAAATCTTGAAATGTTTTCATCTGAAATTTTGATTTATCTTAATCTTTTATTAGAATTTTTGTAGAAAATTTAGAATATTAGGTTCTTAAAGAGCTTATGTTACATTCGCAATGAGCTCAAAAAATCCACAAGCAAATAACAACAAAAGCTAAGTCAATCACACTACAAAAAGTAAAAGCACGCCAAATATAATAAAAAACGCCCAAATGTCACTCGGTCAGCAACATATCTTAGAAAAAGCAAAAGGTGGGTATGAGACACAAACTTGCGACTCTTGGTCTTCGTCACATGGTTACCAATCATGTGTCTCAAAACTCGTGCCCGTGCCTTATTTTTAATCAAACTCGAGCCTAGGGACACTTAAAGGTATATATCAAAAGTCAAAAAAAAAACTTAACCTGCACGAAAATCAAGTTAGCGTAAAAGCTATCTACAACAACATAGTGAATCGTGCCCGGTAGGAAAAGAATTAAGTAGCACGTACAGAAAATGTGTTATTATAAACCATTACAGCTCCTCTCAATTGGACATGGCTCCCTATGAGAAAACCACACATAACATACTAGTGCACAAGTCTCACACCCACACAAAAATAAACCAAAGAAAAGGATGTCTGGCTAGAGCAACCATAATAGCAGAGAAATATAGCCAGAACATCAAAATACTACATTGCACCCTAGCCCTAGCCTAGCACACCATTTAACGTAAAGTGTTCTAGTCACAACATCTAAGTAAGTGTAGGGTGAAGGTAAAGAGGCTAGCATACGTTTTGATGGGGTCGATGTCCCAGACCCCATGCAAAGGATCCAAGGATTCAAAGAGGTGCAACTAGATGCAAGTTTTGTATGAATGAGGGCTTTTAAAGGTTTGAAATCATACATTGTATAAACTAGAAATGCAAATAAATTTAAAATAGGTTTTGAAAAATGATGCAAATAATTAATAAAAATATATTAATTTAATTTATATTTTTAAAGTGGGTCCTATGAAGGAAACACCTAAGTGACACTTATTAGAGCCCTTGGAACATTTGCATAACATACACATGCTAGTCACTATGTGATAGCTAATATTGCCCACTGAGACATCCTTGTGGGAAATACTCGTTACCGCGTCGCAACCAACAAAGAGTCACTCAGATAGCGAGTCTAGTATGTCGTTGAGACGATCAGAAATGCATATGCAGATGCAAGTGATCCAATGTGTTGTGCCTACTCCATTAGAGTGGGAGTGATTACGAGATATCGAATATTCACCATAAGAATACGATGGCGTATACTAGTGACAAATACGACAAAAGTAAAAGATACACATGTTGGACATATCACATAAATGATATTGTGCTTGGCTGCCTAGTGACACGCCTAAAATATATAAGCTTTTTGCTATATCATTTTACTCATTTTTTTATGATATTACACTTTAAATGAAGATATTTTGTATTTTTTTGTTCTAGGTACAAAAAATGGTGATAAAGCAAAATGAAGCAAAAACGGTGTAATTTGGAGCAAAAACGAGCAAGAAAAGAAATTCTGCTCTGACACCTTTTGATAAGACTTTTGATGCTTAATCTCTTTTACATTTCTTTCATATTTTTGAATGAGATTACACTTTCGAGAATGGTTTTTTTATTCTTATTTTATAGGGCTATCTGTTACGAACGCATCGCAACTGAAACGGGGCGAATCAGAGCTAAAACGGAGCCAAACGGAGCAAAATGGTGGAGCTACGCAGAGCCTGCTCGCCGACGGCGGCCACGATCTCGCCAACGGCAAGATTTTCCAGAAAACACCAAAAAGTGCCTGAAAAGCTCGCCAACAGCGAGCTCGAACCCGCCAACGGTGCCCGGAAGGTTCTTGACCGACTTTTGGAGTTTTTGGGCCTAAATTCGACTTATTTGGACGCTTTTTCGAAGGGGTGCTTGAGAGAACTCTTAAAAATTCGTCCATACTCTTTAAAATGACGAATTTATGTTAGAAACGAGGAGAGAAATAGAGGAGAAAAGTAGAGAAAAGTGGAGAAAAACTTGGAGAATGTTTAGGGATTTTAGAATAGGAGTAGAAATGTAGATTTCTACCCTTTTGGAGAGATTGGAGAAGAGATTTTGAGAGAATTTGTAAGGGATTTTGCTAGCATTGCATGGATCGATGAGAGACTTTGTTGGAGAGATCTTCGTTCTTCTTTTAAAGGAAAAAAGCTAAGTATTGCCCTTCATTTTCTTATGATTTTGTAAACACTTGTGTAGTGGATTAGCTTTTGTTAAATGAAGTTTCATTTGTGTTTTCTTCGTGCTTTGTGACGCATCTCTCTTACTCTTTCTTCTTCTTTGAACATAGTAACATGAGAAGATTATATCATTCTTTTCATTTTACTTTTCTTTTGCAATGAGTAGTACTCATGATTAGGATATTGGGATGCTTGTTAAAAGATGTTTTAATTATAAATGTGATGGTTTTTACTTGCACTTCATTTACATTGCAATAAGGGCCCATTGTAGTGTTAAAATTCGTTGTAATTGTGTTAAGTCCCGAAGGGGCATATGTAGTTCTCAACAAAGTGAAACCACATTCAAATTCCATGGATGATGAAGTTCATGGGAATTGAATGCAAATAAATAGGGAAATAATGTTAATCAGGCATAGAATTGGAGATTTTAGAGTGACAGACTAAAATCCTCAATTCGGTCCTATCGTTTGGGTACTGAAGTGTAGATTGTTAGCTCTCAAGCGAGGGGAACGAGGGAGCTCCGAAGTGAGAGCCGGTATCCTCCCAGCCTAACCGCAGATTCAGTAACCAAGCATAGGATTAGTCAATGTTCTTTATGTCTGGACCAAAGGGTAAAGAATAGGATTGCTCCTATTTGGCACATACAATATTAAATGCATCTCATTCATATACATTATCCATTTCATTACATAAGAATAGTAGTTTTTAATATCTCAAAATTCTCAAAACCAATTCATCCAAAAAAGGGTTATCTTTAGAATTATTATTTGAATTTAGTTATAGTTACTATTAAATTTAACACTTGCATTTAGGAGTAGTTGCTAGATAAAACACAATTTTAATTGACATTTCAAACTAAGAACTATTAGTAGTAGACTAGAATTTGACTAAAGACCTCTTACTTCACTTCCTCGTGGGATCGATACTAGGGTTTTTAAAGAAAACTCTATATTACTTGAAGCGATATGTATACTTGCGTAGTACCCCTGTGTGTAAAGTAGTTTCTAATTTTTATATCATTTAAGATTTTGCACACTAGCCGCTATTTATAAATTGGGTCAAGTTTTTGGCCATATTTTGGAAGTTAATTTTCTGCGTAATTACGGGTCGGATCACCTAGGGTATAGGACGTCACTGAGGAGCCAATAGAGGCCAAACACTCATGCAAATGACAAACACATACAAGGTGTGGTGCACCATGCAAACAAACAAGAACACACCATATACAAAAAGTACGTGCTCGTGATAGTGTAAGGTGCCTTCACAAGGGAGGGTAATTTCACTCACGTGTTAGATGGGTTCAATGGCCGAGGAGCACAACTCAAGCTCATTGAGAGTCATGTACTTGAATAGATGAGCATTGAGCCTCAAGTGGGCTCATAGGCTATAAAGCATGGCCCATGTGGCGACACATTGAAAAACCTACAATTATCCAAAGTGATGTTGTAGGAAGAGAGGTAGTGTATTTTTCACCCGGTAGGCTTGATGCACAAGTCATCCACGAAGAGGATACACGAGTGTCAAGAGTGATTATGCAAGAACAGTTACTAAGATGAATACCCAAACATGAGACACACCAACATGCTTGATGTTATGTAAAGAAAGCATGCAAAAAATCACTGGTGCAAGTGCAAACATGAGTGACATGATGCACGGTGACATTAGGATGTCAAGACAGGGACCACGAGGTGTTCTGTGGTCCCTGATGTTTATGCTTACGTTTGATGTATGAATTTATACTTCTTTTTAATGGTATCTCTTTCCTTACAACGACACAAAAAGCTTGATGCCAATGTAAATAAGAAATTTAATTGATATTATTATAAAATGGGATTCTACACAAGTATACGTATCATTATCAAGTAATATAAGACTTTCTGATTAAGCTCCGAGATATCGAACCCACAAGGAAAAAATGTTAAAAAAAGTGTTAAATATTCTTAACGAAGAAATCAGAAAAATAACATTTTACTTTTTAAGAAAGATCTTACTCAAACTAAAGATAATATTCTAGAAAAGAAAGTTCGATGCTTTTTTGGTAATTATTATAATTTAAAATGAAAGCAAACAACTACTTTAACTAGATTTTTATAAGATGAAAGCAAATGCAAATAAAATATTTTTTCCTTATTACGAATTAGTGACAAGACATGGAATTCTGTTGTGGAAGTATCTAAAATGTGTTGTGCCAAATATGAGCAATTATATTAATTACCCTTACTAGAGATGCTATAAAGAACATAAGTTAATCTATTATTTTATTAATCTTCAAGACGGGCTAGGCAGGAAATATACTAACTCTCACTCTAGAGTTTCCTCTTCTCCCTCTACCTGGGAGCTAACATCACATATCAAAACATAATGCAATAAATTGAATTAGGTGCTTTATCCAGTCACTCTAAAGTGCTCTAATTATGCACCCATCAAAGTATATCTCCATATTTATTTGCACTCAATCATATGGACTATATTCTCACCCATATAATTTCATGTGATTTTTACCAATTGTTGACTAAGACAATACCAATCAGTTCTTATATGTTCTCACAACAAATATTAACATCGTAATTGGCCAAATAAAGAAGTAAATGAAGTGTAAGGTTTTAGATCGTCACAACATCTTCCAACATTGATTTCTTATACTTCACACAACATCCTTCCATAACTTTATTACTTCATCATTTTAACGAAAAGGATAAAAAACTACTCAATATTCATGGATAAAATACAATCATAACTTAGTTTAATAATATAAATCATAGTGAAACATAAGAAGTCTTAATTAAAAACCAAATGTAATAACAAAGATAAAGACTTATCTGATATTCTCTCCACCAAATTATTAAAGTTCCTTTCAATACTTTACTTTTCCTTACAATACTCCTCAGAGGTTGGCTCCAACTCTAAAGATTCCAATTCTCACTTCTAATCTTAATACAAACAACATTAAATTAAGTAGAAAATGGTGAAGTTGAGTAGTGTGCTACTCTCCTTCATAATAAACATAAACTACACACCCTCCAATAACAACCACTTTTCTGATATTCAAGTCCTTTTTTTATAATTTTCCAACAGCTGCTTTCGTATCTTTTCAAATTGTGTATAGATTCAACGAATCCTCCAAGAGATGAATCCATTCAAGAGTAATTTAATTTAATTTCGGCGCCAATAGGAAGTTACTCACGTTTGTACCAAGAGATGCCTCAAATACCTCTTCAAAATGAAGTCAAAAATTGAATAACTCTTCTTTAGAAATTGCCCTCGGTGCTTAGCCGCGAGGCTTCTGGTGTGTAAGCTCCAGATCTGGGCGCATAGCCACGAGGCTCTAGCACGTAAGCGTGAGTCCAAGCGCTTAACAACCATAGAACAACTTTTCACTTTTCTTCTTTTTTGCTCCAAATTTAGTCCTTTTTCACTCCTTTTATCACAATCATCCATTTAATCATATCTGCAAGAAAAATACACAAAATACATTCCATTAAAGTGAAATATCATCAAAAATAGGTATAAAAATGTGTAAAAATGCTATATATTTTAGGTGTATCAAAATCCCCCAAACTTGAAATGTTACTTATCCTCAAGTGACACTCTAATCATATAAAAATCAAATAAGCAAATTATGTGGATGAGTTTCTTTAGGAGTTTCTAAAATTTTGTTCTAGAAATGCAGTAGTTTAATTTAGAAAATTTTAGTAAATGAGACCAATTTAAAGTTTATAAATCTCTTAAGTAAAAGTTTAAGAAAAATATGAGTTCATATCTTATTCAGAAATATTTGTATATTTTCAAAATATAGTATTTAGGAATTTTATTTTCTTTACTTAAAAATTTTTACTAAATATAATTACATTAATTATATTATATTCATAAGCTTCAAGATTTTCTCAAATCTTATACTCTAGAAATATCAGATGTGGAACTAATTTTTGATTAGGTCCTTAAATCCTTAAGCTTCTCCTCTCTTTTTCATTTTTTTTATTTTTTTCTTCCTTTTTTATTTCTTATAGGCAAGGATTACTATATCTGGATAGAACTTTAATAATTTTGAATTTCACCCTTCTTTTCCTAAAATATATGGCATATATATATCTTTTAGTTAGAAATATAATAAAAATTTTGAATTAATTTTAAATAAAAGAAATTTAAACATTAAAAATAAAAATTCTAATCCTTCTATTTTTCCAAAAATAAAATTTTTCCTATTAAAGATAGTTACAAAACATTTATCCTTTCTTCACTAAGTTTTTAACTAAATTTTATTACTCAATTCAATATTCGAAATTTTACTTCTTTGATATAACATCATACACATAATTATTTTTTAATAAAAATGAATTTTATTTTAGTACATTCGAGAACAAATAAAATTTAAGTTTTTGCAAATTTTTTTTCATCCCCCCCCCCCAAACTTTAAAGTTTTTGCTATGATAAAATATTTAAACATAGTAAAAAGATACATGGGTAGGAATTGAAAATTATAAGTATCATGCTTGCATGAGTTTTTATATCCTAAATATGCAAGTATAACAATTAAAAACAGAAGAAAAAAACTAGATCAAATTTTAATTTCACATTTTATATAAAAGAAATTCAAAAGACTTCTAAAGTAGTGGAGGTAACAAAAGCATATACACACGTACTTGAATAGAATCCACAACAACAACAATATATATGGTACTAAATTGAAAATTTTAAAGCATAAAATTAAATAGTGTTCTAAACCTTCTTATCTGGAATAAACTCTACACTAACAAACCAAATACATTACGAAGTTTTTTTACACATTTACTACCACAAAAACTCTAAGAAATCATATCATATAACACAAACAAACAACATCCACAAATAACATAAAAAAACTAAAGTAGTTCATCAACTATTACATCAGTTTTTCCATCACATCTATCACATCTATCAGTTTTTTCATCACATCTATCATAATTCCTACATCAGTTTTTCCATCATAGTGGATTTTATAGACAATACCATACAAGGACACCAGGTTTTATCAAAGATTGACCTCGACAGTTTACATAAGCTTAAAAAAAAGAGATAACACTTATAGTGGAAGATGATACTGAAGATTGGCATTAGCCATTAATAGAATATTTGCAAACAGGAAAGTTGTCATAGGACAAGTGAGCAACGCATCAGATTCATAAAAGGACAATGTCATATGCTCTAATCGAAAATGTTCTGTACAAACGATTGTTCGATCAGATGTAGTTGAGATGTCTGAGCAAAACAAAAGTGCAGAAAATTGTCAAAGAAGTGCATGCCGAATTGTGTGGAGAACACCAGTCAGGGCCAAAAATGAAAATGAAGATCAAACGACTGGGATACTATTGGCCGGCAATGATGATGCACTGCATGGACACAGCTAAGAAAGGTCATCAATGTCAAGTGCATGGAGTGGTCTTGCACCAACCTCCGAATGTTCTACACCCCACGATCACGTCATGACCATTCGAGTGTGAGGGCATGGACATTGTGTGTCTAATATACCCTCTATATTCAAAAAGACATAATCTTATACTTGTAGCTATGGATTACTTCTCCAAATAGGCAGAGGCAGTGTCGTTACGAGAGGTTACAGCGCAACAGGTCTTACAAGTTTTTAATAATCATGTCGTCTACCGCTTTGGTGTAACACACAGAAGTATTTCAGATAACGGGTTCGTGTCCAAGAGCATTAGAGTTAAAGAAGATGATAAAGAGGATGGTTGAGTGGCACATACTGTCAGTGGACTACATCAACAAAGGGAGAGATTGCATTCTGCCCCATATTGATCACCATGACTTTGTGAAACCTTTCTGCATGGTCTCATTCATGAGTGAGACCAACATCCTATTTGGACGATAAATTCAAATTGTTGGGCCTAGAGATTTCAGAGGTTTCGTCGAGATCTCGCTACCAATTGGATCCGTTCTGATATTAAAAAGAAATGAACAAGACTTGTCTAAGCAATGCATACCTAGAGTTGCATAATGCCGAGTTTCAGTTACTTTCCGTAGGATGAGTGAAGACAAGACAACATACATATATGAGTCGGACCCATACTTGGAGGGCCTTCAGCTATCGAAGCTGACATAGATGTACCTTTAAGCGCACATGAGAGGACTTCTATCTCGGAGCGCAGCATAGAAGGTTAGCTCATTCACAGGGTGACCTCAAAGGCTACACAGTTGCTACTTTCTACCAACAGACAACATATGACATGATATTTCAGTTTTTGATCAAATGTACTACAGATGTTTTGGATGCCTCGCATTACATGATTTCAATTGTACTACATTTTCAAGTCATGATCAACAAAGAGCTAGTTTCTTCTGTTGCAGTTTGTACATCTAATTGCACTGTGGATGAAAAGCCGTAAGACCATAAGTTGGTCCCAAATTGTAACGAACAAAAAACGATACAAAAGAGAAATTGGAAAATAAATAAGAAATCGAAAGATAAATAAGAAACTGGAAGAGAAAAAGAAAAAAAGAGAAAACTTTGAGTTCGAAAACTCTCTTAATAAAGGAAAAATGAAATGATAAGAAGAAAAGAAAATGAATCCTCCTCTGATTCTGACTCCCTCGCTCGTTCCTTAATCTTCTCACAAATGCAAGCTTTCCTCGATCTTCGATGAAATTCTAGGATGTTGTGATATTTATTCACAAATTTCAAAACTCTTCACAAATTCTCCATGAATCTCCATAATCTCTATAAACTTCCATAAATATTCTTTCAAATTCCCTAAATTTTTGCATCTTTTTTGTGATATTTTCCGCCTTCTACGATATTTCAGGATCGGAGCTTTCTCGTCCAATTCCTTCAAATTCTCTAAATTTCTGCATCCTTTTCGAGATTTTTTTCGCCTTCCGCGATATTCTAGGATCGGAGCTTGGTCCTCTAATTCCTTAAAAATCCTAAAATTTCTGCATCTTTTCCGATATATTTTCCGCCATCCACGATATTTCAGGGTCGGAGCTTAGTCGTCTGATTCCTTTAAATTACCTAAATTTTTGCATCCTTTCCGAGATATTATCCTCCTTCCATGATATTTTCAGGTCAGAGCTTGGTCATCCAATTCCTTTAATTTCCCTAAATTTTTTCATCATTTTCAAAATATTTTCTGACTTCCACGATATTTCAGGGTCGGAGCCTGGTCATTCAATTATTTCAATTTCGTTAATTTTCTGCATCCTTTCCGAGATATTTTCCGCTTTCACGATACTTCAAGGTTGGAGCTTGGTCATCCGATTTCTCAAAATTTCCTTAAATTTTTGCACACTTTCTGAGATATATTTTGCATTCACGATATTTGAAGAGCGGTACCGAAATTCCAATTCTCATACCCGAGTCTGGTAACGAAATTTCAGTTCTTATCCATTGCGATCAGTACCTAAATTTTGATTTTCTTCTTTCGAGGTCGGTACCTAAATTCTGACTCTCCCCTCTGCACTCACTTAAACTCAAAGATGCCCATGAAATTCAAATTCTCATTTCAAAGCAAAATTTCACAAATTCAGAATGTCACAAACTCAAATTTCCTCAATTTCAAAATCCACTTAAACTCAAATATCCATAAATTCAAATTAAAATCCAAAATCCAAATCTGAAATCAAAGCAAATTCTAATTCTAATTCAAATTTCGGAATTGAATCAATCTCTCTTCAGAATTTGGAGGCTTGAAATTCATAGCTCCAGCTCGAAGGTGTTCCATTTGCTTTCCCCAACGAGAGTTCCTGGATTTGAAGGTTCTACCAGATAATCCCCAGTAGATATTTTCTCATTGAATTCTACATCCTGTCTTGAGTCCTAACTCAGACCGTTTTGTTGGTTTTGTTGATCTCGTCAGTCAACATCAATACATGTGGTGTGCTTGTCCGGCACACGACACCTATTGGGGGTCTATTTGTTGACCTCACTTTTGTTGAGGTATAATATTTTTTTAGAATAGCTTAGGGTCTAACTATAGGACTTTCCTGATGACTATCTTAGAAGACTTGTGATGCAACCCTTACCACATAGAAATTCATAAAACTTCTTTTCTTCACTTGGAGTTTCAAATGCTTAAAGTCTAACATCTAAATACTTAGGAGGATGAGAGCAAACATCAGGAAGCTCAAGAGGAGTTCCCTATAGAATGGTTAAACCTTAAGACTCACCCTGGGAAAGTCTGGTCTGGGTCAGGCTCACACACACACACACACTTCTAAACTTTACACATGCATTCACTACCTCACAACTGTAAACCAAACATGCCTATACTTACCCCCCTACTCTTTTGGAAACTCATGTGGGTGGTTCCCCAAGCTTTTGGCCCTAGGCTAAGGTTTGACTAAAACCAAACATGGAGTATCCAAAATGGGATTTCTCTTATTCCATGGCTCATATGGGTTGAAATTCTCAATTGACACCCAATCTTACCAAAATTCCAACTTTTGACCTCTTACCCCTAAAAATACCAAACTTACCAAATTACCCTTAAACCCTAATTTTAATCAAAAATCCAAAAATTGGCCCAATTACCTGATTTCCTCAAAAAAGTTAATCCAAAATGTTCCCTACCACCCAAAATACCCAAAATTTCCAAAATACCCAAAATTAGCAAAAATTACCAAAATGCCCCCCAAATCAAAAAATTTAAAAGAATTAAAAAATTTCCAAAAAAACATCCCAAATGTCCTCAAAATCAATTTGAACCACTTAATTGGACCCAATTTGACCAAATTCACCCATTTTGACAAAAAGCCCCAAATAGCCCCTAAAGGCCCAAAGTACCCAAATTACCTCTAATGCCCACCCAATTAACCCCTATGATCCTCAATTTCAACTATAAACCATAATTCATCATGCCCAATCTCAATTCAAATCTAGTTTGACCTCATTTCAAGCTCAATTTCAACTCAAACAAAAAACCCCAACTTTGACCATATGAACAAATCCCCTAAATTGAACCCCTTAGCTAAGTTGATTTCCTCAAAATTGAATTCTAAGCTCTTCCTAAAATTCCTACTCACTTACTGAATCCATCAATTAAGCTATATGTAGACCCAAACCAAGTTCAAACCAAAGCCAAAATTCTTAAATTTGCCCTAAATTGACCACATTTTCAAAATCCATCAAATTGAACGCCCTAACCTTAAAATTGACACCCAATTAATTTCAAGAAAGCTGCATGATATATCCCTAGACCACTTGGACCAATCAATTGACCCTTGACCCAACTCTAGGTTAACCCAAATCCAAGCTAGCCCAAATGACCCAAAATTAACCAAACAATCAAATCAAGCCAAATTGACCCCCCATGCCAATTCAAAATCTCTCCAAACCTTTTCCAAATAATTCATGAATAGTTATCATGCTAGCATTGGATGACTCCATTTAAAGCCTTGTATGTAAGGAAGTTTAGGGCACCTCTGCGTTGGGATGAAATAGATGAAATAAAGATAGTTGGAGCTGATTTAGTTGATGATGCTACTGAGAAGATTAGATTGATTAGAGACAGACTGATGACAGTGCATGATATACATAAAATATTATGATACCAAACACAGACCTATTGAGTTTGGAGAGTTTGCATTTATTAAGGTCAGTTCATTGAAGGGTGTACACTGATTTGAGAAGACAGGAAAAGTAAGCCATAAATTTGTCAGTTGATTTGAGATTGTGGAGAGGATCAGGAGGCGGCTTACAGATTAGCTTTATTAGCTCATATGCAGGGAGTGCATAATTTTTTCCACATTTCTTCACTTAGAAAGTATATTGCAGATGAAGCTAGTAGAGTTATAGCATACACAATTGATATTCAGTCAGATTTGATTTATGTTGAGGAGTCTAGAAGTATTTTGATTATGTTATGAAGAAACTGCGAAACAAAGAGAAGAAACTGCGGAAGAAAGAGATCCCTTTTGTGAAAATTTTATGGAAGTATGGATTAGAAAATGATGCTACTTAGAAGGAAGTCTCTGAGATGCAAGAAAAATATCCACAGCTTTTCGTTTAAGGTATATTTTTTATTATTTTTAAATTTCAAGGAAAAAAATTAATTAAGGAGGGAATATTGTAATAACTGAATTTAAAAAAAAATAAATAATAAGAAGAATAAGAAGAAATGAATTTGACAATCATATTGTGCATCCCTTCGATTCCCACTTATGAGTCGTGTATCCCCTTTCATACGATGAAGTGAGAGGAAGAGAGGAGCAAACCTTGCGAGTCCAGTGTCGTCGGCTTCATGTGCAAGTACTGTGCAAAGGAAAGGAAGGAAGAAGACAGAGAAAAAGAAGCCGAAAAAAGGAGTCTACGACTCTGTCGAGACTTAAGGAGGAAGAGGAAGAAAAGGAGCAAACCTTGCGAGTCGAGCGACGTCGTGCGTGTGTTGTTGAGTCGAGTCGATGCCAAATATGGAAGAGAGGATCTTCGGCGTGGTGCTCATGTACACTTCCTTGGGACGAATCGTTGCGGAAGAAGGAAGAGGAAGAGTAGCGGGCCGCCCAAGAATTTTTAGATTTGGTAGGGCTTTTATTAAACTATTTAATGAATTTTTTAGTATGTGTGAATGCTTACATGCAAGGTCAAATTTAATCAAACCTTTAATACAAGGATTTGGACTTTCAAGGAGAGAAAGTTTGTAAAGCAAAGAGTAAGAGAGGAGATCGACCTGAAAGCCTAAAGTTGAATGTTAAACTATATGTTATTAATGGATATAATGAAGTAATTAGTCAAATTGATTAATATTGTTGCATTTAATTAGATTGGAAGGTGTGAAGAATTTGATAAATCCTTGGAATTTGAGAAAGGCAAAGATTCCTCAAGTTAAAAAGGTTAGCGTTTTAATAATTCTTTTATATTTGTGTAAAACTTTCTTTAAGGTGTAATTCTTATAATTATATCCACTTTTAATTTATTTTTATATTAGTTAAAGGAAGTGTGAAGGGTTAAACTATTTCGTAAACAGTGAGTGATTATTTTCTTTTATGCATTAAATTAATATTTTTAGTTAATAAATAATTATTTTATTAAATGATCTAAAATAAAATTTTCTATTACATATTTACTTATTGAAAGTCTAAAATGACATAAGAGACACAACGAAAATAACTTAAATATGACAGTATTTTTTAAAGAATTTTAATTGATATGAAATATTAAGTAAATTATTAAGCAATCCAAAATTACCCCCAATTGGTACTAGCAGGGAATGCTGTGCGCTCATGCACGTTAAAAAAAAAATAGTAAATATATACTTCAAGTACAATTCGAGAAAATATTCTCGCACATTTGAGGCTATATTTGAGTACATTTTTTTTATGCTTTTAGGCATATTTTTAGCAAAACCATCGGATATGACGATAATTCTATTATGACCATTAATATTGTTAAACTGAAAAATACTTAAATTGAAGTGAAAATAAATAATACTAAAATGAAAACTCAAAATTTTATAAAATATTGAACTGCATTTTATTTTGATCATTTATGCATAACATAAATATTATAATTAATGCTTATAAATATTATAATTACTCACTAAATCAAATTTATAGTTAACTTTAATATTTTCTTCCCGAAAAAAAAAAACTTATATTAATATATCTAGTATAAGAGATTCAATTTACAGGAACAAAACTAACGCTAATAACTACTAATTATGTTGTATTTGCAATTTCTATATGTATACTCTCTTTCCTTCGTATAATGTTCAATACTTTATTGAACCCTGATTTCAAATTATGTTATTATTTCTTGATGTTTAATTTATTGTATTTTGTAAATTAATTACTCATATATTAAAAGTTTCTGAAAAAAATTATGAAAAATAAAATGAAATGTTAATATTATCCGACCATAATTCTTTCCTTAGTTAAATCTAAGCACCAAATCGGATCGTGACATTTACATACATAGCACACAATTCTTATGTATTTACACATCTCACATCTAAACTTTCAAATTTACAAGCATAGCACTCAAATTCTTTAATAGGGATTACACAATTATCATTTTTAAAAAGTCAAATTCACTTTTTAATGCATAAGTTTAAAACATGAAAAATCAGGAGTGATATATAAATACATGAGCATTGTGTGGTACCATGTAAATTTCCCTAAAAGAATTCACAAACATCAAAACTCAATCAATGGCCACGATCAAGTAATTAGAATTTTTTTAAATTTTCACCTGATTTTAAGTATATTCATACACTTAATTTTCATATACATTCCCTTTATTTCTATAAACATTTTTTATTTTTTAAATTTATAACACAGACCGAATAATTGAGATAAGGCGGCTGCGACGAAGAACTAATTATTTCTTATACTTCGGTTGGAAACTATAGTGATCCTCTGGTCCTGAAGCATGTTCAATTTAGGAGCCAGCAGTCGAGTATAACGATCAAAGTAAAGTAGTTGTTTCAGAAGCAAAGCAAACTCCTTCGGAAATCTCAGACCATAAGATTCGCTCACTCGGACCTGCAAATCAGCCAATTCTTAGTTCTGGAAGTTCAATTGCAGGGAAAATATTTACATACGGTTTTGCGTGCGTACTCCGGTTATTCTAAGAGAATTAGGGGAATATGTAGGTGTTATTAGGGAATAACCCCCCAAACACAAGCGCGAAACCGAGGAATGTATTGGTACGTGTATTGGTAGGTTATTGGGGTTAATACCCCAATAACCTCTCAATAACCCTCCAATAACTGGGTTATTGGGAGGTTATTCGGGGGAGTACGCACGCAGAACTGCGTGCATACTTAGTACCTAAATAACGCTCCAATTGTAGGAGCAATTTTTTCTTAGTACGTACCACACAGTTGTTACGCATTTACATATCTAACACCCAAAATTTAAAATTTACACTCATATAACATTTTACGGTCATAAATCTATGCATGAAAATAGGTATTTTACATTTAAAAAGAAGGCTGGAATTTTTTGTTGTGTAACAAGATTCGAGTGTTACGCGCATAATTATGAATGTTTAGGTGTTTGTTATGTAAATACATAATATTAATGTGGTATGAATGTAAATGCCCCATTATTAAAATCTGAAGCAACTTACCACATCAAGAAATAATACATTCATCTGCCTCTCATCAACGACAACATTAGCTGCTATAGCTGCTCGTGAATTTGGTCCTCTAGAAGTCGCCACCATAATCTCAGTATCTAATTCCTGCCCAAATCAAGAAAAAATTTCATGCGGATGTGAAAGCAAGCAAGTTATGAAGTTAATTTGAGCCATTTGGTTATTTCCCCCACAAAACCATTTATTGGATTAGCTTTTCCATAGACAGAACATGCAGATTAATCTAAGTAATCATGCATGCATATTCACAAGGCTGCAGAAAAATAATGTAAATTGTTACTCTAAAAGTATTGCACATCTTTCTAATTTCCTTTTCACTTTACATCAGACTTTTAGCGCACACTACATCTCACCGTAGATTCCCTGCTAGCTGGGCTTCTAGGGTGGATTTTTTGCAAGACTGCCTTGTAGAAACTACCAAGTAGATTGAAAATTATTCTATAAATTCCATCCCAGATTTTTTACCTCTGTCCGTGTCACCGCAACTAGTTCTGATGAGTGAGACATCTAGTGTAATAATTAGAAAATTAAAATGGACAAAAGGTTTAAGAGATTAAGATGTTGTAATTTAGATAATGATTGAGTAAATATTATTAGATGTTAAAGTGATATTAAGGTGTCACAGGTTTACATACCTTGGATCTATCAAATTGAAGGTTCATCATATAACTTGCTAAGTTGAGACTACAACAAAAACAGCAATAAAACTTTATCCCACTAAGTTTAAGACTGAGCGACTAAAATAAAATTTTCTTGAAACAAGTAATAAATAGAATGTTGTGTAAACTAAATGAAGACTTATAAAACTGCAATTATGCCAATGATATCATATGTTAATATTACATGATGCAACCACAATTATATGATGTATCATAGATCACAGCCAACACCTTGCTTTCTTTAGATGCAAAATAGTAAATATGAGAATTAAAACTTTAAAAATAATATAGTCATTGAAGGAATATGAAGAAACTAATACTAATATTTATAGGCTTTCATCCATAAATTTGTAGATATTGCTGACATAAGATCAATTGAAATTAATTCAAATTGCAATCTCATTCAAACCAATTTTTTTCAAAATCAAATTAGGAAGCCACAACAGCATAGGCCCAGAATTTCAAAATCTACAACTTTAATAGGCAGCATATGAAGCATCTAAAATAAAATTTCCATGAAACAAATTTTCAAACACTTACCATTGCCGAGTCCCAAGTTCCGGATGCAAAAAATTGAGAGTTTCATTACGTAGTAGACAAAGAGCATAAAAATTTTATTGAAAAACTATGACACGAGTTATTTAAATCATTGTATTAATGTTAGGGTGTCCCTTGAAATCAATGCACTGTATTGCCCGAATAAATTGAATAGTGTGCAAGGATTGCAACATTAGCACCATGGTGTAGTGTCGAATAAGGGTTCCCACATTATAGACGGATATGAGCAAAAAAGAGTCCATAAAACTAATATTAGAATAAGAACTTGAAATATAGGTAATAACCATCAGCAGATGTCCAAGCAGGAGGGATGAAGTCCAACCTTGAAATTTGTCTTAGAAGCTTGATGGGAAAGGAAATTCTTTAATGGAATCTAGGTCCTATCAATGAAGGAGGTCTCTTCTAAGTGGTTGCTAGTTGATCTCTCCTCACATATTGGTTTATCAACTACAGTCCACCGAGTATGAAAAGTAGAAGAATGTTTCAAACTTAAGAGCTCAAGTATACATCTAAATACAAATCTAGCTCAAAACGTGCCAAGAGATAATACATATTTGTTCTATCGAGATGTGTTGTAGAATAACAACATCGGCATGATTGGCCTACCAGGAGACTACACTCTCTGCTACGTTCACCATAACTGAATTGACTATGTGCTACAAAAGGTCAGAAGCTTCGACTAATGAAGACAAAATTTTCCCAACCCCGAGAGACTGACACGAGACATACTAAGTGGTCAATTGAATCGATCAGCGTTCATGGGGGCTAGAATTGCCACCCCCTTCCTCCCTCAATTTCTTATTTTACTCCCTTCCATAGAGTGAACTTCTTCATCTTTTATTCCTTTCCTATTTCTCTCCCTTGCATATTTCTATTCCTTTCCTATTTCTATTCCTTCCTCTTCTATTCCTTGCATTTTTCTATTTCCTTCCTAATTCTATATCCTTCCTATTATAATTCATTCCTATTCTAGCTCCTATTTATTTCCTTCCTCTAATTCCTTCCTATTCTAATTACTGTTACCTATTATAAATATGTTGTTTGTTGTATTAGGATTCAGTTTTTATCTTCCAAATTTTATATTTATGTACTAATCAGCCGTCAGGGGTCGTCTTCCATCCTAATGTTGTATCCAACAGCGAGAAAGTGCTCTAGTTGTAACTCTTACAAGGTCTTGATCTTACCCACAGGTTCGAGGGGTGCTCCGGTTTTACCCACAGGTTCGAGGGGTGCTCCGGTTGTAACTCAATCCTGCAGAAGACACTTATCTACCCAACTTCCCTTCGCATCCCCTTCCTCCTGTTTTCAATCCACATCCCTAATGCCCTTCCCTACCATAATTCATCTATCAATCCACTTGTTGCCTTCACCGTCCAAGCCAACCCACCATGCCGCTCTAAACCCATCCATGCCTGACTCTATTGTGTTGTACCATGCCGCTCTAAACCCATCCATGCCTGACTCTACTGTGTTGTAATACCTGTTCCTTCCCTCACCTGCTGTCGTGACCCACTCCCACCAAATAACCTGCTCCTCGTCACACCACATCCTGTGCCCACGTATTGTCATAGCCCATCCCACAAAAACACCTACTGCCATAGCCCATCCCACCCAAAAACCCGCTCTCTGAAATATCATATCCTAACCCACCTACCGCCTTAGCCCCCATTCAATCCTACAACCTTCTATAACCGGTCACCAACCTGCTCCCAGTCAGGCTTCGTCCAGCTGCCGCAACGTCCAATCCACTGCCCACCCGTTATCCAGCCGGTGTTCACCGCCTTGGTCCTCGTGAAAAGTTGACTTTTATGTTTGTGTTGTTATTTTTCTATCATCAAAAGTCGTTTATAATGCTTTTGAATTTCAGCAATAAAACTTTTACTTTAATTGTGGTTTGGGTTAACTCTAATATCAAATATTATATTTAATGCTTTGAGTGGTTGGTACATAAAACTCCAATTTTAAAAGCTTATCATATAAATGAACAAATTTAAATATTGACTTGATTATTCATTTATGTTTGTGAACATGTTTGTTTGTTGTTAAATAACTCACTAAGCACTAGATAAAATGCTCATTTCATGAAGGTTTAGTTACATTTCTTTGTACTTATTCTAGGTTTTTGTATCAATTTCCATATATCTTGAACTCTCTAAAAATTATGTATATGATTATAGATATAAGTAATAGAAAATATCAACTAAAATAGTTAGATATGAAAATTTAACAATTATCTTATTAATATTTAAACTACATAAACAGCTAAAATAAAACCAATGAATTAAGCCAGTTTTATTTAAAATCTATAAATTCAATCATGTCAAGCAATCAGGCTATACTTTTAAATCACTAACATCAAATAAATAATTAATTAGGCTATATTATAGCTCATAGTCAGCAATAAAACTAATAAATAAGCTTGAACAAAATTTCAAAGCATAGATCATGTTCAAGCTTGCCCCAAACTCAATACAAAATAAACGAACAAACTAAATAAGACAACTCAATTCCTTTATAGACCTAATGATGAGCTATCATCTATCTATTCAATCTTTTATTACATCCACAATATACTCAAACTTAGTGATTACAAACTCAAGTAACTTTAAATCCATAAACAAAAGCCTTTATCCCCTCAATCCAAATATATAAACACGGAATATATATTTCTTAGCTCTTATATAAGCAAAAAAACTAAATACAAAAAGAATTAGGCTATACATTTAAATCACTAGTATCAAATATATAATTAGTTAGGATATATTAAGGCTCAAAGTCGGTAATAAAACTAATAAATCAGCTTGAACAAGATTTTAAAACATGGATCATGTCCAAGCTTGCCCCAAACTCAATACAAAAATAAGCGAACAAACTTAAATAATACAAAAAATCAGCTCAATTCAATTTATTTATAGAATTGGTGATGAGCTATCATTTACGTATTCAATCTTTTATTACAATAACAATATACTCAAACTTACATGATTAGAAACTCTAACTTTAAATCCATACACCAAAGCCTTTATCCCATCAATGCAAATACATTTATGGAATATGTATTTTCTAGCTCTAATACAAGCAAAAAAACCAAAGACGCTAAGAATTGCACAATATTGACGATCTTCTCACAAATCCTCCAAGACTTCAACGCAATAGTGGTAGATTGAGATCTATTCACAAAATAGTATAATATTAATAGCATCTGCCTAAAAAACTTTGATTAGGTTGGCATCGGACAACATACATTTGGCCCACTCTGGAAGTCCATACTCTTTGTTACTTTTCTTTTTTTTTTTTTTTTATCACGCCATTTTTCTGAGGAGAATACCCAAAATGAACTTATACCTAACCATACCCTCTTTCAAACAAATGTCCTCAAACTCAGAAAGACAATTCCAAATCATTATCATCCCTCAAACTCTTAATCCTCTTCTATTTTTGTTCCTCAAGTTGAGCCATACATTTCTTCGATGTAACAAATGTATCATATTGTGTTTAAGCATGTGAGCCTAGATATTTCTTGAGATTCTCAGATCAGCAAATATCTAGATTCACCCTTGGACTTAACAATGGTAAAAACCCACAGGATAGAATAAATAAAATCCGCAATATCCTTTAATGAAAATCTAGAAGCATGGGCGTGTCAAAACCATATAAAGTGGTGATCTAAATAAGTTCCATTATTATATTTTGTTTTTCATTTTCTAATTCAATGTTAAACATTTTACAAATAGAAAGTGTTCTGTAATAATTTGAAAATTTTGTTAAGTTTGACTTCACTACATGGTTTCTCTCATCTAATGGAATTCTAATCTAGTCGTGCAGTTCAGAAGTTCTAGCCAATGAAGGATTTTTTTCCCATCATACCATTTTCATGGGCTGCCATTTGCTATTAGTTGGCGCCTTCACGTCACTATGTTTTATCCGTTCTCTTTGTTGCCAAATCATTGCTTCCAACTCTATGTTTTATCACTAACTTCTCTTTCCTGCTACTCTCTCTAACTTGCCTGCAAAGTTGGTTACCGCCTCTTCTGCTTGCCTTACATGTTAATTTATTGTTACTTTATGACTCTTGATCAGCTACAACCCCACCTTCTGTTTGCATGCTACTACTCTTTATTACAGAAAATTTTATATTTATTGTTAGAGCAATTTATGAAAAAGAAATAGTCACTTCATGACAATCAAAGGCAGTCAAATTCCTTGCATGAGCCAGCTTTGCTTCAATACTGCCACTTTTCTAGCCTCCGTCAAAGTTCTTACAACTCCACATGTCCTGATTAGAACTATACATATCCAAACAATTTTACAAATCATGCCATTTCACATTATATTTTCGCCAATGTGAACATATAAAAAGATAATAAATCTCTGTGAGTTAATAGATATGAACGATTAAACTAAAGAATTCAAATCTTTAGCTGAAAAAACAAAGCACTGTAAGACTCATCTATGTGCACTTATATTGATGTGGTTTTAGATCTAGACTTTTCTTTCAGATCAAATTTAACCTTTAGATTTTTCTATAAAATTCTGCATTCAAATTTCCAATATCTAAGCTTCTTACAAAAGTAACATTGGCCCTTCAAGGATTTTCTTCTTCTCTAACATCCTCACATACCTATTCCACTTTACTTGTCCTCACCAAAAACCCCTGTGGAAAGCACTATCCTTAAAGTCGCTTGATAACCTCATTTTACAACAAGAAATATTTCACTTTTGTATTGTAAATAGTATATTTGACGTAAGGAATGCCGCAGCTCATAAATGGATGGTAGAAAACACAGCAAAATCAATGCCTCTTCCCGCTTTAATTTAGACTTCTGTCAGTCCAATCCAAATAATCTTATTATAAGCATCTAAATGCTCATGAAATAGTGTACCTTGCTTCATTTTAAAAAAAAATGTAGTTTCTTCAAATGAACAGAATTTGCAAGTGATGTCATCATTTTTTGCAAGTGATGTCATCATTTTTCACTTATCCTAAATATCATTTGTAGTACTCAAATCTACTACATTCCCAAGAATCTCCTCTCAAATTTGGTATTGCTATCAACATGGATCAAGAAAATTGTCATGCACTAAGATGCATATAGCTTTGATACCATATTGCTATGTTAGAAAGTTCAAACTGCCTCATATCATCAAATTACAAGAAGATATTCGATCATAATAAATAAAGCTAATGAGAAATTAGTAAATCAACGCAGAAGAATGGAACATCAATTTTAAGTGATTCAATTACGATCTAAGGCAAGATAAAGATGCACCATCAAAAAATAGAGAAGTATAAATAAGGTGTCGGGAGCTCTGCTAGGGTTTCACAATGGCGATTCCCAGTGATCTCGTTTCCTCGGCTTCGTCGAGAACAACGAGAAAGTCGCTTCTCTTCTTCCTACAAGACGACGAAGGTCGGCTTAGTCTTCGTCGTCTGTCGTTTCGTCCAGCTGCGCCGTTCGGCTCACCCTGCTCGCGTCTCGCATTCCAGCGGCGTTCGGCTCAGTGTTGCGTGCGATCTTACCTGCAGGCTTGCTCGTTTTTCGAATTTGCTTGCCGATTCAATCGACTAATGTTTAATTTGTGACTGTTGCTTTTTCATGGCGTGCTCTACTACCTTTGCTGGGATGGTGAAAAAAGGTATGGCTACTCGAAATGACCTTGAATATTTGGTGATCTCACAGGCTCTCCATGATGCTGCAGCAGAAAGAGGTTCTTGTCCGTTTATTTACCCTCTAGGGGAGAAAGATGACTCTCCTGCCATTATTTTTTCTGAGACTAAATTAAATGCATTGAATGAGGAGGTGAAGTTTACCCTTCTTGGTAAGTTTGCATTGGGGCATCCTAAAATAAAGTTTGTGAGGAATTTCATTGACTCACTCCACTTCATTGGAGCTTGGGAGATGAGACTGTTGGATGGAAGGCATCTATTGATTAATTTAACAGTGGAGGAGGACTATGCTAGGTCGTTAGCCAAGCAGTCTGTTTTCATCGCAGGGAATGAAGGGAAGATTGTCAAGTAGACTCCAGATTTTGACCCCTCTAAGGAACTTCCTGTAGTTCCTATTTGGTTCAAGTTTTCAGGCCTCTCATATAGATATTTCAATCAGAATGTTTTGTTTCAAATTGGCAAAGCCCTTGGTACACCACTGAAAATGGATGCTATAACTTATAACAGGACTAGCCCTGATGTTGCTAGGCTTCTCATTGAGAGGGATATTACTCTAGGTGAGCTCTGATCAGAACGTTGTTTGGCAGGAGGTGGTTATGGAGCAAAAACCTTATTACTGTCATCACTGCAGAATGTTTGGGCACACCAGGGATAGGTGTTATAGGCTTTATCCCCCAACTACGAGACCATTTAACTCTAAAGGAAATGCTACGACTTCTGTGGGTAAGAAAATTGAGACCGATGGTTTGGCTGACATTACCCCCCCATATGTATCACTTGAAGAGTAGGAACCTTCTGAAGTTGGTATTAGACAGGTTAATGAACTGGTTACTATTGTTACCCCTTCACCCTATTCTGATTTACCTGCTGGAGAGGTGGAGCAAATTGTGACTACCCTAGTGGTTAGAACCTCATAGGTGGAAAAGGAACATTTTGAAGCTCCACATATTTCTCCTCGAACCTTTGATCCAGTTATTGGTGCCACTAATTCTTTGGAGTCTGAACGGTTTATTCAAAAATTCAACGGAAGAGAAAAGAACCCCAAGTATTGATAAATTGTCATACACAAGAACTCATCGTTGCACCTACCTTCTTTCTATGGATCAGATGAATCAGTCCTCAGAGGAAGAAGAAGAATGGCAAGTCTACACTTCTCGACGTATGAAAAAGCCTAGGAATATGCTTGGAGACTTAATGGATGATACATTGGTCACTCCTGGCAATAGAATAGCACTTAAGAGATTGCTTTTTGGATCCACGCCAAGATCCAGAGCAAGAACAAAGCCTCTGCGAATTCATTCTTAGACACTGTTATTTGCTTTTTTTCTTTTGTGTCTTTTATATCCTTTTGTTTGAGATGATCGTTTGGGTAGGGATTCATTTATTGGGCCCTTTCCTAAAATTTTCTTTTGTACGCTCTTTATTTCAATAAAATAGGCCCTAAAGCTTTAATATATATATATATATATATATATATATATATATATATATATATATATGTAAAACCCTATTCGATATCAATAAAGAACAGATGAGTAAATTACAATAAAAAACTTTGAGCAAATTTCTCAAGACAAATCTAGAAATATATCTAAGCAAAATTGCAAAATACAAAAGCTAAAGTCTCCCTCTTTCTTTTCTATCCTTAAATTTCCTAAGCAATAACAATTGGACCTTGCCATTTTCTAGAATTGTCGGTCCTTGTCTTTTTGAATCGCCGTCCTTTTTCATTACATGAACAAAAGAAGCCACATCATGTTTCTTCATGTCCCAGAGTAACCACAACATTCCTTTTTTCAATCCTAGGATTTCCGCAAGCAGAAAATCTTAGAATCCCTTTTTTTATCTTAGAAATTTCAATCTAGGAGAAAACAACCCTTAAATTTGATCCGGGGATTTAAAGTCCAGAAGAAAATTGTTAGATATTATTATGTTTACCTTTTTATTATTTTACCCTACTTAAGGGTAGTTTAGTCTTTCTACCTATTGTATATATATTTATCTTTTAGTCTTGTAATGGATAGTCTTTCTACCTATTATATATATTATCTTTCAGAAAACCCTAGTCACTTTGCACTCTCTTCTTTTTCCTCTTCTCCTCTCTTCTTCTTCTCTGTCACTTCTTCTTTACTTTTATTGCAAGTTTAACATGGTATCAGAGCAAGTTTCGATTCATCCATAGCTTTCGGTTTCATCTGCAATCTACAGTGATAGATCTGATAGATCCAAATCTATTTAAAGTTTTCAGCCTCATTTGCAGTCTACAGCGACAAATCTGATAGATCCAGTTACTGATTTTTCGGGTGATCAATCTTTCTTGGTATTTGATCTTTCTTTTCTTTGCTTCACTTTTCGTATTGATAATAGTAGCTATGGTCAGTGAAAAAGATGACTCTCTTCAGTCTATCAGTGTGCAATTAAATGGACAAAATTACTCTTATTGGAGTTATGTATTAAAAATTTTTTTGAAAGGCAAACGAATGTAGGGTTATGTTTTTGGCACCTCTGTTAAGCCTCTAGATGCAAGAGATGGAAAATATGAAGAAATGTTGGAAGTATGGGAAGCAAACAATTCGAAAATAATCACTGGGATCAATAACTCGGTTTCTCAATCAATCGGTGTTCAATTAACAAAATATGAAACTCCAAAGAAGTTTGGAATCATTTAAAAAGATTATATGTGCAGTCAAATTTTGCAAAACAATATCAATTAGAGATAGATATTCGTGCTCTTCAACAAAACAACATGAGCATTCAAGAATTTTATTCTGTCATGACTAACCTTTGGGATCGATTATCTCTTATCGAATGCGACGAATTGCGAGCTTTTAAACCATACACTGATCATAGAGAAGAACAACATTTGGTTAAGTTTTTAAGGGCTCTTCAAGATGATTTTGAAGGGCTTCATGGAACAATTTTACATCGCAATCCTCTTTCAACAGTTGACTCAGTAGTTAATGATCTGTTAGCTGAAGAAATTCGTCTCAAGTCTTAATCTGAGAAAGGAAATGTTGAGAAAGGGATCCTCACCACTCCTAATATGTCTGTTTTTGCAGCTACTCATAATAAAAGCAAATCTTATGGAAATGTTGGTTTTGATGAATGCAGCTTTTGTAAGCAAAAAGGACATTGGAAAACTCAATGTCTAAAATTGTTGAACAAATCACAGCAGACACAACTCAATCAGTTCCACCCACGAAGCTTCAAGACACCAACATCAAATGTTGCAGCTATTGTTCCTCCGACAAATCCTCTTGGTGTTGGACATGCATATTCTTCGGGTCCTACAGTATCCACCCTTGCTGAGCAGTTCTAAAAGTTACTTGCCACACAACCATATGCCATGTTTGCCTCCTCAAACATAGGTTTGCATCCCTCTAGCTCATCAGGTATATCTTCATCCATTTGGATTCTTGACTCTAGAGCTTCTCATCATATGTCATCTGATCGTACCTCGTTTGTATCCTTACATCCTGCATCATCTATCTCAGTCATGACGGTTGATGGGACTCCTATGCCACTAGCAGGCACTGGGTGTATATGCACACCACATTTATCTCTTTCAAATGTTTACTATATTCCTAATCTTACTTTGAACTTAGTTTCTGTTGGTCAATTGTGTGATTTTGACTTCTCAGTTTTACTTTCTTCCACCTCTTGTTATGTGCAAGATCCGCAATCCAGGAGGCTAATTGGGACAGGTCGTAAGCAATGGGGACTTTATATTTTGGATGACCTAAAAGTTCCAGATGTCGCAGCTTCCAGTGTTGATCTGTCATCATTTTGTTTGAGTTCATCATCTTCTAAATTTTATCTATGGCACTCTCGTCTTGGACATGTGTCTTCTTCTCGTCTAAAATACTTGGTTTCTAAAGGAGATTTGGGCGAGTTACAAACTAATGATATTTCTGATTGTTGTGGTTGTAAACTTGCTAAATTTTCTACTTTACCCTTTTCTAAAAGTGTATCGCTCTGTCGCGCCTTTTAACTTGATTCATTTTGATGTATGAGGTCCTTCACCTGTTCATACAAAAAGTGGATCAAGATATTATGTCTCGTTCATTGATGATTGTACTCGTTATTGTTGGATTTATCTTATGAAAAATCGTTCTGAATTTTTTAGTATTTATCATATGTTTCAAGCTTTTGTCAAAACTCAACATAATGATGTTATTAAGTGTTTTCGATGTGATCTGGGAGGTGAATATACCTCTACTAAATTTTTTGAATTACTTGCCTCTGATGAGACTTTTCTTCAAACTTCTTGCACTGACACTCCTGAACAAAATGGAGTTGCTGAAAGGAAACATCGTCACATTGTAGAAGCTGCTCATTCCCTTCTTTTGTACGCTCGGTTCAAGTGAATTTTGGGGGAAGTTGTTCTACTTATGATCTATATTATTAACGAAATTTCATCTTTTGTTACTTCGATTTGTCCCCCTTTGAAAAATTATATGGTAATGCTCCTCGATTATTCCATTTTGAGAGTTTTTGGCTCCACTTGTTTTGTTCTTCTACCTCATGTACAACGTAATAAATTGTCTTCGCGTTCGGCAATCTGTATTTTTCTTGGTTATGGTGATGGTCATAAAGGATATCGTTGTTACGATCCTGTCACTCAAAAACTCTTTCTCACGCCATGTTGTATTTCTGGAGCATATACTATTTTACTCCATTCCTCATTCTTCTTTTCATAGCCTCACAAAGTCTAATCTTATACCAATTGATCCTTTTCACACAGATACAAATAATGTTGATATTGAGCTTTGCAGGGTTGGCACTGGTAGTTCTGCAGATCCTGATGCTCCCCCTATCCCTACTGCTCCCTAAGAACCTTCTGTGGTTGTGGATCCTCCTCTTCCTCGTTACCCTCAATGTGATCGTAAGTCTATTAAATTGCCAGATTTTGTTTACTCCACTTATTCCACTTCTTTTGCTTCATTCGTAACCTCCATTCACAATTTGTCTAAGCCTTCTTCCTATCAAGAGGCTGTTCTTGATCTTCTTTAGCAGACAGCTATGGCAGAAGAGCTTTCTGCTTTGCACAAGATGGAAACTTGGGACCTTACCTCTCTTCCTCCAGGAAAACGTGCAATTGGTTGTCGTTGGGTATATAAGATCAAAACCAAATCAGATGGATCTATTGAGCGATATAAAGCTCGTTTAGTAGCTAAGGTTCTTTCTCAACAGTATGGTTTAGATTATGAAGAAACATTTGCTCCTGTTGCCAAAATGACTACTATACGTGCTCTTATTGCAGTTGCATCTATTCATCAGTGGCATATCTCTCAAATGGATGTTAAAAATGCATTCTTAAATGGTGATCTTCAAGAGGAAGTTTACATAGTGCCTCCACCAGGTGTATCTCATAATCTTGGTGAAGTTTGTAAATTAAAGAAAGCTCTCTACGGCCTTAAACAAGCTCCTCGAGCTTGGTTTGAAAAGTTCTCTATTGTGATTGCATCTCTTGGTTTTCATTCTAGCTCACATGAAACTGTCTTGTTTCTCGAAAGTACCTCTCATGGTCGTATCATACTTTCTTTATATGTTGATGACATGATTATTACGGGGATGATGTGAATGAGATTGCAGAGTTGAAATTACAATTAGCTCAACAGTTTGAGATGAAAGATATGGGTACCCTTCGATACTTTTTGGGGATTGAAGTGTCTCATTCTCATAGAGGTTATCTTCTCTCCTAATCTAAGTATATTAGCATCATCCTTGAACAAGCTCGTCTCTCTGATACTCGGACAACTACTACTCCTCTTAAACTTAATGTTCACTATAGCTCTTCAGATGGTGTTCCTTTGTCTGATCCCACCTTGTATCGTACACTTGTTGGCAGCTTGGTCTACCTTACCATTACTAGACCTGATATTGCTTATGCAGTACATGTTGTTAGTCAGTTTGTTGCCTCTCCTACGACAGTTCATTGGGCAGCTGTTCTTCGCATTCTTCGTTATCTTTGGGGCACTCAATTTCAGAGTCTTCTTTTTTCTGCATCTTCTTCTTTGGAATTACGTGCCTACTCAGATGCTGATTGAGATGGTGATTCCACCAATCGTAAGTCTACCACAGGATTTTGCATTTTTCAAGTAGATTCTCTCATTTCTTTGAAGAGTAAGAAGCAAGCAGTTGTCTCTCGTTCTTTTACTGAAGCTGAATATCGTGCCATGACATCCACCACTGCAGAAATTGTTTGGTTGCGGCGGTTCTTTGGCGATATGGGTGTCTCTTTCTCTAGCCAACTCACTATGTATTGTGATAACGAGAGTCGTTATACAAATTGCCCGCAACTCAGTCTTCCATGAGCGCACCAAACATATTGAGATTGATTGTCATTTCACTCGCTATCATTTTCAACATGACACTATCACCTTACCCTATATTTCTTCTTCCATGCAACTTGCTGATGTGTTTACGAAATCACATTCCACTCAACGTTTTCATTTTCTGACTTGCAAACTCTCGATGATTTCGCTTGAACCATCGTGAGTTTGAGGGGGGATGTTAGATATTATTGTGTTTACCTTTTTATTATTTTACCCTACTTAAGGGTAGTTTAGTCTTTCTACCTATTGTATATATATTTATCTTTTAGTCTTGTAATGGATAGTTGATGCATTTGCAACCCTAGCCACTTTGCACTCTCTTCTTCTTCCTCTTCTCCTCTCTTCTTCTTCTCTTTCACTTCTTCTTTACTTTTATTGCAAGTTTAACAGAAATAACAGCTTTGGATTCCTCCTACTCTCGAACCATATTACATTAGCTGATTGCAAAATTTATAGCCTCACTTTACAGGAAATGAGTAATTAAGCAAAGATAAGAATTTCAAAACTAACCCTTTAGGATTGTAAATGTTCCGAAAAACTAGAAACCAATGCAAATATGAAGGTCCTAGTGTAGAAGATGCGATGGAAATACATAAGCTGCCAACTCCTGCAAGTTCCTAAATCTTGGAGATCTATTTTTTTAATTTCCTGTGATAATCATTTTTTGAATTTCACTACAACTTTGAAGATTAAATTCTATATTTAATATGCCTTGAATCATGATTTATTAAGAGAGAGTATCCAAGTAGAAACATAAATCCTAGTTAACTAAAAAGAACAGGCTTAGCAAGCAACGCTATTCATTAGCTACACAGATAATCTCTTATTTATATGACACTAAATAGGAAGCAATGGAGAAAAAGGATTCATGTAGCCGACCACACTTAGTGGGATTAAGGCTTTGTTGTTGTTGTTGTATATTTATAGTTCTAGACCTTCTAAAAAAATCCTGGAATCCCTTATTTTTATCTTATTATTTTATAGTTTATAAAAATATTTGCTGCTTGCTTACTCTTCTTCAACATTTCATATTATATTTTGGTAATTCGGAGTGGTTATTTAATTGTTTTCTATATTGCAACTCGATTGAGTAAATCAATTAAAACAGACAGCGATACAAGGCACTAGAGTCTCCTAACTAGTTTTATCATGCTTCCATAAGATTAGATAGAAAAATTTTGCTCATTAAAAAATGGAAGATTTTCATGCATACCACTCCATTCATATGCATTTAAGCATCTAACATACAAACTTCAACTTTTTATATAAATACCAACTTACCTATGCATGAAAAGTTTTATTTCACTTCTTAAAAGTTAAAATGGTGGTAATTTTTAAGTGATACGAAAGATTTAGACCGTATAAATGTAAAATTAAAACTTCAGGAGTTAGATATGAAAATAAATTTGAAATTGAGTGGTATGTATGTAAATGCCCCTAAAAGAATACATCAACAGAAAAAAAATAATTATATATATATACAAATGTAGAAATAAGTATTTTAATGTAGAAAAATGAATGAATGGTTCTGAACAAAATCTTATTATCATACCTGTATGGATGCAAAAATCTTCTCAAGGTCTCTTGCAAAGGCCTTGACATCAATATTCTGTTCCGTAGCACCCATTTCAATTAGTGCAGAAGCCATCTCCTCATAATCTTCGCTTGCAAAGGATGACAAAAATATTTCCATAGCTGCCCATGTCTTTGGAGAAATCCGACCAACAATTCCTAAACCAAAATAAACTTCATTCACAACTTCAAAAAAGAATTAAGAAGCATTGACATTGTACTCTGCTATTCTTTTAAATTCACTCTTGCATCTAATACAGCTAAACAGATAAACTAACTTTCGTTTAAAATCAAAGAAATTAACCCATCTGGTAACCAAAGGAAGTTACCATGCCATCAATTTAAAATTACAGTGAAGAATTCTCTTCTTTTAATAATTCTGCATTCCCACAGAAATGTCAACTAACATCCTTCTTCACTAGCAAGATTGTCTAGAGAAGGGGCTCACACTAAATTGTATGATCCCAACCTCCAACATCTCTTAGGTCAATCTCTCGATCTCATCCTTCTGTACCCGGTGGTAGCGGTATGAACACATTCCATGCCATAAACCCAACCATAGGCACCCTCTCCTTTAACGACACCTTCAACTTTCTTAAGTGTGAGTCTCCTCCCTAATTCTCTCGATCAAAGCTCATTCTGCCCATGAAGCGAGGGTGAGGTTCCGTTCCTCGACCCATAGAGATTTCTTTTCTTCCATAAGTTAGGCTTACCCCATAATAAGATCGCATGTTTCCATAAACTCCTAAATCTCCTCCACCCAGAAGTCTACCACATAGCAAAAGCAACTAACATGATTGGTTGCAACCCTCCACTAGGGTCCCACCCACCGTGATTCCCAATTCCAGGCCAAAATCCTTCAAATCAATCTTCTACAGCCCTGAATCGCACGTCTTCCTGTTATGCCTGTCGTCGCTCATTTCAAACCTCTAGATATTGTGTAATTCCCTCCAAATATTATCGCTCGAGCCTGCTCCCGACTCCTTCGCTCAGTCCCACCCGCTTTCGTTTGTTCCAATCAAATAGATGTCATGCTATTCCTTCCAAGTGCTACCACTCGAGTCCGCTCCGGACTCTTTCGTTTAATCCCGCAGCCCCAGATCAGCCTAAGGCAGCAACATTGCCCTAATGTTGCGCAAATCCTTTTAATTTCCGCCACTTGCATCCGCTTCAGATACCATCACTCGATCTTGCACTAGCGGTGGTGGTTTGTGTGAAGCTTCACGACCTTCTTCAACATTTCTTACAGGATCGTCAATTTCCCCTCCATAAAGGAGAAACACACCCCCATGACCAAGAAATGTTCCTCCATTTCATACGGATTTGACTCATCTCTTCCTCTAGTTTGTCCTTCATTGCATCTATTTTCTTGGTTGCAATTACTCCCAAGAAGAGTTTAGATCATGAAGGAAGAATTTTGTGCACCGCAATCCTGCCGCTAGTTTCCCATCTAGCTCAAATTGTGATTGTATCGATCCAGTCACGAAGGTTTGCGGTCCCGTCGTTGGCTCCCAGTCAAATCGTGACTATATCGTGATGTTCAGTCACGAAGATGTGTGATGGTTCCATCGTTAGCTTCCCAACACTCAAATCGCGACTGTATTGCGAGTAGGGCACGCGGCGACATGACATGATCTCATCTTTGGCTTTCCACAATTGTATCAGAAGTCACTAAGGTGATCCCATCATTGGCTTCCCAACGCAACTGCGTCGCAAGATTCAGTCGCGAAGGCACCAGCATCCTGTCGTCCACTTCCTGTCATTAGCTTCGAGCAGCAGAAATGAGGGAACAACTATGATACCAATTTGATAGGACAGGGATGAACTTTCACAGAGATTAGGGCAAATAAAATACTTTACTTCAACTAAAAAAACAACACAATACAATTAAAGAAAAAATAAAAGCACTTACAATTCGAAAGTGAGGCAATCTCTCCCAAAACATAACCTTAGCATCTATAATTCAAGAGGTAGGTGGTCTCTACTAAACCCTTACCATATGATTCTAAGCAAAAATCACACAGCATAATCCTAACCTATTAAACCAATTTATTCCCCACAATAATAAATAACAAAAGACTGAATTTCCCCTTTAGCCATGCACCTAAAATAAGTTTTCAAATTATTTGGCAAGTTCAGCGTGGCAGAATACAATGTACAAGTCAGTCTAATAGAAACCCTGCAACTTTCAAATCAATCTCAATATCATGCATCTTATATTATCAAGCAACTGGGTCTGAATGTAAAGCACCTCAAATCATAACTTCCACTTAAACATATTTTGTAAAAGGATAAATGCATAAGATAAGAGAGCAGAGGTTGGACTCAATTACATGCAGCTATACATGCTAGCATAAAATTATAGCATATGGTTTAGATTGCTTTGAAAAACAGGGCTGAAGTTTGCTGACATTGGCCATAAAATTCAAGTTCTAAATTTCAAAAAGGTCTTCTATAACACTATCTATTTAATATATCACCATGTAAAAAAAAAAAAATTTAATTCAGGGATAATTATATATAGACCACCCAAAACACCGATATTTACAAATTAACCATCCAAGTGAATTTCTTAAACTATCAAATTGTTATATTTACAAGTGCCACAATCAAACTATTGAGAATTTGGTAAAAATGAAAAATATGGGTAGGGATTTTACCATGAATTTTGATATTTGAGTGAGAATTTGGAAAATGTATGAAAGCGGGTGGTTAATTTGTAAAAAACAAGGTTCAAGTAGTCTGTATGCAAGTGCCCAAAACTTTAATTATTTCACCATTTTCCAAAAGAGGACATGGAACAAATCCCATAATATATGTGAAACTCATACGTAATAATGAGATAAAACACATGGAATTATACGATATGCACCAATCTCCAAACTCACGAGAGCACAAGAACATTATTTTAAGAACTCTAGATTAGATTATACAACAATAGAATGGATAAGTAATATCTTAATATTCTGATGCATTTTCAACTTTGTTAATACCTACTCTGAGGAATGATTTAAAAATAAGGTTTAAAACATCTATAGTCCAAGTAGCCAATTTAAAAACATGAGGTGAGTTAGAAAAGAGCTAGTCCAAGTAGCCAATTTAAAAACATAAGGTGAGTTAGAAAAGAGCTGACCAAAATCAAGAAATCCGATGCGACCATCACGAAGCAACCATAAGTTTCCAGCATGTACATCTGCATGGAAGGTCTCGCATCCAATTAAGCTTCCAAACCTACACAATAGCATCCCAGTTGGTCTTTAGATGTCAATCTAGCTTTTTCACAAACATGCATACAAAAAGGTTGAAGCAAAAGTGGCAAAATCTTCAACCATTTAATTGACTTATTATTGAAGGAAATGCTACAGATGAAATGCAAATTGCAATAGAAAAGAGAAATTTATATACATAGCAAACAATTCTTATGTATTTACATATCTGACACCTAAACTTCAATTGTTACATATGTCACACAACATATGCATGAAACGTTGTATTTCACTCACCAAAAGTTAAAATAGTTGTATTTTTTATGTGATATGAAAGATTTAGGTGGTATAAATGAAAAATACAAAAGCTCAGGCGTTAGATTTGAAAGTACATAGAAATGGGGTGGTATGTATGTAAATGCCCCTAAAAAAATGCAAGACAAGCATCTTACCAAACATTAAGAGCGGTTACCAGACTCATCTCTGGATCAGGAACAAGTGAATTTATAGAATCAAGATCAGTGAGAGGAACTCCATAGAGCCTCTCCATTGTCAGCACACGCCTGGTGCTACAGTGGTGATAAACTTTTGGAGCTTTGGCCTGTCTCTCAAGTCCCATGGTCTCTAAATATCTCCTGAAAGTCTCAATATTTACAGCTTCTTTTCGAAAGTCAACCTCTTCAAGCATTGATGTTTTTATGTCTTCAACAATACCCACCTATGTAAAAGGTGATCAGAGTAAGAGATAATCACAATATACAAAAGACTGTTCTACTGAACTGGAAATCAAAACATAGTGATAAGGAACTGGAAACAAAAGAAAGAAGACGGCCACATAAAAAAATAGAATTGATTTGCTGGCTCCTTCATGATATAGAGTCAATGTGTAACTTTCGGTGCTTATTAGTTAAGTGTCTATGCGAGATTTATGCACCATGGGTCGTTAACCTGCTTGCATCAGTTGGAAGTGACAATTACTTTTAGGAAAAGAATCATGGGCATGCTTAATGATAGCCAGCATTAATCAGGTCGGTATTTTTTATGTAAGAAAAACAGGGACTGACGTGTGATGCAAGACGCGGAATTTCTGTGATTCGCAGTTGCACAGTTCCTCACAATGCGAAACGTGTGAGAAACAGGCCCCAAGAAATCCTTTTTTACTTATTTTCTACTTACAGCAACTTTCCTTTTATTCTATATTTCTTTTCTAGTTTTTCTGTATTTCTCTATTTTCTAATTAGATGATTTTCTATTAGGGAACATTTACATAGGTTGTATTCTAGTTTGGATTTTCAGCTTGACATTGCATTTTCAAATTTTTTCTGAGTGAATCCCCCTCGCTGTTTGCACCTCACTATTTTGCCGCTCTCCTGTTGATTTCAGCAATATAGCCATTGAAACAGCTGCCACCTGCAGTTTACAGCAAGAAACTGTCATTTTCCCACTTCCAGTTATCTGTCTAGCCACACGCCAAATTTCAGTTGTCATCCATCCTCCCACTCCCGTTATCCATCATACAACATCCTTAATAGTAAAAACTGTATAAAATAAACTTTAAAAAAAATTAATTGAGGGGCTGGTACGAAAGGGAATAACCATCTCTATATTTATACTTAAGAGACGAACGTCTCACTTCACAAGGAATTAGAGAGAAAAGAGCAAGGAGAGAGTGAGAAATAGAGAAGAAATAAGAAGAAAGGGACGTAACAAGTCCTAGATAAATTTCAAGAAGAATGAGAAGTGTCGTGCAGGAGAAGGCTTTGAATCTCAGCCGAAGGTGGGAGTGGCTTCTACATGTGCAGAGAATATTGGAGCCATGCGTGATAACTGTACTCATGAAGAAGGCGAACTGTGCGCGGGTGGAGATGACTCAGCACAAAAGAGAAGAGAAGCAACAAAGCTCTGCGCAAAAGGGATCACAAGATTTAGGTAATTTTTTTTAATAAACTTAATACGAGATTTTGAATAAGATTTAGAACATTAAGTGATGAAGATCTTAAATAAATTAGAACAAGATTTATGAAAAATTTTGCTTAAAAGAAATTGAATGTGACTTGTATAAAAATTAAAACAATTTTAAATAAGATTTTGATATCAAAATTTGAACAAGAATTGAGTAAAATCTTGAACAAAATTTAAACACAAATTTAAGGAAAATCATTAATATGAGTTGAACAAAACCTTATGCATGATTTGAACACCAAAAAAAAATGAAAAGAATTTTAAACGGGATTAGAATAAGATTTGAGCATGACTTGAGCGATTATTTAAATAAAAAACTCATAATTTTAAATCCTAAAAAATTTTATAGCCTATTTTTTATTTAGCTTTCTACAAACTCCTCTTTCTCCTTCACGAACCACCCTAGGCTCCCTTAATTTTCTGTTGCCATGGGTTTTCAAGAATTAGGAGGAAATAACCTAAACTAATCGAGTTAAAGAGAGAAAGAGAATGGTCCGTTGGCCTTTTTAGAACATTTAGGTGGTAAGGAGAGAAAGAAATGTGAGAAGATAAGGTTAGTTGTAAATTTTATAATCAAATACTGTTGTTAGGATGATGATTAAATATTTATATGTTTTCAATTAACAAAAAGAAATTAAGATATTATAATTAGTGTTTTTTTTTTTTTTTGAAGTTAATTTAAGTTTGGGCACTACTTTTGGGAACAAATAGCACACATTTTGAGGTAGATGCATGCATATCAGTATACGATGTGAGTAGGCCCACCTAAATCATAAAGATGATTGGGAAACAAGCACGGTACTTTTCATAAAAATAAGATGCTAAGGGTGTTGGACTCAAAAAATTAAAAAATAAATAAATAAAATAACATTAAAATTTCTAGCTATTTGCCCATAAGAAAATATTCCGTTCGAACACCGCACGTAACCACCGGCCGCCATATCGTCATACACGTCATCAACGGGCGACATGGCGGACGGTGGTTAGCTGTCCGGACATCTGTCGTCCGGACGTGCGGACATCCGGACGAAATATTTTTCCTTTGTCCAAGAAAATATTCCGTCCGGACAACCAATCACAGTCCGCCACATCACGATACAGTTGTGGCCGATGGTTGGTCGTTCGAACGTGCGAACATCCAGACAAAATATTTTTCCTTTGCCCAAGAAAATATTCCTTCAGGACGGCCAATCACCGGCCACCACATCGTCATACACGTCATTGGTGGGCGACGTGGCGGTCGGTGGTTGGCCGTCCGGATGCAAATTTTTCCTTCGCCGAGGGTCCATAACTACTACCAATCATTTTTTTTCTATGGAAAGAATCAAAGCAAAACCTTTACCATGCTCGATTCCGAGTTTTCGGTTCGAGCTGCACGGAGAGGCGCCATCTCCCTTTCCTCCATTGACGGTTCGTAATAAGAAAAATAAAAACCCTTCTTCCTCTCTCGGATTCGCAAAACCGAGAAGCTAAAGCCCCCTTGTCCCCCTTTCTCTGAGGTTGAACTCCAAAGCCAGCCCTCTTCTCTCTCTGTTGCGATCGTGCTCAGGCCTTCGAGATTCCTATGTCTCTTCCTTCCGTTCCGCTCCTCACTGTTTATATCGCAGGCAACCGAAGTCACCCCATGTCCCACGATCTCTCTCTCCTGCTCGCAACATCAATGAAGCATTCGCCTACCGTCTCGTGACACAGTCAAAGATTAAATCCAATAGAATGGTAACGACAGTATCGAAGCATACAAAGATATTTAAACCCCCCGTCTGTCTCCCTGGGCCTCATCTCTCATTTTCATGCAGAAATCCTGCTCCATCGCCTCTTTTCTCCAGACCCCACTAATATTCTCATGTTCGAGTGATACAGTGCGGCTAAAGGGCTAGTGAGGAAGACAACCACAGGATCGTAGCATATAAAAACCTTTGGAATCCCCCTCCGATTTGAACCAAAGCATTTGTCCCTCTCATTGTTCGCAACGCCCCTGCCTCGCACCACATTCCTCTCTACAATTGATGTCTAAGCCCTCTTCCATCTCACCTGGCAATTCCCTTTTCGAATCCAATGTGTTCGATCAATTGCGTTGAGGCCTTCACTGTCATCAATTGATTCCTGATCTTCTGAAACAAGCAAGATCTAGGATTTGTCCCTAGGAAAGAGCTTACACAAACCATCCACTTCACTTACCTGAGCCTTTTCCGCTTATTTTCACTGTTCATTTGGCTTTTTTTTTTAAGTATAGCAATGTAATTGTAAAGAAAAAAAAAGAAAGAAATGATTTTATTTTATTGTTGTCGTCATCAATCCTCACAATCAACATTGTCATAGCTCAGAAAAATATCATACATTAGGGCAATAGAATCATTTTCAAAAATCTCCATTCGAGGAGAGCACGAGTATACTGTTTAGAAAAATCGCGAAGAGAACTCTTTTTAAACTTGGAATTTTAAAATATCTGTCAGTAATGAAAGCGAGTATCCATCACTGAAAATTAAAAATCATTTAGGGAAATTAAAGTACCGCTCTAGAAATACCGATTTGCAATTAACCTCTTTTGTACATATATTCAAGGTTCGTCGTGTCTTTTGAGATCGCAGACTAAATGTTCTTTTAGCTCCCCGACCGCAGTGTCTTGTGACACTGACCAACGAGTCTTTTGAAATGGCAGGGAAGGCTAACATTCTCCAATGCCCCCTCAAAGGAGTTGACGTCGGGAGGCTGCAAGAATTCTTAGTGATTTGGACTTGTAATAAATTTAAAATCCTGATAAATTTGAAGATATAAAATAACATAAACTGTGAATCATTTGAAATTTTGAAAAAAAAAACTTGAAAATTCAAGCTTTTAAAATGCATGCTCTTAGAATTTCAAAAGTATTTAAAGTCTTGAACTTTTGAGAGAGACTCTTTAGGCTTAAAAATACTTAAAAGTTTGAGCTTTTAAATTTAGGCTCATAGTGTTCAAAAATAATTCAAACTTGAAAATTTCAAAATTTTAAAATCTCGTTATCGGATTTGCAATGCACTTACTAGTAAATAGGAGACGGTCCTTTTTAAAGCTTAAAATCATAATAGTTCAAATATTTCAAGTTCTAAATGATGACAAAAATGTTCGAAGTTAAACTTCAAGGCTAGTTCTTAAAGTCAAATGTAATGATCTGGAATTTGTACAAGTTGTTTAAGACATATGAATAACAATTTGACTACTATCAAGTTATAAATATTTTAAGATATTATGAGTCAATTATGCATAATCTCAAAACTTTGTATAACATAATTTCAAAATATTAAAAGTCTACATGTGCTTCAACCATATATTGAATGCTCAAATATTAGCTCCGAGAAGCTGTCTTGTCTATAGAATAGGGTTGTATGTTCCACCTAACTAGTCTGATTCTCCTCCTCACTAGGACTGAAGTTGACGAGTCTAGTAATTTTAAAATAAACATTAAAATCCTCAAAATAAGAATTTACAAGTCCAAATCACCTAGTCTGATCCTCTCCCGAGTAGAGAACAGTAGTCAACATGACTCGTACTAAGTCTAAATTAACAAAACTTGATGCCCCCTACAAATATAAATGTTTTTGAATGTCTAATTCTCTCGTGATGATCGTGTTGATTAATGATTTCAACCGAATGGATCTATTTTCAAAATTAAATTTCAAAATCAAAATAAATAAATTCAAATGATATGTATGAACCCGATCCTCTGTAAGTGAGACGGAGTCGACAAAGTTCAAAGATAACCTGATGATGGTCGTGTTGATCAAAGATTTCAACCAGAGGGGTCTATTTTCAAAATTAATTTTCAAAAACAATTTTAAAAACTTCAAATAATATATGAACCCGATCATTTGACATAGCTAACAAAGTTCATACACAATCTTTCCTCAAATACTAAACCTAATCCTTACAAGCAAGATGTCAAATTTTTTTGGATTCAAATCAAGCAATAAAAACCCTGATGACGGCTGAGTTGATAAAAATTTTCAACTTAGGGGGTCAATAATTAATATTTTCAAAGTAACGGGAGGGCTCGACAGGACTCATACCTTAAAAAGTTTAAACAAACAAAACGTAATGCCCCTTCAAATATAAATGTTTTAAAAGTTTAAGTCCTAGATGACGGTCGTGATGATTGAAGATTTCAACTAGATAAATTTCAAAATCAATTTAAATAAATACAAATGATATGTATGAACATGTCCTCTGTAAGCGGGATAAAGACGACAAGGTTCGAAGATAAACAATTCTCTGATGATGATCGTGTTGATCGAAGATTTCAACTAGAGGATTTATTTTCAAAATTAAATTTCAAACTCAATTTGAATAAATTAAACCCGATCCTCTGTAAGCAAAACAGAGTTAACAAGCTTCATATAAACCCGATTCTTTATAAGCAAGATATAAAGATGACGGTTCAAATCAAGCAACTAAAACCCCCATGATGACCAAGTCGGTAGAAAATTTCAACTTGAGGGGTCAATCTTTTAAATTAATATTTTTAAACTAATCAACTAAAATATTCAAGTTAAATTTAAATCACATAAGAATTAAAGCAAATTCTATTCATCATTCGCAACTGTTTGTCAAGGGTGACAAATTTATAACTGACTTTGGCTCATGAGAGCTACTGTCATATCAAAAGAATCCATATATTCACAATCAAACTAAACGCCAGTAAGAACGTGGCTCGAGTTCTCTGTCTAAATGATTTTACCGCTAAATAGCAACACAAAATAATGTTGACGACCAGAGCCCTCTGACCATGTGATTGTCGCCAAATGACATCATTATATTAAGGTCACGACCCAGCCTGTATATTCCCCAACGGCTTTCTACCCTTTGAGTTGTGAATCATAAGAGTACACTTAATTGGCATAATGTCTGATGTAAATTAAGATCAATTTGAATTTGCCCCCTTAAACAAAAATCCACCTCATATCTACAAGAATCTCTCCTCATCTACAAGAATCTCTTGGACAACACAGCTCATAACTACTGGAAAGAAGTTTTGAGTCAGATTGGGTCGACTACCTTCTCTGACCAAGTAAACTAGGGACTATAGCAGTCCGGGATAACGGAACCATAAGATCTTGATCAAGTTTCGTCTTCATTTCCCCACCATTCACTTTAAGCCTCGAGTGATAGATTTTACAATTTAAAATCCCAAGTCTGTTGTGATTAT
Organism: Papilionanthe hookeriana x Papilionanthe teres; assembly: GCA_022702705.1. Taxonomy (NCBI): domain Eukaryota; kingdom Viridiplantae; phylum Streptophyta; class Magnoliopsida; order Asparagales; family Orchidaceae; genus Papilionanthe; species Papilionanthe hookeriana x Papilionanthe teres. The sequence continues at coordinate 147,426,528 of CM040423.1, forward strand.
AAGTTCAATATTCAATTCTTACTTACTATTCTTAATCAAAAGTGTTCTTCCGTTATCGGGAGGAGTAATTAACCAGAAGCTTGCACCTATGAGAAAACTTAAACACCAAATCAAAAAGTCATCGCAAAATGAGGGTGAATCTCTAAGTAGTGTCTTATCTACAATCCAATCGGTCTTACAAAAATTTAACGCTCTAATGCTCTCTTAACAACACACACACACACGCACGCGCACGCACGCACGCACACAAACACGACTCATGCCGTCGTCTCCGCTTTGCTAGGGTTTCGCATCATGGCGAACCCTAGCGTAGCAAGCATCTTACTTCTAATTTACTTTGCTTCGACTTCATCGTCGATTTCGTCTGTTTCAAGAGCTCGCGTTGTTTGCTTCATTCGTGGGAATTTCGTCCTGCTACATTTTCGTATTGCCCTCCATCCCGTCGTGCTCCTGTTCTCCTCTATTTCGCCTTCTCATCTGGCTGAAGAACTCGCTTTTCTGGCTCGTCTTCTACGGTGTTTCGCTGCAGTCTGAAGGGCTCGCGTGCACTTCGCCCTCGCGTTTGTCTACGGCTCATTACTTGCATCTTTCTTCTCTGCTCAACATCGAATTGCTCGTCTTCCTCCTTTTACGCACAACATGTGACTTCGGCTACCTGATGGAGCGTAGTTATGCCACTGTTGTGTCTGCGGTTTCGGAGCCTGGTTTTGGTACCACTAAGACCTACATTTTTCCATAATCTTTCCATGAGGCTCTTAAAGGAGGTGGTGACAACACTTTCATTAAAAAGCTTGGCAAAAAAATGGAAAACATGCTCTTTTTCTCTCTGAAACTAGTATTTTTGTATCTTGTCGTTGCTCGTGTGGGGAAATTTCTTTATGGTCACCCTAAGATTGAGATCATTCAGAAAGATTTTTATGCTATGAAGCTATCGAGTAGTTGAAAAATTGGCTTACTTGACGACCGACATATACTTATTCAGTTATCTAACGATGCGGATTACACTCGTATTTTTTTCTCACAAGGTAATCAAGATAAATAACCGTTTTATGAAACTACTGAAGTGGACTGTTGATTTTGATCTAAAAGCGGAGTCCCCCATCATTCATGTTTGGATAAGGTTCTCGGGTTTAAAACTACAACACTTCAACTATGAAATTCTCTACTCCTTAGCAATTGCTTACGGTAAGCCTCTCAAGGTTGATAGTCCCACGCTTGCTGTCACCAGACCCTCTGTGGCTTGTGTTATTTGAGAGAGATACCACCTAACCAGCTCCGGATGAGGTATGGATTGGATCCAATCACAACAGGTATTGGCAAATAGTTGAATAGAACCACACCCTCATTTTTTGCTCTCATTATAGTATGATTGACCACAGCTCTCCTACTTGCTATTGCATGCATCTTCACTTAAGGCCGGATATTGCTAAAGCTCAGCAACCTGTTCAAAAACCCATTCATGCTAAATTGGGAGTGGACATCTTGCCGCCTACCATCTCTGCTGAGGAGGTGGAACCCGACCAGCTTTCCAACACCATACTTACCTCTGCTCATCTGTCTGACGCTTTTCCTGATGAGAAAAATTCTGATGATTCTCTTATTCAAACATTGGTTGTCTCAGATGAAGAACCTCATACTCACACCTTTCTGCCCCTGGATGCTTTCGTTCTTGAACACTCCACTCCAGCTGTGGGATTAGAGCATGGTACCTTGGAGTCTCATGACACAGCTCCCCTTACTACTAATATTGATCCATCTCAAGATGTTCATTATGTTAATGATGCCCCTCCTTTGAGGGAACCGCAACTCTCAACACATTTGGATTATGCTAAGGCGACAGCAGTGGAATTGGAGCTCCCCTCATTACTAATATTGATATATCTCAAGATATTCGTTGTTTTAATGATGCCCCTCCTTTGAGGGAACTGTAACTCTCAACACATTTGAACTATGCTAAGACAGCTACCAATCATGTTGTTACCACTACTCAGGCACAAAGGGCTCATGATGTACGTGTCAGCGATATGTTGATCAACCTACTGATCAGTTGAGCTAATCATCAGGTGAGGAATGACAGGTTTACAGATCCAGGAGAAAGAAGAAGAATAAAGGCCAACTGGAACTCAGAAATTTAATGGATGATATACTGGTTACTTCAGGAAATTGAAGCAAACTTAATAGTATGTTAACCGGCTCCCTTTCTAAAACTAGAGGTAGAGGCAGGGCAAAATTAGATCGTCTCTAGCTACCTGATTTTGAGTGTATTTGTTGACTTGGTTTTTGGGTATACATGGAAGCGGTTCCTTCTATTTTTTGGCATCTTACGGGTACATGGGCTGACATGGATGCTACTACTACACAAGTTTTTGTGGCTGGATTTCCATTTAGACTACATTTTCGCTCCGCCTGTTTTTTCTTTTTTCTGCTATCCTTCACTGTCTTTTTCTACTTTCTGTTGAAGGTGGAACCTCTAGGGTGCGTAATGTATTTTTTTTTTATATTTGCAGTAAGAATCCATCTTCACACCTCCTTTTGTAACTCCTTTTTTATGAATATTATGGAACCGTATTGCTCCTTTCTTTAATATATATATATATATATATATATATATATATATATATATATATGGATTTTGTAATGGCGGCGGCTCCCTTGTTTACGCTCTGCTAGGGTTTCGCCTCTATGGTGAACCCCGGCTTCTGCTACACTGCATCTCTCTCCATCGTTTCCTCTGTTCGGTCGTTTTCGCCTGCTCCGTTGATCAGCAGTCATTGCGCTTCGTTTTCATTCCGACTCATCTGCTCGCTCGTCGTCTCGAGGTCGAAGGTCTCGCGTACGTGGGGCTCCTGCAAAAGCGTCGTCCTTTATCCTCGCAGAGCTCGCGACATCGAGCGCCGTTCTGCGGCAGCTTCCCTTCGTGTTCACAGAGCTCGCGTCATCGGGCGTACCTGTTCGACATCTTCTGTTGCCCCTGTGCTGCGGAGTTTCAGAATGGAGGCAGAGTAGTTGCTCCTGGAGTGGTGAAGCACGCTAAGACAGCAGCTCCCTCCTGCAGGCCAGGTGGGACTCACGCAACTGAAGCAATGGCCTCGGGTCGTTCATACGCCGAAGCCCTCGCCGGCAATAACCCCTCTCGCGCCCCCTCCCGTCCCAACATTTTCCCGCAGAGATACCACGATGCTTTCGCGCAAGGCATTGAAACTGGGTTTCTCAAAAAGGCTTCCCGCAAAGACGGAAAACCAGCAATATTCTTACAGAGGAAGAGATCTTCACTCTAGCTGCACCCTGCTGACTGTTTCTAGTAGGTAAGTTCTTATACGACAATCATAAACTTGAACTGATCCGAAAAGAATTTGAGCAAATGAAGCTGAATGGAAGTTGAAAAATTGGTAGATTGGATGGGCGACACGTTCTCGTCCAATTAACCAATGATGGAAATTACACCCAAGTGTTTGCTAGAAGACTCATTCGAATTGACAATTGGGTGATGAAGGTGTTAAAATGGACGGTGGATTTCGACCATCGTACTGAGCCTCCCATCATCCCTGTTTGGTTGCGCTTCCCAGATCTGCAGGTACACCTTTACGATCAAGAGCTTCTATTCACCTTCGCAAAGATCTATGGCACACCACTCCAAACCGACCCGCCTACAGAGCATATGACTCGACCTTCTGAGGCTAGAATACTGATAGAACGAGACATCACACTACCTTTTCGAGAGAGATGATTGACATACGACAGGGATTTTAGCAACCGACGAGACTCAGAGCGAGTAACTCTTTCTCGTACCGACTGCAGTATGTTTAGCCACTCCCCATCAGTGTTACCACTTGCATCCGAATCTCAAACCTCCACATGCAAATACTACTGGACCGCACATTCCTGCGACGAATATACCGCCTTCCTCACCGTCAGTGATACCCACTACTGTTCCAGAACAGGTTGAGAAGGATCGACCATTGGAGGAGCATCAGGTAGTTGCCACTGCTGGATAAGATGAGGTCATCTCTCTGTCTTCTTCTACTGGAGCAACTATACCACAATTTCAGGTACCCACTACTACAGAGGGAGATCAGACTCCCCACCATGACATGTTTGAAGATAGGGAAGAAACAAACACTCATATTATGATGACAGAAAAGGTGTCTACTACTACTGAGGAAGAACTACTGCCTACTAGTAGCTTGGTTGTTCTACCCGCTCAATGGGTATGAGATTCCCAAGTATTGGAACCTATCACAGCAACAGTCGTTCCCACTTCAGATCAGACTGTCAAGTTTACTGAAGAAGAATGGCAAGTATATACCTCCGGAGAAGAAAAAATGCGGGTTACTTATCCCCTTGGAAACTTAATGGATGATATTTTGGTCCCCCAGTAATGGAGAAGCCCTTCAGAGTATGACTAATGGATACGCTACAAGAACTAGGGGCAGAGGGAAGCCTTGGCGACCTCGTCCTCTTTAGTTGCTTGTTTCTTTTGTCCTATCTTTCGTATCGCTCTGTTTGAGCTTTATTTGCTTTTTGATTTTTATGAGTCGAGCTCAATTTTTTTTAGGCCCTCTCATACTACTTGTTTTTTACCCCTTTTTTTTTCAATGAAATAGGTCATACAGCTTTCTTTTTAATATATATATATATATATATATATATATATATATATATATATATAAAGCTCTAAGGCCATTTTTATTAAGATAAAGGGGATACAAAATAAGTAGTATGAGAAGAGACTTACGATAGAGCTCAACTCATAAGAAAAAACAGAACTAAAATAAAAAGATAAAAGATAGGACTAAAAAAACTCGCAACTAAAACTTTTCCAGTGGACGAGGTCGACGAGCGCCTTCTCTTCCATGGGTTCTTGAACGCATTCGATAATCGAAGTCTCCGGAGTGATTCCCCATCTGCTACGAGAGACCAAGGTGTCATCCATAAGATTCCCAAGTAGCAAAGTACCCCCAGTCTTCTTCCTCCTGGATGTATACACTTGACACTGATACTCCGAAGTGTGTGCCGTCTTATCCACAGTGGGAGAGGCAGCTGCAGTGATTGGTTCCATAATATATATATATATATATATATATATATATATATATATATATATATATATATATAGCGGTCGGAAGTTTCGAAGCCGACAAAGGGAAAATTTTTCAAACCTACCGTTTATCCAACAAAAAATCAAATCTTCCATAAATATGCTAATCTAAATAGCCTTGAAATACCGAATATAATGGTTGATACTTCGCAAGATAATGCCCTATGAATGATTTTTTCACACTGTGAGCTCATCAGGCACGAGAATTGAAATCTTTAAAAATATTCTCCTTTAACATGTTCTGTTGGATTGGACATAACAGTGACTGTTTATTTTACAAGATGAAGCCCCAAACAATAGGCACCAGAAAGTTGCTGAGCATAAAAATTAAGATTTTTTGAATATTTGCTCATATAACCATAAAGAAAAACCAAAGATAATGGTGAATGTCTTTCCGCACCAAAAGCTCGTCAAGCACAAAAATCAAAATTTACAAATATATGTTCATTTGAACCATCACGTCAAACAAAACATAATGGTGAATGTTAGTTTTGCGAGACAAGCCCATGAAGAGAGAATTTTATGCAATTAAAGCTTGTCTAGCACAAAATTGAGATTTTCAAATAACTTGTTTATTTTAACCACCTCGCTGAAAATGAAATAATGGTGCATGTCTTTTCCGAGTGATTAGGCCATCAGATTTTTTACAACTAAAGCTTGTTGACAATGTGCTGTATTTTTTCAGATACTGCAAACTATGAGTCTCGAGGCAAACTGTAGGATAGCAAACCAAGATTAACTTTGGAACTTCATGTTAACTATAACTCTCTCAGATGTTTTTTTTTTTTTAAAAAAAAAAAAGAAGAAGAAAAGCAATTATAGACGACCTAATGAGCATCGAAACTGATGTTAAGAGTCAATATAGGTGATGGCGAATCAGACAACCAACCTAAACAATGAAATCGAAGTTTAGATTGGCCATTGGTTAAACTCAAATATAAAGATGGATTAGAGTGGAATAAAAAAGATTAAGGATTTTCTTCTAATGATTGACAACTGCAAATCTTCTAATGATTGACAAGTCCAAATCTTCTAATTATTGACAAGTCCAAAAAAAATCTTAAATCAATCTTGATTGATTCTCAACACCACAGTTGGACTATATTTTTTTATAAATAGGGCAAATTGAGTGCATCAAAGGCATTTAATAAAATGTGTCAGAGTGAACAAAAAAAGAACTAAGCAAAAGAAAAAATAAATAAAAAGCGTTTGAATCGTTAAGCTTAAAGACTAATAAACATAGGAGAGTGAAAATAAATTTTCTGATGTTATCTGCCTCTTCTGATATAAAGAATATGAAAGCTTTTATCTACTAGAGAGTCAATAATTTGAAGGCTATAACTAGAATTATGTTGTGACAAGTATTCATCATTTATACACATAAAGAAAAAGGTTGAGCCTTTTCATGAACTTGCATGGAATTTTAGTGATAATTTCAATAGCAGATGAACCGATCAACACCAAAGGGCTAAAAGAAACAGGAATATCAACCCCTTTCTCTTGAGGAAGATTTAAACCCAGATCTAGATTTAAAGAACAAATTTGAACAGCAGAAGGGTCATCCTCCACCAAAAGGTTCTCATGTCCAAATTCCTGTGACTTAAATAGAGTAATTCTCGACTTGAGTTAAGCCATAAAACATTGAAAAAATTTATGCCCAAAAATAAGAAGAGCAGCATAATCATATGTTTTGAAATTCTACCTTTAGCCAATATTCGGACAACATATACCTATCCAAATTTTCTTCCAAAAAAAAAAATGCAGTGATGTTAAATTCCACCAAAACTCCATCCACAGACGGCATAGCAAAATGAGTTGTTGCAGCATCACTTGTAAATATTTTCTAAAGATTGAAGCTAAAGAGCGTAATGTAGGCCAGTAGAAACGGTGAAGACAAAGATGTAAAAAAAGATCCAAAATGGAGTGGTGGAGACTATGAAGCAATCAAATTGAGAGACTATGATATCGAAGTTAACCCAAATCACAACTGGAAACAAATGATATTACTAAAAAAAATTTACAAGCACACATTTGAAAGAGAAAATACAATAACATGACACAAGTAAGCACCACTAAAGTGTATCCCAAGGGTGATGGAGGTTAGCTAGGTGGATCAGATTGGCTATCGTGTGTGGGGGCAGCAAAGGAATATTGATAGAAGCGAGAGGGAGCTGCGAAAATGCAAGGACAGCACATATGGTTGCTGTCCTGGACTGTGATAGCAGAGAGTTGGGGTGGGCAGCGGCGGAGCAGCAGAAAAGCAGTGTTCCAAGTTGTCTTAGGCAGTAGTGGCACAGTGGGAGGGCTGGAACATCAGGAATAAAAATGGAATGGGCAGCAACAATGTGAAGCTGCTGGGTGGCTGAAGGCTGTAGAAAAACAACAACGCAAAGGGGTTTCTGGGTGGCGACAGCGGTATAGGATGGTGGGACAGTGGTTGCAGCAGTGTCGGTGGGTTGGAACTGCTTGGGCAGCGAAACGGGGCGGGGGGGGGAGGGGGGGGGGAGGAAAGAAGGCAATGGCGATGGCTGGAACAGCAGAAAATTGCAACTGGAATGTTGTCATGGGCAACTGTAGCAATGAAGGGCAATGGGGAATACGGAAGAAGATAGGGAGATAAACACCATCTTGGGAGAGAGATAGAGCCGGAGCACCACCTTATCCCTCAAATATAGCCCACGAAGGGGCAAATGGACGTTGGCAGATGTCGTAACAAAACATCTGAGCCAAAAACTATGAATTCATACCCTAATACACACATATATAGAAAAAGACAAAATGAATGAAAGATAATATGATAGAAATAAAAAAAAAAGAAGAAAAACGCGGCTCCCGACCCATCTCCCGTCTCCCGCGCTAGCGAGATTCATTGTGTCCCGCACCCCGTGCGGAAGAAGCACCCACGCCGCATCTTGTGTTCTGCATTCCGAGCGGGTGATGCACCCACATCAATCTCCCAGACTTCTGAGAGCCTCGAGTTCATCCGTCAAAGCTTTTGTCTCTTTGTAGTGACGTCAAGTCAATCACGTTGAAAGGGTTAGAAATGTATTAATCTCCTGATAAGTCAAGTATATAGGCATTTTCATTCAAAAGCACATCTTGATAGAATAGGTATCCATTCTGTCTTGGCAAAACTTGAATTGCGATCGTATAACAACATAGATTCCTACAATATAACTCTCAAACCCTTAGGTCTGAAACCTTCTTATTCCATTTCTCGTACTCAACGGAATGTAGCCGATAAACAAGTACATAAGGAGAAATCAGCTCTATGATGAATTTTGTGGCAAGCTGTATCGCTTTCACTAGCAAGCATACATGAGACCATTTCTTCTTCATTGATAGGTCCTAAATCCCATTGAAGAATTTTCTTCCTACTCAAGCTCCTAAGACAAATTTCAAAGCTGACATTCATCCCACATATCGGGGCATCTGATGATGGGTATCATGCTAAACTGAATCTAACATGTGAATAACTCCATGATATCTTTTAGATATGGCATAAAAGAACCCTATTTCTGACATGTTGGATCTCCCTCAGTATGGGCAACTCATAAAGAAATCTATCTATCATAAAATCTGAATTTCTTTTATCTAGGGTTGTCGCCATTTTGGTGTCGGTTCATCGGACACAACAATCTTGGACCATCAATGTGAATTCTGTTGGAGTCTTCCTTATACCCTTAGTTGGAGCTATGCACTTTTCTTCCTCATTTATTGGAATATGATCATTCTCCTTTGTATCATTGCCTCTTTCTTCAACTGCTCCGTGCTCAGTAAAATATATCATTCCCTTGATTATGCAGTCTGATTCAATATGCCTACATTTGTGGCACTTGAAACACTTCCTGTCGGGAATGAATTTTGGAATGCTAGTTGGTTCTTGTTTTCCACTCGAAACGGGTGTTTCCTCATATGGGGTCAACTTGGATGTTCCCCTGGCGTACTCTGGCTATAAGATCTTAGGGTTGAATTTCAACTGTAAGATGCCGTAATCGCTCAGTGATATGGTCTCTCCATTTTTGAAGCTTGGATCTAAGCATCTAGCCTATAGTAAGCTAGTAAGACTAGACGCTTCATCTCTTGTTTCATTATGAACCAGGTAGAATGTATTTTCCCTCATGCTAGCATATGTACTTTAAATTTTGCCACCAAAATATCACTTATCTTTAATTAGTTGGCAGCTAGTTTTACCATTCCATCCGACGGGATGTCCTGGCACTGAAAGATACGTTCTAAGGTTCAGAGCCACTCGATGAACTCGATCGAATTCATGTGGCCGTCAAAATATAGTAAATGCACATTTACTTTAAAATTCTAACATCTCAAATATTTCAGGTCACATCTTCGAGGTAGAGGTTCTTCATCCCTGGAATCCACATTGTGGTAAAGACTCATTCCATTCTTTTGATCTAAATAGTCACCATTGTGGCTACGGGAGACCCATCCGTATCGCCTCCTCTAAAAGATGGCGGTAGAGGTTCTTCATCCCCATAATCCGCAAGGTGGAAGAGACACACCATTCCTTTGATCTAAAAATTCACCATTGTGGCTACAGGAGATCCATTTGGATTGCCTCCTCGAGAAGGTGGCAAGCCTCTATTGCAATTTGCATATTTTCCACTGCACATCCAACTTACAAGTCCCCTGGACACCACTTTGTGAATCTCTCATAAACGACACCGTGTCATTTCCCCTCATTCACACTTCCGGCAATTATCTCCTTAGCAGCATGGATAGGTTTTTGCTTTGGGTAGCTCGAAGGAGGTGTGAGGGTGAAGTAGGGTGAGAAAGAAAAATTTTAGGTGCGGATAGGTATGAATACGGCAGGTGCTAGAAAATCTAGTATATGACTAAGGTTATGCTAGCTTTAATAACAAATGATACTAGCGTTAACTCAAACCACAACAAGAAATCCAATAATATTACTAAAAACAAATAATTGGTTACAACCAACACACTTGAAAGTGAAAATACAATAACACAACAAAAGAAAGCATCACCACAGTGTATCCCAAGGGTGGTGGACGTTGGCTAGAGGGATCAAAACGGCTGGAGAATGTGGCGACAACAAAGGAATGTTGGTAGCAGTGAGGGGGAGCTGAGAAAATGCAAGGACTGCGTGTATGGTTGTTGTCCAAGATGGTGGCAACGAGAAGATGGGGTGGTGATCACAGAAAAATTCATTGAGAAATTCATATCTATTTTGGATGAAATTGCACTTTAAAGAAAGGTATTTTCTTTATTTTATTGCAGGAACGAAGATTTATAAGTGATGGAAGCAAAAAACATGAAATGGAGCAAATTTGGATCAAAAAGAAGGAAATTCATGCAAATATAACTACTTAACCGAAGGCGAGATCAAGGCCGCCGACGGCGAGATCGTGAGTAGAATTTCTGAAGGAATTATAACTAACTCGCCGACAGAGAACCCGAGCCCGCCGACAGCGAGATCGCGCGGTTTGAAGACCTTCGAAGCTCCATTGACTGGTGAGGTCGCTTCCGCCGACGGCGAGCTAGCTTCAAATTGCATATACATTGAACCCGGACACTTTTGAAGAGGTGTTTAAGCGCCTCTGGACGCTTTTCTTACCTCTATAAATAGAGCCGGATTCTAGAGTTTGTGTGTGTCTTTTAAGTTCTTCTGTGTGTTCATTTCTAGTAGTATTGAGTGTAAGTTTAAGTTGAGTTTAGTAAGTTCGTTAGTTTAATTGAGTGTTGTTTAGTTCTTTGTCTTAGAAGGAAAAGTCAAAAGACTTCAGGAGTACTGCTATGGAGAAAATTAAGATAAGTATCTTTGTTTATTGTTGTTAACTTTAAATGAAATCCATGTTTTGTTTTATTCTCATGCATTCACGAGTAGTTTCTTACTATTCTCCTTTGTTTATGAAAATTATGCGGATCGATGAAATTAAATAAAAGCACTAATATAGTATAAATAAATTCGATAATTTTACTTAAAACTTAATTTACTTTCAATCCTGCCGATTGAGTAGTTAAAATATGTTGAATTATCAACTATAAGTAAAAATTACATCCGATATTCGAGAAGTTAAAGCCTTGGAAGATGGGTGCGAATAAATAAGGAAATATTAATTAACGTGCGTAGAATTGGATATTTTAGTGTGATGGATTAAAATACTCGATTTGATCCTCTTGTTGAGTAGGAAGTGTAGATGTTAGCCCTCGGTGAGGGAACGTGGGAGCCTCGAAGTGGCGTGCAGTATCCTCCCAAGCTTACCGCGATTCGGTAATCAAACATAGGATTAGTCAATGTTCTTCATACTCTAATTGAAAGAATAAAGAATAAGTATGCTCTCTATTTCATTACAATACTAATTTTAAAAAATTTCATTTAAATTCATCGATTCACTTAATTTTCTAAAAATAAGGAGAAGGATACTTTTTACGAATTAATTAAATCAACTTTATTTTAAGCATTAGTTTACTTTAAGTTTGCTTTTAATTTCGATCACTTAGATTAGTAAGTAATTCGCTTTAAATTTAGGCGATAACAAATTGTTAAAAACTTCCTGTGGATCGATAATCGTGACTCACTAGAGCTGCTGTATTACTTGATACGATACGTATACTTGCGTAGAATTCACATTATACATTAAATCATATAACTATATTTAAAGCGGGATCAAATTTTTGGTGTCGTTACTATTAACTTAAATTGCATAGATATAAAAGTGGGTCAAGTTTTTAGTGCATTGCTTGGTAAGTAAAGAAATTATTTACTAAAGAATGTCGATTAATCTAAAATCTATTTTAAAATTATATGCGAAAATTTGAAACGAAAATTTAATACCTTACTTATTCGAAATTGGAGCGTACAATTAAAAGTTAATTAGAAAACAAAAAAAGAAATTATAAATTTAACACAAATGACAAATATACACGAAAATGAAAATATCAATCAACCAAAGACCATTACGAGATTATGCCAACCCTACATTAGATGAAATTCATTTAACTATTCAAAACCCCGATGTAATGCTAATTCATTCGAACTTAAACCCGCAATTATCCAAATTGTATAAAACAATCAATTTAGTGGTTCACCTATCGAAGATCCTAATTCTACATCTTGCTAGCTTTTTAGACTATGTCTACTTTCAAATATGAAGGAGTATCTGGCGATCGCTTATTAGACTTAGACTTTTTCCTTTTTCTTCGATGGATAAGCGCTAAAATGTAGTTAAATTCGTTAGCATCCTGGATCTATTAAAAGCTTGGGGAGAATTATCACAAAAATTTCATCCAAATATTTTCCACCATCTAAAACTCATGCTTAGAAATGATATAACTTCTTTTAGTCGAGTTTGATGGAAGTCAATATATGAATCTTGGGAGAGATTTAAAGAACTTCTTAGAAATGCCCACATCATGCGCTACAGATTGGTTAATTATCCAAACTTTTATAATGGATTAGTAGGATCTTTAAGATCAATCATCGATCTTCGCTACTGAGGAGGATCATTAATGTCAAAACTATTTAATGAAGCTCTATGCACTAATCGAAGAAATGACAACAAATAATTTTCAATGATCTGCGATAGAATGAATCCTAAAAAATAGCAAGTATTCAGTGAAAATAATGCAATATCCATATTAGCTTCACAAATTATTCGCTATATCTAAAAAATTAGATCATTTTGGAATGAATTACTCTCAACTATAACAGAAGAAAATTCAATCCGGACAACTTATGAATCCCAATCTCGATATGAAACGATTAATCGCGATTAACAACAGACCTAATAATCCTTATGCAAATTATTATAATCCTGGATGAAAAAATTATACTAATTTTAATTGGAATAATAATACAACTAATCAACCATGGATGAATAATAGACACAACAATTAGGAAATCCACCTAATCAAAGAAATCCTAATTATAAATCTAATTATCCACCTGAATTTAATAACCCACAATTTAAAGATAAGAAATTATCTATAGAAGAATTAATATTAAATATGGGTCAACATTTACAAAATCAAGGAAATCAACTACAAATACAAGGAAATCAATTACAAAATCAAGGAACAGCTATGAAAAATATTGAAACTCAACTTGGACATATCGCTACTGCACTTGATAATAGAATACCTGGAACATTTCCTAGTAATGTAGAAACAAATCCTAAAAACAAGAGAAATGAACAAATTAAAGCGATACAATTACAAAGTGGAAAAGAATTAGACCTCGAATTCGAGAAGAACTTGAATGTCGAAAAGAGAGTGAAAATTGAAAAAGAAAGAATCAACAAGATCCAAACTTGAAAATCCTTTAATACGTACTGAAAATTTCGATTGAAAAACCTCCACCGCCATTTCATCAACGACTAATTCAACATAAAAAAGACAAACAATTTGCTAAATTTTTTGAAATTTTGAAGAAATTAGCGATAAATATTCACTTTCAGTAGAAGCTTTTAGAACAGATGTCAAACTATGTAAAATTACATGAAAAGATATTCTTAATAAAAAAAGAAAATTTATCGATAACGAAATGGTTGCACTTAGTGAAGAATGTAGTCTTATTATTCGAAAAAACTTCACGAAAAATTAAAAGATCCGGGTAGTTTCAACTATACCCTGCACTATTGGAGAAAAATTCATAGAAGAGCTTTGTGTGACTTGCAGAGCAAGCATCAATCTAATGCTCTATCAATTTTCGAGATTAGGATTGAGAGAAATTTCACCTACTTAAGTAACTCTTCGGTTAACTGACCGTTACGTTACATATCCTAAGCGAGTTATTGAAGATGTATTAGTTAAAGTGGATAAATTTATCTTCCCTGTAGATTTTATTGTTCAGATATGGAAGAAGATAAAGAAATTCCTATCATTTTAGGAAGACCATTTTAGCATCTGGAAAAACTATGATTGATGTTCGAAAGGAGAATTAACGATGAGAGTAAATGGCCAAAAAGTAACTTTTAATATTCATTAAATCAATGAAATATCCTGCATTTAGAAAAAGATGATGAGTGTTTTCGAATGGAAGTACTTGATCATCTACAAAAAAAACATTTTAAAGAATATTATGAAGAAAAATTAGAAAAAGAAAATATTGAATTAATTGAAAATTTTGAGATAAATGAAGAATTAGATTATATTCGAAGAGAATTTGAATTTTTGGATAACACGAAAAATACGAGAAAAATATAGTTCCATCGATTATTAAACCTCCCGAACTTGAGTTAAAAATGTTACTTAATCATTTAAAGTATGCTTACTTAGGTAATTCTTCAACTCTATCAGTTATTATTTCATCTGAATTAAATAAATCTCAAGAACAAAAACTTTTAGATACATTAAAAAAATATAAGAAAATTTTTTGTTCGACTTTAGCAGATATAAAAGGAATTAGTCTTTCAATCTGTATGCATGTAATCATTTTAGATAATGAACATAAACACTAAAGCTCGATCCATAAAGGAGATTAAACACGATAATGAAAGAAGTAGTTAAAAAGGAAATTTTAAAATGATTAGATAATGGTATTATATATCCTATTTCACGATGATCGTTAGGTAAGCTTGATTCATCGTGTACCTAAAAAGGAGAAATTGATTGTCAAAACTAATGAAAATAATGAACTTATTCCATAAGATGAGTTACTTGGATGGCAAATTTGTATTGATTATAGAAAATTAAATACGGACCACTGAAAGATCACTTCCTTTACCATTTCTAGACCGGATGTTAGATTAGCTGGACATAAGTATTTTTATTTCTTAGATGGATATACCGGATTATCATCAAATACAAATTGCTCCGAGGATTAAGATAAAACTACATTTACAAGTCCTATGGAACTTTCGCTTTCGAAGAATGCGCTTTTGGATTATGTAATGCACCGCGAAATTCAAAGATGTATGATGTCTATATTTAGTAAATTAATTGATAATGGAATAGAAGTATTCATGGATGATTTCTCTGTGTTTGGAACAACATTTGACACATGCTTAAATCATCTTGAAAAAATATTTGAAGTATGTGAGAAAACTAATTTATTTCTTAATTGGGAGAAATGTCAATTTATGGTTACAGGCGGCATTGTATTAGGACATAAAATTTCGGAAAAAGGCATGGAAGTAGACCCCGCAAAAATTCGAGTAATAGCTAAATTACCACCTCCAACTACGGTAAAGGGGTAAGAAGTTTTCTTGAGCATCTTGGATTTTACGAGCGTTATATTAAAGATTTTTCAAAAATAACTAAACCTCTATGCCAACTTCTTGAAAAGGACAAAAAATTTGAATTTACAATTGAATGTCCGAATGCTTTCGAATTATTAAAAGATAAATTAATTACGACGACGTATAATAGTTTCGCCTAATTGAGAGAAACCATTTGAGTTTATGTGTGATGCTAGTGATTATGCTTATATGAGCGAGCTTCAGGCGAAGATATGATAAGATTTTCAAAGTTATATCTTATCTCTAGTAAACTCTAAATGATGTCGAAATAAATTATACGATTCTTGAAAGAATTATTAGCAATTGTATATGCTTTAATAAATTTCGCATTATCTAATAGGAACTAAATGCGTGTCATGCATATCGATTATTCTGCTATAAAATATTTAATGCGAAAAGAAAGATTCTAAACCAAGATTAATCGGATGGATATTATTAATGCAAGAATTTTATTTTGAGATAATTAACAAAAAGGATCGATAATCAAATTGCTTGATCATTTATCAAGATTAGAAAATCATGAATTATCTAATATCGATAATGAAATTTTAGATAGTTTTTCGATGAACGAACTTTATAATATTAATGAGTTGAAAATACTTTAGGTATCTTGATATAAGTAAATTATATTGTAAGTGACATTTTATCACCTATGTTAACTTTGCAACAACAAAAAAATTCATTCACGATACTAAATCATACTTTTAGGATGAACCATACTTATATAAGCAATACGAGGATCAAATTATTAGAAGATGTGTGCCTTATGATGAAATTGAACCAATTATTCAAAAATGTCACGATTCGATTTTGGAGGACATTTTAGGATGGATAAAGCTGCATATAAAATTCTACAATTTGGATTTTACTGGCCTACTCTATTTAGAGATGTATATAGATATATTAAAACTTGCGATAAATGCCAAAGAGTAAGAAACATATCAAGAAAAAATTAAATGCCTCTAAATTTTATATTAGAAGTTGAAATTTTTTATGTTTGGGGATTAGATTTCATGGGACCTTTATTCCTTCATTTGAAACTTCATATATATTAGTAATTGTTGATTATGTTTCCGAATGGATTAAAATACAAGCTTTACTTAGGTGTGATGCTAAAAGTGTTTTGAAATGCTTAATGAAAAATATTTTTATTAGATTTGGAATGCTGAGTGATTATCACCAGACGGATGAACTCATTTTAGAAACAAATATATTCACAAACTAGTAGAAAAATATAATATTATGCATAATATATCAATCGCTTATCATCCACAAACAAATGGATTAGCGAAGTTTCTAATCGAGAGATTAAGCGAATATTAGAAAAGTACGTAAATCCTAATAGATTAGATCGATCTATAAGACTAGACAACCGCATTATGGGCATACGAGATCGCTTATAAAACTCCGATTCGAATGACTCCTTATAAGATCATATATGGAAAAGCATCACACTTACTAGAATTGAATTAGAACATAAAGCATAATCGGCGATTAAAGAATTTAATTATAATATGAAAGAAGTTCTAGTGAGAAGAGATTATTGCGAATTAAATGAATTGGAAGAATTAAGAAATGAATCATATGATAATGATAGGATTTATAAAGAAAGAATGAAATTATGGAATGATCGGAAGATTAATCGGAGAAATTTTGAACCGGGACGAAAGTTTTGCTTTATAATACTTAGATTGAAATTATTTTCTAGAAAATTGAAATCTCGACAGTTAGGACCTTTCACCATAACTCAAATATTTTCATATGAAACTATAGAAATTGAAGATCCAAAAACGAGACATAGATTTAAAGTAAATGGACATAAATTAAAACCATATTTCGAAAACGGACGACCAAATTTTTAAGAAGTTTTAATGCTAGTCGACACGACACTAACCAGATTAGGTCGGTGACGACGTTAAGCCACATGGCTATGAGAAGCGACCATAGTAGTCTTTTATTTTTAATATTTACATATTAGTGAGTCTATATTATTAAAAAAATCTTACTACTCAAATTTTTATTAGAATCATCACAAAATTGAACCTATTGGATGAGATCGGAAAATATTCGGATCGGAAGCGAAAACGGGCGATTTTTACGAATCTCGCCGATAAGCGAGCCGAGTCACGTGACGGCGAGATCGTGGACATTACTTCAGTCAGTTTTATAATTAAGTCACCGATGACGAGGAACTTCCCGCCGACCGCGAGGCAGTTAAAAATTTGGTTTCTTAAAGATTTTTCGTGCGGTTTTGGACAGATCTAAGTCATTCCTTCGTAAGAAATTGTTCCAAATCCGATTTTACACCATATTCTTCCTCAGAAACGACTAGAAACCAATCCATTCCATCCAAAATGGCCTCCAAATTCTTAGAAACCACAAAAACGGAAGTTTTCAACCGAAGAAAATTCGTTAGTTCGGAGGCACAGCGAATCTTCAACAAAGACTTGATGAAGAAAAGACTTATCAAAGAAAGAGGATTCGTCAATAGATGAGTAGAAAATGCTACCGCAAAAATCGAAGAAATGATCGCACAGCGGCATTGGGAGGTATTTTGTTATACAACTTCCGCTGTAGTTATACCAGTAGTTAAAGAGTTTTACTCTAATTTACATGCGATCAACAATGGAAATGTGTACGTCAGAGGAAGATGAGTAACATTTACTCTTGCAGAGTAAATGAATTGTTTTCATAGAAAATACCTCTGTCCGTCATTATTCCAGCTTTGTGCCTTGAAGATACTGATATGAACGAGATCTATAGATATCCGATCGATGAACCGAGATGATTGAGAGTTACGAGAAGACGTGTATGTCGGTTTTCCGCATCACTTCTAAACCCCGTCTCGAAGCACCTGGCATTTCTTTATATCATCAAAATTATTACCTACCATGAGAGTAAATAAAGTTTTCGAAGGAATCGTATTTATTTTAAACTATTGTATTCAAATTGGATTACCTATCGATGTTGGATCAATAATAGTAAAGTACGTGGAATTAATCGTGCATGGGTCGGTGCACTGGACTTGGACACCCATCTACTATATTTGCTTTATGCGATCGGTACTAAGTTTCTTATGAGGCTTGGGGAAAAGTACTTTTACCATGGAAACCCCTGGATCCTATCGATATGTTTCTCACTTTGGATAACAATGATGAGATCACGATTATTTCGACGAAGCATCACGGAACAATCCTTTAGCAAGACCCATTACGAGATAAGACTAATTTCATTTCGAAGAAGATTAAAGGATTGGAGAAAGAATTGTAAAATGTGATGAGTTCTATCGATAATATCTCCGATATGTTTGATCATATTGATTGGAGAATGAAGGAGCGACTTTGATCATCTTTGGACTATCCTGGAGGCTAGTTTTATTCACCTACTTAAGACGGAAAGAATGGATTAATGAAGAATGCTATCGAAATTCACTTTCGGGCTTTTCTCAATTTATTTGTGCACCTGCGTCACATCGAAAATATCAGAGAAGATATTAGTTCAGACACTGAAGAGTGGGAAAGATTTCTTTGTTTATGTTATATTTGTACATATTTGTGTGTTTGATTTGGAGTTAAGTTTTATTATGAGTCGAACTTTGATTTGATCATCTCAGATTTGATGAGATTATTTGTAAATTGTTATGTCTCAGCATTTAGAGTGTTGTGGTTTGGATTGCGATCGTCGAGTATTATGGATTTGAACAATTAAGTTAAGTTTGTGTGAAGTTGTTTGTGTGAAATTTGTAAGTTTCATGGATTTCATTTATGAAGTTATGTTGTTTGTTTTGTGTGACTTTTTGTGAGTAAGTATGTAATCTTCATATTATTATTAAATTAAGTGATCGGAAGATTAATTAAAGGCAATTCGAGGTTGAAAATGATTGACGAATTTCAAAAATTGAAAATTTTTGGAACCTTAAAACCCGCTGACAGCGAGACCGAGCTCGCCGACGGCGGATTTTTCCCGAAACTTTTGTCATATGAAATTAATTAGCTCGCCGACGGCGAGAAAAACCTCGTTGACAGCGAGAACGCGAAAAAACCTATATTTGACCAGCCAACCGACACTATTCATCATCCCTTTCTCAAATTTTCGAAAAAACCGACCTAGGGCTCGAGAGATCTCGAATTTGAAGTGATTTCAAGACTTTTTGACATCGGATTTCATCTTCCCTAGTAAGAGCTTCACTCCTATGCAAAAATTTTTCATTTTCACCATGAATTTCTTTTACATTAGGATATTTTGAAAAATTTTGAAATGTGAAGAAAATACTTGGAAGAATTTCATAGAAATTGATTTAAATGGATTTTAGTTGGTGTAGGATGCCTTCTTAGCAATATTTTAGAGTTTAGTTAAAATTTTTGTGAATTTCACAGATCAAGAAATGGCTCCACGACAAAAGCGACGAGTAGATTATGACGAAACTCGATTCATTAATGCGAGAGCACGAAACTCGATATTTTCAAAACATACGAGCGAAAGTGCATACAAGATCGAGTTTTCGGGAATCCGGGAGAAGTAGAGCGAGTTATAAAGGAGCGAGGATGGAAAACTTTTGCTACGTTACCAACAGAAGCATTTGTAGAAGTTGTGAAGGAATTCTATACAAATTTAACACGAGCGGAAGATGCACGGTTAAGGTTAGAAGATTTTTTGTAGATTTCAACGCTGCTAGAATAAACGCATATTATGAAGTACGAGACACTTACATGAGCGAATATGAAACTTTTGGAACTATGGAAGGACCATTGGAAAAGGTGATCGACTTTCTCACTGATGGGAAAAGAGTTTGGAAGTTAAAGCAGCGGGAACGGGTAAACTTCCCTCTTTCTATGCTAAATGCAACATCTAAAGCCTGACATTATTTTATTTGTTCTACTTTGTTACCTACCTACCATCATAGTGAGGTAACAAGAGATAGAACGATTTAATTACGTATTCGGAACCGGAAGAGTATTAATGTGGGAGATGTTATATACGAGAACATATTAGCTATCGCTTAGAAATGAAAGTGGAGGACTAGGACATCACTAGTCTTATCTATGCACTTTGCCGATTATGCGGGGTAGAGCGAGAGATGATGAGGAATGGATAGAGCTTATGAAATCCTTACTCGAGTAATATAAAGAAATATGAATCCACGAAGGATGGAGATGCGGGACGAGGATTATGCACCTTCTTCGAGTAGAGATATACCCTCTACTAGTTATAAACCACCCACTCGATACACCACTCCTACCCTTCAAGATCCGATGAATGAATTAACCCTGAGTAGAAAGAGTTTTGAGTTATTTGGAGAAAATATAGAAAGAAGATTTGAGCATATAGATCAAAGGATTGGAGGCTTGGAGAGAAGACACGATTATGATAACGAATATCTCCAGCGACATTCAGAGTACGAGATTGCATACTATGAAGCTGAGCGTCGTTATAGGAGTGGTGATTTAGATGTTGTCTTTCCTGAGTGCCCCTGTTATTCACAGTATCAGCCTGCTCTGCCTTCTCAGCCTGGAGATCAGGGTGACGACATAGTTTGAAATTTTGATGTAGAAGATTAGAGCTTTTGTTTAGTTTGTTTAGTTTGTTTAGTTTGTTTAGATTTGTTTTGCAAACTTTATTATTTCTGTGTGTAATATTTTAGTACGTTCTGTGGACTTGGACTTAGTATGTTTGTTTGTTTGCTTGAGCTGTGATATTAGATTTCTTATGTGTTAAATTAGTTGCAAATTTTTATATATATAGGATGTTAGTCTTCTTTAATGTATTGTTTAAGGAGTAATAGATTAAGTTTCCTTTGTTATGTTTGATACTTATTTTAAAATTTTCATCCCTGCACTTTCTTTTTAAATATTATATATGGAAGAATACTAACGATACGGGTTACGTAAGTAATGAAAAAGCTGCAAAAATTTGAAAAAAGAATACGCTAAAGTCTCGAAAGGTATGATGAATTTTATTTATGTACTTTCCTTTTTCATTTATGTAGTATAGATAGAAAAATTTAAGTTTGGGGAAGGTAAAAATACAAATTTAATTATTAAAATTGTTCTCGATATACTATTTTCAAAAATTATTATTAAATGATTTTCTATAGTAATTTTCAAATTCAATAAATATGAGTTGCTTTATTTAATTGTTATATAAAGTTAAAGAAAATAATTCTACTAATTCAATTAATTAATAGAATGAGATATTTGGTTAAAAGGAATAAGAATATAGTAAGCTATTTAAAATAAGGAAACTATATTCTAAAATTGAAATCTTAAGTATATAGATGAAAAAGAAAGGATAGAAACTCAATGAAGTAAAAGTTATGAAATATATATAAACGAAAAAATATTTTAAGTTTAAATTTAGGAAAAGAAATTGAAGTTCGAAATTATTAACAATTTATCCAGAATACGATATCACTCATCAGTAAAGAAAAATAAAAGAAAAGAAAAAGAAAAAGAAAAGAAAAAAAAGAAAAGAAAAATATAAATGAGGAGAAGGCTAGGAGATGCGCTTATCAAAAATTGGACCTGATGGATTCAACATAAAGGTAAAACTTAATTATATTTACTAAACTTATATTTACAGATTAATATTTTACTTAAATAGTGTTTTCTTGAATTTCTATCATCTAAATATCTTAAGTAATTTACTTATTTTAAATATAATTATTCACGAAATAAATAGAAAGTTTGAAATCTTAGACTCGATAAGCTAAGTAATCTTATCTCTATAAAATTAATATAAATTACTTAGAAATATTTCTATTTAATTTTATTATAATATTATTTAAAATTAATTCATATATTATTTGAATTGAAAAATTCTATTATAGAAATCATTATTTTTATTTAGTATTAAAATTACTTGAGGACAAGTAATAATTAAGTTTGGGGGATTTTGATCACAGAAAAATTCATTGAGAAATTCATATCTATTTTTGATGAAATTGCACTTTAAAGAAAAGTTATTTTAACTATTTTATTGCGAGAACGAAGATTTATAAGTGATGGAAGCAAAAGCGTGAAATTAAGCAAATTTGGATCAAAAAGGAGGAAATTACGTGCAAATATAACTCACTGTAGCCGAGTAGAAATCGAGGCCACCGACGGCGAGATCGTGAGGAGAATTTCTAAAGGAATTATAACTACTTGCTCGACAATGAGCTCGAAACGCCATGACAATGAGATCGCGCGGTTTGAAGACACTTCTGAAGCTTCATTGACGGCGAGGTCGTTTCCGCTGACGGCGAGTTAGTTAAATGCGATATACGTTGAACCCGAACAGCTTTTGAAGAGGTGTTTAAGCGCCGCTTGGACCTTTGCTACCTACATAAATAGAGGCACGATTCTAGAGTTTGTGTGTGTCTTTTAAGTCTTACGTGTGTTCATTTCTAGTGTATTGAGTGTAAGTTTAAGTGAGTTTAGTAAGTTCATTAGTTTAATTGAGTGATGTTTAGTTGTTGTCTTGAAGGAAAAGTCGAAAGGCTTGAAGAAATACGCTTGGGGAGGAAATTAAGATAAGTATCTTTGTTTATTGTTGTTAGCTTTAAATGAAATCGATGCTTTGTTTTATTCATCATGCATTCGAGTAGTTTCTACGTCTTTCTCGCTGTTTATGAAAATTATGCGGATCGATGAAATTAAATAAAAGCACTAATATAGTATAAATAAATTGTTATAATTTTTACTTAAAACTTAATTTACTTTCAATCCGACGATTGAGTAGTTAAAATATGTTGAATTATCAACTATAGTAAAAATTACATCCAATATTCGGGTAAGTCAAAAGCCTTGGAAGACGGGTGCAAATAAATAGGAAATATTAATTAACGGGCGTAGAATTGGATATTTTAGTGTGACGATTAAAATATCGATTCGATCCAACTGTTTGAGAGTCGAAGTGTAGATGTTAGCCCTCGAGTGAGGGGAACGTGGAGCTCGAAGTGGCAGTACGGTATCCTCCAACCACAGCCATGATTCGATATCAAACATGTGATTAGTCAATGTTCTTTGACACTGGATCGAAGAGTAAAGAATAGGTATGCTCCTATTCATCACAATACGATTTAAAAAAATTTTCTATTTAAATTCATCGATTCACTTAATTTTCTAAAAACAAAGGAGAATGATACTTTTACGAATTAATTAAATCAACTTTATTTTAAGTATTAATTTACTTTAAGTTTGTTTTTAATTTCGATACTTAGATTAGTAAGTAATTCCTTTAAATTTAGGCGATAACAAATCCGTTAAAAACTTCACGTAGGATTGATAACTGAGACTCCACTAGAGCCTCGTATTACTTGATACGATACGCATACTTGCTTAGAATCCACATTATACATTAAATCATATAACTATATTTAAAGCGGGATCAAGTTTTTGGTGCCGTTACTATTAACTTAAATTGCATACATATAAAAAGTGGGTCAGGTGGGTAGTGGTGGAACAACAGGAAGACGATGTGTCCTGGCTGTCATGAGCGGTAGCGATACGATGAGAAGACTTGAATAGCAGGAACAAGGCTGGAAAGGGACAATTTGGGCGGCAGCAATGCCAAAAGGGAGGGGGAGGCTATTGGGCGGTTAGAAGCTGCTAGAAAATAATAAGGTGAAGGGGTTTCTAGGTGGCAACATTCGAATAGGATGGTGGTACAACGGCGGCAGCAATGTTGGTGGGCTAGAACTAGTTGTGTCACAACCCTATCAGGTGCTTAGAATTAACTAAGGCAAGTACAGCGGTAGAACTATATTAAAGCTAACTATGCACAATTTTTCAAAAACTCACTACAAATAAAAGAGTCACTAATCCACAAATTGCAATAACAATATAAATCATCCCGCAATAACAACATCCACAGACAATATCTCAATCCAGTACCAAACAATATATTAATGACTGAAAGAAATAGTAAAGATAAACTAACATCATAACCAATATACCTGGCAGCAGTGGTCCTGTAAATCAATTCTCTCCTATCAAATATAACAACCTAAAAGTTTCCTTCTCCTGAAAGAAAAAGCATTGGGATAGCTCCATATGAAGCCTAGTAATAAAAGTTTTTGAAATTGTGGATAGTTAGCCGTAAATACCATTCAACTGTTGTACCCACTTTAGTTAATTCTAAGCACAGAGACAGATTGTTACAAGTTGGGCAGCGAGGCAGGGGAGGGGTGGCAATGGCGATGGCTGGAACTGCATAAAATAACATCTGAAATGCTGCCCAAGGCGGCTGCAACAATAAATGACAGTCGGGAGCGACTTACTAAGGATACGAAAGATGATAGGGAAAACAAACACCACCTGGCGAGAGAGAGAGAGAGAGATACAGCCAGAGCACCATCCAATCCCTCAGATACAGGCCTCAAAGGAGAAAACCACCACTAGCGGTTGTCCTAACAGAAAAGCTGAGCCCAAAACTACCAATCTAAACCATAATACATATATAGAAAATGACTAGAAATGAATGAAAGATAATAGGAAAGAAATCATAAAAAGAAAGTAAATGCAGCTTGGGCCCCGTCTCACACTCCGGGGAGAGTCGCGGCATCCCAGGTCCCGTGCAAGAGGCGCAGCAATGTCACGTCCCACATAGGGATGTAAACGAGTTGAGTCAAGCTCGAACATCGAAGAAGAGTCGGGACGATTTCCACCCCTCTTTTCAGAGTTATGCATAACCATATTGAAATCACCGCCTAACACCCATTTATCAGTGATCGTGGTGCCAATAGAAATAATTTCGTTCCAAATATCATACCTCGCATGGGTGAAGGTGCTAGCATACACAAAGGTTAACCAACCAGAGAAATCATCGAAAGAAAAATGGAAATGGACAAATTGTCTGTCATCAACAACGATATCCATAGAAATATGCTTCCGCCAAAAGACCCAAATTTTATTAGAAGAGTTACAAAAATAAGAAAACTGCTTAAAGCTACTAAGGATGCGATCCGAAGAAGCAATCAAAGGTTCCAAAATTGCAAAAATATCAATCTTATGGATCCTCGTAAACATTTTCAATCTACCAAGGGAATGAGGATCCGCGATTCCCCTAATATTACAAATCAAAACATTAACCATTTATAGACAATGAACCCTTTCTAGATGAGCTAGTCCGGGTATGTCTACTTCCCCCTTCCGAATAATAATGATTCGCTACGTCAAGACCTTGGCCCATCCCAAGATTAGCCAATTCATAACTACCTTTTTTCCTTCTTCGACGTGGCTTTTGCACCTGCCATTCCTCTCCCAGAAGGTTAGATGCTTCCTCTAATTGGTGAGAGTCAACCTCTCCCCCTAGACTTACCTGCCGCCGTAAAGTGCCAACACCATGGGAAGGCCCAGGTTGAGGACGAAAACTCACACCCAGACACTTCTCGATATGTTGATCCACATCAGGCGTCACAACGATATCCAAAGCTTGACCAAGATTCTCCTCAGCAGGAGTAGGGTCCAACATTGTCATAGGGACACCATGTCCCAAATGAACTGGAGAGGACAGGGCATCCTCAACAGGAGCCAGGGTAATAGTAGGAGGTTCGATGTCAACGAATCCAGTATCATGGGGCACAATCGAGATGGGGGAAGGAATATGAGCTTCAATTTGTAGGGCATCCTCAACAGGAGCCAGGGTATCGAATTCAACGTTACCAGTATCCTGAGGCATAATCGGGATAGGGGTAGAACTATGAGGTTCAATGTGAACAAGTCCGTTGCCCTGGGCCTCAATCGCGGTGGGAGTAGGAAGAGTATTGTCAACATTTCTATTGCCCTGTGGCTCAATCACAACAGGATCTTGTGATGAAACAGGACGTTGAATAGCAGAAGTACGCAAATGTGGGTGCAATCTATAACAAACCGAATTGCTATGTCCGAACATCCCACAGTGAGAGCAATACTTGGGGTGTGGCCCCATAACAATCGTTTGCCAATAGCCTAGATGAGGAGGGCCAACCCAAATCTCATCCGGACAAGGTTGGGTAATATCCCATTCGACGAGCACAGAGGCTTAGAGAGGATTAGAGGTATCAAGAGTAGGGTTATGCACCCTGAGGGGTTTACCACAAGTCGAAGCAATCATGTAAACAGTCTCATAGTTAAATAGATGAGCTTTTAAACTTGAGAATTTAACCCAAACAGGAATAATCGGAGATTCCAATTTCGGGTCAAAATCAACCGTCCACTTTAACAATTTCATAAAACGATTTTCAATTTTTAGAATTTTGAGGGCAAAAATTCTAGTGTAATCAGCATCATTCGAAAGCTGAATGAGGATGTGACGCCCATCTAAGCGGCCCACCTTCCAATTACCAGAAAGTTTAAGAGAATCAAAATGTTTACGGATCAAATCAAGTTTAGGATTTCCATAAGAAAACTTCCCCACTAGATAATAGCGACATGATAAAGCAAGAGAATTAGTTTCGGCCTCAGTAAGGAACAAAGCCGGCTTTCCTTTCTTCCTTCCAAGCTTTTTAATGTAAGTGAAGCCCCCTCCCGCCTTAAGTGCATCATGGAAAGCCTGTGGGAAATAGCAAGAGCGGCTGCCGCCTCCAGAGGTAGAACCTCCAGTGACTGCCGCCGCATAAGACAAAGCCATCCCTCGCAACACCACGGGCACAAAAACAAATCCCAAATATGGATCTAGGTGGCCACAAGAAAATCAGAAAGCCAAAAATGCAATCAAAACTAAAATAAAGCCAGAAACTAAGAGATCAAACTTAAAATGCAAGCCTAAAAAATCTAAATCTCGAAATCAGAGAAAACCGCAAGAACCCCAAACTCGTAGAACCCCAAAATCGGCAAAACGCACAAAAAAGGAGATCCGAAAACCAAACTACAACAGCAGAAGCGAGAGAGAAGAAAGGGGAAGAAGTCACCGGCCGCGAAGCTTGAAGGAGATCATCCATGGCCGCAACCTAGGAAGTCGTCGCCCGCATCGTCTCTCGTGCCACCTCCTCCACTCCAAACCATCGCGAGATCTTTATCAATACCTATATATATATATATATATATATATATATATATATATATATATATATATATATATATATATATATTGTCAAGATTGCGTCACCTAAATTATATAAATTAAAGTACATCAATATCAATTTTATTTTCCAAATTACATGCATGGATACCTTAATATCCCCAGCTAGTATCACAATGGGGTAGACTCCATCAGTCAAGCAAACATACTATATAAATATTTTATTCACATTCTTCAAAATGTTATAGATCTTTCTATTATAATCAATGTATGCAATAAATTTAAATATAATTGAAAATTTGTAAATTATATTTAAGATACGACCAACATAATGTAAGAGCAGATAAATCATAAGCAATATACAATATCAATCTATCCAAGCAAAAATTTAAAACATTTAAAGCGTTTAATTAAGAAAAAATAGCATTGTTTTTGTAAAATATAAATAAGAGTATCCACCTTATACCAAAAGACTTGCTTCATCATTTCTCTTAAAGATCACCTCTTTAGCATAGTACATAAATCATCACACAAATATGTGTTTTTTTTAGACCTTTTCTTAACCAAATCAACAATCTTGAATTATTGAACTTATTGTTGCTAATATTTGAATACTATCATAGTCAATTTTATTAAACTTTCAAAACTTTAAATTTATTCTTAGAATTAAAACATTAACAAATTCTAAAATAAAAATTAGAATTTGTTTTTCATTTTCTTTTCTTTTCTACTTTCATATTATAATTATAATTATAACTATGTTATTTTATTTAATCTATAGAACATTATTAATATTTTCCCTTATTAATTACTACTGATTTTATTTCACCTATACATAATTATATATCATTATAATTTTACTCGTGCTTTGTTATCTTCAGTCAATAATTATGACAAATTTTCTAACAACATTAATAGTTTAAATGCTAATTTAACTATCCCAATTAATTGACCACTTATTTTTCAAGTATAAATAACTAAATACCTCCCTATTTTATTAAATCAAAACATTATTTAAAACTCACCTTTAAAGTTCTCTCAACACCTAAATGATTGTCAACAGACTTTCTTCTTCCTTCCTCACCGTTTCTCATTTCACTTCTTTCCTACACGTTCTTTTCCTTACAAAGTCCCAACAAAAAAAGAAATCTATTTAAACATCAAGTAAACAAAGTTATTAAATTTCCAAATAACTGAAATTTTCTGCTTTTTTTTACCAACTTTTAGCTTGAATGGAGAACAACCACATTACTAGTGCCAAAAATCAACACCCACGACTCAAACCCTACAACCGATCTTGGTTTGGTCTCTCCTATTTTTCTCGAGGTTTGTCTGTCGAGGAGAGTTCCAATTTGGATTCCACAACAAACCGTCTCGTCACGAAAGCACAGCTGCTCGGAAATTGCGAGCTTTAGCCTATGTTCCTGAATAAGGCCTGCACAAAGCACTCGTTCAAGTTTCTTCCTCCTTTGTACGCTTAACCACTCACTTCATCTCCTCTCCTACTCGGCTCAATCTCCCACTCTCTATCATGCTTTTGCATCTACGTGTGAGTACAGCGTCCACACATCTCAGCCAGCAAACATTACTCGAACCCGCTTAAACTTGTTAACGCCAGATTGCTTGCAGACATCGCCATGCCCTCATTTAGACATCTATTGCTTTTGTTCACACCCGCACAATACCTTTAGGTTCTGCGCTTCTCTCTAAATTTAGCCTTCGCACCCTGGTGAACTGCAGAATCATAAGCATTGGTTTGATTGAACGAACGCTGTCAATTTCCAATCTCCATTTAATTTATTATTTATTTCACATGAGACATTATAGGCACGTGATAAGTTAGGGTATGAAAGAGCTTTAATGAACTAGAAAGTGAAGAAAACCTAACAGAGATCAATAGGAATGAGTGTGCGTGACCTCGAACATGAGCGAAAGAATAAAACTTGATCAATAATGGTATCAAAAAGGACATCAGGATACATCTATTTGCGGGAACAATAGAGGCCAGACAAGACAAATACACTCACGCATTAAGGAGGTGTTGGCTTCAACCGAGCCAGAAGCATTGGCAAGATCCTGTACCGTAGAGGAATGGAACCATAAACAATGCCCTAGCCGCGAACAAAAAGGCTGCATGGAAAGAGTGATGAAGTTACATAACTTGGGAAGCTTGTTCACGCAGATGAATTTGTGCAAGAACCTAGCCGCAGGCAAGCTACAGACAACAGCGAGAAACACGCATGGATAAAGCTGTATGAAGGACGAGTGGAAGACCAAACACATAGTCAATAAGCTAGATTATGCTCGACCTAAGAAACACTTGGGATCCTAGCTAGGGAACAAGTTAAAGATTGATATTAAAATTAAAAAGGCAGAATGGATTAGGTTAAATCATTTATGATAATCTAGTGACCAAGCAAATGAAATTGGCCTAATCAAGTTCAAATGAATGATTAAAGAATCCCAAATGTAACTTACCACTGTTAAGAATTAGTTACAAGAAAGTAAATTAGCCGTGATTATAAAATTGCAGCTAAAATCTTTCTATAGCAGCAATTTAAACCACCACTATTTATAGTGGTTTAAACCATTGCCTTTAGCTATGCTTTATATTCTCGTCAATAGCCATATTTAACCACACCCCTGCCGGCTCGTCTCCCCTTCTGCAAACATAATCCAATCGAACTTTAATGCAGGCCTTCGATTCAAGACCTAATTGCTGCGCCAACCACACTCCCAGCTACCACGCCTACAGTCAAGCCTAACCAAGCCATGACGACATTGCCCTTCCTCTCTACTAGCCTCAACAGCCGCCAACGTCCCTTGATCTAAGAGTGTTTACCATGATATCAATTTTGTGTATTAATTTTCACAATTATGATTATCAAATGCTTTCATGGTGATGTTGTTTCTTTCGAAGTTAAAAATCCAGCTTGAAGATCTATGAAAGATTCTTTTAAATATTAGTCTAAAATTTTTGTTAAGAGATATTTAATTGCTTTGTTATATTTATATGTTCTAGAACTATAAGAAAGATATATTTTTCCTAATCTTAGATCTAAATTTTTGGATCGGATCTATAATATTTTATTAAATTCATTTAATTTTTAACCTATATTTTTTTCGTAAATACATGTTTATAGTTAGATTTTAAAATTTTGGGCAGAAAAAGTGAATAATTTGAAATTTTATATATGTGACCAAGAGCTAGGCTTCTCGAGACGCATAACAGCAAATTGAGCCAGGGGGCACAAATGTTCTGAACTCCCACAATTGCAAGAGAAAACAAAACACCATAAACTTTTTTCCTTTTTTTTTCTTTTCCGATTTTTTCTTTTTTCTTTTTTCTTTTTTTTTTTTTTGATCATTGTGTTGGTGTTATGGCATTCCCTGGAAGCGACGCGCTGTATAGCCTGAATATAGTGAAAAGTGTGCAAGAGCTATTATCTTGCCTATTGCAGGTGTAGTGTCAAATAAGTTAGGGTTCAACGATTACGGACGAATGGTAAAGAAGTTAGTCCATGAAACTAATATTAGGATTTGATCTTGGAATATAGGTACTCTCAATGATAAATAAATGAAATTAGTTGATATTATGATTCATAGAAAGATTAATATCTTATGTATTCAAGAAGCTAAATATGTTAGAGAAAAGGCTAAGGAGATTGATAACTTAGGTTTTAAACTTTGGTATTCTGGTAAAAGTCGCACTAGAAATGGTGGAGGTGTAATTATAGATAAGAGTTTGAAAGATAATGTTGGAAAAATTAACAGAGTTTGAGATAGAATTATAGCCCTTAAGATTAATGGTGACACCAAAATTTTTAATATTATAAGTTTTTATGCTCCTCAAGTAGATTTAGATATAGGGTCTAGAGAGACATTCTAAAATGACTTATAAAACTTAATACAAATGATATCTCTCGAAGAAAGAATTTTTATTGGAGGAGATTTAAATGGACATGTCGGTAATTTTGTAGAAGGTTTCAGAAATATTCATGATGGCTACGATTTTGGAGTGAATAATGAAGAAGATAGAATACATTTTAGATTTTCAGTTCTAAGCATATGATTTTGTTATAGTATCTTTTTATTAGAAAGAGATGAGCGTCTTATTACTTATAAGAATGGATCTAATAGAACACAAATTGATTATTTTCTTATGAGAAGAAGAGATCATCGAGATTAAAGATCATTCCAAGTGAGGTTTTAAGAACCCAACATCGAATATTAGTTCTAGATTTTAAGATGAACAGATGTAATATAAAGAATACAAGGCCTAATCATCGTAGAATTAGATGGGGGAACCTAAAAGACATAAATAAGAATACTTTTTTGAGTAAGATTCGAGATTTCAAAATTTGGGATGTTCATAAGAAGCAAATGCTATATGGGATAAAGTAACAAACACTATTAAACAAGTAGCAAAAGATGTACTTGGAGAATAAAAAAAATTATGTAAATAAAAATAGTTGGTGGTGGAATAATAATGTGCAAGAAAAGATTAAATATAAAAAGTTATGTTATAAAAATTGGTTTAAATGTAAAAGTTTAGAGAACTGGGATAAATATCAAACGACACGTAGGGAGTCTAAAAAATCAATTTGTGACGCTAAAAATTCTGCTTTTAGTGATCTTTATAATAAATTAGATACTAAGGAGGGTAAAAATATATGTATAAACTAGCTAAACAAAGAGAAAGACAAAGTAATATTTAACTCAAGTTAAGTGTATTAAAGATGAAAAATCAAAAAATGTTTTTCTTATAAAAAGATATTTAACATAGGTGGGTGAATTATTTTGATAAACTTTTTAATGAATTTTCTGAAAATATGATCGACCTTAGTGATCTTAATATCGTTAATAATAATAAAATGTTTCATTTTTGTTGTCGCATTAGTAAAAAAAATTTGAGGCAGCTTTAAAGAAAACTAAGACTGGAAAGTCTGTTGGACCTAATGATATACCAATAGAAGTGTGGAGATATTTAGAAAATTTAGGAGTTTCTTGGCATACCAAACTCTTTAATATTATTTTAAAAACTAAAAAGATGCCTGAAAAGTAGAGGAAGAGTATATTGGTCCCCATTTTTAAGAATACAGGAATGCAGAATAGTGTGCAAATTATAGAGGAATTAAGTTAGTGTCATACTTAAAAATTATGGGAGAGGGTAATTGAACATAGGTTAAGACGTATTACAAAGATTTTTAATAATCAATTTGGATTTATATCAAGCAGATCTACTATGGAAGCTATACATTTATTGAGGGGTTTGATGGAGAAGTTCAGAGATAATAAGGAGGATCTACATTTGATTTTTGTTAATTTAGAAAAAACTTACGATAAAGTTCCAAGAGATATCCTTTCGAGAGTTCTGGAGAAGAAATGTGTTGATATGACTTATATTCAAGGCATTAAAGATATGTATACTAGAGTTGTTACTTGTGTTCAAACTGAAGGAGGATTGACAAAATATTTTCCTATTTCTATTGGATTACATCAGGAATCGGCTTTAAGCCCATATCTTTTTGCTTTAGTTATGGATGGTCTTACTGGTCATTTACATGAGGATGTACCTTGGTGTATGCTTTTTGCTAATGACATTCTTCTCAGGGATAAGATGAGAGAAAAAGCTCAGGAAAAACTTGAATTAGGGAGATCTACACTGAAGTCTAAAGGGCTTCATTTGAGTAGAACTAAAACTGAATACATGGAATGTAATTTTAGTAGTAGTAGCTCTAGTGACAGAAGTGTAACTTTGGGTGATCAAATTATTAAAAGGTGTGAACGATTTAAATATCTTGGGTCTGTTATTCAAAGCAATGGTGATATAGATGGGGATGTTAATAATAGAATTCAAGTTGGTTGGCTGAAGTCGAGGAATATTTTGGGCCTTTTGTGTGATAGAAAAGTACCACTTAGACTGAAAGGAAAATTTTATAAGATGGTTGTGAGATCAGCAATGCTCTATGGCGCTGAATGTTGGCCTTTTGTCGGCCGAAAGAATTTTTGAAAATAAATTTTTTTGTATATGTAAGTAATTTTAAGAAAATAATATTTTGATTTTTGAAAATAGATGAGACCAAACGGGTCTCACATATATGATACTTTAAATGGTTGAGCGCAATACCTCAAGCAATACACTATCCCGAAGGATAAACATATCACTTGATAGTAGGCTTAACCACCTAAACTAAAGAGTTTTGTGACATCCGTTTGATCCGCAAAACCTTTTATGAGAGCTATACAGTTCCCTCACCTAATATAAAGATTAGATAGGTGCTTTATTTTACATGGTTCTTGATTCTCTATGTATGCAGCTCTATAATTAATTACATACTTAAATGACCGAAGTCACCTAAAAACTCTCGATTAAGATCGGTGGTTTTGTCTTGAGATTTTTAAAGTTTAGGTTTTCATGATTGGGACTGAAAAATCGAATGGAGTGGCTCGCAGTAGAACGATTATTTTAAGGGATCCAAATGAGAGAAGAGTATGGGAAGTCACAGATCCGAGGAAAACCCCGATGACCTCCTAACTATCCTATTATTTGGTTTTACGTCTTTGAAATGTTATTTAAAGTTTAATCCTGCAATTTATTTTAGAGTCGGATTACATTCGCACGATATCTGATCGTGCAAATAGCCTGGAAAGATATGAGGGTTTACACCGTACCGTACGGCAACCTCGGAATCCTAAAAGCGTTAAGACTTGTATTGCACAACGGGATTGTGCAAAAACTTAAATGATAAGACGAGGATTTACGTTGCGCTAAGCAAACTACCTCGAAGTCCTATGGGCCGTTATTTAAACTAAAGAAAGATTTTAGTTGTCGTAGACCCGTTCTACTGCTTGTAGATCATCATCCCCCGTCCGCTGAATCGCTGACGTGCCGTCCACGAGGACTTGCATCAGGCTCCATATAGTAGCAGTTTTAAATTGTGTGTTTTATATGTGAGTGTGTAATATTTTTAAGTATGTAATTTGCTACCGTGCATCTCCTAGACCAGACTATAGCCTAAGGGTTTTATAGTTAATTTAAAATGTACAAAAAGCTAACTATGCTACAAGGATATGTAATAAAGAAAGCAGTGTAAAGTGTGGAAAATGAAATAAATAAACAAAAAAAGAGTATAAAAGAGAAAGCAATAAAGTATACAGTGACAGAAAGCAGCGACATGTGTAAGCAAACTATGATGTAAGATTGTACAGAAAAATAAAGCATTAACGGTAAGTGTAGTAAAGTAGAATAAAAGGAGACAAATGCAGTAAATACTACAAATGTATTGTAGATTTCAGGTCTTTGGGCCCCCTGCTACTTGTTACTATACCTGTAAATGACGTCAGTATTGCAGGAAAAAGACCAGGTAAAGTGAAGAAATTTAGTTAACGAGATGCAGTATATGCTTATGTTCAAAAGGATAAATAACAGAGCCGCATATAGAAAACCCGCAAAAGTCTAAAATGACCCACAGAGACTCAAACAAATTGTAGAGAAATGATACAAACGAATAAAACAAAAAAAACACAATGTCACATATAAAAGATTGGGAAAATGATTTATATGTGATATTGGGAATATCCCCAATTGCCAGGAGGATTTGAATGTAAGGTTCAGACTCAAATCCCGGAGCATTGGGTATTCCTGTAGGTTAAGTCAGGGCGGGAATTTCACAATTGAATCGATTAGGGAAGCGTGCACTACCTCTCGGTGCATCCTTATGTCTAGTGTCCTAATAAATATGTAAATTAAGACCGAGTGTCTCGCTTCACCATTCGCAGTTAGGTGGGTAGGCTCTCACTTAGGTCGTGCTCCTAGACTCTGCAGGATACCCATATCATAAACTAGGTGGGTGGACTCTCACCTACAAGTCGTGCTTCTGGACGTCTACGAAGCTCCATCGTCGTGAATTAGGTGGGTGACACTCACCTGTAGTGTGTGCTCACTGAGATCCCAGAAGCTGCTAAGCTGTGACTTGTGCTTGAAGTGGTTTAAGGTATTCTACACTTGATTAAGGGTTTTTTTTTTCAATTACTCAAATGTTTCCTAAATGCTTCCCAATCAAATCAGAAATTCTCATTTCTGACTCAACCGTTAAAAAGAAGAAAAAACAAAAGAACAAAGAAGCTCGATCCACTTCCAAAATTAGCAAAGCAAAAGGAAGGAAAAGAAAGTGAATCGACCTAAAATAACAAAATTTAAAGATTTCAAATCAACATGTAAATCAGTTCTTAAATGACGCACAAAACCTATCGAAAAAGGTGTATAAAACAACCCCAAAAAGAAAGAAATGCTTAAGACTAACCCACAAAAGCATCACAAAATTGTGCATAAATTGCCCCAAATTGATTAACAAAAGCATCTCAAAACAGTGCCAAAATAGTGCCAAAACGGTGCCAAAATAGTGCTAAAATCGCTCCAAAATCAGCCCACAAACAGCACTTTAAAACACTTCCAACAACACTTGAAAATGTCCCAAAATCAGCTAAAAACTCAACCCAAAACAGTGTGTAAACCCTCAAAAATCAGTTAACAAACCGACTCCAAATCAGTAGGCAAGACCCTCAACATAAACTAGAAAATATAGTATTTAATCCTTCCAAATGATTGGCAAACCAATCCTCAAAAAAGAGTTTCCACAAAGCCGACACACAAGGGCTTCAAACATATCATATAGTTTCAAATTTGCAAAGAATCAAGCCATATAAATTTCAAATTTGCATGAAACCGGTTCGTATAACTTCAGATTTTGGAAGTAATGAGGTTAAAGCTTTCAGATTTCGTTACAAATAAAACAATAAGACTTTCCAAAATTTGCAAATAAGCATGAAACTTCTCCGATTTTGGTGCAAGTAAAACAATATAACTTTCCGAAATTTGCAAATAAGCATGAAACCTCTTAGGTTTTGGTACAAGTAGAACAATATGACTTTTCAAAATTTGCAAGTAAGATATAGGAAAGCTCTCAATATTTTGCACATATGGGGCTCCACAACTTTCCAAGTTTTGTAAGCAAGATATAAGAAACTCTCAAGATTTTCACATATGAGGCACCACAACTTTCCTAATTTTGTAAGCAAGACATAAAAAGCTTTCAAATTTTCAAATGTGCCACCATAAGATTTCAGGTTTTGTAAAATATAGCCCTAAAGCATTTCAGATTTTTGCAAGAAAATGCTTCAAATGTTTCAGATTTCACAAATATGTCATCCCATAGTTTCAGATTTCATGAAAGAATGCCATCAAACATTTCAGATTTTTGCAAGAGTACCACCTAATAGTTTCAGGTTTTGCAAAATAAAACCTTAAAGCATTTCAGATTTTTGCAAGAAAAATGCTCCAAATGTTTCAGATTTCACAAATATGTCATCCCATAGTTTCAGATTTCGTGAAAGAATGCCATCAAACATTTCAGATTTTTGCAAGAGTACCACCTAATATTTTCAGGTTTTGCCAATAACATGTCACTCTTATGCCTACTAATGTCATATATGGAAGGGTTTCTGTGCTTATGTAAAAAAAAAATTGCTAGTCTAAAAGAAAATCCATATTTTCCAACAATAGCAAAGGCCATTGATGGTGCCCTCAAATCCTACCTAAATGAGAGCTTTTGAAAGAATATTTTTTCTAAGCATATTGCTATCTTAAAAGTATAACCAAAATCGGGCCACAATAACATTTGCACATCTTAGGGTTGAGCTTTATGTTCCTCCAACAAACCCCTACGAAATTGTTTTTTTGCATTTTGTGACATTCCCACAAGATCATTCATTTAATAAAAATGATTTAGTCCAAAACGTGGACTAAACTAAGTTTCATTCATGAATCCTTAACTAAATAAAAGATTTTGAAAGAAATTAGGAGAAAGACTTACTTGCTCAACCAAATCCACAACAACAAGCCAAAATTTCTAACAGCCAAGACTCCAACCAACTCACGTCAAAAAGAACGAGAGAAGGAAGAACGAACCAGCCAAGAGATCACAAGCAAAACGGGCAGCACCTCCCCTTGCCAGAAAATTTTTCAACAACCTCAAACCTAACCCTAACTAAGGTTTTTATAGTGAAAGAGGGGGAGGGAAGCTCACTTACCAGCCTCTCATGCGGCCGAATCAAGTGATGGGGAGGAGATAATGCGACCTCGAGGAGAAAAAACGTCAGACACGTGAAGCCTCGCGAATGGAAGAGGGGAGCGGTCGGGCGGCTTGCGCAGAAGAGGAAGAGTTGGGCTAGGCGAACCTTCCTCGTTCGGCTGGGGACTTGCGATCGAGCTAGAAGAGTGGAGGATCGGGCTCGGCTGCAAGGAAGCGCAAGCAGAAGAGGATCCCGGGAGCTAGGGTTGCGCCTGGCTCGAGCTACCTGCTAATGAAGGAGGGGCGCGTGAGGTGTGACCATGGCTTAGAGATTTAGGAGAAATATAAAAGGTCCCCCCCACCTTTTTTTATTATTTAAATAATATTTAGTTATTGAAACGTCCGGACTCACGTATTTTTGCTCGTGCACAAAATCATTCCAAATTGTATGTCTCCCTTAGGCAAAGTCAACGCTCCGAATGCAACGGCGCAGTCGGTTTCGTCATCCGAGGTCGTTTGAATATGTTTCGAAAATCGTATCAAATTTAAATAATAATTTGCGCATTATTTTCCGTGCGACGAACCCAATCAATATGAGTGTCCTCCCCGGCTAAAATCGACGTTCCGGACGCACCGGCGCTGTCGGTTTCGCCATCCGGAGTCGTTCGGACAAATTCATCGATTTGCGTGCACGAACGTACGAAAGTGAAAGGGTGCCCTAAGATTTTGGAATTTTATTAGGACTTCTCTTCGAGTCTCCACATGGTGGTCCCTAACCACTCGACCAAATGATGATGGTCTGTAAACACAACCACTCAATCAAATGATGATGGTTTAAGACTTCCCATGCGAGACATCGCAAGTGAAACATGAATTGGCTTGAATTTCTAAGAGGAACGGATACCAACACTAGTCCTCTAAGAGAGTCAATCAGAAAAAACCTAGGGCTAGAACCTAGTGTCTAAGGAGAGAAAGAACAAGACCTCATAAAAATGAGGTCAACACCTTTAAAAGAGAAATATAATACTAAGTTAAGTGTTGCCGAGATGAGAATGATTAAGTGGATGAGTGGCTTTACACTTAAGAGACAAAATGTGAAATGATTATATCTGTGATAGGGTTGGTGTAGCTCCTGTGGCGGAAAAAATTAGAGAGTCGTCTTAAATGGTTTGGTCACATTCAACATCGACCATCTGACCATCTGGCCATGTGATTAGGAGAGTAGATGTTTTAGAGTCGACTTATATTAAGAAAGGCAGAGGCAGACCAAGGAAAACTTGGGCTAATTGTATAAAAAATGATCTTAATATATTAGAACTAACTGAGAATATGACTCTAAATAGGACACAATGGAGAAAATGATTCATGTAGCCGACCCCACATTGTAGCCGACCCCACATAGTGGGATTTAAGGCTTTGTTGTTCTTCTTCTTTTCTAATTTTTTTCATGTTTCTTTCTTCCTAAACAAGGCATTTTCTATTATGAGGCTTTCTTACAATTTCTATCTGGCAGTTTGAGAGTTTAGCTTTTGTTTTTGAGAATTTTGGAGATTGTAATATTTTTTACCCTAAGAAGTATTGTATCATCTCCCTTTTGCAAGTGGTGTATTTGTATCTTGCTCAGGAACAGGTAGTGGAAACTATTCATCAGTCGTACCTCGTCGTTTTGTTGTTCGACCATGTTTTTAGTCCAAACAGTAGTCGAACTGGTAAAATTTATTGTCCAACAGCAGATTTGGCTACTTACCCCTTTCCAAACGCCATCAATCACTCGTGTCATTATCCCCTTGCTATTTTGGAACCACCTCTCCACTAACTTCACTTCCCAAACACCTTCTAAGAGCCCTAGAAATGTGTCATTTGGTATCAGAGCTCGTGAAACCTTAATTTTTAAGGGATTTATCATTATTATGCCTACGCAAAGGATCCGCAAAATGTATCCTAACCATTCCTATCGCAGCTCCTAGCCCTAACCCTAGAATTTCAAAACTCAACATTCCTACCTCCACCAATTTAATACCCTAACCATTCCTATTGCAGCTCCTAGAATTTCAAAGACCCATTGCACTGTTTGGACTTTCCAGATTTTGACATTTGCATGGATTCAAACGAGTTCGTCGGGCGGCTCCAAACAGGAGAATGGGTCTTTGAGTATAAGGGCGCTCCACCTTATAGAAAGGTCAAAGCTAGCTACTATTAAATTAAGGAATAATGCTTCCTTATGATAGGATAACATTAAGCGAATTCAGCGGCGAGAAGTAAAGAGTAAGAACATCACCTAGTCTACGATGACGGCAGAGAGAAAAATAAGAATATCATCTAATAAGATGAATATGGAGATGCAGACCAAATATCATCCCTCGAATTACCGACAGGATACATTTATATGGGAATCACATTATACTATTGCCTTTGAATGAGTCTGTGATGTTTTGAGGATGCAGTGACATGGAACTATCTTATTGTAGGCCTTGAGAGAAGCACCAACAACACTAACATTGATTGTCCAAGAAAGCGATGAATTCAAGAGGCCGATATCAGAAACATGGCAGCCACCACCAAGCCTTGCTCCCACATATCTCCAAGTCAATTTTGGAACTCTATAGAGTAAGTTGGCTACTAAGTACCAGATCAGCTCAGCAGTGCGCCCGCAGAGCGATAGTCAGATATGGGTGGTGAAAAGCTACTGTGTAAATCTTCACAGGTATTTTATGAGAAAGAACATCAGACATTAGAATATAAGAGTTTCAAAAAATAAGTCTCTCCTCGATGGGGAGAATGACATGGAGGCTACATGGAATTTTCGAGCTAGGCTTCCCGAAGACATGAATATTCTTGGTTCTGCGATATAGGGAACTCTCGTGATCACCGAAAGACACATCACCAAGATTTTTTATTTTCAACAAGTTTTTTTTTTATATTTTCTTACTTTTCGACTTTTCCTATTTCTTTCTTTCTAGATAGGGTATATCTATTAGGAGACTTTCTTATATTTTGTACGTGGATGTTTAAGACTTTGCTTTTGTTTTGAATATTTTAGAAATTTGATTCTCTATTTTCTAACCTAAAGAGTGTTGTATCATCTTTTTTTTGCAAGTATTGTATATGTATCTTGCTCAAGAACAAATGGTGGAACCTCCTCACTGCTCGTACCTCGTCACTGCTCCATTCGACCATTGTTTTCAGTCCAGACTGCAGGCAAGCCGCTCGAATCAGCTGTCCAACAGCAGATTTCACAGCTTACCCCCTTCCAAGCGCCGTAGCCCGCCCAAATTCTTAGCCCCTTGCTATTCCACAACCACCACCTCATTGAATTAGTTCCCCAACACCCTTTAATAGCCCTAAAACGGTGTCAATACGGTATTATGAATTCGTGGCAATTTATTAAATTCCATTCCAAGATAATATGCATGTAAAAAAATGCCTAATGCCAAACTACTAAATTGCATACCAGTGATGTCCGCCGAAGCTCAGGGTTCAGGAATTCAAAAATACGTGCAGCAATGTACACAAAGTTCAGATCAGCAACCAATATATCCTCTATACCTGGCTTTAAAACCTTTATCACCACCTCTTCTTGTGAATTTCTAAGCCTCGCACCATGAACCTTGACACTAATGCAGCATAAGTTGACAATCTCATCTCCCATAAGCTATAAGCGAATTTTACAAACATACCATACAATGCTTATATATTTACATATCTAACACCTAAAGTTTGATAGTTGCATTTATAATTCCTGGGTGTTATAATCCTGTGCATGAAAGGTGTATTAAAAAGTTAGTAATAATAGTATTTTTGATGTGATGTTAAAAGATTTGAGTGGCATTCATGAAAATTTAAAATTCTAGGTGTTAGAAAAGTAAATAATTAAGAGTTGAATGGTATGTACGTAAATGCCCCGAGTTATAATTGTTTTCAACATAGCATATGATGTACATACCTGAGCTATCGAAGCAGAGGCTATAGGCACTGGATCGATATATTCATATATGCTATCCAATGGCCTTCCCAATTCTTCCCGCAATATAGATTCAATGGTATTAAACGGAACAGCCGGGGCACGATCAAAGCAATTCTGGAATTCCTGAACATATTCTGCAGGAAAGAGTGTAGGTGCAGATGCAATAAACTGCACATTTGCAAATATCAAAGTTAAATCAACATACATACTATTTCAAACTTAGAATCCAAAATAGTAACCATTTGAATTTGACTTAAGGTTATGATAAACCTCCACTATAACAGACATGATGCAGCTGGAATAAGAAAAATTCATAAGTAGTAGCCAAAATTATGAATTAAATAGGAGAATCTTATGCAGTGGATAGCTCGAAATTTAGATGTGGGAAAAAACAAAAACAACAAAAATCCTTTATCCCACTAAGTGGGGTCAGCAACATGAATCTTTTTTCTCCATTGTGACTTATTGAGTGTCAAATTTTCATTTAATAATAATAAATAAAAATTATTTATTATACAACATGCCCAAGTATTTTTAGGTGTACCTCTACCTTTCTTAACATAAGTTAAATCTAAAGCACTATTCTCCTAACTGGATCATAAGATGGTCGACGTTTAATGTGACCAAACCATCTAAGATGATTCTCTCTAATCTTGTCTACCACTGTAGCTGCACCGACCCTTTCACGCATACTGCATTTTGTCTCTAAGTGTCAAGCCATTCATCCACCTAAGCATTCTCATCTCAGCAACAACTAGTTTTTTGCGTCTCTTTTAAAGACAACCTTCTGCGCCATAAAATTCTCAAGCGGCAAAAAGAATATTCTTTTTACAATCTTACTCCCACTTGCAACTAAGTTGGCAAATCAACCCAGAAAATAAGCATGGGATTACATTTCTAGCTAGTTTAGTAAAAGAAAGGGACTATGCTTGCAAAACACATTTAGGTAGTATTATAAAAAAAGAAGAACAAAGCTCTAATTTAGATTTGTTGTTATGACAACTTCAAGAAAATAGAATATCCGACTACAACGTGTTGAAGGAAAACAATATAAACAATGCCACAAAATCTGACAGTTCACACCTGGCCTAACTTTATGTAGGTTGCTCCCATCCTTTCAAAGAGTTTCCGTAAATAAAGAGGAGAAATTAATCCAAGCTGAAGTTGTGTTGGCAATCCGGATGAACTGTTTGCAGTCTGCATTAAATCAAAACAAAAGGTTTTTATCATTAGCATTGCAATTATCTTGAACTGGAGAATATACAATATCAAAAATCAAATCCTAGAAGCATTTAAGGATTATAAATTACCAACCCAATAATCGATGTAAATAAATGAATTCTCCTAGAAAGATTAATGTAGAAATAAACATTGTTCAGCCAACAGTTACCATATCTTGTGACAGTTAACGGTGCATAAAGCAGGATTTTTAATAAGGGAATAAGAGAAAAAAAAGAATGAAAGACACAATTTAGATTTATCAAAAAAAGTTTGAAATGGCTTGAACATAATTTTTTTATTTGATTTATAAGAACAAGCGTACCGTTTCAGATAAAATACTTGATATCATAGAATGCAAGTTCAACAAAACAAATTAGAAAACCATATGGTATCTAGAGTGCTGCTATGCGCTTAAGCCGGAACAAGCGCATGTTTTCACACAAACACAAAAAACAAGTATATATTGAGTTTACATTTTATTTAAGTATTCAAAATCTACTCCAATGTAACAGAGCTACAGTTGTAATTTTTACTACAATACTGCATCCAGTTCCTTCTGAAACTCTTGTTGTGGATCTGCTTGTGGCCTCCTTTGTGTGTGTGTGTGTGTGTGTGTGTGTGTGTGAGAGAGAGAGAGAGAGATACCACGGCTCCACAGTATCAGCTCTCGCAATAACAAGAGTCCTGCCGCTGAAGAAGACTTTTTTTTTATTTTAATTTTATTTCGTTTACTTTTCAGCAAGTTTTCTTCATTTTATGGTCCTTGCCTATTTCTCTAGTTT
Organism: Papilionanthe hookeriana x Papilionanthe teres; assembly: GCA_022702705.1. Classification (NCBI taxonomy): domain Eukaryota; kingdom Viridiplantae; phylum Streptophyta; class Magnoliopsida; order Asparagales; family Orchidaceae; genus Papilionanthe; species Papilionanthe hookeriana x Papilionanthe teres. Next base: position 147,469,862 of record CM040423.1, read on the forward strand.
CCAATCAAGTTTTTTCTATCAAGGGACCTTTATAAAGATTGTATTATAATTTTTGGATTCTCAGCTGGATTTCAAGTATTTTGGGATAAATTTCTCTGATTTCTGCTCTCCGGAGTGTTGTAGTCTCTTCCTTTCACAAGTAGTTTGTATATAGCTTGCCCAGAAAAAGGGGATAAAGCCACCTCATTGATTCGTTGTTTTTATCAGCCTGGCCAGCTGGTGACGCCGCTGCTACTTGCCGTCACAGCAGGAAACTGCCCCTTTTCCACTTCTGGTTCGCTGTCTCGTCACTGTTCATGCCAATTTTCAAACTTCATCCACCCTCCCACTCACATAATCAGTCCTACAACTTCCCTTGTGTCTTTTTCCTTCTATCACACCTTTTAGGAGTACTAGAACTGTGTCATCTGATATCATAGCCATCTGAAATTGCAGTTCGCGGTTGGAAGGACAAGACGCAATGTCACCAAAGAAACTCTCAAAGCGATGCTCATAAAATTACTATGGAGGACATGCAACAGGAAATCTTCCACTTGCAGCAGAGTCTCGCTGATTTTGATAGAATGCATCAATGGGAAGTCACCCACAATGATTACGGTGACCAGCCATATGAAGGAGATGAAGAAAACCCTTTTGACCAAAAAGCTCAAGCGACAAAGAAACAATGCCTCGAAAGTTCAGCATTGTGTATCAAAGGAGAGAATGTGAGTTTAGAATAAAAGTCACTTTACCGGATTTTGACGGTCTCATAGATCCGGATGAGTTCATCGAGTGACTCCAGAAAGTGAAATGAGTCTTTGAATACAAGGACATTCCACCTACAGAAGAGTAATGCTAGCGACTATCAAGTTAAATAATAGAGCATCTCTATAGTGGGAAAAATTGAAACGTATACGCTAGAGAGAGAAGAAAGCAAAATCACAACTTGACCCAAGATGAAAAGAGAAATACATTGCAAGTAACTATCAGTATATTATAGAAAAGATGCCATCTTTAGGCTTTCATCACCTACAGCAGAAAGATTTTTCAGTGGAAGAGTAAACCGCTGAGTTCGAGCAGCTTATGTTAAAGTGTGAACTGATAGAGCCCAAACAAAAAAATAAAACTCGATATCTGGGGGAATTGAGACTGTCTATGGGCAACGTGGTAAACTTTCAACCCCATTGAACATTACAAGATGTCCAGACCCTGACCCTACAGGTAAAGAGACAACACCACAGTATCAAATCCACGTTGCCCTTAAAATAGGACTCAGCCATCAGATTGAGTAGCAAGACCACATCGACCAGAATACCCATACTTACCACTCATTAAAAGAAAATGGCACAGGAGGAAAAACTGATTGATCGGATCAGCACTCCCAAAACATTTCCAACTATTAAGTGTTTCAAATGTCATGGAACAGGGCGTAGTGGAGGAAGTAGAAAGTGAAGTCACGGAGAAGGAGAAGAGTAACTTTTATCTGGAGATGACGGTGCGATGCTTGTGATCAAACAAGTTCCCTAGACCGATCCTGAAAGAGACCAACATAGCTCGAACATAAAACATTCCATACTCGTTGCACTATAAAATGAAAGGTGTATAGCGTCATTATAAATGGATTGTAAAAATGTGGTATCAACATGGATGAAGGATAAATTGAGCATCACTGCAAATATTTACTCTCAGCCACACTCCCTGATTTGGTTGAAGAAAGAGAATGAGATATGTGTCAGAGATACATTGTGAATTTCACAATTGGAGACAACTGCAGGATCATGTTTGGTGTGCATGTCATTCCCATGGATGCATGTCATATTCTGTTGAGTCGACTATGGCAGTATGATAGAGTCACACTTCATGAGGGCCAAAAATGCCCACATCTTTAATAAGGATGGGCATTATATTGTACTTGTGCCATTAAATAAGATAACAATGATGAGTTTTCAGATGTAGATAGGAGTCATCATGCCTCGTACTACACTTCGACAGGCTATGAAAGGACCCAATGGGACTGTCCTTGATGATTATGAAATATGGTGAGACACGACAACCAATACCTAGTGAAATATGGGCAATATATTGTACTTGTGTCATTAAATGCAGTACTGCCATTACTAGAGAGGTTTCAAGATGTTCTGACTAATAACCTGCCACTTGGATTACCACGCCTATGCGAGATTCAGCGTTGTAGAGAATATTCCAAGATCAACGCTCCCTTACTGACCAGCTTATCGGATGTAATCGAAAGAGTATAAAGACCTATAGAAGCAGGTTGAGGATCTGATGACTCCACGACTAGTTCGCATGACCACCAATCCATGTGTTGTGTCAGCTTTGATTGTGCCTAAAAAGAATGAATCGTGGCTCATGTGCATAGACATCAGGGCCATGAATAAGATCACAATCAAATACAGATTCCCTATTTCGAGATTCAATGATTTGCTTGATCAGTTAAACGGGACCTTTGTTTCTCCAAGATTGATTTGCGCAGTGACTACCACCATATCAGGATGGATCAGGGGATGAGTGGAAGATAATCTTTTAGACATGAGAGGCATTGTATAAGTGGACAATCATGACCTTTGAGATGTCTAACACCTTGAATACTTTCATGTGGCTGATGAACCAGACTTTTAGAGTTTTCATTGAAAAATTTGTGGTTGTGTACTTTGATAGCATCCTGGTGTACAACAGTTTAAAGGATAAGCATTTAAGCATTTGCAACAGATTTTTGTGGTACTTCGAAAATGTAGTTATATATGCACCCAAAGAAGTGTAACTTTCTTACATCGCATAGGTGCTTTTTGGGATACATGGTTTCAGTTGTCGGCATTGAGATGGGCCTAATGAAGCTTGAGGCTATTTTGGCAAGGCCTAGACCCCGATAATTTACTTAGGTACACCATTTTCATGATTTGACTTCTTTTTAGAGGAATTATTAGGAATTTCGGCATGCTTACGACACATTTGACAAGATTTTCTTAATTCAGATAAATTTGCATGATAAGATGATGCTCAAACTAGTTTTGATATTTTGAAGAAAAAGCTGATTCAAGCCCACACTCTCGCACGTTCATATTTCAATTAAGTTTTTGAGGTAAAGTATGATATCCTCAATGTGGGAATTGGAGTTATGTTAAGTCAGAGAGGACACCCTGTTTTACTTTCTTGTGTGAAAACTTTAAATGTTTTCAGGAGAAACGATTAGGAATTTTATGCTATTGTGAGAGCTCTCAGTTTTTGGAGTCCTCATTTTCTAGAAAATAAATGTACCCTCTCCACTGATCATGAGGTCCAATAGTTAAAATAAGTTAATGGGCAGACAAGTCCATGGGTGGAATTTCTTTCTTTATATCATTGTGTTCAAACATAAAGCGGAGAGTCAAAATAAAGTAGTCGATGCACTGAGTTGTCACCACTTATTATTACCCACTACGATGCAGTCTAAGGTCATGGATTTTGAATTGTTGAAAGACTTATATACAGTTGACAACAATTTCCCATCAATTTGGATACAATGTTCGAATAGGTCGTATGACTAGTACCACGGATCCGATGGATATCTATTCTTCTAGAACAGATTGTGCATTCCTTGTGGTTCACTCAGAAAAAGCATTTTACATGAGCGTCCAAGTGGGAGGATGGCATGATATTTTGGCAGAGACAAAACGCTCTCATTAGTAAAAGATAATTTATAACAAAGTGATACGAGATGTGGAGAGTCACGTCAAGCAGTGCAAATGTATGTCATTTGGCTAAGACTCAATGATAGAATAGCGGGTTATACACTCCCCTTCCTATTTCAAAGGCATTCTTATTTAATGTATGAATTTTGTGGTGGGCTTCCACTGGACACAACGAAGTAAATTTTTACATGATTTTGGTATGCTTTTCAAAATAACAAATTATGTTACTCGCCACAAGAGATCGACATGTCACGTATTGCAGTCTTATACTTTAAAGAGACACTTCATCATTATGGTATATCGAGGAGCATTACTTCAGGAAGAGATGTGAAATTTTTCAGTCATTTTTGGAGAACTTTATGGGGTAAATTAAGTACAAAACTTCAGTTCAATTCAACAACTTACCTCAGACACATGAGCAACATGGGTTTGTAAACTGCAGTTTACGAAACCTTGGATGCTTTGGTTTTTCCTAAGATGGGAATTGCCTATAATCGTTCTACTACTCAGTCCACTGGTCACGGTCCCTTTGAGATCGTGTACAGGTGGAACATTTTTACACCTTTGGATTTAATCCTGCTACTAAGCTTAGGATTGATGTTGAGGTTTGAATAAAGGATATTCATATCCTACATGAGCATATTCAAAAAGAAAATATGTTATGGATCGGACTGAAGAAGTAATATTCTATCGGTTCATTTGGAAAGCTCGAGCCTTGAACCGATGGACCATGCAAAATTATTAAGAACATTAATGACAATGCCTATAAGGTGAACCTCCCAGGATACTATAATATTTTATACTAAAAATTTTTATTACTTCAAATATCGGTGATATATTGTACTAATACGATGACCTAAATGTTTACGAAGCTGGGGGTTAAACCTCTCCTACATATGGAGAGTTTTGCAGTATCGACTCCCACGATCGCAGAAATCCAACTACCAAAAGAGATCTTTAATTTTATCTTTATTTTCTTTACTTTATTTTCAACAAGTTTGCTCCATTTGTTTCTTCCTTTTCTGTTCCAAAATTATTTCTCTAATTTCTAATTAGGTTATTTTCTATTTAAAAACATTTATCTAGGTCGCATTCTGGTTTTTGGATTCTCGGCTGAATTTTATGTATCTTCGGACATATTCCCTGTTTTTTGCTCTCGAAGTGCTATAGTCTCTTCTTTTTGTAAGTTGTGTCTGTAACTCTCGCAAAAACAGGTGGTGGATCCCCCTTGCTGCCCGCAACTGACTAATTTGTCGTTCACCCGTCGTTTAAAACCGGTAGCCGTTGACCAACTAAACACAGTAGAAAACTGCATTTTTCGCTTCTGCTTCACTGTCTCGTCGTGACAATTTCAACCACCATCCATCCTCCCACTTGTGTAATCAGTCATACAACTTCCCTAATGCTTTTTGCCTTCAATCACCATATAAAAGCCTTAGAACGGTGTCACTCACTTTTTCTAATATCTACTTGGGACTATAGTTTCCTCCTACAAGAAATTTGGTGATACCGGAGTTTAACCCAAACCACGACACAATACGACAAAAATTACTACTGAATAAAACGATGATACAATGAACACTCAAAAAAAAGAAAAATAAACCCACAAACAAACGTGCAAAAATGACAACAATGAAGACACAACATGCTTGATGAGGAGTGAGTCCGAGTGGTGGTCCAAGGCAGGTGGCTGCGGTGAAGGCCGGAGAGGTGTCTGGAAGGAGATCGACTCAAAGAACAGCAACAAGAGAGGAGACCTGCTGGAAAGCAACAAGGTGGCGGCCTGCTGGGTGGTAGGAGGCTGTTGGGAAAAGTTGGACGGTTGTTGGAGGCTGCTGAAAGAGCTAGATGGTGTGCTGGAAGGCTTTCAATGTGAAAACAACGATGAGTGAGTCTTCCTGGAAGGCAGCAAAGTGGCGGACTGTTGGGTGTTAGGCAGCTGCTAGGAAGAGCTAGATGGTTGTTGAGAAGATTTGTATGGCTAATGGGAAAAGCTGGATGGTGCGCTGGAAGGATGTCAACGCGAAGGAAAGCAACAGGAGAGGAGAATCGCTGGATGGCAGCAAAGTGGCGGTCTGCTGTTAGGTTGGAAAGCGGACTGACAGCAACAGAAATGGTGGAAGAATTGACAAATATCTCGTCGGGGTTGAGCCATAGTAGGATCATCGACGGACCCGTGGAGACAATCACCACCTCGGACAAGGGAGAGTCGGAGCATTTACGCGACGTCAGATACAACCCTTGAAGGGAAAATGTCAAAGCTAAAACCTCAATTCATATGCAAAACAAAGACCTCTCTCTCTAAGTACATCATTCCCTATTTATAAAAGAGGTCAAACTTATTTTAGGTAATGAAATAAGAAAAGAGAATAAAATATAATTAGGTTTTCAGATTTTAAGAAAAGATTTAAAATAAGAAGATTTTAAAATAAGAATGGAGAATAAGATCTAATCGGGATTTCAGATTTTAGGAAAGGATTTAAAATAGGAAAGTACTAGGAAGGAAAATAAGAAAAGAAGGAAAGGAAAGAAAAAGAAAAGGAGGAAAAAGAGAAAGGAGGGAAGAAGAAGGAGAGGGTGGTAGCCCCCTTCCTTGAGGACCGGTCGATCCTCTCCCAAGCCCCACGTCATTTGGTTTTTCATCTTTAAAGTTATTCAAGTTATTTCACCATCCTTGTCGTAACTAATTCATTCAAAAACTGAATTTTTAATGGTTTATCCCCATGACGCAGGCAACTCTGTGAGCCACATAAAATAAATAAATAAAGAGTTTAAGCTATGTAACATTAAGCCATCATTTTAGATAGATGTTATATTACGTTGCAATCTTATGAGTAAGAATGATGAGTGATTGCTTTTAGTCTATCTCATTAAATCTCATAACTACTTCACAAACTTTCATCATTCTCATTATAATTTCAAAATCTCCGCTCGAATAAGACAAAGTATTCCTTATCAAACAAGACTTCGAGATTTTGTTATCATTTCACGTACTAATTCAAAGTTTGAATCTAATGTTTGTAACTAAGTAAGCATCACTAAAGTCTTTCCTTCATCTAATTTGAGTCTCAGAAGTCCCCCATTTAAGTTAGTTTATTTTAATAACTTGGCTATTAGTTTTGTTCATACTTATCTAAATTTTAGTTCCTTCTCACCTTCATTAATGATGATTATTGTGTTATTTAGGTATATATATTAAAATGAATGATACCATTCTAGAGCTCTTAGAAGGCATTTATGCATATAAGAAACGAGCAGGTAAGTTGTTGGATAAGGAAAGTGGGAGAACATATGTCGGTTGAAATAAGGCATGAATGACAAATGGGGCCTTCAGATGTCCGAGAGATATCAACACATTGATCTTATCAGGCTACAGAAACACCACCTAAAAGATATCCAAACATACAACAGTCCGAGAGAGAAACTAGGATAAAACATCTCCATATGACATAAAGATAGCCAAAAGTCTCCAAAACAAAAAAAATTTTAAAAATTTTAGTCTTGTGCCGAAAAAACCTTTAAAATATAGGAAAAAAGCTAGATAAGGCAGCAATCACAGCTGAATTTGCCAACCAGACAACTTGAATCTGCCAACTATTGACCTCAATTTTGGCGATGTTTAGTTTTCTTCCTAGGATTTAGGGTCGAGCCTTAGGGTTCTTCCTTTGATTATTTTAGAGTCTTAATAATGGGACCCACCTCGTTTTAGAAGTCTGAACCACTTCTTTACTCTTTTGGAGTTTTGTAATGTGCAGTTCTTGACCTCTAGTACTTAGGAGGTTGAAACTGATATGAGGAAACTCAATAGCAGTCCTCATATGGCCTTTAAGCCCTAAGGTTGCCTTGCGCACAATTCGCACATCCGCACGTATAAATTTTGCAATTCGGATAATCGACATGTAACTATTGCAATTCACGTCATCTGCGCTTTAACTATGTCATAATTAATCAAAATCAAAATCAATTTATAAAACAATCGATCGCGAGCCTGAAATTTCAGAAAAATCGAATTCGACGCATTTTTGACACAATCGTGAACGAGGTTGTCTAAACAACTCTGGATGACGAAACGGACTGCCCCAGCACGTCCGGAACGTCGAAATTACCTAGAAATGACACTACTTTTGATATGGTTCCGAGCGGGATCAAGTTGCGCTCGAATCAGCGAAATTTAAATAAAATATTAATAATAAAAAAGGGGGTGAAATAAAAATAAAAAGAAAATACCTAGTAAAAGCCCTGATTCACGCATACAAGCCCACGCCCGACCTTGTGTTCTTCTACTCGATCACGAGCCGAGCCCTAGGCCGAATCTCCTGTCGAGCTCTCCTCTCCTCGCGAAGGATCGGCCCGAGTTCCCCTCTCCCCGTGCTATAATAAAGCTTCCATTGACTCCACCTACTCCTCTGCCGCCCTGCCTCCACTCCTCCACGCGATTCTTGTTGGTTCCGCCCCATTCTTGATGCATTCAGCTCACTGCTCTGGTAAGTGAAGGTAGCTCTTCTCCTCCTCCCTGGCTATAAATAACCCCACTGGGGGAAGGTTTTGGGGTTGGCCGAAATTCTGGAGAACGGGGAGGTGCTGCCAAAATTTTAGCTTGCCCGATATTTTGCTTGGCTGCTAGACATTTTGCTCAGTTGCTCGATCCTTGCTTGTCTGCTGTTGTCTCGACTGGTTTGTGCTATTCCCCTCTGCGATCATTCGAACTTCTCAATTCTTTTGGAAGCTCTAGGGAACCGAAAATCCCGAGAAAGGTAACTGTTGACCTCATTTTTAGTGAGGTCTTAGCATTCTTCACGTTAGCACCTCAGGGATCTAGCTTTAGAGTTCCTCATCGACCATCCTAGCGGACTAGCTCATGAAGCCCACCTCCCATGTAGCCTTCGAACCACTTCTCGACCCATTTTGCAAGCACTCGCACGAGGTAGTCCCAAGCACTCGACTCCTCGTTGCAAGCGCTGGCGTGACTAACACGTAGAGTGATCCAAAACGAGTTCCCATAGTGGCGTACGGCTTTAGGTGAATCATTAATGACATTCGAATTCACGCACACGGCAATTTGACCTTTTTGACCCGACCGTCGGCGAACTTGTCCGGACGACCCCGGATGACGAAACGGACCACACGGATGCGTCCGGAACGTCGACTTTAGCTAAAATAGACACCCATATTGCTATGGTTCCGCGCCGGAGCGATGACTCCGTGGGCAGCACAACGAGCTTGGATCGAGAAGCAAGAGGATCTTCAACAGCAAAACTCTTCCTAGTTTAAATAACATATAGGACTTCGAGGTAGCTTCGCCAGCCGCGAAGATAAACCCTCACTCCCCGCGTAGGCTTCGTGCAACCGTGTCAGACAGCAGTAAATCCTAACTCGCTTTAGGCTCCGATGCGTCGTCAGACGGACGACGTAAACCCTCTTATCTCTCGCGGCCATTTCGTACTGATCGAGAGATTATGCGTGTGTAAGTTCCAACAATAAAATCGCAGTGATTAAACAATTAAATAATATCTTCTCCAAAACGCGACCGCACCATGTGATAGTCGGAAGTCACCGGGCTTGTCTCGTATCCGCGACATCCCCTACCTTTTCTTTCTTCGGACTCCGTAAATAATCTGTTCCCATTCGAGCCACTCCCACTCGCTTTTCCACGTCCTACCGCGAAAACTTAAACGTCGAGATTCTCAAGACAAAACCACCTATCATTATCGAGAGTTTTCTCGGTCGACACCTGGTCATTTCGGATGTAATTAACTATGCGCTCGCCTTCTATAGTGAACTTGAACCCAGATAAAATAAACCCTACCTAGTCTTTCTATTAGTAGAGTGAATCCTTGTCATTACATATAAAGGTTATAGATCAAACGGATGTCACGAGTTCTTTAATTCAGATGATCGGCTCTACCGTCGCAAGATACATTACTCTTTCGAGAACGCGTATCATTTGTGACATCAAAAGCACGATTACGCAAATTATCGAACAAATGAGATCCGAGCGGTCTCATCTTTCAAAATTAAAAAACACTACTTTCAAAACTACTTTCAAAAATCATATGCCTTTTATACTAAACTAAATCACTTAAATTTTAAATTCTTTCAAAGCAAAAAAGCTGGCCGACAAATTCTGGCGACTCCGACGGACTAGTGCCTCTCTCCATTTCGATCGTGAGGTTTTGTCTTCATACATCGACGAAGTGCCTACGTTCCTCGTGGCCGGATCGTTGCTGCTTCGTCGACATACCGTGCTCATTTCTTCTTCGAGCCAGCATAGCCAACTCTTTTGATTCTGAGTCATCTCGTTTAACCACCATTAAACAGAGCTGGTTCATGAATCCTCAGGTTTAGCTGGCAGACCCCGACAGGTAGTAGAAGGCTAGGAGCGTTTATGTGTCGAGCTCGATGCGATGTTAAACTCCTTCCAATCTCGGACCGGTCCTACGTTTCATTCCTCTTCGAGCTCGACTTGTCGTGAACAAGTTAAATTTAAATTTCTCTCTCACAATCCTCCATTTAAACTCCAAACAAAACACAAAAAGGTTTAAGACAAAAATTCACATGAATAAATTCACAGGATGCCCAGTTTATAAGACAAGCGTGTCAACTCGAAAGACTTCCACCGAAATTACAAGCGCACAAGACATTACCGACTTCGAAAATTCTTCAAACGACAGAGATGATGTCGTCACCGAAGTTGATCTTCTCGTTCGACTGAAACTCCGCCCTACGACAAGGTCGCTCGCTACCAAGGATCATCGATCAAGTTTGGAACCGGCTTCGACGAGGTCGAAGTCATTCTCGCAAGGCGCCTTATGTCTTCTTCAAGACAGATGCCCTCAACAATAAAAGAGCCAATCGCCAGGCTCGACCCGAGCTGCAAGCAAGAGTTCCCCGTACTCGAGAAGTCCAAGGACGGGAAGACTTTTGCTAAGACCGTTGCTTCGATCCCGTCAAGCCTGTCAGCCCCGTGGAAAAGAGGGTTGTCACTGCCACAACTACCGAGTTCACAGTCACCGCACCAGCTGCACCATCAGTCAAAGGAAAACAGATTTTCAATGAGGAAGAATCAGTTGATGCCTTTACCCCGCCGTTGTCTGTGTTCGATATTGGATCTAGCTCAAAGTCCGGTCAACCCACCAGAACACAACGCAGAAATAAGAACCGCAAGATTTTAAAAGCCAAAAAGGCAAAAGCTTTCAAAACTGCTTCGGCTCACGTAAATTCCTCACAGACGGAATCGGATGGTCCGAGACCGCACCTCTCCTCGGAGGAAGCGAAGTTTCACCCATTGTTTGCCACTCCTGGAGAAGAGAGTATTCATAAGATCGTCGCCGCCTCTCGAAAACCTACATACCACCGACCGATCTCGGCCTCGCTCGGGTCCGAGAACACAACTTGCCACCACGAGGGAGATCCCCACAAGATGAACAATGACAAAAGATCACTAGTTACTGCATCCGGACCGCGCATTAGGGACCGCGATTTATCCAGGAGAGCCGAGGCCCTCAAAGAGACGTTTAGTCTCCGAACCTTGGTTCCGAAGGAGAAGTTGCGGAGTCCTAAGGTTGCTGGACTGGTGTCTCAACAGAGATCAAAAAGACGTCTCCCCGCAAAGGATTCTAAGTCCGATGCTCCAATCAGTAGCGTTACGGCCATGCCAAAGCCAGTGTTGATGGAAGGTGTACAACATCAGTGCCCAGTCGATCTCAAGATCATTAAAGGGAGGACAATTGAGGAAAGATTAGAGAAGCTCAGGGCAGACATCGCTGAACTGTCAAAAGAACAAAGTGGAAACATCAATGATGAAGAACATGATTTGTCATTTCATATGGATGAAGATTTTGCAGAGATCTTTATGGTTGGGACTAGAGCCTCTGCGTCATCGCGCGGTGCTCCTTCGTCTACCGAGAAGAACGCCGATGATGTGTCGCGCAGGGCCATCCGACGAGGGATGAGCTTATCATTCGCATGGAAAAAAGGATGGAGGAGATGGCGGCCGTTATAGCCTCATTTCGTAGTCAACCTCAATCTCCGAGAGCAGCCTCTCCGTAAATAAACCGACGGAGATCATTCATGTCTGCAGATGAAATGAATGGTTTAGCCCAAAACACTATACCGGAAAATGACATCAAACGGATAGTCGAACAACAAGAAAGGAGGCCTTAGCTCAATCCAAAGGAGGAGCATCGATTCCAAGGGGTAGACCATATCCAGAGGAATTTGATGCAAGTGCCCTACCCGAAGGGCTTCTCGCCGCCTACCTTCAAAACTTTTGATGAACAGAAATCCTCAGCGACGATGTTGCACACTTCCGGCAAGTTGTTGTAACGCGTGGGTAGTGAAGCACTCATTATTTCGCCGGCTTGTGAGCAGCCTTCTCCGGGTCAGCATTCGATCGGTGATGCGAATCACTAAACGGTCAATAAAGACATTCACGGAATCGGAGAACATGTTCGTTAAGAGGTTTATTTGAACTCGACATCATATCACTGTGCGGTGATCTTGTGGTAGAAAGACAAGCAGACGTAAACTCTAGTGGAATACATTCGCGTGGAGGAATCTAAGTATGAAGTGTGAGCCACAATTGCAGGAGCAACATGCGATTGAGATCTTACTTAAGAGCATTCATGGTCCAGTAGGTTTCTTACTCAAGGGATTCACCATCAAGACATTCGAAAAGTTACTTGCTAAGGCCGGGAGTCTACAGGAAGAAGCCAAGCGGCTTGGATTTTGGAGAAAACCGAAAAGCCAAAGCCAACAAAAACATTTGAAAAGAGGACAAAGAATAGTAAGGACAATCGATAAAGGAAAACAAATCAATACAAATTCAAGTCGAGAAATCTCAACAAAACTATCAACATCCACAACAATACGGGCAACAATCATTCCAAAGAATGGCCGTACTGCAGATAATGGAAGACAGGGGTCCGTCTAGCTACTGAACGAGTGAACGTAACATACTCTTTCAAGAATGAGGCAATAGGAAAGATGTTTCGGAATTTAGTCAGGAAACCTGAGTTCGTGCTACCAGAGCCAAGAAGACCGGAAGAAGTCGATAAGACGGATCATCCCACGTACTGCCCATACCACAGAATGCTCGGACACACGATAGAGGGTTGCTTCGTCTTCAAAGAATGGCTTGAGAAAAATTTCAAGAATGGGAACATAACGATCCCGAAAGAATATTTGAAAGAACCCGAATAAGGTTCCATCAATGTAATTTCAATGATCCTAGATGTTCGATTGATTCCGATGCGATGACAAAGCGATGTTAAACATCTTTTTATTACTATCGTACTACTTTGTTTTTGAAATGAATGTTAATGGTATCAATGCTTTGTGTCCCTTCCCTCCCACCGCAATAAAATAAATAGAGAATTTGTTGTTTTTCGAATCCGTTTAACGTTCGAAGAGCACAATTGACAAAATGTCCAAAACTCAACGAGTGAAGACAACCGAGAAAGCGGTAATTCAAGATAAAAATTTCAAGCATTGTGACTGAAATTACGATTTCAGTGAAAATAAAATTAATGTCTCTAATGATCGGTCCTTCACTTTAAAAATTTCTGACGGGTCCTAAGTAAAATTCAAAAAGTCATTGCGATTATAATACGAGTAATCGATCGAGCGATATCACGAGACTTTTAATCCTCTCGCAAGTGACCGGCTCCGACTTTCGAACGAGCTTATAATATCTCGGGATTTGTCTTAAGAAATATTTCGAGAATCGTTAATCGTGAGTTCGGACATTCAAAATCTTTAAATTATGCTATACCCGATATAAGAATTTTAAAACAAAAGGAAAGAAAAAAAAAGTGCGAAAATCTCCCGAGAAGAATCTTGAGAGTGTATTTGAAATCAAAAAAGAAATTGGAGTCTCAATTCAGACATTCAAAATCTAATGTGCTCCACCAGATATAGTAATTCTCAATAAAGAAAAAAAAAAGAAGAAAAAAATGGAAAAAAGGGCTCCCTGGGAAGAAACTTGAGGTGAGCAATCAAAAATTGGTGTTCGAATTCTCCCCGAATTAAGAAACTCAGAGCGTCTCTTAACGAAATTCTTCGGATATTATACTTTGAAAGAGTTAAGTGATCTCAGGTCTTTCGTCAACTATTAATCGTCTCGTAAATATCCTCGGAGATGTAAAAATATTTAAATCACATGAACTAAATTCCGAATCACGCTAGCCCGTAAAGAAAGGACTAAAGAAAGGCTTTATGTTATTAGCAAATTAATTGAATTCGATCCCAAGTCATATCTTTCAACGCTCGAAGATTCTACTCCAGCTTCAATTCAAGAGTATCAAAATGGTTTCTCAAACACTCGCGAACATCTTTAAAAAAAAATCGTGATAAAGAAGCGACAACCGCTGTGAACAAAGCTACAAAGTCATGCCTTTCAAGCTTACGATGTCCTTCGAAATAACACATCTTTACGCGTACTTGAAAGAATACAATTTTGATAAGCACCATAAAGAATTCGGTTGTTTTTACACATGTCTCCCGCCCAAAGATAGTGCGAACATCTTTACAAAATCCAGTGATAAAGAAAAGGCGATCACACAACGGATCTACAAAGCTTCAGCGTTTCAAGCTATGATGTCCTTCGAAATAGCTCATCTTTACGTGTACTGAAAGAATACAATTCGATAAGCATCTTAAAGAATCGGTTATTTTTGCACATGCCTTCGACCAACTGGATAAGACCTCAAGAAGTATCAGCACATCATAGTGTTCTAAAGACAAGCCTTGTTTCTAGGAGCACCGATGTCATACTTGTCTAGAACTGGGTCCAAATCCTAACAACAATGCAAACTCACAAAACTTGAATGAAAATCACATCCCACCATAACAAAACAAAAGAAATAAACTCAGCATCAAATCAAAACGATAAAAAAAAAGAAAAAAAAAATCAAAATTTAAAATCAATATCAAATTTTCAAACTTCAAATTCCGACCTGGATATGTTGAGTTTCCTCGACCCATCCCTAGCGTCGCTTCTCTCGGCCCGAAGTTTCCTTCCACAAGAACTCTGGGTCCTATTTTCCGTACAGAAGAGGCTAGCTGGCTCTATCTACATAGAACCGCGCTCTTCTATGCCTTTTTGTCTGGTATGGCATGAGATTCGTCGGTTCTATCGAACCGCATCTCTTTTCACACATACATTTCTTCGATCGCCTATCGAGTCGATGCGAGTCTCTCAGCATTCCTTCTCAATCCGATTTCTTTCTCGTCGACATTTTTACACAACTCTCCTAATTTCCACAAGTTTCATAAGATTTTCACAAATTTCTCACAAATTCATAAATTCAAATTTTCCCCTGGATCGGTGATGAGACCCCTTCAATGGATGTTAAGGCTTCCGAGTCCTTCAAATTTAAAATCCGTGGTCTGGCAGTGGATTCCGACTCCTTCAAATTCCACAACACAAGATCAAACACAATACAAATCAAATCAAAACATTTCAAATCCGAACCACGTTTCAATTTCCGACCCGGCTAGGCCGAGCCTCCTCGACCCATCGCTAGTGTCATCTCCTCGACACAAAGTCTTCTTCCATGAAGCATCGAGTCTCGCACTCACAAACCTTCGCAAATCTCTCGCATTTACATTCCTATCTTCCACAATTTTTCACTTTCTATCCATAAACTTCTTACAATATGAATGTTTTCTTCTCGATCGGCCTACGAGTCGGAAGTCATCCCAAGAGCATTCCCTCATACCGATCATTTTATCATCGTTAGGCTGGATGTTAGTCCCAAAGGCATTCCTTCCTAATGTGATATTTTCGCTATTTCTAGATCGGATATTAGTCCTAACAAGCATTCCTCCCGAAATAGTAGAGAATCTTCTCTCGATCACCTACGAGTCGAAGTCAATCCCAGCAGCATTCCCTCATACTCGATCATTTTGTCACTGCTTAGGTCTGGATGTTAGTCCCAGCAGCATTCCTTCCAACGTGATATTTTCGCTACTTCAGTGGTCGGATATCGTCCCGCAGCATTCCTCCACATGTAGCAGACACCTTCAGCCTTTCTCGAGTCGGATATCGCTCCCAGCCGCATTCCTCCTCAATCGGCCTCAGGTTGGATGTTAGTCCCAGAGCATTCCTTCCTATCGTGATGGACATTTTCGCTATTCCTGCAGGTCGGATATTAGCCCAAGTGCATTCCTCCCCAATGTAAGCATACACCTTCGCCTGAGTCGGATGTCGTCCCGTAGCTTTCCTACTCATCCCGATCTTTTCGTCATCGCATAGGTCGGATGTTGGTTCCAGGGCATTCCTTCCTATCGCGATGGACATCTTCACTACTTCGAGTCGGATATCGGTCCCGCACGCATTCCTCCTCAATCGCCTCTTAGGTCGGATGTTAGTCCCGAGCAGCATTCCTTCCTATCATGATAGACATTTTCGCTACTTTTAGGGCTGGATATTAGCCCCAGCACGCATTCCTCCCTAATGCAGCGGACACCTTCAATTCTCGAGTCGGATATCGCTCCCGTTGCTTTCCTACTCATCCCGATCTTTTCGTCATCGCATAGGCTGGATGTTAGTCCCAAGCAGCATTCCTTCCTATCGCGATGGACATCTTCACTACTTCGAGTCGGATATCGCTCTCGCCGCATTCCTCCTCAATCGCTCTCAGGTCGGATGTTAGTCCCAACGCATTCCTTCCTATCGCGATGTACATTTTCGCTTACTGCGATGGTTGGATATTAATCCCAGCGCATTCCTCCCCAATGTAGCAGACACCTTCGGTTCTTGAGTTGGATATCAGCCCCAGTGCATTCCTTCCTATCGTGATAGACATTTTCGCTACTTATAGGGTTGGATATTAGTCCCGCCGCATTCCTCCCCAATGTAGCAGACACCTTCGCTTCGAGTCGGGATATCGCTCCCAAGTAGCTTTCCCTACTCATCCCGATCTTTTCGTCATCGCATAGGTCTGGATGTTAGTCCCAAGTGCATTCCTTCCTATCGCGATAGACATTTTCGCTACTATTGGGTCGGATACAAGTCCCGTAGCTTTCTTCCCAAGCAGTAGCAGACATTTCTCGATCGACTCTCGAGTCGGATGCGCACCCCTGCGCTTTCCTTCTCAACCTCGATATCTACAAATATTTTTCACAAATACTTCACAAATTTCCACAACATCTTTTCCAATACCTTCGCTATCGCTTGGGCCGGATGTGAGACCCCGTGCTTTTCGCCCCATCGCAGCAGACATTCCTTCGACACCCACTGGGTCGGATGTGAATTCCAGATGCCTTCCTTCCCAATACAACAATTATTTTCGACATCGATCCTCGTGCCGGACATGCATCCTCGTGCCTTCCTCCATGACATGACTCCACTAAAATCAAAGCGAACCAAACCGACATTCAAATTCGAAAAGTCAAACTCATAATCACAATTCGAAAACACACTCGCTAATCCCCACGGATACTCATAAATTCTCCACTCGAAGCTTCTTTGAGTCGGCTTTCCTAGCTGGGAACCTCAACTCAAATTCGATTATCGAACCCGGCTCGACGTTTCGTCTCGTTCCGAGTATGGTTGCTTGGACGAGCTTTTGGTTCTGGTTGATCGCTCGGTCAACACCACACGCGCGGTGTGCTTGTTCAAGCACACCACACCTATCGTGGTCCTTTGCTGACCTCATTTTTAGTGAGGTCTTAGCATTCTTCACGCTGAGACTCAGGATCTAGCTTTTAGAGTTCCTTACCGACCATCCTAGCGGACTAGTCATGGAGCCCACCTCCCATAGAGCTTCGAACCACTTTCGACCCATTTTTGCAGAGACTCGCATCGAGCAGTCCCAAGCACTCGACTCCTCGTCAGTAGCGGCTAGGACTAACATGTAGAGGATCCAAAAATGAGTTCCCATAGGGGCAGACGGCTTTAGGTGAATCATTAATGACATTCGAATTCACGCACACGGCAATTTGACCTTTTTGACCCGACCGTCGGCGAACTTGTCCGGACGACCCCGAATGACGAAACGGACCAAACGGATGCGTCCGGAACGTCGACTTTAGCTAAAATAGACACCCATATTGCTATGGTTCCGCGCCGGAGCGATGACTCCGTGGGCAACACAACGAGGAGCTTGGATCGAGAAGCAAGAGGATCTTCAACAGCAAAACTCTTCCTAGTTTAAATAACAACATATAGGACTTCGATGAGTAGCTCGCCCAAGCACGAAGATAAACCCTCACTCCCCGTTGTAGCTTCAGCACGTAGCCGTGTTGCACGACAGAATCCTAACTCCGCTTTGAGGTTCGAGAGTGCCGTCGTACGGTACGACGTAAACCCTCTTATCTTTGCGGCTATTTCGTATGATCGTATTATGCAGTTGTAAGTCCCAAATAATAAAATCGATAGTGATTAAACAATTAAATAATATCTTCTCCAAAACGCAACCGCACCATAGGATAATGTGAAGTCACTGGGGTTCGTTCGGATCCGTGACATCCCCTCATCTTTTCTTTCTTCGGACTCCTGAAATAACTGCTCCCATTCGAGTCACTCCCACTTGCTTTCCACGTCCTACCGCGAAAACTTAAACGCCGAGATTCTCAAGACAAAACCACCTATCATTATCGAGAGTTTTCTCAAGCTGACACCGTATTATTCGGGATGTAATTAACTATAGGGGCTCGCCTACAGTGAATCTCGAACCTGGCAGAAATAAACCCTACCTAAATTTTCTATTAGTGTAGTGAATCTGTTTGACCACATATAAATGTTCGCAGATCAAACTGATGTCACGAGCTTTTAATTCAGATGATCGGGCTTACTCGTCGCAAGATACATTACTCTTTCGGAACGCGTATCATTTGTGACATCAAGCACGATTATGCAAATTACTGAACAAATGAGATCCAGGCGGTCTCATCTTTCAAAATTAAAATACACTACTTTCAAAACTACTTTCAAAAATCATATGTCTTTTATACTAAACTAAATCACTTAAATTTTAAATTCTTTCAAAGCAAAAAATGCTGGCCGACAGTAACCCTCATAGAATTTGTGACTTTGTTTTTTTATTGTTTGGCAAAAAATGGAGGATTCCTTGCAGCTGCAGCATTTTTTTTTTAATTTTATGTGGCATGGATCATCTGGTTGTTATAAATAATAAAAAATAAATAAAGTTTAAGCATTAGATGTGTGAGCACACAAGAATCAAGTGGCGTGTATGCAGTCCTTCTTGACTTTGAAGCACAAGACTTGAGTTTACAGTGGAATCATTCGGTGCTAGCAATTTTGGCTTTATGGATTTCACCTTCATCTTTCTTTTCTAGTCTGGAACGACGCATACACTACTTATATTTGCCACAAGATTTATGCTGCTCAAGTAAGCTTTATAAGCCACTCATTTTGAATTGTTGTTTCCTCCTCTTTCAGAATAGAAGTCATAAAAGCCATCATTTTCTGGCTTCCAACTCGATTTGTTATGTCTCTAGGTGGTCTTGAATGCTTACAAATCCGAACATATACTAAGGGCCAATAATTCCTGGAGTTGAGCATGTAATATAGGGAAAAAAAAAGGAGATTTACATGCATGCAACACTTTTTTTTTTTTTCTTACAAGTTATATATCAAATATTTAAACAATAATCTTTTACATATGTACCACCTTAGGTTATGCATGGAAAGTGTGTTTGCATTATTTCCTATCCCTTATATTAAAATTTCCAATGACTTTAATGTGGTTTTTATATATGAATTGATGCAATCTTTATGCATGAATTGGCGCAATTGTTGGTAGGTACATATGAAAACTCTTGAGCTTTATTTATGTCAAAATATGAAGGATTCCCTTAGTCGTGCATGAAAATGCTGGGGTTAATGCATTTGCCTCTTTTACATACAAATGTAGGTGTGTATAAATAATTTCAATTAAAATCTGAACTATTTATATTCAGCATTCAAAGTATAAAACATACATGGGAAGTTTCTCGATATATGTATATTTACCCATGTGATACATAAATTTTAGGTGGCTGGTTCCCTTTAATCCCACCAAAATTGGAGGTGCTGGATATGTAAATGTATAGGAATTGAGTGGGAGCTTCTTTTGCTCTTTTTGGAGCCTTTTCCTTGCTATTTATTTTGCTAATTCTTGAAGTTGGCATTCAAATGCTTATGTTGGACTTCATTTTGAAATGCTTTGAGGAGGTTTGTGTTAAAAAATTGTGGAGATGCTCTTACACCTACTATGCATCCACATACGAGACATTTACACTTGCTTATCTATTGTTCGAATATTTGGAATCAATGTTAGATTGCTAGCTTTTTGGAAGCCGGTTTGGGCACTTTAAGTGCTGGTTTTTGTAGGCTATTTGGGCACTGTAAGTGCTAATTTTTAGAAGTTATTTGGGCAATTTACGTGCTGGTTTTTGGGTAATTTGGGCACTTTAAGTGCTGATTCTTTGAGGTTATATGGGCGTTCTAAGTGTTGCTTATTGGGAGAGGTTTAGGTGGTGTGCATTGTAGTGTGAGAGAATTGAAAGTTCCAAGCGAGTTTTCTCAAATTCGTAGAATTAGAGGTTTCAAACTAGCTTATTAAATTCATATCGCTCGACGTGAGAAATCGTTTTAAACGCAGTTTTGAAGACCGACCCACCCTTTACCTTTCCGCGGCGTTGATTCCTCCTCTCTCACCCTATTTTTCTTCTTTTCTTTTCTTGCTTCTAAGTTGAATTTAGGCGCTTATGTCTAAAACATAAGCGCGCATATATAGTCATTGCTATATATGAATCATCAAGCAGAAGTGTAAGCTAGATGGTTTCGGGGTTTAGGATAATGATGCAAAAAGCATCTAGATATGTGTGAAAAGTCCTAGCACAATCCTGACTCAGTGACCTTGAGAAGATGAAGGATTCGCAGAACCGCATCTCTAACACTTAGTAAAGGGTTACCCCTCGCTTTTATAGGTAGTTGGAAGTTCTCGCCTGTCAATACGACTGACTCATTTACTTTTTAAGGTATGAAAATTTCTTAAATAAAATATATATATATATACTTTCATAATTAGTTAAAAATCTTTTTTAAGTGTATGGCACATCAAAATTTCTTTTGAAAAAATGAAATCTTTCCTAAATATTTTCTTAAAAAAAAAACTCAAGAGTCAGTCGTATGAACCAGGTTAGGAGCTTCCTCTTTCTGTGACTGTTAGGCTGAGAACATTTACTTAATGTCGGATCACACATACATGGTGTTTCATTAGGGCCCCAAGGTCCTGATTTTGACCAAGGGTCCTGATTCTGAGTCCTCCCTGACCCGACGCTTACGGTTTCTTCGGGTTTTTCGTGTGTTTCCTACTATTTTCTTTCAGTTTCCGTGGGTCACTTCTGATTTTCCTCGAGTTTTCTTTTTTTTTTTTATTGTTTATTCTTTTGTATATAAATACATATTCGCTCCCACCTGCTAAACCCCTCACTATACTTGCTCGCTTGTACTTGTGACTTTAATCCCATTTGCAGGAAGTAGCAGGTTCGCCAAATGTACAGTTTCATTTTATATTTACAGCATTTTTCTTTATTGCATATTCTACTGTTTTAATTTACTGTACATTTTACTGCACTTACTTTACTACTGTTTTTCTTTATTGCACCTTTACTACTGTTTTTCTTTATTGCACATGTTGGATCACTCTCAATGGCATCCACCCAAGAGGCATAATATCAATCAGAATGTCCAACGACTCCCTCAACATGGGCCACCTCATTTATGATATCGCTCATCTAACTCATTATCTTCTAGAACAACCAACATTAATCTAGTTGGAGTCTCTCTCATGGGATCAACTTGCTTTACTTGCATCTCTTTCTCATTTGTTCGAAGTTAAGACTCCTATGAACTCTTCATCATCTCCTGTGTCATTGTATTTCTTCTATTGTTTCATACTCCATGAAAGAAATCACCTGGGGCAATCGGACACCACGTTGTTAAAACCAAGAAACTTGGAAGCAGTTAGTGATTATGACAAATTTGGGAGGACTATTGGGCTCCACCTTTTCTCCATGTTGTACGTGTTCCTCCTCTATTTAGGTCGGCTTGGGTGCTCCACCGAGTATAGCTCTTACTGCCTGATCCGATGGTTTCAGCTCTGATTAGACGGTAGAGTAGAGCTGATATTGTTGTCTTGTCTCTCGACGTTCAGGACTAAGGTCTAAACATTTTGTAATGTCCAGTAAAGTTGCAACTGTACAACATTACCGATTGATGATCTCAGTCCTCTTAGAAATTGAGCTATGGAGTTCTTCTCGAACTCTACTAAACCACACTTCAACATAAGTTACTCAAACTCAGTTGTGTACTCCTCCATAGAAGAATATCTCTGCATAGTTGATGGATTCTTACAAACATATCATGTCAGTAATATTGGAGAAGGTATCTACGTTGTATCTTTCATTTCATCTTGGATCAAGTAGCGATTTTACCTTCCCTTCCCACTGTCGAATATGCTTCCGGTTTTCTCACCATAAAGAAACATTCTTCCTTAACTTAATCTAATTGAACCTCCTCCAATCAGGTAGAATGTCCTTATACTCGATGACCCGTTCCATTGTCTGAAGCCACTCAATGAATTCGTATGAATCCATGCAACCATCAATCTCCGATAAATCTACATTTATTCTAAGATCCTAGCTTATTTGATATTTCAAGTCTAATCACCGAGATATTAGCTCTTGATCACTGAAAATTGTTTGGTGAAAGTGATTCACTTCTTATCTCAATATGGCGAGTCACCATTATGGTTAAACATGGCATCACCAAATTTCTCTCGAATGTGGCATGCATCTATTGAAGTTGGAGAATTTCTCATTGCATATCCCCCAAAGTAAACTGTTGGAAACCTCTTTGTGGATTTCTCTTACGCGGTACTATGTTATTTCCCGCCGATTAGGTTTCGGTGGGCATAGAGTTGTAGATTAAATGTTAGTCAAAGTTTAAAATTTTGGTGGTAGGTGTCGAAGTGGAATTTTGGTGAAGTCAGAAAGATTAAATTTTGAAGATTTTGGGTTAGGGCTACGAATTACGATAGGAGTGGTATGGATACTGTGGGATTTTTTTTTTAATTTTGGATTATGATAATATAGACAAATTTTTGAAATTTTAGAGCTTGTCGGGCTCTGATACCAAATGATACAGTTCTAGGGCTCCTAGAAGGCATTTAAGCACATAAGAAGAGGGTAAGTAAATTGTTGGATGGGTAAGGAAAGCGAGAGAATAGATGTCACTTAAAATCTAGCGTGAACGGTAGGATGACAAAAAAACCAAATGTGGAAAACGTCCGTCTTCTGTTGTCAATGGAGAGTCTGGGTCGCACCACCACACAAACGGTGTACAAAATCAGTGTCAAGACCTCATTCTTTATAACCAACAATGCCAAAAAAGGTGTGCATGGGATATTACAATATGTAGTATTTTTTCTCAATGTACTAAGTATAGGACTTACAAGTTGCGTCACATGCATCTCCTATGAATTTTTCTGTATCAGGCTAAGAAAAGCATGCACAAATCCCACTCTTGTAATCATACATGTAAAATTAAGGCTTAGTAGTTCTAAGGTTGCATTTCTCATACCGTGCGTATAAGGGTGATATTGAGGCATAACAACACCTTCGTACAGGCAAATGCACACTTGTTTGTTTTGGTATAGAGAGAAAGGAAAGAGAGAGGGTGATAAAGGAGTAGATTGTGGTAGAATTAGAGAGATTTTGCTCTTTGTTTAGGGAAGAAAATGAGGTATAGAGAAAGGTGGGACTTTTTCTTTGCAATATCTCTATTTAGAGAGAGAGCAAAACAATAGATGAGATAGTAACAAAGAGCTAGAGAGAAAGAAAGGGATGAGGTGGTTCAAGAAAAATTAGTTGGACGTCCTAGCCAGCAAAGAGGTGATCGTTGAGTGGGGTGCTTGCAATGAGGATTGGAGATGAGAGCACCAGGCTTGGGAGGTTGGGGAGAAGTCTAAGGCGTCTCATCACTGTCTGCTTCTCTGATTCCACCAACTCGCATTTCAACATGAGTTGATCAAAGCTAGTTGTGTACTCCACAAAAGACTATCTAGCGTAGAGTATGGAGTTTTATGAACTTATCATGTCAGTAATGCAAGGGAAATATTTATACTTGAGTGTAGAGTTTTATCAACTTATCATGTCAGTAATGCAAGAGAAGATATTTATGCTTGCATCTATCTAATAATTTTAATTTTCACCACGTTGGGATATGCACTATATGTTATCCAGCGTTCTTCCTAAATTTGTTATGTCTCTTATCCTAAAGAATATTTTTATACTCATTCCACTATTTGGAGCCACTTGATGAACTCGTATGGATCCATGCCATCATCAAAATTTGATAAATCTAACTCTAAAGTCATGTCTTCTCCTCTGATATTCCATGCTAAGTTTGTTCAGCATCAACTTTTTGTCACCCAAAGCTTCTAGTTAGAAGGGATTCACTTCCTCTAATCGATCTAGCAAGTCACAATTGTGACTATGGGTGACCTCACCAAGTGTCTCCTCTAAAAGATGGCAAAGATTTATTACAGTTGAAAGATTTCTCGCTAAATATCCTCCATAATAATCTCACGAACACCTCGTTGCGAATTTCTCCTTGGAAGCAAGCCGATTCATTCTTCTAATGAAAGTTTTGACAAAAATGAAAAGGAGTTTAGGGTTAGGATTAGGTGGGTGTTGATTTTTATTTTTTATTATTTTTTTTTTATTTATTTTTTTTTTTGGTGGATCAAATGTTAGTTGAGTGCTTGGGTTTTGATGGTAGGTAGGTATAGGGTGGACTTTTGGTGGAGGTAGAAATGTTGGATTTTAAAAAATTAGGATTAAGGCTTTGTTAAGTTATGATAAAACTTTTAGATATCTGTAGGAATGACAAATCACCAATAATTTAGGATTTGCGGGGTTGTAAATCCATATGAAATTATTCTAGAGGTCCTAGAAGGTATCTGGGAAGCAAATTTTGTGGGGAGGTTTGTGTAGAATAATACGAGAAGAAATATAGGTGCAAACGACAGCATTTGGAAGGAAATAGGAGGTGAAATCAGCTACTGGACAGCAGGTCGAAGCAGTTCGACAGCTGTCTCGACTGAAAATAGTGGTCGAACAGTGAAATGACAAAGTATGGGTTGCAAGGAGGATCTAAAATTGTTCACAAGCAAGATACAGACACACCACTAGCAAAAAAAAAAAAAGAATACAACACTTTAAAAGGCATAAAATATATAACAAAATCACCAAACACAATAACGATAAACAGAAGTCCTCCAAACAAAAAAACAACACATTAATAGATTCCTAGTAACCCAAATTGGAAAAAGAAAAAAAATGAGAAATAAAACAAAAACTGCAAAGATTCATGTAGAATTTGTCAACAGGACAACGTCGGATTGCAGGAAATCTTGCTTTCGTGGTTCTATAGTGCGAGATTGAGGGATTCCACGATTATGCGGGATTTGTGATACAGGTCGGGAACTCCCACATCACTGAAGGTCACGTATCCATTGAGATAGTTTATGAGAGGAATCCCCTCACCCACTGGAGCTGGTACCTATACTCCCTGCCATTAAGCCTAGCATTGATGTAGAGGTCAAATTAAAGGACATTTAGGTTTGCATGAACAGATAAATGAGAGACTGCTAAACAAAATGCTAGTCACCAGAAGCAAGACAACAAGCCTAGAGCCCAAATATGTAAGGAAGGTGATTTAGCATGCATCTAATTGAAGGAAGAGGGGTTTTCAACAAGTTCTTTAGAGAAGCTAAAGGCTAAAGCTAACGGTTATTTAGGATTGTCAAGATGATCAATGACAACACATATAAGATTGATTTACCAAAAGATTATAATATTTCTATTAAATTTAATGTTGGAATGGAACCATAATACATCTTATTGATATAAAGAGAGATATATATACATGTTACAGGATCAATTAAAAAGAAAAAAATTAAACTCGGGATATAGTAGAAAGAGAAAGAAATAAAATTGAATATAATATAAAAATGAAGTAAATTAAAGGAAATAACTCATAATGATCAGAATTAAATAATGGCTATTACTCGTCATTAAAATATTCTTATACTCCCCCTTAAGTTGAAGCATGGATGCCAGTCGTGTTCAACTTAGACTTGAAATTATCGAGTTGTGACCAAGTTCTTTGTGACGATATCTACCAGTTGGCTATTGGATGGCACAAACGGAACGCAGATTTCCCCAAACTCAAGTTTTTTCCTAAATGAAGTGTCGATCAATCTCAATGTGCTTTGTGTTACAACAAGAGACTCTTCACCAGCAATAGAACTTTGAGATACATCAGCAATTTTAACAGTATCTTTCCCTGATCAAAGATAGTATGTTGAGAAGGTTTGAGAGCTTCCATAAATGTGATCCGTTGAACCTGAATCAATGATCAATGGACTAGAAGGGAAAAAGAAATGAGTGTCGTAGGATTGATACATTGAAGAACGTGGGAGGTTGACGAGCTTGGACAAAGATGGATGGATCCAAGCATCTTGATTAGTGGTTCTAGTTGAGTCTTAAGAGAATTGGAGGATTCTGAATTGTTTTTGATATAGGTCAGTTGTACCGCTTTGGATTCAGATACATGGTGAGACCCTTAATGGAGGAAGATTTGGATGTAGGTTTCTCGTGGAGCATACAACACTTCTCACGAGTGTGGTTGGGCTTGTGGCACAATCACACGTGGGATGACTAGTCCGAGCTTGAGAACTATTAGATACCAAGGAGGATGTTTCGGCCGACGTAATAGAAGCATCAAGCATGACAAGTCTCCTGCTCTCTTCACGAAGAATCTTAGCGAAAGCAGCTTAAGTAGAAGAAAGTGGATTCTGACCAAGAATACAACCCCAGACTTCAAGATCTTTGTTGAGGCCTGCCAAAAATTGGAACATACAGTCTTTTTCTACATTTTTTGGAAGAGAGATAGGATAGTTAGAGATTCTAGAGTGTGGTCAAAATATAGGTCGCATTTCATCCATAATGCAACTAGATCATTGTAGTACTAGGTCGCGGTCTTGGATCCTTGTTTTGCTTCACGGATTTTCTTGGACACCTCACAGAGTTCGTTGGAATTCCCTACAAAGGGCAATAGCAAAAGGAACATTATGATAGACCAATCGAAATCTCCATAGAGTTCATCAACCGTGACATGGGTCATGGAATTCTCCACTTCCCAAGCTCCATACATCGGGACAGTATTTAGAGGTTCACGTATCATACCAAGGAGATAACATCCTTTGGTGAACAAAGACATTGATTGGGACCATTGAAGAAAGTGACTCATATAGTTTATGGGTTGTGATCAAGAAGTTCATGGTGTCTTTCTGTCCTCTGGTCGCATAGGAACAGTGTTTGGAATCGATCTGCCAGTGGACTCAAGAATCCCTTCTAATGACGGTTCATTGTTGAAGAAGTCTACCATGATCCCGACTGAGCCAAACGAAATGTTGGGTTGATGGGACACTGGAAGATTCTAGTATAGATATAGCTATCATGTCCTCGGGGAGAAGTTTTAGTTTGACTAAACCCTCAGCCGGCTGAAATATAAGCACCGGCGAGCAGAACAGAACAATCTAGTGAATCTGGAGGAAGACCAAGCTCTTAGAAAGAGTTCTGGTAGTTGGGAGGAAGTCACCTGGAGCAAGGAGGCCAGATCGACGGTTCTAGAGGATTATTCGATGACTAGGAAGAAAGAAGTGCTTATATTGCTAGAGGAATCACTAGAGGAAGCAAGCAGAGGAATCTTGTGTTTATATTGCCAGAGGAATCACTAGAGCAATCGCCAGAGGAAGACGGAAAAGTTGTTGGGATCAGCTGCTGGAACTGTCAAAAGAAGACGAGAAGTTGCTTGGGTTAGTTAGAGGAAGCAAACAGCGAAGCAGCATTTCTTGGAGGCAAAATACAGATCCGGACAAGGAGAAAACAGATCTGAATAGAACAGCGGAGCAAGAAAATTCTCAGCAGCCAAGTTTAGGACCATGACTCTGATGGCATGTTGGAATAGAACCAAACTACATGTTATTGATACAAAGAAGGGTATATATACCCATTACAGGATCAAATAAAAAGGAAAAAAAAATTAAACTGAGGATATAATAGAAAGGAAAAGAAATAAAACTCAATATAATAGAAAAAAATGAAGGAAATCAAACGAAATAACTCAATAATCATAATTAAATAATGGCTATTACTAGTCATTAAAATACTCTAATATTTAATATCATTGATTTCTCACCATACTTTGATGACTCAACTGCCTTCAATAACGAAGATGAAGCCCCTCTTACTATGAGAGAATGACGGACGCAGACAGGTCTGAAATCTTTTAAACTAAAAATTCTGACTTATATGCTGGCAGTTCATGTTCTAGCTGCCTTGAGCTATGGGGCACCCCTCTTAGCTTCTCTTTTTTGTAAAATTAGCACTTAGTATTAGGTTATAAGCTCTAGATATATACTTTTTATCAATAATCATAGCAATCACGGAGAAAATATTCTTTTTGTTCCAATCTTCAACCTCAATTTAGCCTAAAGTCAAGCATCTCATTACAGTTAATTGACAAATGACAAACATCATAAGAATCTAACTCATTATTAGAAGGTTAAGAGTGATCATGTAATTTTCCATACTCACCATCCTAATTTCCATTGGGTTTAACATTTAATATCATGACATATGCTTTATTACATTATATCGACATATGATCTCTGTCGTTTACATCATAAAATTTAATATGAATGCATCTATGGATCCGTAGAAAGCTCAATTGGCCACCAAAGGATTTAGTCAGGTCTAGGGATCAATTACTTTAATGTTTTCTACTAATTGTTGGACTTAATTTTATATGAATTATGTAATCTACAATCATCAATAGAGGATCATCGTTACTTAAAATGGAAGCAGCGCCTCTGTCCTGGTGACCGTACTGATGCCAAACTATGCTGGCCAAGTCTGCAAACTTATTAAGGTTATTTATCAACATGAGCAAAGTCCATATGCATGATTTGACAAATTTTGTAAAGTTTTACAAAAGTACCACAGATTACTCTCTCTCTACAAATATATATACTATATTGTATTGGTTATCAATGTTGACGATATTATTCTTATAGGAAGTGATCAAGAAGAGATAGTTGAGGTCAAATAATAACTTCACAAATATTTTTTCAGGGATCTGAGGCATCTCAAATATTTTTTTCAATGCTAAGTTTGCCAATGGCAGAACTGATATTTCACAGTCCCAATGAAAATATGTTATTGATCACTTAGAGGATACTAATATATTAGGTTATAGACTTGCTGAAACTCATATTGACACTTTAAAAATTGCTATCAGAGAAGAATTATTCAAAAATGCTTTTCACTTTTATGGATTGGTTAGTGAATTGATCTACCTTACAACAATAAGAGCCAGTAATTCTTTTGTTGTGAGGATTGAAACTCAACACAGATAAGCACTCAAAAAACAAACATTAAGAACATTCTTCAAATCCCCGTGTGCAATAAGATATCCCCACATAAAGGTTTTATTTACACTTGCTGTAAAATAATACCTTGAAATTTCCAACAAAATATATTTGTTTCCAACTATATTTTTTGCTTTGTATATTTGCTATCAAATATATGTTATATTTCCGACAAATATATTTGCTTCCAACTATATTTTTAGATATTTTCTACAAAATATATTTTTTGCTTAATTTATTTGATATCAAGTATATTTCATAACAAATATATTCTTTTGTAACTCCATAAAAACTTGGTACATCAGAAATGCGTCAGCACGAATCTCAATGAGTTCCAACGAACGAGGACACAAAGAACTATGACCAAAGTAGGCCCACGGACTGAAGACCAACAGACCCACTAGCAAAAAACCAAAGGGCCCACTACCAAAAAACCGAATGACCCGCTAGAGCTACTTGACTAGGTACAACATCCCTGAAACCCGAGCTAAAGGCCAACCAAATCCAAGCCATTTGGATCAAAGATCACGGTCAATCGAGCCGAGCAAAGGTATCGACCTACTACTCACCAGAAACCGACTTAAAGAAAGACTAGAGCAATGCCAGCCATCTCACAAGCATCCTTGGATTCCTCAACAGGGACCGAAAACTGACCATAACATAATCAGACGAAGCATACCAAAGGATCGTCTCGTCGAGGAGTGAGCTACCTCTCATATTACAGTGATTCATCATCTGCCTGATAGCCTAGCCTTACTTTGCAGACATGAGTTTCTCGTTCAGGGATCAATAGTCGGCGACCAGAATAGAATCACCGACTGGCAAAGTCAAGTCGATCTAGTCGAGTCTTGCAAACCTAAAGACCAACCGGCCCTCATTTTAGCACAGTCGGATAAACGGATCTTACCAAGCCAGCACCGACTGCTTTCAGCCGACCGGGTCATAAGGCAGTCGAGTCGAATGTCTATACATGTAAAATATCTACAATATCATGTAACGCCTCCATTAAAATAAGGGAAAACATGTAAATTCATATATTTTACCCACTCATCTATAAATAAAGATCATTTCATGAGAAATGGCTAATCAATAATTCAGATTACTATTTATGCACCTCTCTCTCTGCCTCTCTCGCTCTCTCCTGTCTTACGCTCTATTTGTTGGGTATGATTCACGGATAAATCAAGATTCAACAATACCCATTGTATGTCATAGGTTGAGAGTGTGATGTGTGAGAAATAAATCAAAAAACTGAGAGGTTTTGTATTTGGTTTTATTGTTGACTACCTTCCTTTGATTAGTGAAGTTCTTTGTTCCGACTCTACCGTGATGTTTTAACGTATATGGGATTTTTCGTGTAAATTCCTTATGTTTTTTTGGTTATCTAATTAATCTTACTTGACGTCAATTGGTGTTATTTCTTAACAAGTGGTATGAGAGTCAGGACGAACAAGTCTTGCAGAGCCAAGACCGGCTGATTCCAGCCGATGAGTCATAAGGTAGCTAAATTGAAGGCTTATACATGTAAAATACCTAAAATATCCTATAGCGCCCCAATTAAAACAGAGAAAAACATGTAATTACATATATTTTACCCTCTCTATAAATAGGAGATCATTTCAAGAAAAAAAGCTCATCAACAATTCAGATTATTGCTCATTATTGTGCACTTCCCTCTCTATCTCTCTCTCCTATCTTATGCTCTATTATTTGGGTATGATTCACGAACAAATCAGGATTCAACAAGACTCATTATACGTTATGAGTTGACAGTGTGTGAGAAATCATGCAAGAAACAGAGAGGTTTTGTATTTGATTTTATCGCCGACTGCCTTTCATTAGAATTTATTTGCTCCTGCCCTCCCATGGTTTTTTCTCATTTGTAGATTTTTTTTGAATGTAAATTCCTTGTATTTTTTGGTTGTGCATGTAAAATACCTAAAATATCCTATAGCGCCCCAATTAAAACAGAGAATAACATGTAATTACATACATTTTACTCCCTCTATAAATAGGAGATCATTTCAAGAAAAAAATCTCATCAACAATTCAGATTATTGCTCATTATTGCG
The DNA here is from genome assembly GCA_022702705.1 of Papilionanthe hookeriana x Papilionanthe teres. Taxonomy (NCBI): domain Eukaryota; kingdom Viridiplantae; phylum Streptophyta; class Magnoliopsida; order Asparagales; family Orchidaceae; genus Papilionanthe; species Papilionanthe hookeriana x Papilionanthe teres. The sequence continues at coordinate 147,501,113 of CM040423.1, forward strand.
CACTTCCCTCTCTATCTCTCTCTCCTATCTTTTGCTCTATTATTTGAGTATGATTCACGGACAAATCAGGATTCAACGAGACTCATTATACGTTATGAGTTGACAGTGTGTGAGAAATCATGCAAGAAACAGAGAGGTTTTGTATTCGATTTTATCGACGACTGCCTTTCATTAGAAGTTATTTGCTCCTGCCCTCCCATGGTTTTTTCTCATTTGTAGATTTTTTTTACATGTAAATTCCTTGTATTTTTTGGTTGTGTGATCAATCTTGCTTGACGATGATTGGTGTTATTTTTCTTAAAAAGTGGTATGAGAGCACATGGTTTCTTCTTTCGTTTCTGTTATGATCGTCACTTGTAAGATAGATCATGAAACTTCATTTGTGAAATCGATTGCAATATTATCTATTTTTCTCCACGATGGCCATAATGAAGTATAACATTCAAAAGCTAGAACAGTTGCTTTGTGGCAAAACAAAATGAGAGATATCTTGTTTCAGTTGGATCTAAAGACACATTGTTTGACATTTATCACATGCTGAGAAAATTTTCTGCTGCAAGAGAAAACATTTGGTTGGAAGGTTTGTATGAAGAATTCAGCGGAAAGTCTATGAAGATAAATGCCTGCCTTGATAATCAAAATGCAAAAATCAGCACTTTAGAGAATCCTGCCGACACGATGACAAAGCCTCTTCCAATAAACAAGTTCAAGCTCTTGAACTTGATCGGTGTTCGGTGCAGATGGTCCAAGAGGTTTTGGAGAACGGAATGAAACTTGGAGATTCACTTTTGACATAATTTCAAGACAAGGCGGAGATTTGTAAAATAATGCCTTGAAATTTCTTACCAAATATATTTTTTGCTTAATATGTTTGCTATTAAATATATGGGATATTTACTACCAAATATATTTGTATCCAAATATATTTCTAGCTTAATATATTTGATATCAAAAATATTTCATACCAGATATATTATTTTGTAACTCTATAAATACTAATTTTATGTCATGGGTTGCGAGTGAGGGGGTGTGACATCAAGCAGGAAATTGAGAGGTTTTATATTCGATTTTATCGCCGACCACCTTTTGATCAGTGAAGTTATGTCCAGCTCTCCTGTGGGTTTTTTCCAATTCATGAGTTTTATTCCATGTAAAAGCTATCTTCTGGTTGTGTGCTAAATCTACCTTAACAACGATTGGTGTTATTTTTCTTAACAAGTGATATGAGAGTGCGCGATTTCTTCTTTCCCTTCCTCTATGCTCATTGCTTGTAAGTTCAATCTAGTTCATCATCAATTTCATTTGTGAATCGCAGTATTATCTCTTTCTTCTCGATGATGGCCACAGTGAAGTACGAAATTGAGAAGCTATAACAGTCTACTCACTTTACTATGTGGCAAAACAAGATGAAAGATATCTTGGTTCAAGATGAGAGATATCTTGGTTCAATTGGATCTAGAAGACACATTATTTGGCATTGATCACGTGCTAGGTAAATTGTCTGTTGCAATAGAAGTCATTGGTATGGAGGCTTGTATGGAGAGTTTAATGGAGAGTCTATGAAGATGACTGTCTTTTGCGGTAGTCAAACCGCAGAAATCAGCACTTTAGAGAATCCCACCAACATGATGACAAAGCCTCTTTCAGCAACTAAGTTCAAGCATTGCATGGACTTGATTGATATTCAGTGCATATGAGCTCAGGGGTTTTTGCAAAGCAGAACGAAATATGTAGCTTCATTTTAATGCAATATGAAGGCAAGGTGGAGATTTGCAAAATACTATCATGAAATTTCTTGCCAATATATTTCTTTCTAAATATAGTTTTTGCTTAATATATTTTGCTATCCAACATACATGATATTTACTACCAAATATATTTCTAGCTTAATATATTTGATAGCAAATATATTTCATACCAAATATATCCTTCTGTAAACAAATAAACACTCATTGTATATCATGCGTTGAGAGTGAGGGTGTGAGAGATCAAGCAAGAAAATGTGAGATTTTGTATTCGTTTTTATTGCCGACACCTTTTTGATTAGTAAAGTTATGCTCCAGCTCTCCCATGGATTTTTCCACATAAATTCTTTGTCTTCTGGTTGCGTGATCAATCTTAGGCTTCTCAATTTGGAAGCTTTCTCTAATTTTGACTATCTTGATTAGTAGATGACACAAAATTCACATCAAGTACCGCCTAATTGTTCGAGCTAGCTTAGTCACATGAAAAAATGAAATAAATTGTAATTTTCATGTCAAGTGTGGAAATAGAATACAAAGCCATGGCACGCTCCACTTATGAGATGAAGTGGATCAAAAAACATTTAAAGGAATTTTTTTATTATTATTATATAATATATGCTTTAATAATTTGATAACCATGGGGTTAGCCAATTGCTAATAATCCAGTATTCCATAAAAGAAATAAACGCATTGCGATGTCGGAATGATGTGCTGTCAAAAAAAAAGTTTTATTCCTTATGTCACTATCTTAGGTAAACTAGGTAAACTCTTAGATATATGTACCAAACATATGAACCATATTCAGTTTTCAAAAATTGTGCAGTTAGCAAAAGTTGATTACTATATGAGGAATTTATTTATGTACCACCCAAATCTTATGTATTAACTTATCTAACATCTGAACTTTATCTTTTTCATTTATATCACTCAAATCTTTCATATCACATCAAAACACTAATATTTTAACTTTTAAAAAATAAAATATATCTTTTCATATACAGGTAAGGTGGCATATATGTAAAGCTTGAAGTTCAGGTGTAAGATATTTAAATACATAAGAAATAATATGTAAATACATATGAAATAATATGTAAATACATAAGACATAAGCGGTATTTGTGTAAATCTTCCTTAATATATATCCACAAACTCGAGGAGAAGTGTTATGTTATATCTAATAGTAGACAAGTTTTCAGCAGAAATCCTTACTAATTTGGTCCTTTGGAACATGGTATTTTTATTTTCATGAACATTGTATTTTTCATCCTATTATAAATAAGAGACTCCTACTGAATAAACACACATAAATCTCCTTTCCCCTTTAACATGATCCACCTTCCCTGCAAAATGCTGGTTGTCTTAGAATCCTAAACCCTTGAGTGCCTTGCATCATGAAGAGGGTTGGATTTTCTCAGCTCAAAAGACAAGGCTCCCCTAATACACTTGAATACATCTTGGCAGAAATGTGCCACCAAATATTCCGTAGAACCAAGTGTTCTTATGTTCTAGTGCTGAGACCTTGTGAAAAATGAATCTGGTAATAAAAAAGTTGCACCGAAACTAACAAATCAAGCACAGTTTATGGGTTGCAGAGGCTTTAAAACATTAACAAATGGTGGTTCCATTACAATTAAACAATCAAATCTGCAAAAGCACAGGCTAAAAGATAGCTTTGGAATATTTTAAATAAGGACTCCAAAAAGAGATTATAAGAAACAATAGGCATAAAGAATCTAATAATTTCACAAGAAAAGCCTTGCAACACCTTTGAGATATCATTCAACCACTCTCCACCAACCCCAATAACGGCTTGTACACCTTGAGCTAGCCTCAATGCTCCCCTAGGCCCCGTGTTAACTGATGCTCGGATAATGTCTTCCACCAGCTTGGGCAAGTTATTAAAACCATCTGTAATATGATAAAGATACAAAACAAAGCTTAAAAACTCAAGATGATGTTCATTGGTTCTGTTGAGAAAGTATAACTTCCAACCTATTTCAGTCACAATTAATGATTTACTGAAATGATCAGACCGTTAGTAGGGACATCGGTAGATGATTAATAAACCAAATAAATGAATATATAAACTGAGGTACAAGATAAAGAGTTGGTAAAATTTAGAAACTGCTCTCTTCATCAAGGAATTCATTAATGCAATGAAATAAAATTCGTCATTGGGTTAGAAAACCTATAGTTGACCAAAATTTTAAGTTTTATTTAAAATACAAGTCAACAAATATAATATCAAAATCCTGAGTCTACTCACAAAGTAGTGGCCAACCAAATACACCAGATTGACATTTAAGGTTTTGTAATTCAAACCTGACTATTTTCTTTATTTTTCTTCCTAAAGTTGGCTTTAAACTTTATGCGTAAAACTATTCCAAAGTATTTGGAATCTAGATTATCTGATGAGCATATCAGGTGTTTTTACATACCATGACATCCAATATATTTCCATTTTTATCTTATCTTAGCCAAACCTGCTTTGTGATTTGGACTCGTATTCCGCACTTGCAAGGTGTAAATGTAGTCTGCAAGAAAGTACAAAATTGGCATGCAACACAATCTTGTTTCTTCAGATCTATTTGTTAATTTATTATGGGATTAATATTTAAGCAACAACAATGTCGTGTAATCGTCTTTTACAACTGGTTTTACATTTTTTTTGCATGTATTGCGTATTAATTATTTTGGTAAAGAGGTTAGGTAGAATTAATGAAGGTGAATGGATTAGATAAAAAAGAATGCTGCCAATAGCCCATCATGGCCACGCATAATCATCACTAGTCTTATAGAGAAAACTTGGATTTAACTTTATGAATGTCCATTCTCTTACATAGAGCGATGCGGCAAAAAATTTGTGCAAAATATTTGCATCTACAAGAGTTAACATCACATACATTACTTAATAAATGGGAAGGACTCACTAAACGAACCCTAAGTAATTAAGATAATCATAATGATGATTACTGCTAATTAATTTGTTAAAGTTTGTTAATTATATGATTAATCTTTCCCATGCTAAGATGAGCACCATGCACAACTAAACTACATATAAAGGAGATATAAGTAGGAATCACTCACACAACAACAATTGCCATTTTCCCTCTTATTTTGAAGTTAAAAAAAAAAACATTTCTTACATAGCCTTAGATTTTAAATTGGCAAAGGCATGATTTAGGGAAGAGGTAGAAAATGTGAAAGAAATGAAAACAAATCTGTTTGTCACCCAGCGAGCAAGTCACAAGCAGCACCCACAGATACAGTAAGATGAAGCAAACAAGATTTGGTCAAAATCTAGATAAAATTCCTGGGGAAACTACTAGGTGGCAGATATGATTTATTTCCTACTAATTGGATCTCAAATTATTTTTGGGAAAAATAAGTCTCTGATTTAATACAGATTTGCATTATTATCTACAAGCCTAAACCTTTCTCATGCATTCATTCTATCAATTACCTGTAAAGAGAGCTGCTACAAAGTTTATATAAAACCGAATCAACCCTGATAAAGCTAGTAAAAACTAATAATTACTGTAACAAAACAAAGATAAAGTATAACAGAAACCGCAACTCAAAAAAAAAGAAAAAACTAAGGGCTTGTTTGGGATCACTCTTGTCTTTTGCCATTGTTTTGTTTTTATTTCAAAAACATGTTTTCTTTAAATAAAAAGCATAAACTAAACAAAATAAAAAATAAAAAACATAAATCAAAAGTGATCCCAAATGGCCCCTAGGTTACCAATATTGCTATAATTTGTTATTTCCATAGCAGTTGTCAAAGTGCTGTGCTACAGCAATATTAGATAATTAATAAAAAGTTACATAAAAATTTCACATGAACTTCATACTGCTTTTAGAGCATGAATGCGATGCATTTTAACCGTCTTTGAATACTCTCAAATAAACAGAGAGACATTTAGGTATATGATACAAATTGGAGGAGTTTTTCACAATAATTTGGGCAACCAAAGATTTTATTTCACCAACACCAAGCAACACAAATCAAATACATAAAATAAGCACCAACAATTCGAGAGATAGGCCATCTCTCCCAAACCCTAACAGTAAGACTAGAGACAATAATCTCATCATCCCTCGTAACCCTAAGCATAAAAAGCCCTATCTATACCCATAATAATAACAATAAAATGACTATATTGCCCTTAGGTTCCGGTCTAACTTTATTCTCCTCCTGAAAGGACACATTATCCTTAAGGTAGGAAAAAAAATTGTTGCTGGTTCACGACGTTTGACTCCCCCACGTTGCGTCCTCATCTGACAATTATTTTCATTTAAGCAAAAATTCGTAGTAACCCTCATGAGTTTGAAATGCTATCTTGTGCACATCTTTTGACCGCATTCAAACATGTTGGTACCCTGACTTCAAGTCAAACTTTGAAGATACTGCAGCCCCATACAACTAATTTAGTAGCACATGGGTCACCAGGATCAAAAAATTTGCCAGTACTATTTCTTACTGTCTGATAATCCCCATAGAAACACCAACTTCCATTCTTCTTCAATAACGAGACTGGGCTAGAGAAAGAGCTCACACTAGGCTGTATGATCCCAGTACACAACATCTCTGGGAAACAATCTCAATCTTGTCCTTATGCACCTAGGGGTAGTTGTATAAGTGTGCACTCCTGGAAGACCCCCGACCTCAAGATTATTCCATGCTCGAATCCGCTCCCGATTACTTTGCTCAACCCCACAGCTCGAAATCCTCCTAAGGTACTGATGATGCTCTGATGTCATGCAAATCCTTCTTATTGTTGTTGGTCGAATCCGCTCCCGATTCTTGCACTTGATCAAGCGGCTCCAGGTCCACTTAAATCAGCAACATTGCCCTGATGTCACGTGAATCATTCTAATTGTTGTAGCTCGCATTCTCTCCAGACAACGTCGCTCGATCCCATGGCGGGTGTAGTGGATTTGAGTGAAATTCCACAAACTTCTTCATCATTTCTTTCAGGGCCATAAATCTCTCTTCTATGGACGAGAACGGGCCCTTTAGGGACAAGAAATGCTCCTCCATCCAGATCTAATTTAGTTCATCTATTTCTCAAATTTCTTCTCCAAATTATCTACTATTTTGGTTGCATAACTCTCAGGATGGTTTTCAATCACGAAGGCGGGCTCTCTACATAGCAATACCATCATTGGCTACCCAGCTAACTCAATTCTTGACTGCATTGAGAGGTTCAGTCAATGAAGGAGACATCGTGATATAAAGGAAGACGTCATGGTGTCATTGATGACATCCTAGCTACCTCAAATCGCGACTGCATCGAGAGCTATAGTCGAAGCAGAATTTTTGTATGTCGGTTTGGCACAAAACTCCTGGATGACATGATCCTCTGTCATTGGCTTCTCCACTAGCTCGTGATTGTATCACAAGATTCGATCGATGCGTGAGACAATGATGAAGACGTATGTATGTCATGATCCCGTCGACTACCAACTAGCTCAAATCACGACAATTTTAACAAGCAAAGGAGATGTGATCCCGTCGGCTTCCCAAATAAACCAGTATGATTGATCATTATTTGGTCACGAAGGCAACCCAAGATTTCGTCTTTGATTTGTTGCTTCTCAAGATAGATGCTCTAATACCAATTTGATAAGAATTGAATAAGTATTTCACAGAAACTAGGGCACTTAAATATTTTATTTCACCAACACTAAGCAACACAACTCAAATACATAAAGATAAGCACTTGCAATTCGAGAGGTAGGCGATCTCTCCCAAAACCTAACCCTGAGACTTAAGAGAACAATCTCATCATCCCTCCTAACCCTAAGCATAATAAGCCCTATTTATACATATAATAATAACCAATAAAAGTACTAAAACTGCCTTGAGGTGCCATTCTAACAGTTATATATTTAATCTTGAATATAATAAATGAGTAGAGTCATCACACAAATTTTATTTAGAATTTCATAAAAAAAATAATATTATTAAGCAAATAAAGCAAAATCATAACCATAAATATTTTTAATATCTTATATTCACGGGCTTTCTTTATGTCTAGCTGACATGTGAGCATGTTTAGATAGTCATTTTATCCAAATGTGGGTAAAATAAAGTATTTTTCATAAGCATCGTGACAGGTTGATGGTTATTATTTTACTATAGATATACTTATGTACATGTTTATTATTTTTGAGCTGAAAAACATAGAAGCATGTAAATGAACGATGATCATTGGTTCGGTTGATTGTATGCAACGACCCTACAAATGAATTGGGTCGATACTAATTGAAGTTTATAGATTATAGAAAAAATTTCATACTAAAATATAGAATAAATCATTAAATATGCAGTTAATTCACTATTAAATGAGCTGTCAATGAGGTTAATTCTCCACTGTTGTTGCACAGAGATGCAAGATCGGTCCGGGGCTTAGAATTAACCAAGACGGAAACAAATGATCGGATAGTGATAATTAAATTTTCTATTTTCGTTTACAATTTAACAAATGAAAGTGTCACTAATCAATTTAAATTAAAACAATATATTTAATATTACCACATTACTGGTTGTCAGCATCATCTACAAATATTTTTCCTTTTAACATTTATCTTTTAATCAGTTAAAGTTTACCTGAAAAGTTAATTTAAAAATTATAGTGAGCTAAACAAGCCAATAAATACTCATACCCCTCAATTACAATAATAAAATGAGAAAAGAAAATAATATTAATGCTAGTTAAACTTTTTTAAAAAATCAAAGTAAATATATGATGTTATTCAAGAGTCTTCTTAAATCAATAGCATACCAATACATTTCATATCTATACAGCCGTCACAGGAGCACCATTTAAAAATCAGTACTAATTAAATTATTTCAATATCAATATCTTGCGTCAAATACGTGCACAGATACCTTAGTATTCTCCAACCAGTGTCATCAAAGGATGAGTTCATCATAGTCAAGCATGAACATACATACTATTAAAATATTACCGTTTTAATAATAAATATTTCATTCTCAATTGCATACGAGTCAAAAAAATTTTACATGATTCAATGATAAATTAAGCAAAGTAGAGCACACAACTCATTCGTATAATATGAACAAAATTTGATAGAATCTTAAATCTTAGTTATGCGGTAATATAACATTAACATTAAATACATTTGATCGAGAATAAACAAAGTATTACTATAATAAAAGAATATGAGCACTCACATTGATGATAGACGATTTGATTGCTCTTAACTTCTATCAATCTCACCTATAAAATATAAATATACAATTATAACTTTACTTAATTATGTTTTAATTTAATTATGAATTATTGTTATATCGCACTATTTTAATTGAAATTTCAACACTTTAAACTTTAAAATTAATTTATTGTAATCAAAATTATTATTAAATGCTTTTAGAATTAAAATCATAGCCTTTAATTAATACCTCAATGAAATTTACTTAAGTTTAATGTTCAAATAATACACTTATAATATATATATATATATATATATATATATAATAGTTATTAAATATATTAAATAAATAAAATTACCTCATCCAACCCCAAATCCACAAGGGCGACCTTTTCTTCAGGCACGGGTGATCGAATCACTCCCTCATCCCCTGCAGTCGGCTCCCTCTCTCACGAGTCTTTGGACATCAATGCCTACTTCGTGTGGCAGTCGCATACGAGCACCCAAGAGAGCTTCTTCCTACAACGTCGACTCCTTTGACCCGCGTCAACTCTTCCTCTGCAACTCGACGCCGACACTGCGAGCTCCTCCTTTTTCGATCAATAGAGATGTCATTACCAACCACTGACGCCGCCCTTAGTTTCAATCAAATCATGGGGAAGTCTTAACTTGCACTTTGTGGAAGAAAGTTCAGGAAGCTTCGGGCACTCGACTGACTTTCAGAACAGCATTTCACCCTTAAATAGATAGTCAGTTAGAGAAGACTATTCAAACATTGGAAAATCTACTTAGGTTATGTATCACTGACTTTGGTGGAGTTTGGGAATCACATATATCTTTATTAGAGTTTGCTTATATTAACAATTACTAGACTAGCAACACAATGGCTCCATATGAAGCCTTGTATGAGTGTAGGACACATCTATGTTGAGCTTAAACGGTGAAACAAAGCTCATTAGAGATGATTTAGTTGATGATGCTACTGAGGAGATTCGACTGATCAGAGACAAATTGAATGTAGTGCACGATAGATGGAGGAAATATTATGATTTTAAGCATAAATCGGTTGATTTTGAAGTTGGAGAGTTTAATTTTATCAAGGTCAGTGCATTGAAGAGTGTGCAACGTATTAGGAAGACAGGAAAGTTGAGCCCCAGATTTGTCGGTCCATTTAAGATTGTGGGGAGACTCGGCGAGGTGACTTATAGAATGGCTTTACCAGCTCATATGCAGGGACTGTATAATGTTTTACACATTTATTCACTCAGAATATATATTTCTGTCAATATTTTGAGCTAATAGGTTGAATGTCTTTTCCTTTGTTTTTATTCCAATAAATAATAGTCGGTACAATCTATTTTAGGTACATAATTAATACATATTCGTAATCTAAATATTAAGCTAAAATGAAAGAATCCATGTAAATATAATATTTGCTTCTTTGCAGCATTGTAAAGAAGGAAATTCTTTATTCTGCCTAATTTCATTTACTCTTAATTGATATCCCCTCAAATTGATGTTGGCTGACCAAGAAGCATCAATCTGCCGACATGAAACTACTGACGTTGTCGAGAAAAAGTCTTAGTAAATATATCAATCGTTTGAAGATCAGAAATGATATGAGGAAGAGAGATAACACCATCCTCGTAGGCTTCTCGAATTGAATGACAGTTTACTTCAATGTGTTTCGTGCGCTCATGAAAGACAGGATTAGCAACAATCTGAATAGTGCTAGTATTATCTGCATGAAGAGAAGTAGACTCAAGCTGAGGAAAACCAAGCTCAGCCAGCACACCCCGAATCTAAATGATCTCGGAACAAGCAGAGGACATAGTGCGATATTCTGATTCAGTAGATGACTTAGACAATCGATCTTGTTTTTTGTTCTTCCAAGAGATTAAAGAGTTACCGAGAAACATGCACCATCCAGTAATAATTCGGCGTATATCAGAACAATCAGCCCAATCGGCATCACTATATGTTGTTACAGTGATAGGAGACTCCGCAGAAAAGAACAAACCACGATGAGAAGTACCATTCAAACACCGAACAATACATCGAACTGCAGCTAAATGAAGATGTGTAAGTGCTTGCATAAATTGACTAACTTGATGCACAGAAAATGAAATATCAGGAAGCGTAATAATCAGATAATTGAGACTCCCAACAAGTTGTCGATATAGAGATGGTTCAGATAGAAAGTCACCATCATTCTATTGATATTTGACATTTACTTCCAAAGAAGTATCAGCAGAGCGACAATCTTGAAAACCAGCCAAAGCAATGATTCCCTTGGTATAATTGTGTTGATGAAGAAAAATACCAAAGTGAGAAGAATGAACCTCGAGTCCTAAGAAACAAAAATGATCCTAAATCTTTCATATGTAAAGAACCCTGAAGACGTTTTGTAGCTGAGAACTCAATTGATTGTCAGATCTTGTGATGACAATATCAACATAGACTAATAACAAAATAATTCTCTTGTCAATTTTACAAATAAATAATGATGAATCATACTAACTTTGAATAAAAAAGAAGCTAAGAAGAGTATCGCAAAACTTTTCAAACCAGACCCGTGGAGCCTGTTTCAAACCGTATAGAGATTGTTTGAGCTTACAAATATCATGTGAAGGTGTAGAAAACAAGTCTGAAGGAGGAGTCATACAGACATCTTCTTTGAGATCCCCATGTAAGAATGCATTCTTAACATACATCTGTTTTAAGAACCAGTCTTTAGATGGAGCAATAGATAATATCAGTCGGACAATTATCATCTTAGCCACATGTGCAAATGTTTCTTCATAATCAATTCCGTATTTATGTCGATTGCCAAGAGCTACCACTCTTGCCTTATATCTGTCAAAAGAGCCATCAGATCGGAGTTTAAGAGAGTAAACTCATTTACAACCAATGGGTTTAACATCTGTAGGACATGAAACAATATCCCAAGTGTGATTGTCTTGAAGTGTCTGAAGTTCCTCTTGACTGGCTTTGACTCGGCAAGTCTGTTTAGCAGCCTGAAAGTAAGATGTAGGAATAGTAGTATTAGTTAAAATTGCACAATACCCATATTTATCTGGAGAACGGATACGCCGAGTTGATCATCGAAGACATATTGGAGCAATTTCTGGATCAGGGTTGAAGAGGATTGAAGATGAAGGGGGCAGGCGTCGTGTGTCGACTATGTCCGACTTGAACCGTTTATCAGCAGAAGAATTATCATATTGTGGAAGTATAACTGTATCCGGTGTCAACACATGATGCTAAAAGTAATATTCATGTTCAAAGAAAATAACATTCTGAGAAATATGTCAGCGACTATTAATCGAATCATAACACAAAGCCTTTATGATTAGGTTTGTACCCCGAAAAAGCACCACCTACTGACTGAGCTGCGAACTTACGTTCATGAGCAGATAAATGAACAAAGAAACACATCTGAAAGTATATAGCATATGATAATTAGGATCTTTGCCAAACAATCGATAGTAGGGAGAATCATACTTCAATTGTTAAGATGGTAAACGGATAATGAGATAAACTGCAGTAGATAAAGCTTCAATCCAAAATTTAGCTGAAACAAAAAATTTTATTAGTAATGTGCGCATAGTATCCAATAGATGTCAATTTTTCCATTTAGCAACTCTATTTTGTTGCGGTGTATGGGGACATGAACGTTGTGAAACAATACCTTTGTTATGGAAAAATGCTTGAAACTCATAAGACATGTATTCACCGCCATTTTCAGACCGTAAGATTTTTATGAAAGTGGAGAATTAAGTTTCAACATATGCTAAAAAGGTTTGAAATACAGTAAATATTTCTGCTTTGGAGCTAAAAAAATAGATCCAAGTAAATCGACTGTAATCATCAATAAATGTCACAAAATATCTATATTGAGCATGTGAAATAACTGGTGTAATTCCCGAAACACACTTCGAATAATGTCAAAACATTTATTGGCACGACTGCCTGAAATAGAAAAAGCTAACGTCTTACTTTTTCCAAGTTTACAAACAAAACAGTCAAATACTAAACTCTTATCTGTAGAATGAAAAACACCGCTTTTAAATAAATGTTTCAACACCATATCATTTAGTTGATTTAGTCTTTTATGTCAGATACTCGCCTTATTCTCAACAACTGAAGAAGCTAATGACATATTATGAGGAATACTAAATTGTAATGGAAATAATCTGCCCACTTTAGGCCCCTACGCTATCATCTTCCCCGTCACCTGATCATGCACAATACAACCATCACGAGAAAAATGTACATCACAGTTATTATCCACAACTTGACCAACAAAAAGTAAGTAGATAATTTAGAGGAAACCAAAATATGTCTGGAGAAATTAATATCACCAATTGTCGTAATTGGAATAATATTTCCATCAGCAACCTGAATATATTGAGTATCAGTGTACGGTCATTAGTTATGCAATAAATCAGCTGTGTCAGTCATATGATTTGTGGCTCCTGAATCAACAAACCAAAGAGAAAGAACGAAAGTAATAGTTTTACATTTCCCTTGAAAGCCGAGAGCAGAAAAGAGAGAGAGAATCATCTGTTGAACCATATCTGGCATGACAACTGATTGATTATTGCCAGCAACTGTGGATGTCGAGCCAAGATTGTGAGTGTCGGATACCGTGGCATGAAGTGCTTGTGGTTTGCAATTCCCGAGTCGTGTAGGAAACTTCGTAATAATATGTCCCTTTTGCTTGCAATAATTACAACACTTATTTTTACAATTCTGTGTTATATGGCCAAATTTATTGTCCCCTCCCTTTGGTCTGAGCAGCATATATCATATTAATTATTTCTGATGATCTACCTGTTGTACTAATAGCAGCTTGTGTCACCAATCTTTGTTCTTCGCGCTGTAATTCACCAAAACAGATATCCAAACAAGAAATCGGATCTTTGTTCAGCAACCCAGCCCGAGCAGTTTCAAATTCAAGATTGAGCTTCATTAAAAACTGATCACAGCGACTTTCTTCATGAATAGCCTGAAGATTAGCTAAGTTCTCCTTTGTCACATTAACATAGATAATGTCAGTATATTCGCTCCATAAATTTAGAAAACCAGAATAATATTGTTCAATTGAAAGATTAGCCTGACTATGATTACTCATGTCAAGTTCCAATTGAAAGCATTTCGCGAAATTATCCTAATTGTAAACGTGCTTCAAGTATTCACACATTTCTTTACCTGTGCCAAAGGATCGTAAATTGTTCACCATTAGAGCCTTAATGGATCCCAAAATCTAGGAAATAATCCGAACATCATTTGCTTCACATTGACCAAGATTTTTTGCCTCAGTAGGAGCTGGAGAAGACCCATCAATATGGCCCCAAAGCTCCTTCCATTTTAAAAAAATTCTGAGCTGAAATTCCTATGCGGCATAATTCTTTTCCGTAAATCTGATATCTAAGATTTCAGAAGACATTCTAAATACAATTGTCGTTGGTCGAAATCAACCAGAAATCAAAGAAAGCCAAAATATCCAAAAATCCACATCGTTGATTCAAATCAACCTAAAAAATCCATCCACTGCCTTAAATTAGGAGAGGAGTCCGAAGCCAAGTAAAAAAACCAAAAAATCCAAAATATCAAATAAAATCAAACAAGGCAGAGGAGCAGCGGTTGTAGCGATTGAACAAGGAGGAAGATCGCGGCTATCGCGATCGAACAAGGCGGGAATATCGCAGCGACTGTCGCGGGCACATGAGAAGATCGTGGCTGTCGCGAAGCAGAGAGGATCACGTCAGAGTGGATCCGGCTAGGCAGAAGAACAGCGAGTTTCCTTGGACTCTGACGAAGGCGGACAAAGATGACGCATAAATCAAATAAGGATAAGAACGAGTGCTCCTGGAGAGGACCTTGGAAGCACTCGAAGATGCCGGCCAACGATAACGAAAGCTAAAGAATACCAAGTAACAAGGATTCATACCGATTCAAACTCTGATACCATGTCAATATATTGATTAAATAGGTTGAATGCATTTTCCTTTGCTTTCATTCTAATAAATGATAGTCTCTACAATCTATTTTAGGTATATATAATACATATTCCTAATCTAAATATTCAGCTAAAAGGAAAGAATTCATGCAAATATAATATTTCCTTCTTTGCAGCATTGCGAAGAAAGAAATTCTTTATTCTGTCTGATTTCATTTACTCCTGATTGATAATTGCAAATGAAGCCAGTAGGGTGATAACAAACACGATTGATATTCAGTCAGATTTGACTTATGCTGAGAAGCTTGAAAGGATTTTGATTTATGATGTAAAGAAGCTGCAGAATAGAGAGATTCTATTTGTGAAGATTTCATGGAAGCACGGATCTACGAAGGATGCTACTTAGGAGAAAGTATCTGAAAATGTAAGAAAAATATTCACAAGCTTTTTTATTGAGGAATGTTTGTTGTTGTATTTAATATTTTCAAATATCGAGGATGAAATTTCATTATAAGGGAGATTGTAATAAACAAAAAATAAATAATAATAATAATGATGATGATGATGATGATGAATAAATAAAAAAGTGCATGCGATGAGAAACACATCCCCTCGAAAGAAATATATTGCTCTTCTTTGATCGTCTCTTCGTTTGAACCATCAAACGAGCGAGTGAGACAGAGATTGAGAGAGGAATTCTTGTATGTGCCCTAACCGATTGAAAGAAGAAGAATGAGGAAGGGAGTGTTTGACGTCTCTATCATGCCCTAGTCGAGCGAAGAACTTGTAGGAAGAAGAAGCTAAAGAGAAAGGCAAGTAAGTCGTGAAAAGGTGCGCACAACGGAAGATTGGGAAGAGGAGGCCTTGAACCTCTGCGTACAGAGCTCTTGAGTTTTACCGAGCTGCGAAGAAGAAGAGACAAGATCAGCGTCATGCTCCTGTACAAAGGAAGGAGACAGCTATTGTTCTGTAGCAAGGTGCCGCGATCGAAGAAGATAGAGGAGAAAGAAGCGTAGGTGTGCTACTCTATTGGGTCGAGGGAGTCGCGAGCCTTGAGTGCTTTGGGGTAGACGATCAAAGTTATAAAAGGCATGTTTGTGATTTAATATAATTAAATTAATATAGTACTATATAAATTCATATATCTTTGTATATTTTGTATGTGAGTGTTTAAATGCAAGGTCAAATTTAATTAGAACTTTCATACAGGAATTTCGGCATTGAAAAAGTTTGTGAAGCAAGCAAGGAAGGAGACAAACTTGAAAATCTACAAGGAAAATATTAAGTCTTATGTTATTATTGAAATTAACGATATATGTTATAGTAATTAATGTTATTAAATTGTATTTAGATTATAAAACGTAAAAGAATACGACAAATTATTGGAATTTGATGAAGAGGTGAAGCAAGTCATTCGAGAGGGCTAAGGCAAAGATTTACTAGTTTTATGTATTGATTATATAAATTAGTTAATTAAAGGTGTTGTTAATTTCATTTCAACGATGATTATGAATTAACTTTAGTAATTTTAATTTATCAAACAGCAAAATTAAGTATGATAGAGAGGTTAAAGTGCTAGGGGAAGTAAGGTGAAATGAAGGGTTAAATTAATTCAAAAAACTCTTTTAAGCAAGGGTGAGTGATTATTTTCTTTTATGCATTAAATTAATATTTTAGTAAATGAATAATTATTTTATTAAATGATTTAAAGTAAGTTTTCAAGTATACCTTGCAAATTGAAGGTCTGAAATGGTATAACATATGGGAGTAAATTAGTGTATATATGATGGTACATTTTAAAGGATTTGAATTCATATGAAATGAAATATAAAGGTTTAATACAGGATTAACCCCAGATGGTACTGGTAGGGGATGTGATGTATCCGTACACGTTAAAGAAAATAGTAAAAATGTACCTTCGAGTAAAAATTGCAATTTAAGAGAACATTCAGGTACATTTTCTATGATGTCTTCAGGCGCACTTTTTTAGGATACCTTATGGTATGACGGCAATCATGTTATCACTATTTAAGATGTTAAAATGATAAATATTTAAAGTGAAACGGGAAGGAATAAAATCAAAGTGAATGTTCAAAGTTTTATAAATAATAAAACTGTATTTCTTTTTTTACATTCATGTGTAGCGTAGCATAGCATATGAATTTAATGCATATTATATCATAATTACTCACTAAGTGATACTTATGGTTGCAATTAATGCTTTCTTTCAAGAGAAGAAAAACTTTAGATTTATATATCTGATAGGTGAGATTTGGTTTACATGAGAAGAACTGCAGCTGATAAGAACTAGTTTCTGATGTGATTTTATTTTTCCTTTGTTTACTTCTATATAGAGATAATTTATATGTTGATTTGAGATTATTGTCTACAGATGTTGTTTATGGATGTTTAAATTTTACTGCACTTTGTGAATTAATGACTCGTTTGTATATATTGAAATTTTCTGAAATATTTTTGTTAAAAGTAAAATAAAATGTTAATATTGTCTGACTGCAATTTCCGCCTTAATTAATTCTAAGTATCAAGACGATTCGTGACACGCCTAACGTCTCTCGCATGCGCTGATCGATTCTCCTAGTAATTTGATCTCACGATCTCGCATGTATTCCCACTCGTCAATTTACAGAACCAAGCATTCCTTCATTTCTTGACTCATCACTTCCTCTCCCCGCAGTTCGATTTCTCCGACTCCTCGTGTCCTCTCCCTTCTGCTTAGCTTTTCGACTCCTCTCGCCTCCCTTCTTTTCCTCTACCCCCTACACACACCCCCCCCACTTTAACTAAAAGGGAATTATTCAGGAGAGGTGGGACTTCTCGGCATCACTGTCGTGTAGAGAAGAAAGAAACGAGTCGTGCGTCTATGAGTAAGGGCAACGATTGTGCCCTAGACAACCATCAAAGAAGAAGATAGGAAGACACACAGGAGAAAGAAGGGTTGGGTTTGTGTGTTCATGGAAGAGGGAGCAGAAGTCAAGCTCTCAATCAGAATCTAGTGTGCGAAGGAGGTGTTCGATCCGAAGGAGAAGGGAAGAATAAATTTATGCAGGCCAAGAGAACTTAGAGGAGGCCGAAGGGTTTTAAATTATAAAATTTATGAATTTAATATATTATTAATAATAGGTCTAATTAACTCGAGATTCAAGTTAAGGTTTCAATCTTAGATCGTAGGAAGAGTGGCAGCAGTAAGAAAAGTTAGGATTTGATTCATTAAATCTCTAATATAATGTTAAATATAATGAATTTAAATATGAATAAATAATAATAATAATAATAATTAGAACTACATAATAATGAGAATTTAATACTTAGATAATGTAAGTTTAATAGATAATTAAACTAATAATTAATTAAAATTTTGTAATATAAATAGCATGTTTATTTTGGGATTTTATATTTAGAAGAGTCTACGTCAAGACAAATCAAATAATAAATTAATCGACATCGATGTGAGTACTCGTACTTTCAATTTATAGTAATATTTTAGTTCTTCTCCACTACTTTGCATTAGTAGATAATGATACTTATACAGACTATATTTTGATTTATATGTTATTTCCTTTATTGGTCACATTACTATGAATGTATATAACTATTTACTATCACACATTGGTGTATGTTATACAAAATATATTGAATTGAATGATGAGCACATGAATCATATGCTTATATTGACTACTTGTATGTACATATCTTACATGATGGAGACAATCATTTATGGTACTAGTAGAGGAACACTAAGATACCCGTACACATAAATGAAAAATGATATTTATATTGAAGTACATTAACTGGTATAATTTTAAACAGTTCTCATGTGAATATAAAGTGATATAGATATGCTATTGATATAGTAAAATTCATTGAATAGAATCATGTTTTAAATATCAAATTTTTATATTGATTTATTAAAAAATTTAACTAGTATGCATTTTACTTTTTGTTCCCTTATAATATTGTAGTTGAATGATATGAGTAATCAATGACTTATTTAGATTACTGCTATTTTTATACTAGGTTTTCAAGTTAATCAAAGTGATTAAAGGATAAAGGATTGAATGAGAAATATTTATAAAATACATTGACAACTAGTAACGAGTTAAATTTAAATATATTGTTTTAATTTTATTTTATTAGTGACTCTTTCAATTGTAAATGAATATAGAAAACTTCATTCTCACCGTCTGACCGTCTATTCTCGTCTTTGATTAATTTCAAGCCTAAGCGACTCATGACATATAGTAGCTTTCTTATGATCATAAGCACTAAATCACAGAATCCCATCAAAATTCAGAAGTTAAACATGGGGGAAATTGATATGGCACTAAAAAATATATCCAAATCAAAACCAATTGTTTGATCCAAGTCTGCAACGAAGACTTTCTAGCTCTTACACCACTCAATTGCATGGTGCTTTTTGTCAACCCAAAGATCAAGCTGAATAAAGCACATCTCGCAAGCTCAAATCTTAGAGCCCTAGCATTAATCTAAACATCATATTCAATCACCATAAAATGGATCTATGAGCCATCATTATAATTCAAAAGCTCAATTCAAACCTCCACTGGCACAAATCTAGGGGCCAATGCTTTCCATCTCAAAAGCAATTTGCTACGAAATACAAATATAAAGAACACTAGACACAGAACGACGCAACACCATAAGAACAAACTAGAACAACATAATTGTTAAAATTATGATGCGGCTATGGACATGATGTTTCTTTTATAAATTATTAATATAAAATATGTAATTAAATATGTACTATCAATATTTTCTATTAATGGAAATCACCAAAATATGTGTGTGTGTGTGTGTGTGTGTATATATATATTTTTAAAGCCCTAAGACCTATATTGATATAAAAGTGGTTACAGAAGCTTGAGGAGAGGGTCCATGGAGCCCTACCCCTACGATACAATGCTAACAAAAAGAACCAAAAGATTAGAACAGAAAAAGATCACAAAACAATGTCAAGAGCGAGAACGTGATACTCTCGCTCTGTTTCTTGGTGATCCATAAAGTAATCTCTTTAATGCTACTC